>CM069449.1:48837408-49452060 GCA_035610835.1 Ophiura sarsii
TGTATCTGGGATACCATACAACAAGGAATTACCATAGTCAAGTTTTGATGAAACAATAGCATGAACAATAGTAGAACATGACTCGTTAGTGAGGTACTTTCTAATATGACCAATTTTCCTGAGAAAGAAGTAAATTGAACGGCACGTAGACGAGACATGTTGATGGAAAGAGAAAGTATCATCAAAAGTAACACCAATATTCCTGGCCTGTTTGGCAGGCGTAACTGAACAGGAGCCGATGTTGATAGAGTTGAAAGGCATTGGAGAGCGGTCAAACTTAGAGTGAATGTAAAGAACTTCTGTCTTAGAATCATTGAATTTCAGTTTGTTCTGCGTCATCCATTCCTTGATTTGATTTCAATGACCGCGCATGCAACAGAAAAGTTGCACTAGGTATAGGAATCATTGATTTGTGTGTAATTACTGTCATAACTGTGTGCTATCTGAACGAGACATATGAATGGGTTTGTAGTGATAACCGCAATGTGCGGGACAAAGGGTGTATCTGGCTGTGAAGAATTTCAAGTCTTAGCTGATAAGCTGTGAGTTTTTCAGTGCGTAAACCACACACAAATCAATGATTTCCTATACCTAGTGCAACTTTTCTGTTGCATGCGCGGTCATTGACATCGACATAACTTTAAAAGTATCCATTCGATTTTGTTGAATGAGGTATCAAACTGCGGAGAAGGAATTTGCTCATTTAATGTATATCTCAGATTTTTGGTACCGATCATATATATTTTGAATTAGCCAACCTCAAAGCACCTGGTCAGGGACTTTATGTGCTAGGTGTATATCCACAAATCAACACGTACGGGCATTGACTTTTATAATTTATCTCGAAACAACTCATTGTGTCCGATGTTTCATTACAGGAGTATCATAACGACGTTATGTACATTATATGGGGTCAACAATTAAACTTGGTCCGATTTCAACAACTAATACCTCAAATTGTTCGTCTGGTTACAGGGTTACCAAGCATGTAATTTTTAACAGTTTACACCCATATATACGAGGGGCAGTCAGTAAATAATGAAAGTGATCATGGTATGGGATGCATGAGTGATTCTATTGAGGGGATAATGTGATCAATACAAAGTATGAACCTTTGTCTTTCAAACGATACACTTTTGGATTGTTAGATACCTTTGGTTATGTAACGTCATTAACATAAACACAATAGGTTTCAGACACTGACTGAAATCTGTCAATTATTTGGCTGGATATGTAATATGTTGAATATGGGTTGATTGATACATGCGTATATCTCGGCAATGCAAGCATAAAAACAGATAACACTTGGCACATAGTTAGAACACACTTATCTCTGTTTGACACTCTTTTTTAGTTCTGAATGCCTTAATACGAACAAGAAGGGACCATCTCAAATACGCTTTTGTTTAGCAAAATCCGCAATAATATACCTTAGAAAACAACAAAGGATAAAGAACAATGAAGGGATTATAATTTAATAAATTGTTGTGGGATGTAAAGCAATAATAGTGGGGATTTCAAAAGGAGCTGTTCATAAAATTTTCTCAAACCATTGAAATTATATGACGATTACTTACACAATACATATCTAGTAGCTCTAAAGATAACAGTAATAAGAGAGGTTGTGGCAGCCATCTTTGATTGATACATTCCTGTATATCTTCATTTTGACTATCACAATATGTTTACACATTGATTTAAGCATTTTTCATTATTTCTGATTAGAATTTGAAGGCACAGTAAGCTTTTATTTCGTAAATTTCATGATTTTAGCCATTTTGGGCCCGTTTCAAAATTATCTGCCGTCTGCGCATGCGCATTTTTTCCTGCAGGTTTCATGCGAATAAGTTCAGATAATTAGTTAACTATCATATGGAATCTTCCAAACTGGTTAATTGCTTGAATGATTCCTAAATTGTTTGATTTTCCGCAATATTAGTGATTCACTGACTGGGCATTTTTAAATGAAAATTAGCTATTTGAAATACTGATATTTGTATACCTTTTATTCAATTGCTTCTCCTTACTTTTTCCTCTTATACTACACATTCCAAATTACACAGGGATTAAAGTTATTGTCTTTTGTATCATATTTATGCGAAAAAAGTCGGGATTTACCTGCTTCTGATGTCATGTTATGCAATCTTCTTACCACGTGTTTCATAAAAACAATTCAAATTTCCCGCCAAATAACTGATTTATCAGTGTCCTAAGTGTACTTACTTTGAGACAATGCTATGCTATGACGTCATAGTTCACACTTAAAAATCCAAAACTGTATTGTTTGAAAGACAAAGGTTCATACTTTGTATTGATCACATTATCCCCTCATTAGAATCACTCATGCATCCCATACCATGATCACTTTCATTATTTACTGACTGCCCCTCGTATATAGGAGACATGTGCCAGGGTCAGTTCATGTTATGTCTCTATCGAGACCTAATGGCATTTTGACCTGAGGGAAAGCAAATAATAGATGAAATAAAATTATCATTTCTGGAATCCGTATACGGACAATTTGATATCATGTTTTGAAATCGGAACAGGTTAAAATGTTGATTCCACATTACAGGTCGAAGACCTTTTTACTCTTTGCTATACATTTCCTTAAGCTCACACGAACAAGTAACGTTTGAGTTAAATCAATGAATTTTAAGTACTTTCATCACCGAGAATGTGAGTACACTCACCAATACTCTACACAGGAAGTGAGGTCGGAAACAAAATGTGAGGACTATTTTCGAGACCTCACATTTTTCTTGCATCAAAACACATACAAGAACAGTCCTCACCCCTCAAGGTAGTATGGAAGGGTACTCTCTTAGACGTCAATACCCATAACGTGCAAAGTCCTCACATGTATAGTGATATACATAATAAAGTCCTCACATTGACTGTAATTTCTATACTTTTTATACATGTATACATTTCAGTCCTCACATGGTTGGGTGTGGGGATACTTATGTGTGCCAAGTCGTTTGAAGCTACAGCACTTATCAAACTGTGTGATACATTTCACGGACATAAATTATGCTAATGCCGATATACCAGCCGCAATAAATAATTGAGATTTTCATTTTCAAAACCAGAAATTTACTCACGATTGACAGTTTCGTGTGTTGTGGTCTACACACTTCCTCAGAATAACCTTTTTCTGATCCGTACTGCTTCCGGTTGAGGGCGCTGTTACGTTGATCAGTGGGTCGTAGACATGACTTAGAAAATGGGCCCCGTCGTCTCTGTTCATAGTGTCGGGTGCCTTCCGTCGAATCCAAATGGCTTCGCGGACGCGTCGCGTTTGTGGTTTGTCCTCCTTACAAAGGATTTTGGCATTAGGCCAGTCAATAACATGGTTCTTTTGTACTGCGTGGTCAGCGATAGCTGACTTACTGTATTCTGTCTCTGACTGCTTCCTATTCTGACGAGTGAAATTCTTCTTCTCGGAGGTAATTTTCTCCGTCTCTTTCTGGTGCTCTTTCATTCGGGTGCTAAAGCGGCGTCCGGTTTCTCCGATGTATGATTGTTTACAATTGATGCACGGTATTTCATACACACAGCCCGTGGAAACACCGGGGTCCGTTTGTCCTTGGGATGCACCAACATCTTCCGGAGAGTGGTGTTGGGTCGCATCGCTGTAGCTATGCCGTGTTTGCGGAAGATCCTAGTAGATCGTTCTGATAGGCACTGTACGTAAAGGATGACGACCATACCTCTGGACTTTAGGTCAGGGTCTTTCTTTTTGACTGTCTTTTTGGCTAGTTTGTTGGCTGCCTGGTCCTTGACCTTCTTAAAAGACCATTGGGGATATCCGCAAATGGTCAGAGCACTCTTGATCTTGTCTTCTTCTGCCTTGATGTCCTCCTCCTCTGTAATGATTGTGTTCATTCGGTCGAATAGTGTCCGTATAACTCCTAATTTGTGGTGAATGGGATGGTGCGATTTGAAATTGAAGTACTGATCTGTGTGTGTTGCCTTCCTGTAGATGAGTAGTTTGACATTACCGTCCGGCTTTCTGACGATGAGGGTATCCAGGAATGGTATTTTGCCCTCGATCTCTTGTTCATGAGTGAACTGTATACTGCCAGTGGGGTCAGTGATGTTCAAATGTTCTGTCAGTTTGTCAACTTGGTCAGATTTGATAATCTACAAGATGTCGTCTACATATCTGCGCCATAGTTTGGGTTTGGCTTCCAACGGTGCTGTGGCGATGGTTTTCTGTTCCAGGAATTCCATGTAGAAATTCGCGATAATAGGTGATACTGGAGATCCCATGGCTGTGCCAAAACGTTGATTGGAAATTTTACCTCGGAATAGGAAGTAAGTGGTAGTCATGACAAACTGAAGAAGTTCCATGATGTCATCAACGTGTAGTAGCGTCCTTTTGTGAAGTTCTGTGTCTTTTTGAAGTATAGTCCTGATCACTTGGAGCGCTTTATCCACGTAACACGGTTGCTTCATTGCTGGGTAATTTCTTACACGCCAACTCAGTAGCCACGATGTAATCATCGTAGGGATTTTGCTGGGAGATGGAGAGAAATTGAGACCCTTGGCTAGCACACTGGTCTGCGGTTCCGTCAGTTCATGCGAAAATTTCGATTGTAACCGCTCGAGTTTTTGTTGTTGTCGCCATTTTGATTTCTGGAATTCACTTTCCGCTTTGCGAGTCACATGATCGGTCACCTGTTTGGACCAATCTTCCGATAGCCACGAATCCAAATTATTTTCTATCAGCGATTTTTTGCGTTTAAATCCATCGATTTGGTTGTTAGTTACTCGAATCCATTCGCGAATGAGTTGTTGTTGAGCCTTTTTCACAATATCACGGGCGTTGGCTGTTTTAATTGGGTACTTCAGTTATAGGCTGCGCGGAGTTAAGCTTAAATCCTTGCACCGGAGAGCAAACACAAGGTGATTGCGATGTCGGACGATCTTTTTCCCGATATTTTCTAGATCACGTACATTTTTGATGGTGTCATGTTCGTAGTTTTCACGTATATTTCTGAATAAATTCATCAGGTTTGCAAGAATAGATAATTGAGATTTTCATTTTTCAAAACCAGAAATTTACGTAAATTTCTGGTTTTGAAAAATGAAAATCTCAATTATCTATTCTTGCAAACCTGATGAATTTATTCAGAAATACCAGCCGCAAGTTCCCTGTCACTAGGTACATAGTGGTGACTACATCACAGTAGTACATGCACATGAAGACACGGTATTAATTGCAAATTTCGATTAAATTCGAGTGGCTCCCCCTCTTTTGCTTCTGTTACCTCTGACTGAAAATGGTAAATCGGCCAAATCGGCCAATGTCTGCGAATCGACTTTTTTTTATAATCACCGCTCTATTCAAACATGCCATGTCATACAGGTGCTATGAAACACACATAGTGTCAGTTATTAACGACATTTCAATAGAGATCATTATCCCTGTACTAGAAAATCATTGGTTAAATTGAAAAATTTATCATTGTTGACCCCTGAATAGTGGCAGCCATTTTGAATTGAGCGGGAACCCCCTTACCACGTGCCGAAAAATGCAACCCTACATTTTTTGAGCCCTTGTACCATAAAGATATGGATGTAAGTCCAACTTTGGTTTAAAAAATACAAAATACATACCGGCCCCTACTTATTGGGCAAGATGATCACTTTCTGAATCCTTGTGCACGACCAAAATGGTATGCTTTTTAGTTAAATTGAAACAATGTTATTTTTACCCAGTATAGTGGCAGCCATTGTGAATTGAGAGGGAACCCCCTTACCACAATGAGAAAAAAACCTTTTTGTGTTTATGGCATTTTTACCCTTCATATAATAACAGTTTAAGAGAAAGTAACTGTCATGACTGTGGAAAGTGATCATAATATTTTAATAAAGAATAGATCACATTGACGCAACCGGATTAACTCTATCACACAATATAAAGAACGTTTGGTATGTCAATACCATGTGTATTATCACAAAAAATGGCCTCAATCCTGAGACTTGGTATGAGTATGAATAATTTTGAACAGGCATAAAAACACAGTTCTTGTTCAATTCTATTGTTATGCAAAAAATGTTGCAAAAGGGCCACCAGACTACCCCGACATGTTACAGGTCCATGGAATTAATCAAATTATTGTATGGCTGTGTTCATTCCATGACTTGGATTAGTGCATCCATGCACGCCAATTGAGGCACCAACCAATACAAGCCAAATTCCACATAATGAATAGCCATCCATTCAATAATGCAAAATGAGTAAAAAGGCAGAGGTGGATGTAGGCCCTTTTGCAAAACAGCTCTTCATAATTATATTGATTTGTACTTGCAAACTAACTGTCTTTTGTGTAAAGCGAAGGTTCCACCACTCCAGCTGGTATAGATATGAGAAAAATGCAAACAACTCATATTTTTTAAAGGGTATGAAGAATTGTGTGCTTAACTGTATATAAACTTTATTTTTCTGGTGTGTTTTGCTTAAAATACCCCGGGGTATGGTTGACTACTGGTATGACCCTCGAATCTATCGCGACATCGAGCCCCAAAGTGTCTATTTTCATCGAGCCTCAACTTAAAATATATGTATTGAGCGCAAAACGTATCGAGCCCCGATACAGTCTCAATGATAAATTTATCGAGTATACATGAAACTGTTCCCTAAAGGAAGATGACAAAACAAAATGTAATCAGATCTCAAAAAGAAAAAGAAAGGATTCGGCAGTGAAGTTGTTGACCTACTTGACAAAGTCAGCAGGATTATTAAACACTCAGGATTATAAACACATCATATCCACTCAGTGGCGTAACAGCCGGGGGGGGGGGGGCAGGGGGGGGGGGGCACAGTGCCCCCCCCCCCCGAAGGTGCTCAGCAGGAAATTTAAACCTACCCACCAGGAAAAATGGGGGGAAGGGAAAAAGGAAAAGAAGGGGGAAAGGGAAAGAAAAGAGAGAGAGAAAGGAAAAAGGGAGGAAAAAGAAAAAGGAAAAGGAGAAAAAAGGGGAAAAAAGAAAAATAGAAAGAAAATTTTGTGACCGTGTGAAATTTGTGACCTTGCGTAATTTTGTGACCGTGGGAAATTTTGTGATCGTGCGAATTTTTTTGACCCTTACCCCCCCCCCCCCCCCCCCCCTACCCACCAGGAAAAATGGGGGAAGGGAAAAAGGATAAGAAGGGGGAAAGGGAAAGAAAAGAGAGAGAGAAAGGGAAAAGGGAGGAAAAAGAAAAAGGAAAAGGAGAAAAAAGGGGAAAAAAGAAAAGAAAAAAGGGAAAGATAGAAAGAAAATTTTGTGACCGTGCGAATTTTTTTTACCCTTACCCCCCCCCCCCCCCCCCCCCCCCCCCCCCCCCCCCCCCCCCCCCCCCTCCCCCCCTTTTTCACGAGGTGACTGACTGGGAAAAAAATTGGGGCAACCTTTTACGAAAAATTCCGGGACGGAATTATTCTAACCAGAATTTTTTTTGGCTGTGCCCCCCCTGACAACCAACCTCTGTTACGCCCCTGTATCCACTAGCCACGAAACTTTAGTGTGATGGAGGGCAATGAGCTTTTGAAGAGGAGAGGAGAGAATGACGGGAGTGTAAATGTACCCAAAATAGACTTACATTACTGCAAAGAATTTGAGAACATAATTCGCTTGAGAACATTAATTATCAATCAAAACACATTGATCAATTTATTAAGCAACCAATGTTTGTGCGTGCTAATAAAACCGCTTAATTTCATAAAGGTCAGCTAAAGATTAGGGCCTAATCTTAAGTTTTGAGTTAAGAAAAAGGGGGTGGTTGTGTGTGCTATAATGGAGTAATATGGTTTAGGAGGCAGGAAGTGAAGAAATGTGATACTCATAAATGTATTCTTACCAATTTTGTGATAAATATACTTATAGCTACTTATGTGTTCTTTCATTTTGTAGGTGTCAGGCGCTACTTACTAGCGGGAGCCCGTTCGAAGAACGGGCATCCCGCTAGTTATATTAATTCATCACTTAATATTTATTTTTTGGATGGCATTATAGCACTTGCTATCTATTGCTTAGTGTATTGTGTTCACTTGTTACCTTACGTATCTACTGCGGATAGCATTCGAGTTCACTTGCTACCTACTGCTGGATGACAGACAGCAGCATTATACTTACTATTATATTTACTTGCTATCACAAAAACGATGTGTCGTCTTTTACTAATCCTTCTCTCTCTATTCCCCCTATACCTAAATGCTAGACTACCAACGTTGCAGTCTTGCAGATTCTCTGGGACGTACAGTAGATCAATGTAGGCAGGTAGTTGAACTGTGCTATAGTCGATTCGCAGACATTGGCCGATTTTAGCGATATACCATTTCAGTAAAGAGGTAACAGAAGCAAAAGATGGGGAGGCACTCGAATTTAATCGTAATATGCAAGGGTAATACCGTGGCTTCGTGTGCATGTATTACTGTGATCATGGTGATGTATTCACCACTATGTACCTAAGTGACAGGGAACTTGCGGTTGGATTATCGGCATAACGATAAAGAAAATGTATTGTTATTCAGATAAATTGATAAAGGTGGTCTCATAGCCAGAAATACTTAACGTAACGTTTATAATCCGTATCTTGGTTGATATAACTGTTTTTCCACTTAATTAGGACAAATGGTTTTGTACCTAGGTATATTAAAAAATGATTATTGAATTATTTTCCGGTTTATTCTCGCAAAAAAATACGTAGAACTGTTATTTTCATTTTAATGTGCATAATAAAAACGTAAAATAATAAAAAGTATCCACTAAATTATGAATAGGTAAAATGACATACATAATATTTTTCTTTCGAATCCTGTTACGGTTGATGATGGTCGATTTGTTTTTATTGTGGTAACCGCTTCCAAAGGGATAACACATTTGAAGCTGCTGGATTAAGTTTTTGGTTGTCGTGATTGTAAAGCTATTTGATCAGCCCTATTCATAACGCCACACTATCATGAATAGCATTTGATTTATGGCGCGCAAATAATCATGATAATGACATCTATAAAAGTACCGCTGTTTCATCATTGGTCAAAATGGGTTCCTCTAACGCCCAATGGACGAAGTCCAAAATCGATACTGATGCGCCAGAGTTTATGAATCTACTATAATAATAGTTGATTTGTCACGTTTGTAATGGGATTTCCCCATTATGGTGTACAATTGAATCTAAACACGGAAGTTGACCTGCGTTATTGTCCAAGTTCCGTGGTGGTTAATACAACCAATTCACTGTGTGACAAACACATCAGGCTGCTGATAATCAATAATTCATATAATGTATACTATTATTATATATTATGCTAGCGCTAAAAAACAATGGATTTAACATCAGTATTAACTGTTTTCGCAACTTGCGGAGTTCTATTTATGATGCATGAAATTAAGGGTAAGAAATGTAACATAAAACAATATTCAGCAAACAGACCTACATGTAATTCAGTGGTATGGCTGCCATGGTGGTACATTCGGTGTTTTTTCTTCAAATTCACCGTATGGTATATGGGGCAATTCATTTCGCATGTCAATGCATGGGTTTCAGATGAGGGCAATCTATTTCAGGTTTCAAGCATCGAATTTTATATGGAGGCAATCTATTTCAGATATTAATGAAAGTGTTCTACATGGAGGGGGTCTACTTTGGATGTCAATACAAATACACGAGTTGTCGATGGGGGAAATCCATTTCGGATGTCAATGCACGTGTTCTGTATGGGGCCAATCTATTTCGGATGTCAATGCACGTGTTCTGTATGGAGCCAATCTATTTCGGATGTCAATTGTCAATACACAGGTTCTGTATGGGGGCAATCTATTTCGAATTTCAATACACGTGTTTTTGTATCGGATATCAATGGGCGTGTTATAGATGGGGGCAATCTATTTCGGATGTCATTGACATCCGAAATAGATCGCCTCATTTTATATACGGATTGACATCCGAAATAAGTTGCCCTTCTAATATAGTGTGTTGACATCCGAAATATATTGCCCCATCTAAAATACGAGTGCAATTAACACAGGTTGCCCCATTTAAAAACCCTTCACATGGTCATTTTTTAGCAACTTGTTTTTTTTTTCTATGGCGGAGAGCTTCATAATCTACTGAGTATTGGACTGTTTAAATTTTTCAGAAATTCCATCTAGACCTACAGTAATAGTATTTTAAAGTCGGCAAGACATTTTACGTAGCATTTTACGCATAGCATTTTACACTTAAAATTTGATATACAAGGTTCAGAAAAGTACTAAAATAAACTTAACATCTGGAATTTTTCATACAAAACTCATGGAGACTATATTTCAAGTTATAATCTCTATCTTGGGACCGAAGTTGGAAAATTGACTTGGAACTCATTTGTTAGGAATAGTTTGGTATGACCCAGATATCTTAATATTAACACTAGCGACTTCCGACGGGTTTTCCCATACCACCACACATTTAATACAGTGCATTGACATTCGAAATAGCTTGTCTAGTCTCCCATCTAAGAAAGTAAAAGTTGTTGATGAATGGATCGCAAGTTGAGCATATTGAAGGAAGAGCTGGGCATATTAAATCCAGTTCATGACCATCACATACGAGTGACACATGTGAACAAATTAATATCCTCCATATATTGGGATTAGTGCGATCAAAAAGTTATGAAAAAATATTTCACTCCATTTGACATGAGGAAAATACAATCTTTATTTTTATACAAACAACTCATTATTCACATTGCTTGATTTCTACGAATTCGTTTTATGTTACTTTGTATTTGTAATCGTTTTTGAGCAATAAGAGACTTGCATTATTGAGATAAGTGTTAACAAAATTTTGACTAAACTATTGGAAATTATTATTTTAAACAAACTTGATTTGATAGAACAGTTCTCATCTCTATACTGTTAATTCTTGTGTTAAATAACTTCCGATTGCGTACCTAATTATTTGTGATTGTTTGTGCAAAACTGTTATATTATCATAACATTGCAATATTTTGCATGCAATATCGTTTTAATTATCAGAGATTCAACGAAAATATGTTTATTAGGTTAATCTTTCGAATGTTTTTTATTTATAAAATGTCAACAGGTACAAAGTTTGTTGTGTTCTGTGAATAACTAGAACTGCAGACTTAGTGGTAACACCCACTCACTTGGCTTCATTTATGTATTCTTGGAACACTTTGGGTCTCGCGCTTTTTCGTAAATATGTTTTAATTATAGCGCACAATTAGGTATTGTTTTAATAATAAGTGTTTCTAGTCTTATAAATGATGAAGAAATTGACAAATTTTGACAAGAAGTACTAGTCCTGATTTTTTTGAAAACGGGACCTGAATATTTTGACTCACTCTGTAGAGCTAAACTTTACCGTAATAGACAATTTGCTATATAATCTGTTAACTTCGGACAACCTATTCACGTATTCAAATAATGAATGTTTGCAATTAGAATAGCTCAAAATTAATGTCTTCAATTTTAGTACACTTTGATTCATAGACCCATTGTATTGTATGGATTTACGATAAAGCGAAAATACTTCAAATAAGTACAATGAAAGCTGCAATTTTAAATTTGAAACGATGGTACATATTATTTCAAAAGAACAACATTGCAACGGTAATGATTTTTTTGTAAAAGATCCTACCAATAATAAATGTAGTAAATAATTAGCTATATGTTGGCATTTAAGCATGATTCTAGCAGAATCTTATGTATCCAATCCATTGTACGTGTCTGAACTGAATTGATAATGATATGCACAAAATGATTGTTTATACTCTGGTTGACATTTAAACATTTCCATTTAGGATGTCAAGGACAAGACCTCGTTGGAACCATTGATGAGAAACAGGCTGTATTAAGAGGAAATACGCACACATTCACATGCAGCAGGCGAGCAGGTGTGACCAGTCGTGTATCATGGTTTGATGATGTACCTAATGAATCCCCTCTTCAGATATCTTTTGGAGATGAGATAGTGGCACCGCAGGATCCAGGTCCAAGTATACAAACTTTGCAATTGAATCTCCTGATGCAGATACATTCTATCTTGTCATCAATAATGCTGCAGATGAGAATGAAGGTTTCTATTATTGCCATTTAGTAGGAACAACTACAATATCCGATACAGTGACATTTACGGTTGAAGGTAAATAACACTTATGGGAAAGTTTAAAATTTACAAATCAGATAAGTTGTGTGCTTGCTTGATAGGTCTACAATCATTTATGCATGCTTTATTTAGCCAAGTGGCATTGAAAGTAGAATATCTTATTATGTACATACCATGTCCTAAATTTGGACGCAGTGTCCAAAATTAACTGATTTCAATTTCGTAATGTTTGTATTGCGATGCAGATGCTATGGTTTGTATGGTTATAACAATCCAATGTTACAGATTCTATATACATGCATGATGATAAAATTGCATGAAATCCTTAATGAAATTGAAGCAGAAAAGAATTGACTGATTGCGTATTGACTCCCGGGGGGGTCACTCACATATAAAAGTGCTACCCATGCTTGTTAATCAACCCTCAAAACTGACCCATATTGGCGTAACTGGTGGAAGTTAATTTGATACCCTTATTGGCGTCAAGTGTTATCATTTCATACCCATAATGGCGTAATGGCGTCAAGTGTTATCATTTCATACCCATAATGGCGTAATAAAACTTTGAATCATGACAGCAAAAAAAGAGACTTATTTCAGTCGTATTGTTAATGTTTCATGTCTGTACATTTCAATGCACAATTATTCATGATATCCCTTCCATTTTATACTTTTATGAGTAAGCAAAACTGTGTGTACTTACCGACGTTTTACTTTGGAATATTTCCCGGGTATTTTCCGTGTAGAATTTATATTTATTCCATGCCCGATTCCATGTGACTTGCAGCTTCGTTCATCGGCCGGTATACGCGAAATATTGAGAGTGGGAACCAGCCCGGGAACCAGCGATGGCCAATAGTCTCATACGCACGTTTCACGTGTCCAATATGCCAATATCAGACAGACGCCACATATACATTTCCGTGAGGCATTTGCTTTCGCGTTGTTGTGTGAGGATGATATTAGTTCCCGTATAAGTTCAGAGGGGTTGCACGAAAACAGACGTCTTTTTACTGGCCGATTTATACCCAGAAAATTTGACCCATTATGGCGAAAACTATGGTTTGAAAATGAACCCCTAAACGTCGAAAGAGCCAAAAAATGACCCCTTATTTTAAAAAACGTCGACGACGCTATATACTCAAAATCCGACCCATTTTCGACGTTTTTATTAACGCGGATGCGACGCACTGTTATATGTGAGTGACCCCCCCGGGGTATTGACTACAACATTATGTAGTATGGGAAGGGTGAAATTATATCAAATATATTAGGATAGCGAACGCAAACAATCTGAAGCTGTTCACATAAGAGCCTACATGTTTGCACCGAATGTTTTAGTATGACTGACCATGAACCGACTCAAACAGGATAAACAATTGGCAGTCGGTTAGTTGAGCCTGTTGGCAGGGTTTTTGATCACTTTCATGATTTGTGTATTTCAGTGGAATCAACTTCCATGTCAATGACTCAATATGGAAACACTGTTACTACCGTCACAGTGACAGAAGGAGAGACATCAGGAATAGTCTGCACAGCATTGGGGGCAAGACCCGTCGTTGAGATATGGTGGTATCATCAACAAGATGGTGAATCAGAAAACAGAGTTATGACAGGTGTGATACAAACTAACACATCTAATGGTGATGGTACATTTGATGCAGTCAGTACACTGCAATACACTCCAGGTAATACTGACTATAATGGCGGTAGTATGAGATGTGAGTCGACTGGACAACTAGTTGCAACACCAGTCAATGCTGCTGCCACTCTGAGTGTGCAATGTAAGTAAAAGTACTATGCATTTAAATCCCAAAGTAATTTTATGAGAGCCTTTATTTGTTTGGCAATTCCTGAAAACCTAAATTTGATAATGGTTGAGCTCCTTTTGGAAAGGAATTGACTCCACATGGCATTCAGATTGTTGCATTGTTATTATCTAAGAGAAAATTAATAGTCATCAGGTGGTATACATTCAAAAATGGTAAATCATCATATTCTTAGGGTCAGAGGTCATAGGAGATATCAGGGGTCAGTGGTCAGCAATGCAGGGGGACATTCAACACATGCTTTGATTCCAACTATACTTATTGCAGTTTATACATCTCTGTGCAAGGGTACACATTATCTCAAATGTCTCAAATTTACTCTAGTTAGTTGGGGGGGGGGGGGGGGGTATTCCAAACTTGAAAATAAACAAAGACAGAAATTCTTTTTTTTTTGGGGGGGGGGGGGGGTGGGTCGGCATTTATTTCAATATTCATTATTTCGGCTAACACACACGATGCATTTGAAATACCTGATTAAACAGGTTTTGGTGATTTAATATGTTTGTCAACATAGACAGACATTTATATTCCTGGAAAAAATGTCATATTTTCGTATCCAATAATAGAAACGCATAACAGGTTCATAAACACAATGAACTGACACTAAAGACAACAGTTGGGGCGGGGCGTTGAGACACACATCTTTATCTAAATTGAGTCGGTTGAATTTGGTAAATAATAAGTTTATAGTTAACAACTATACTCGGTTATCCTTTGTCTTCTTTTATATCTTTATACAGACATCCCAATTGTAAGTGTGCAGTATGGAGGAGACAAGGCGATCTGTTCATCAGATGCCAATCCAGATGTACCATTGAAAGGTTACGCAGATATGGAAGGCTACATTTTCACAGTCAATAACACAGATGAATACGCCCCAACCGAATGCTCAGATGGACAGTGCACTCTGAATTTAGAAGTCAAGTTCAATACGGATGTGAGGTGTAATGCTACCAATAGTATAGGGACAGGGTTCGATACCACGGTCGCCGTACCAGGTAGGTTCATGTATGACATAAATATATGAAATATGTTCAGCTTTACAAATTACATTACCCAAAATTGAAATCTTTTTCATGTTATTTATTTCCTGATACTTTACAATATATAGTTTATGTTTAACATTAAAAATGAAATACAATAGCTCCAAAACAACTTGAGCTGAGCTGACTTAAATCTCCTCTTTAGATGGAACAAACATATGGTGACAAGTTGATCAGAATTATTCTGTTATACCCGGTATTATATCGTTTTAATGGCCAAAATGTCCTAATTACTCATTCCGAGCACTCTTCTTACCCGATTCTTTCTCTCCTCGAACTTATTTTGTTGCTTCGTACCATTGAATACCATGGCAAACAGGCGCAGTTATCACAACCACTCCAGAACCTACAACACCGGGTAGAGGCAGAACAATTGGCGGCGGTTTGTTCTAATATTTCCTTCTTTCAGTGTTTCAACCATTATCATTCATTTTTCACTTTTTTCACGTCAATAAAATATGAAGACTCGGACAAACTGGTATGAATTAAATTAATAAAGGCCTTACTATTAATACACGGTCTTGAACACGGTCCCTCTCGCTATCCCAGCGAATACTGAGGTTGTGTTAACGTGGGCACCACAATGTATGCACACTCTTTGCTGAGAGTCTCAAGCTGCCGAAATACATGTTATACTATTACATACGAGGGTCAGTCAGTAAGTAATGAAAGTGATCATGGTATGGAATGCATGGGTGATTCTATTGAGGGATAATGTAATCAATACAAAGTATGAACCTTTGTCTTTCAAACAATACACTATTGGATTTCTAAGTATCAACTTTCATTACTTAATGACTGACCCTTGTATAATATGTGGCCTATAAGCTTCTAGCAGATCCTCTGACAAGCAAAACTCAATTTAATCCAATCGAAGCTCGCGCAATAGATACAAGCCAAGTAAGTGAAAATTAATAATTAATATAAAGACTCGGACAAATTTTCATGAATTAACAATCACCTTGAAAGTATCAGATCATAAGAAAATGATCTCTCTACCATTATTTGTTTCTTGAACACTTGGATGTATTTCCATCACTGAATTATGTTTATCGCAATGATATTATTACAGAAGTAATTTGCAACGATACTATCTACGTCGCCTTCCTCGTCATCTTGTCTCTGCTACTGGTCGCTTCACTTGTATTCAACATCGTGGTCGTCATTCGGTATAATAGACTATTGAAGTCAGGTAATTCTGATTCAAGACTTTGATTTTGTATTCGTTTAGACCATAATATGGTTATCACTTATTCTGAATGTTGAACTCATGTAAAGCAAGATTTGATTTTAGTTAATTTATTCCGTTCACCGATCTTAGGATCTGATTAAAATAATTAGTATAGGGAATTGTATTGTTTCTGTAAGTAATTAATTTACATAATTCATCTTTTCGGGATTTTGAAATCAAATAAATCTTAAACCTGGGATTTGATTTAAATTAGTTTCAGGAATGGTTTTGCTCTTCTAATTAATAATTTTACTTGGTCTCCATTTAATTTGCGTAAACATGTAAATATTTATCATAACCATCTCATCAACAATTGATTACGATACCTACGAGCTTTAGGTCGTACCTACAAATCTAATGCATCCATTTAAAATGTCTTATGAACGTTAACAAAAATTGCAATATAAATATGCAAATTGGGATAGTTCTAAACTGTAAAATCAGGTATTCTTGTTTTGTTTGGATTTTCTTTTTGTTCTTCAGATCTGAACATGATTTGACAACATAATCTGAACCATGCATTCACGAAAGTATTAAATGATACAAAAGCAATAAATACTAGTTTCTAAAAGGAACTATAGCCCATAAATAATAACTATAGCCCATATTGCAGGATATCACATGATTTCCTCTGAACTGAGCCGAAAAGGCATTCGTAGAAGATTGCATTATTATTTTGGACGTGTTATCTTAACTCTTCTATGTTACAGTTAGCCATTTCTATTTTGTTCATCACTTTAAGTTAAACATCCACGGCCTACCTTACATCGTGCCTCACTTTGTATTCATCAGCGCGTGAGGGGTTGCGATCAGCCTCTGACGTCACTCGTCTCACTGTACATAAGATCCACAACAGGACAATGAAGTCAGCTGTCAACAGGACATTTTATTATTCTGCTCCTGGGCTATGGAATGCCCTACCGCCATCCATTTGGTGTGCCAGAACGGTTTCCAGCTTTAAGAAGGGTCTGAAATCGCACCTCTTCCCCAAGTAGCTCCATCGCATGCTTCAGTCAGGTCCCTTTGTTTTGTTTTCATGTTCTTTACTATTTTGTGTATATTTTTCATGCATTTTGTATTGTTCTATCATCTTTAGCGCTGTGATCTTTATGAAATGGTGCTCTACAAAAGCCTATTGTATGTATGTATGTATGTATGTTTTAATACAGATATTGCAAAATAGATCTATAAAATGCTTTCATATGAGTGAAAATTGCTTGAAATAGGCTAACCGTAGGTAAGTAGTATTTCTATCGAATACAGTTATAAGTTGACCACAACTTAGACTATGGGTCACGTTTGTTTCTAATTCTATTAGGGATGGCATCCAGATTCGTACGGATTGAAAACCGTAGATAGGAGAGGGTAAACGCACTGGGATAAACGGACAGTTTTGGGTAGATAAACGGAACGCGGTTAAATAATGACCAATGACGCATTGAACAACTCCCGTGAACGGACAGCCAGTGCGTTTACCCTCTCCGATCTACGGTTTTCAATCCGTACGAATCTGGATGCCATCTCTTAGTAGGATGACTGAAGTTGTAGTGACCATGGTAACAGTATCCTAGTACTGTATCCTTGTGTAAGTACGGTGACCCAATTTTCAGCATTTCAATTTGTTAATTATGTCACTATTTGTTTTTATTTTAAGGCAAAATGAGTAACAGCCAAACCCAAATGGAATCAAGGTGAGATATCCTTAATTGAAATATTTTTGAACTTTCCCCAGCTCTTCGTCTATTTGCAGTATAGATGTTATATTTTCTTCGGTATTTGAGTAATAAAATCGCGCGCTACCCAGCACTTCTAATCTGATTAAACGAACAGCACAAAGATGATTACGCCCACAATGATGATATGGGCATGCGCGCTTCATCAATTTAGGTAATCGGCTGTTCAGTTTGATCGTTCAATAGTAGAGTAGTATTATGTATTACTAAGCCCGTTAGGGTAAAATTGAATACGAACAGGGGTCTCATAGCCCTAGCTAAATGTGATTCTAGGAGTAAAACCATCGGTGGTGAAAAACAGGTCAAATGAGCCGGGAATCACATCGAAAACTTGAAGATGTTCGTCCGCATTAATAGCTCGCCTGGTCGCGCTCATATTCCTTATAACTAATGCACATCCATGAACATTTGATTAATGCCATTTTCCAGTGTTTAATATCAAGCTACACGTGCCAAGTGCTTTGAGCACAAAAGCATTAAGTACATTTAATCCATTTGAAACATTGTTTGAAACACATTTTGGACACTGAGTAAGGCAACCGCAGATTTCGAATTTCTATGGAATAATACCGATCAAAACATACATCTGCAATTATGAGGATTGTGACTTCCTAAAAACATACTGGAGAAATTGTTTTCATAATTATACGACATCTTAGATTCCCCCAAATGATACTCAAAATGTCTGTGTCCCAAAAGTGTATTGGATTATTATCGAGTATAATACTAGTAAACATTTTGTTTCCTAGAAAACCAAATCCTACCAATCTAACAGCAGGAGGGGATCAATACCAGGAACTTAATATGAAATCTCGCGAGAAAGAACACGCGTATCAGCAACCCGATTCAAGCGGACTTCCGCAACGCGTCGAGAACGAACAAGGGCCAATGTACGAAGACTTGAATAACTCTTCAAATGATAATCCGCCTACAATGATAGTCCCCCATGTATGTCAATTCCAGGCCAACAAGACCCCGGCATGGAAAACACGACAAATAGACGTATAAGTTTTTCCTAACACGAACAACATCCAGAGAGATTGCATCGAAACAGAATCTCTTATTAACATAATTATTAACTTCAATCTCAAAATTACAGAAAGATAGATCTGACTATTTAATGACAGTCAGATTTTCATAAAAACGTTGATAGATTGAATCTTTGTGGTAATTGTTGTTGTGAGATTTACCACGAATATGTAAATGTCAGGTACCTCTTCCTACACACGATGAGCTGTATCACATATCTTTAGACAACTCTCTGTTTAGATAAAGTAAAGTTGAGAATGAAATCGACCGACCATGTTGGAATGTAAATTTGATTTCAGGAATATTTTGTGTTCATATCATTTAGACAACAACAACATAGTGACTTTTTGAATGTCTTTAGATTCCTTTTGTGTTGTCTTCCCCTTTCACAATCCTCGAACAAAACATATCCACGTACAATGTAATCAGTGGTTTTTCGGGGCTGATACGGAAACAATGCTAACATTTGCAAATAATTTAAACACACACATTCAAACAAACAGAATATTATTATTATACCATTATTTTGTAACCATATAATTGTATATAGCCTGTAGGTAATTATATCTACATTTTGTGAAGAAAACCGCATACTAACTAGCCTTGACCAGGCTTCTAAAATCATTTAAAATAACGCAGTCTCTTATATTGTCTGTAACCATATCTGACGTTGCTAACACCATAACACGGAAATCCCACCCTTCTCTATTAAGCTGATTATAGCGTGCTAAGACAAGTGACATAGGATTTACGAGCTGAGAGCTGTAATACAAATTGTAGGAAGCCTGATCAAGGCTACATACTAACAGTATTATACATTAGTTTATCATGGTTTATTAAAGGGACATTAAGTGGTGTTGAAAATTGTAAATGTTTAAAAATTTACTTCAGAATTCAAGATGAACATTAAAAATTGCCATTATTGTTGTTTCTACTAACAAAAACACAGCAAAACTTGATTAAAACAATATCATCGCTATTTATTGAATAACGCCCTCTATGCAAATATGGTTCGCGTTATGTATCACGCGCACTGCAGGGTGATACTTTCGGACGTAAAATGCTCGTCGCGGCTGTACGAGCATTTTTGAATCGACGTTTTCTTGTACAAAGAGGGCTGATGTTTCTTAATCCATATAGGTGTAAGTTTATACATGTAATACAATTATAAAAATATACTAATCTCAGTTTTTATCATAATTGAGGGCGCAGCCTCCAACACATCTCTTAGTGCCCCTTTAAGCATGACCTTTCATCATTATATATTTGTCAATTATTATTACTATTCTATGTCAGAGATCTTTTCTTGTGCCATACAGGCTACTGATGGATATATTTTAGTATATTAACCAACAGTACTATGCATTAGCTTATCATGGTTTATTGAACATGACCTTGTATCATTATATATATTTCAATTATTATTGCTATTCTATGTCAGTGATCTTTTTTTGTTCCATACGGGCTACTGTTGTGTAATACCTAATCCAAAATCAATAATCGGTACCAAAAAATCCGAGATATACATGAAAAAGAGAAATTTCTTCTCCGTTGTTTGATACCTCATTTATAAAGATTGAATGGACACTTTTGAAGTTATGATAATTTTAATAACCACAAGCATGACAAGTAACGACAACAAAGTTACACTAGAATTGGTTTCCTATGTGATATCATTGATTTGTATTGTCCACTGTGTGGTATTTCAACTAATCTGGTATGGGGACGAATAGGTATTTTTAAACAGCTAAGAGAGTTTAAGCAATCCCATAGGTTCTCTCAGAGAAATCGGCGACATTTAGATGAGACAATTGAACACGGGAAGGTGGGGCTTACGTTTTAACCAATGAATTTCTAGTACAGGGATACTTATGTGCGCCAAGTCGTTTGAAGCTATGAGCGTGTTAATGCTGGGGAAGAAACCGCTAATAAACGCTAAGTTTTCCCAGTAGAAACAGGCAAAACCCGGCAATAATCGGTATTTTTGGTAATCCCAAAAACCTTCACAAAGAACGGCGTCGTTGTTCTACTTAAAATACTGGGTGTCCCTACAAAAAGGGTGCACGTGTTTATCCAACTTGTTGACCATGAAGTTCTAGCATTTGGTGTAAGATGTTTATACATATTGAAAGATGAAACACCTGGCTTTCAGATGCTGCTTATTTCATCTGATCCGGATTTGTCAATCCTGAGATATGGACAATTAACTAGAGCTACCCAAAATCGGTGTTGTGCCACTTTACAGTTTCAAAGGTTTACTCCTAAGATACAACTTCCACTTGTACGATTGCCCTTCACCAGTGTTATGCAAAATAACATTTTTGTATAATAATTGAGATTGAATAGGTTTATGTAGTAGAATGAGTGACTGTGTATCCAAGCAGAACTAAATATAAAGATGTTTTTACATGATTCGAACTAGTTCTTTTGACGAGGTTTCACAAAGAATGTATTGGGCCTACATTTCCAAAACAATTAAGACAGACTTCCATATGGCGGGGTGCGGCCTCAATTTTCATTAGAGGAGAGTGAATTCATGGTATTAAAATATCATCAAATGAGAAGTCCAGTGGAAGTCACCAGAGAGTTTGCCATTCATTGCCCAAACACTCACGTACCATCTAGGAGTACACATACAAAGGAGTATGGAAAATGTAGTAAATGGTACAAGCCCCAATATGAATAAAGAATATTCTGGAAGACTAAAACATGAAAATGGCAGGATACATTAACACATTGATAACGTGCGGCGTGCACTTCAGAGGGATCCCACAATAACTGCTCGTAATCCCTTACCACATATTCCAAGGACAACATTTTTATCTAATTGATCATTTTTGTTCCTCAGTCTCTTTTAAACAATTCTGTTCAAATGCCCAACCCAACCCTTCAAGACGATCTATGCCCTGGATAGACCAATGTTAGTACCGTTTTGACGCTCATAATAATTTTTTCTGTAAAAGTGGCACAACGTCGATTTTGGGTAGCTTTGATAAACTGGGTATATCTCAAGATTGAAAAATCCAAATCAGATGAAATAAATGGCATCTGAAAGATAAGTGTTTCTCCTTTCCGTGTGTATAAACATATTACTACATACTTTAGAACTTCATGGTAAACAAGTTGCGCAAACACGTGCACCCTCTTTTTTGAGGGACACCCTGTAATACTATCGTCCGCATTTATGTCAGACAATATAACACGGGTACGGTCTAAAAACAATATCTTTATTCTTTAAATACTTATAATAGGTATCGACAGGGACTTGGTACACACATATTTTCTATGAGTAGTTATACACTAAGGATATCTAATTGAAACCCAATTTTAGTGCAAGAATTGTTTGGTAGTTTTGATCGATTAAACAATCATAACATCAACAATATCCACTAGATTTTTATGAATGAGGTATCAAACTATGGTGAAGGAATTGTCTCACGAAACACCAGAACCGCAATAGTTGTATAAATACAACAGTGTGTGGATCTTCGCGGTTTTGCTACGGGATTTCCCCAAGGGTAAACACGGAAGTTAATACAACTGCACGTTGGATAAAACGGACCGTAACGGTACATGTAGTATGTACATGTACTATATTACCATTCAGTGTGTAATTGATTATATTATTACCTAATCCTTGGTATCTTCGGAAAACGAATAAAGGTTATCACACAACACACAAGAAAGATTGACATTCGTCTCATGATTACAATGGATTTATCGTCAACATTGATCGTTATTGTCACCTGGGGAGTTATATTTGTAATTCATGAAATAATCGGTACGGTAAGAAAATTCGAGTGTCCTGATAAACCTGATAGACCTATTTATCTACAATGTTAGAAAAAATGTGTACTATAGGGTAATTAAACAGTGCAAACAATGGTCAGTGTTCGAACACCTTTTTTCTATGATTGTAGGTGTAAGCATATCAATTGTTTTTATAAATGATAGGCTTGATTTCAGCCATGCCCATGCGATAGGGTTTTATAATCACATGGCAGAAAATTGATTGTGTGATATTCGTACACTCTTCATAGTGTCTAACTAATCAGAAATAAAAAACACTAAAATACGTGGAGTGCATTGAAAGTATCTAATGCACTCCGCGTGTGCGCCGTTCAATGCACGCACCACGCGCTTTGTTTTGATTCGTTGTTCAGGAATCGACAGACCTGTCGAAGACCTGCTCAATCGATTTGACGGTTGACGGCGTTTTATTTTCACTTTCTCACCATGGATTTCAATCATGTTTACCTATATATATTCTGGCCTTATAATGTCCAAAGTTCAATTGTGAATAAATAATCAACATTGTTAAATTGGTTTTAAAATTACGTGTGCTCAAACAGTCAGTATGCAGCCACGCGAAAAGCCGTTCCTTTTCTAACCCAGCAGAGCGACCCGGAAGTACTCACCCGTAGCGATACGGCTTCGCAGTCATAGTTGACCTCGTAATAGCACGATGTAAATGAGCTCTTTTCATGATTATAATCACACATTTCAAACACATTTGCCATGAATTTGTATAATAAAAGGCATATTATGCAAATAATAGTATCTAATATTATCTGTGAACTTCATGACATGTTGTATTTTCGGTGCAAATTATTGCAATCACACAAACCAGAATTCAAGAAAAACTTGACGAAACTAAAGCCAAATCCACGGTAAAAAGTCACTTCTGAAGAACCAGGCATCAATTTTATCCATCGTATCATAATATTCATAGTCTTTTGTAACTAGAAACATGCTTACAATTTTATAAAATTATTTAGTCCGGTCAAGTGAATGCTTATAATATAGCTCCTCGAATCTTGTCTCGATCTAAATTCATTTCGTAGCGTCGATGGGTTGTTGATCAACTGTTTAAATCTCACGTTTATATTCAGATTTGCTTGATAGCTCAGATGGTAAAGGGTTCGCTTTGAGAGCGGGAGGTCCGGGGTTCGAAATCGATCCTTCTGCTCTGCACAATGTTATATGATATTTTTTTTACAGAAAGGCTATTCTGGTCAAAATGAATAAACATTTCACAATTTCATCACACAAAATGCATGAATTCGGACGTTTTCATTGGAAAAACGGTATTTTTTTCAAACATTTCAATAATGAATTCAAACGCGGGCATGAAAATGAAGCGCGGGCGTGTTACGGGAAACTAAAAATCAAGTTGGCGAGGCCTAACGGGAGATCGTAAGTTTCGTTTTCTGACCGAAATTCGGTGAAAATCAAACTCGGTTTTTCTTATCAAAAAAGAAGTCGGGCATCAATGTTTTTGATATGAAATTAAAGCTTAAGATTCCGTTAGTACGGAAATTGCTCTTAAAATATCGTACGAATTTTAGTCCGGTCAAGTGAATAGTTACAAGAAGCAAAGTCACGAAAGTTGTTAAATTCTCAAATTAGCGATAAAATCACTGTTTGTGGACCAAATATGTCAGATTTGGCATCATATTATAGAGACAATTACGAACAATCCACCTACTTCGCCATCAAGGCTGCCAGCTAACCCTACCTCAATTAATTCAGGGAAAACAAACTTCTCGTAAGGTTTTAGCGCAAGGTTGACATCCTGAAATCGATCTTTGCGTGGGTTAGAAATCGGCAAGGTCACTCATTGAAAGCGATACCTGCGTGCTGACTGCAAAGTGAAGTATTCAATGGTTCAACCAATTTGACAGAAATAAATCACTACTTTGCTATGCAGCCTTACTCAATAGGAACGTTAGAAAGTCTGCACATTTGAATTTTGGTTAATAAAAATGGTGAAGTAACACCATCCAGTTTTTTCTTTTAAAATTTCCCAAAGCAAAGTATATCAAAATATTAAAACGCTTGTTCAAATCTTAACTGTGTGTATCAATCCATTCAGTAATGTATGATCTGTTGATGTTATAACTCAGTGCATTATTATCTTAAAATTTGAAAATATTTACATATTTATACATATTTATTGTTCACGTCTACCACACCGTTGATTTGCGTGAAATATGTTGAATTAGTTTCTGACATTCCTCCCCTTGACCACGTGTGATTGAAAACCAAATTGTGCAACCTTGGACTTAGTTATATTGTCTTTTCTAGAAATAGTTATCATTTTATTATTGTTTTGTGTTTTCTTACCAGTGAAAACAAATTCCTTCGATACAAAATGATGGGTGGTAGGCCTATAAGACGGAGATGTGGCCAATAATAGTGTAGTCTAAAATAGTCGCAAGACCTCTTGAGTTGATGTGACTTGAAGGTGACAAAATCAATTGCAAACCTGAAATTAACGGATTACATTGACTTTGCCCTGCAGGGGTGGAACACGTTGCATTTCAAAATATTTGATATTTCTATTAAGAATGAAAAGTGAAAAACAACATCATATGTGTTTTTGCTTTGTCCTTGCCCTCATAATAACTATAAAACTTGCATGTTGATACAAAGCCAATTTCAATTCAACTACAAACACACATATTACAACTGGTCCGACTCATGTATGATCTCGGCATTACTTTGAAATAAGAGCAATCATAAAACCAACTAATTTGCTCTAGAACAGTATGCATTTATCATCGTGTTGTATAGGCTTATACCTTGGAATCAATCTACTTATTCCAAGCTTAGCCTATACTAATTCAAACCTGGCTGTTCCTTACCATAACCTTTAGCCTAAACAATTGACAATACAATCCAAATTTGTTTCCATATTAAAATATATGGGTGGATTTATTTACAGGATGCAATGGACAAGACCTTATTGGACCAAGTCCAGCCATTCAGGCTGCGTTGAGAGGTGATTCACACACGTTAACATGTAGCAGGGGAACAGGAGTTACTTCATTTGTTTCTTGGTATGATGCTGATCCTAAACTTGGAAACCCTCGTCAAATTTCTTTTGGAGGTGACATAGTCATTGGGGTTGTGAAGTATACTGATAACTTTTTAATTCAATCCAGCAATGAGGACGAATTTAATCTTGCTATCAGTAACATCGCAGTTGAAGACGAAGGTTTCTATTATTGTCAGCTGGTAGCTTCAGCAGAATCATCTCAGACAGTGACACTTACAGTTGAAGGTAAGGGGATGCACGAACTGTGGTTTTTAACTGTCACTGGACTGGTTCATTATGCATTCTTGTTTTGCAATTTCTAACTAGCCTACATATTTCGTGACACTATGCTTAAAATGCACTCAAGATGGAAACCCTGTTACTACAGTCACAGTGACAGATGGAAAGACATCGGAAATAGTTTACACATCATTGGGGGCAAGACCCATCGTTGATATCCTGTGGTATAATAAGAATTATTTTGTTGGTAATAGATAAGACCAAACTCTGTACATTTGTTCCATAAAACAGGCTTAGGTGGACCTCTAACAATAAAAGTGATCCGTTTGTAATATCGATAAATGTTGTTGTTTTTCTTTAGTGCAATCTAGTTCCATGTCAATGACTCAAGATGGAAACCCTGTTGATTTAAACAACCCAGTAATAGTAACAGTAGGAGGAACATCAGCCATAGTCTGCACATCATTGGGGGCAAGACCCATGGTTGACATATTGTGGTTTCATTTGAAGAATGGGGAACCTAATAACAAAGTGGCAATAACGACAGGAATGACACAGACCAACGCATCTTACCCTGATGGTACATCTGACACAGTTAGTACACTGCAATACACTCCTGGTAATAATGAATACAATGATGGTACTATTATATGCGAGTCGACTGGACAACTTGTTGCAACACCAGTGAATGCTGCTGCCACTCTGAGTGTGCAATGTAAGTATCTCAAAGTTAATTTAGGTGGGTCTTTATTTGTGGGGCGATTCCTGAAATTATTTTAATATAATAAAAAAGCATTGTTATAACTTAACTCAATAAATTAGATTTATTTTGTGATCGTTTTAAGAGAAAATTACAAGCTATGTCATCTGATGGTTATGGTATACATGTACATTAAGAAAAGGTCAATCATTCTCTTAGGGTCAGAAGTGTAAGGGGTCAGTAATCTTTAAAATCTCAAAATATTGGGGATCAAATATTTTTCAAAAAAAGGAACATTTTGAGAAAATAAAATGAAAATTAATGGGTCGGCAACAAGTGAAAATAAAGTAATATTTCAAAAGTAAAGCATTTTCAACGTGGGGAGGAAAACGCACTGGTGGGAAACAGGAACTTAGACATTGACATTCATTATCCTTATAGGCTAAATTCTAAACTTATTTGGATCATCCCAGTTGTAAATATGTTTGTTAAGAAAAAGGTACATACTTTCCGAGTTGACATTCACCGATTTCTATGTATTTAAACCGTTAACTTATTGGACCACTTACCTAAATGATGGGGCAAGTGGTCCATGCCAAGTGGAGTTTCAATTTACCTGGTGAATACCTAACACACAAACTACATATAGACAGTTATATGGGTGTATTGTCATAGCAAGTCGGTAAATATTTACCTGCTCTGTAACGGTTAATACTCTGAATTATGCTTAACTGGACCACTTACCCCATCCTTCCTTATTGTATGTTATTTGTTTTTGATGTATCTTCTTATTCTCTTTATTCTCTTTAATGTATTGTCTCTTTTACAGACATGCCAATTGTAAGTGTGCAGTATGGAGGAGACAAGGCAATATGTTCTTCAGAAGCCAACCCAGATGTACCATTGAAAGGTTACGCTGACATGGAAGGCTACATCTTCATAGTCAATGACACAAATGAATATGCTCCATCCGAATGCTCAGATGGACACTGCCCTCTGAATTTGGAAGTCAAGTTCAATACAGATGTGAGATGTAATGCTACTAATAGTATAGGGACAGGGTTCGATACCATAGTCGCCATACCAGGTAGGTTCACGTATGACATAAATTTCTGAAATCTTTTCAGCTTTACAAATTACATACCCAAAATTGATATTTGTGCATGTTATTTGTTTTCCTGATACTTTACAATGTATTGATGTTAAAAATAAAATTGAAATACAATAGCTCTAAAACCACTTGAGCTGATTTAACTCTCATCTTAAGGCACCAGGCAGTCACAGAGATGGAACAAACAAATGGTGACAAGTTTATCAGAATTATTCTGTTAGACCCGGTATTATATTGTTTCAGATGAGTCAGCCCTATTTTTCGGTTTTCTTTATACTATCAGCTTCTCAAAGTCCCGTGTAAAATATTTAAGAAACCAAATAAGAAACCAAAAAACACCCACTGTGAGTGCCTGCTGCCTTCAAGCGAAATAACTGAAATTCGATGCCATTTTGAATACAAATTAAGGATATGATGTACAAATATCATCAGTTTAAACATTCAGTATACATTGATCTCTAGTAAGATAACTTCCCCTTCATCTCCGTCAATAAGTAATGCAAGTGGTCATGGTATGGGATGCATGGGTGATTCTATTAAACTGGTTATTTTCTTGGATTTTTCCTAATTTATTTTATTTTCCGCAACATTAGTAATTCACTGACTTGGCATTTTTCAATGAAAATCGGCTATTTGAAATACTGATATTTGTATACTTTTTATTCAATTGCTTCTCCTTACTTTTCCCTCTTATACTGCATATTTCAAATTACACAGGGATTAAATGTATTGTCTAGATATCATGATTATGCAAAAAATAAATCGTGATTTACCTGCTTCTGGTCATGTTATGCAATCCTCTTACCACGTGTTTCATTCAAACAATTCAAATTTCCCGCCAAATAACTGATTTAACAGTGTCCAAAGTGTGCTTGTTTTAAGCTTATGCTATGACGTCATATGTCATGCTTAGACATCTAAAAGTGTTTGTTTGAAAGACAAAGGTTCATACTTTGCATTGATCACACTATCCCTCAAGGTCACGTTTTTTAACCTCGGCACCACAAAAAGGTGGTTTTGTTACATTTTAGAGATTTTTTTGTCTTTAGGCTATTGTATTTGAGTAACTCTCTATCAAATTGACTTGTGTTTGAGCTTATCTTAAAGACAATTTAATACCTTTTAATAATCTGAAGAGAGAAAAAATCTATCACTTTTACTTTAATTATTACAGCTCGTTAAGTATAATTAGTCAGGGTGGTTGAGGGAGCGGAGGAGGAGGGAGTGGAGGAGGAGTAGGGATAGCTGTGTAATATTAGGTGCAAATGGAATTTTTGTCTTTAGGCTTTGGTATTTTTGTAACCCTCTATCAGATTGACTTATGTTTGGGCTTATTTTAAAGATAATTTAATACCCTTTAATAATCTGAAAAGGATTTCTTGTTATCACTTTCGATTTGATTAATATAGCTCGTTAAGTATGATTAGTCGGGGGTGGTTGAGGAGGAGGGAGGAATTGCTGTGTAATATATGGGTGAAAATGGAGTGCTGTCCTGTAATTTATAGCTTTCTTATACTTAGTCTTGATGTCATCTTGGTTCTAAATGATATAAGCATGCTTTACACCATTTACTTAAAGTATTAATTAAGCTAATTAATTAATTTTGAAATCTGTGGATGAACCACCCTGTATATTAAATTATCACGCGAAACAGTACTTTTTAATGTCATGGTGATGATTTACCTTAATGCTAACACTCAAACCTGATCACAACTGTATCTCTTTTAGGCTCATTGCAATATATTTGATCACTTGTCTAATTTAGTGGGGTTTTTCAGTATTTGAAATGGCATATTTTGACCACCCTGTATATATATTTCCTAATAAGCTGGCCAATTAATGTTGCATATGGCTGGATGGGTAATTTACTCAAACACAATAAAAACATCCCTAGCCTTCATATAACTCCTGCATATAGACAGTGGAAGAAAAAAAGTAAATCATCATTTTGTATAAAACTTCAATTGTTACACCCTGTATAATGTTAGGTCACCCTGTATATTTGATTTCTAGTTCGCATATTTACAATCCTTAGGTTATAAGCATTCTAAATATATATGGTTTCATACCCTTTAGATGTAAACATTTTGATATATTCTACTGAAACTGCAAAAGGAGGAAATTTCATGAAATATACCCATGTAACACAAATGTACCCCAGGTTAAAAAACGTGACCTCAATAGAATCGAATCAATCATGCATCCCATACCATGATAACTTTATCTCCCTAAACCCTTATCGCCCTAAACTCGTTTTAGAGTGTTGTCGGTGTCACCAACAAATCACAGTACTAGGATGTATGGGGGTTAATTGAAACAAGAAGTTAGTAATAGAACATTGAATTCCTTTCAGGCATATAATCAATTTATGAATTACTACCAAGTGTTCCTGTATGGTGGATGACAGCTAGTGAGGCCTATACACTGCCTTATCGTCAGCCTGCTTCGATAATTGCCTAACTCACTTTTCAGCAAAATTGAGTTTTTTTGCATAAATCATGACTTCATTACATTATGCACATGCTGTTATAATACCTAAGTCATTGACCAATCAAAAGTGATGATAAATGAAGAGCTTTGTTGCAAAAGGGCCACCAGACCACTCCAACATGTTACTCATTTTGCATTATTGAATTTGCATTGACAAATCCATGGAATTAATCCAATTATTGTATGGCTGTGTTCATCTGTTTCTATGACTTGGATTAGTGCATCCATGCACGCCAATTGAGGCATCAACAATTATAGTCACATTCCACAATGAATTATATCCATCCATCAATCATGAAAAAATGAGTAACAGGTACACAGGTAACAGGTTTCATACTTTTGTTGTTTTCTAAGAACTAGAAAAAATGAGTTAGGCAATTATCGAAGCAGGCTGACGTTATGTGGTAGTACTTTACAATTGAATAATGTTACAACTAACCTTCTGTTCCAAGTAACCTCATGTTCCAACTTACCTCATGTTCCAACTAACCTGATGTTCCAACTAACCTGATGTTCCAACTAACCTTATGTTCCAACTAACCCCATGTTCCAACTAACCTGGGGCCTGTTTAAACTGCCTTAGGTGGTAGTACTTTACAATTGAATTATGCTTCAATGAAATCACAATGTTCCAACTAGCCTCATGTTCCAACTAACCTCATGTTCCAACTTACCTCATGTTCCAACTAACCTCATGTTCCAACTGATATAGCCCCATATGATATACCCTAGTTACAAATATAACATGCTTTACTGGAATAGTGGAATCTCTAGCCTTACATTACATCAGATCACATCGCATGTGAGCAAAGAGGGAGACAGTTTAACCAATGTAGGCTATGACAAGGCCTGAATTCTGTTGTCATGGGTAATTGATAAAGAGGGGTCTAAATCACTTTCAGCTAGTAACTAGGCTATTATATGTTTAAATTGAAAACTGCTTTTAAAAGAATATGCACATGTGTTAATGTAATTGACAAAAGCAGTTGAAGATGTTGTTTGTATTGACAATTGGCATGCATGGTTTCCTTTTTCTTTTTTCTTCTTTTTAAAAAATTGGTCTTTTGATCTTTTTTCTTCTTCTTGAAAGAATCAAGGGAATGTGACAGTGCATGTACAACAGTATTATAATTTTAATGTCAATGTATCATTTTAATTTAGAAGGTGTTTGAAGAGTCACTCAGGTTCCCCTAAAAGACAATGAATAAAACCCCTGTAAAACTTGTTCCAAGCCCTCTTCTTACCCAATTCTTGCTTTTCTTGATCTTTTGTTGTTGTTGTTGCTTCGTACCATTGAATACAATGGTAAACAGGTGCAGTGATTACAACCACTCCGGAACCTACAACACCGGGTAGAGGTACAACAATTGGCGGCGGTATGTTTTATTATTGCAATATTTCCTGTTACTGTTTCTCAGTGTTTCAGCTACTATCGTTCATTTTTCACTTTTCACTTTTATTTTTATTATTTCGTCATCATTCTTCCATTTTGCACACAGGGTGTATCTTGTATTGATCACCCCTGTTTCTTCATGCTTATTATTTACATTTGCCGAGCACTATATCACCTTTTTGATTTCGTTATTGTATCATGTACATTGAACATTGTACTTTATAACGTTTATATCTTTAAATTATTTTAAAATAATGCCTTCTTGGTAACCTAGAGTTACTTACAGTTATCGCTTGATTCTAATTTCTGATTGGGTTAGTAATACATTTTTACAAGTGGCTAATTCTCACTTTTCTGGATAGTTAGATCTTTAATCTGTCTTTTATTTGTTTTGATGAGTTTCGATTTTGCAAGGTCATCCTTAAAATATATTCAAAAGTTCGAGTTGTATAACTTCAATGGTTCTTATTTTAGAAGTACAATGTGACTCGAAATCTGCCCGGTGAGTAGTAAACAAACTGGCCGGGTGGTTGCCACCTTTGGCAGTAATTCACTGCATTTTGGCCTAAACATTTTACAGAAATAATGCGAGAATTATGGGTTTCTCTAAAATCCAATTATGTTGATGGGTAAAAACAAGCTAAAATGATCGGAACATCAACCTTTAAGATAATTATAGAGCAGAAGTTATCTCGCTTAATCTGTAGCAATGTATTGCTATGCGCAAATGCAAAGAAGTTCTTTGTTTGCAAAAAAAGAAAGGATATTTTATGAATTTATTACACGAATGACCATTTGAGTTCCCCTAGATATATTAACATCTTTTTATTGCCATTGAAACTTTGAAATGCACTGAGATTTAATTCTGAATCTGCCGTGATCGTAAGAGATGCTTTTGGAGTCCCATCCACTTCTAAATTGAACTTCAAAGCACCACGTCAAATATATACTGATCGTTTAAAATTATCCTCTGGAATTTTCCTTTTTTATTCAGCATGTTGATGACAGCAAGTATTTAAAAAAACATATAAAGACTCGGACAAAATGGTGTGAATGTAATTAATAAAGTCCTTAATAATACGTACATGGTCTCGAACACGATCCCTCACGCTATCCCGGCGAATACAGAGGCCGTGTTTACGCGGGCACTAAAATGTATGCAAACTCTTTGCTGGGAGTCTCAAGCGGCAGGAATATATTGGCCTATAAGCATGATTCTAGCAGATCCTATGACCTGCAAAACTCAATTTAATTCAATCGAAGCTCGTGCAATGGATACCAGCCAAGTAAGTGAAAATGAATAATGAATATAAAGACTCGGTCAAACTTTCATGAATTAACAATCACCTTGAAAGTATCAGATCATAAGAAAATGATCTCTCTACCATTATTTGTTTCTTAATCACTTGAATGCATTCCCACCACTGAATTATGTTTATCGCAATGATATATTCACAGAAGTAATTTGCAACGATACTATCTACGTCGCCTTCCTCGTCATTCTGTCTCTGCTACTGGTCGCTTCAGTTGTATTCAACATCGTGGTCGTTATTCGTTATAATAGATTATTGCAGTCAGGTAATTCTGATTCAAGACTTTGATTTGGTATTTGTTTAGACCATAATATCGTTATCACTTATTCTGAATTTTGAACTCACGTAAAGCAAGATTTGGATTTAGTTCATCTTTTCGGGATTTTGATATCAGATAAATTTGAAACTTGGGATCTGATTTAAATTAGTTTCGGGAATGGTATTGCTCTTCTAAATAATAATTTTACTTGGTCTCCATTTAATTTACATATAAATGTAAATATTTATCATAACACGTTGTATAATTAGAGAATAAAATATGGTTCGTCGATGTTTTGGTATAGAAGGCTGCCATATAATGCATAGGCTGTACCATATTTTTATCGTCGTGAATGGTCGCCGTTCTCATTCTTATATTTAACAACGATTTTTTCAACAATTTATTTGTCGGGGATCGTTTTAGATTGATTTGAATTAGTACACAGTGACAAACCAGCTGATTATTGTGCTATACATCCCCACAAACAAAATCGAACAACCCACAATATTACTTTGGCGCAAGAATCTCAAGCACATGTGATTTGGTGGCCTTAGTGATCAGGTAGCCTTAGTGATCAGATTTATTTGCGGTATACGCTGGAATTTATACTTGAAATCACTGCAAATAATTATTTAATCGTCATTCTTATATATTGTTTAAAATGGCAACCCACAATATCCATCAATTTCATTGGTTTTCTTGGATACGTGCTAAAGTAGTTCCTATTTCTGGCCTGTGTGCGAACGCAAAAAGACTCGAGGGGGACTTTTGAATGTTTTAATTTAATAAATACACGTAAAAATGTTTCCTTACTTTTACGGCGATTGACGCCCAGCTCGTGGCCCTTTTCGGTAAGTTTTGTCATCTTTCCACTCCTCTATAGCCATAGGCCTATGGCTAAATTCAGCCTCACTGAGCTCTACAAATGGTAAATTCAGTGGCGGGTGGATGGCGATCATCACGCCAGCAGCAAATGCTTGCCGCTAGCGCGAGCGTCGGACCTTCCCATCACATTTCTGATCGCTTCATCTGGTAAATCATCACACTCCGGTTCTGGTTCTGGTTCTTCTTTCACATGTTTTACATCTAGGTCTCCAATTTCAAAAGTTGCCGTGGTTTCTTCAATATTCACTTTATTGCAAGTAATTACGAATGTAGCCTATACGAATATTTATAGCAGACGAAAATAGGCTTTTAGGCACCCTTTTTATTTGTCCTTCTTTCTTTTACATGTCTTATTACTATGCGCGTTTATTCATTAAATGGACCTCTATCTTTTATTTACATTTAATTACATGCATATAACCTTAATGTTGTATTGTAAAATAAGCTTACTTTCGATTTACAATAATTTACGAGGATGTTTTACAATTATTGACGAGGCGATGTTTTTTAAATGTAGTTCCGGCATCATCAAAGGTGTGAATTAAGCCCCGCCCAGATCCATAGATTAGCGGTCTGGTAATCTATAGCGCGTATCCAACAAAACTAACCACAGAACCAATGAAATTGATGGATATTATGGGTTGACATTTTAAACCACGCCCAATATATAAGAATGTCCTAATAAAGCCAACAATTGATTATGATACCTACAAGTACAAGCTTAACTAAAAGGGTGTACCCACAATTTATACTGCTGCATCCTTTTATTTAAAATGTCTTAAACTCTACGTAAACAAAATTGCAAAACAAATATGAAAGCAAATTGGGCAAGTTGTTAAACGGTAAAATCAGGTTTTTTTTGTTTTGTTTGGATTTTCTTTTGTTTTCAGTTTAGAACATGATTGATTTGACAACGTAATCATAGCCATGCATTTACGAAAGTATTGAAAGATATGAAAGTAATAAATACGAGTTTCTAAAAGGAACTATAGTCCATAAATAATATTTATAGCCCATATTGCAGGATATCACATGATTTCCTCTGAACTGAAACGAAAAGGCATTCGTAGGAGACTGAATCATTATGTATATGATATCTTTACTCTTAACCCTATATATACAGTTACCATTTCTATTTTGTTCATCAATTTGTTAAACGTCCACTGTTATAATACTTAAATCATGTATATATTGCAAATAAAGATATAAAATGCTTTCGTATGAGTGAGGTTAAATAGTATATCTATCAAATACTTGTACATATATAATAGGAATCGTGATAGGAATATACTAGTAATCATACAGTTATAAGTTGACCACAACTAAGAATATGGGTCACGAGTGTTTGTTTCTATTTTTAGGATGACGGAAGTTATATAGACAGTATCCTGACATTGTAACCTTGTGTAAAAAACTACGGTGACCCAATTTTCAGCATTTTAATTTGTTAATTATGTCACTATTTTTTTTTATTTTAAGGCAAAACGAGTGACACCCAATTGGAATCAAGGTGAGATATTGTGAATTGAAATATTTTGAAACCTTCCACAACTCTACCACTATTTGTAGTATAGATAACCGTAACCTTATATGTGTTGTGGTATGGGAAAACCCGTCGGAAGTCACTAGTGTTAATATTGAGATATCTGGGTCATACCAAAATATTCCTAACAAATGAGTTCCAAGTCAATTTTCCAACTTTGGTCCCAAGATAGAGATTATACCTTGAACTTTACTCTCCAGGAGGTTTTTATGCAAAATTCCAGATGTTAAGTTTATTTTAGTACTTTTCTGAACCTTGTATATGAAATTTTATGTGTAAAATGCTATGTTTACGTAAAATGACATTGTTACCATGGTAACCACTTGTGAATTCCGTCAATGCATTGTAAAGATTTTGAAAGTGTAGAACTTACAATTGTTGATAATATCGCAAAAAACTAGGTTCATATCAAAAGTCCTTTTCATATGACAAGCTATTCTGTGTGATATAACAATGTTGTTTTATTGTTATGAGAGAATTTAAAAGATTTTGTGTACACCTTTGAATTGTCAGTTTCAATTTTTAATGTTGCGTTTAAACTTGCAGACATTAACACACTATAACTGTAGTTCTAGATGGAATTTCTGAAAAAAATTAAACAGTCCTATACTCAGTAGAGTATGAAGCTCTCTGCCAAAGAAAAAAACCAAGTTGCTAGAAAATGACCATGGGGGTGAAGGGTTTTCACATGCCACCACACATATACGTGTTTTTATTTAGGGAATAAATTAAAATAAATCCAGTAGCCATTTTTCTTCAGCATTGGAGTAATAAAAGTGCGCCTCCCAGCACCCAGGCCCCGCAACTATATTCTGATTAAACGAACAGCAAGTAAAATACTGATCTCATGGTTATGTTCGTTCAATTTTAAGTCCGATAATAGTAGTATTCTGTAGTACTCAGGACAGTTAGGTTAAAGTTTAGTTTATCACAGGAATAGAACACTTTTAAAATAAAAGTCTTATAGCCCTTACCCACTAGGAATAAACTGAAGAAAGTGTTTTCATAATTATGTCTTTCACCAAGATAATTCTTTTTTTGTGCCCGAAATGAGTAATGAATCATATAATTATCGACTTTTATATTAATCATTTATCATAGGACACCAAAACCTACCAATCAAGGAGCTGTAGCAACAGGAAGAGATAACTACCAGGAACTTAATGTAGATACACGTGTGAAAGAACACGCGTATCAGCAACCCAATTCAAGCGGACTTCCGCAGCACGTCGAGAACGAGCAAGGGCCTATGTACGAAGACTTGAATAACTCTTCAAATGATACTCAGCCTACATACGAAGTTGCCGGGGATGAATTAAAAGCCGGTGGTAATCAACAGTCACCCATGTATGTCAATGCCAGGCCAACAAGACCCCGACATGGAAAACACAACAAATAGATGTTTATATTTTCTTCTTCCTAATGTAGGACGGTTAATTTCATTTTAATGGTCCTTTACTACATTCAGAGAGATTTAGCGAAAGGATAATAAAGGTCAAACGAAACAGAATCTTTTATTAACATAATTAACTTTAATCTCAAAATAACAGAAAGATAGATGACTATTATTTTAATGACAGTCAGATTTTCAAGAAACTTATATGAAAACGTTGATAGATTGAATCTTTGTGGTAATTGTGGTTGAGAGATTTACCACGAAGATGTAAATGTCAGGTACGTCTTCCAACACACGATGAGCTGTGTCACATATCTTTAGACAACTCTCTCCCCAGATAAAGTAAAGTTGAGAATGAAATCGACCGACTATGTTCGAATGTAAATTTGATTTTAGGAATATTTCTTGTTCATATAATTTAGACAATGCGTAAATAGTGACTTTTTAAATGTCTGCAGATTCCTTTTGTCTTGTCTTTCCCTTCCCCCATCCTTGAACAATGCAATATGTACATATACATATCAATGTAAAAATGTAAACAATGGTTTTTCGTGGCTCAGTGATACGGAAACAATGCTCAAAATTGCAAATAATTTAAACACACACATTCAAACCCATTCAAACAAACAGAATATTATTATGCCATTATTGTGTAACCATATAATTGTATATGGCCATGTGTTTTGAACTCACCACCCAAAAATGGTGGTGGCTTTGCATTTTTGGTGACGAGCCATCCATCTCTCTCTTTTAACTCAACAATCAAATGTGGTAGAGCAATGGTTGAGATGTCATTTGAAAGCCTATTTATCTAGCTACAGTGTGTGAATAAATCAGGTATTTCCACAACTGTTTGGCTGAGATATGATTGATTATATTGTGAAAGTCAGGGGTGGTGGCGGTGGCGGCGGTGGCGCTGTGTACAATATCTATGGAGAATATATAACATGTTCCCAATTATACGTTCAATTTACAATAACTCCTCATCCTGTTTGGTACAAACATGATTTTGCTCTCATTTTATAGATTATTTTATATTCTATAAGATTCTGTTTCAACAAACGTGACAACTATTATGTAACAATTGTTATCATGAATCACTGATACACAGTGAACTTGCCCTAATTCATCAGTTTTACATACATGATTATAACAAAAAAAGGATTCAACCGATGATAGCAAAATTATACATTTTTGGAAAGCTCTTAACTAAATAGGGGAATTTTTATAAAGAAAACCGCATACTAACAGTACTATACAATTATTATTACTATTCTATGTCAGAGATCTTTACTTGTGCCATACAGGCTACTGCTGAATATATTTTAGTATATTAACAGTACTATACATTAGTTTATCATGGTTTATTGAACATGACCTTTTAGCATTATATATACTAGTATTTCAATTATTATTTTTCTATGTCAGGGATCTTTTCTTGATTCATACGGGCTACGGGTGTGTATCAATATAATTATATTTTAGTGTACAGGCTGATTTCGACCCAACTTCGCAGATTCACGGTCCCCGGTGTTTAGAGTATGGGAAAACAGTTTGATATTTTTATATGATGACTACAACTTTCTCCTCCATAGGAACTTTATTTAACAAATAGATCGCTGTGGAGTTACGTTACTTACAATAAAATGTCTCAATTTCCAGTCTGCACACAGAATTAAGTTCTGAATCCATATGTTAATTGTTCAATATGAGAAATATATAATTAACACTCGATTGAAGTCAAAAGTTGTGTTAGTGTGTGTTCTTTGCAAGCGCTAGCTTTCTTAAAACAGATAAATTGATTTTCCACAAAATATTTCAATCATATTAACCTTTAACCCGCCTTTAACATATCTAATTTTCATTTATTTTGATAATGGCTCCGAATAAAATCTATGATTTTATTAATTAAGGTCAATATCATTCTGCTTCCCCTATAATATATATTCACAAATCAACACCAGCGTACGGGCATTGACTTTTATAATTTATCTCGAAACAACTCATTGTGTCCGATGTTTCATTACAGGGGTATCATAACGACCTTATGTACATTATATGGGGTCAAAAATTAAACTTGGTCCGATTTCAACAACTAATACCTCAAATTGTTCGTCTGGTTACAGGGTTACCAAGCATGTAATTTTTAACAGTTCATACCCATATATAGGAGACATGTCCTAGGGCCAGTTCATGTTATGTCTCTATCGAGACCTAATGGCATTTTGACCTGAGGGAAAGCAAATAATAGATTAAATAAAATTATAATTTCTGGAATCCGTATACGGACAATTTGATATATCATGTTTTGAAATCGGAACAAGTTAAAATGTTGATTCCACATTACAGGTCGACGACCTTTTTACTCTTTGCTATACATTTCCTTGAGCTCACACGAACAAGTAAACACTTGTTTAATTTTGCAAAACAGCTCTTCATATATTGATTTGTACTTGCAAACTAACTGTCTTTTGTGTAAAGCAAAAGTTCCACCACTCCAGCTGGTATAGATATGAGAAAAATGCAAAAATCTCGTATTTTTTAAAGGGTATGAATAATTGTGTGCTTAACTGTATATAAACTTTATTTTGTCTGGTGTGTTTTGCATAAAATACCCCGGGGTATGGTTGACTACTGGTATGACCCTCGAATCAAGCGCGACATCGAGCCCCAAAGTGTCTATTTTCATCGAGGCTTGCTTGATAATCAACGACAGTTACGGTTGAAGCTATGTGTTCTTCAGCAAATCAAACCAATGAGATGATCCGATGTTAATGGAACAATCCCAATCTGCCCATTGAGTATGTTTAAGCAAAGCGATAATAAAGGACATTAACACCTACATTTGCTAGGTCTTAATTTGACATCTCAGTTCATCAGATAAGAGATTAATTTCATATAGACATAAAAATGCTTGCATGATTTGTCCATGCAACAAAGTGCCATTGCTATTTGTATCCCTAAATGTTTTGTTTGATTTATTTCAGTGGAAGCATCTTCCATATCAATGACTCAAGATGGAAACCCTGTTACTACAGTCACAGTGACAGAAGGAAAGGCATCGGATATAGTCGGCACAGCATTGGGGGCAAGACCCATCGTTGAGATATGGTGGTATCATCAACAAGTTGGTGAATCAGAAAACAGAATTATGACAGGTGTGATACAGACTAACACATCTAATGGTGATGGTACATATGATGTTGTCAGTACACTGCAATACACTCCCGGTAATACTGACTATAATGATGGTACTATTAGATGTGAATCGACTGGACAACTAGTTGCAACACCAGTCAATGCTGCTGCCACTCTGAGTGTGCAATGATAGTAAAAGTACTATGCATTTAAGTCCCAAAGTCATTTGATGAGAGCCTTTATTTGTTTGGCAATTCCTGAAAACCTAAATTTGATAATCGTTGAGCTCCTTTTGGAAAGGAAATGACTCCACGTGGCATTCAGATTGTTGCATTGTTATTATCTAAGAGAAAATTAATAGTCATCAGGTGGTATACATTCAAAAATGGTCAATCATCATATTCTTAGGGTCAGAGGTCAGTGGATAATGCAGGGGGACATTCAACACATGCTTTGATTCCAACTATACTTATTGCAGCTTATACATCTCTGTGCAAGGGTACACATTATCTCAAAGGTCTCAAATTTACTCTAGTTAGTTGGGGGGGGGGGGGGGGTATTCCAAACTTGAAAATAAACAAAGGCAGAATTTTTTTTTTTTGGGGGGGGGGGGCGGGGGTGGGTCGGCATTTATTTCAATAGTCATTATTTCGGCTAACAAACGATGCATTTGAAATACCTCATAAAACATATTTTGGTAATTTAATATGTTTCTCAACATAGACAGACATTTATATTCCTGGCATAATAATAGTATCCAATAATAGAATCGCATAACAGGTTCATAAACACAATGAACTGACACTAAAGACAACAGTTGGGGCGGGGCGTTGAGACACACATCTTTATCGAAATTGCGTTGGTTGAATTTGGTAAATAATTGTTTTACTTGAAAACTAAGTTTATAGGTGATGAACAACTATCATGACTATATTCAGTTATCCTTTGTCTTCTTTTATATGTTTATACAGACATCCCAATTGTAAGTGTGCAGTATGGAGGAGACAAGGCGATCTGTTCATCAGATGCCAATTCAGATGTACCATTGAAAGGTTACGCAGATATGGAAGGCTACATTTTCACAGTCAATAACACAGATGAATACGCCCCAACCGAATGCTCAGATGGACAGTGCACTCTGAATTTAGAAGTCAAGTTCAATACGGATGTGAGGTGTAATGCTACCAATAGTATAGGGACAGGGTTCGATACCACGGTCGCTGTACCAGGTAGGTTCATGTATTGCATAAATACTTGAAACATTTTCAGCGTTACAAATTACGTTACCCCAAATTAATATATTTTGCATGTTATTTGTTTTCCTGATACTTTACAATATATAGATTATATTTAACATTAAAAAAATGTTCAACAACTCCCCCATACCTTAAGTACAGTAACAAAGCGTTGTTGATTTTGTGATAAAACACTCTTCATATGCAAATTGATAGGACGGCGAACCTTATTTGGAAACCATGCATCGATGCAAAATTGTAAACAAACAACAAATGTTCGCAAAATGTGTTCATTTTTTCGCCCGTTTTTTCGGCGTATAAATGCATTTCGCCATGCGATCCTTAAAGTTAGCAAACAGCTTTATATACCAAAATGTAGCTATATCCCTGAGGAAAATATTTTTGGCGAGGACCATATGTCACGGATCATTCCTAAAGCCACAATTTTAGCCGAAACGGTCGCTTCCCAGCACAAGAGAATCGCCATTTTGTATCATCGCGCGGTGAAATGACATTCCTCAGATCTATTTGGACCGTACCACTATTGAAATGGAGGGGTGTGTTTAATTTGATACAAATATTCTGTAAACATATATCAAAATGTGTTATGTAAATTAAAGGCATTCGTGATTTAATTTTTCTCTGAATATTAAAGGTGATGTGTGAATAAAATGTTATTTACAAAATATTTTAAATTCCACAATTTACTTGCGCAATAATTTGTCTTCTCTAATGTTTACCTTTTGTAACCCATCCCATTCAGAAGTTCCCTCGCCCATTTACAGGGAACGGACGATGTCCAAATAAGGGCCTAATTATAATAAAGCGTAAACATTTTGTTCCGTTTTTTAAAGAGCAGCTATTTTTTTAATGTCAAATTAAGCCTATTAAACCACGTTTTTTACTTGTTTTCATCAATTTTCCAAAACGCTATTCACATATGAATGATGTTAATATGTTTGGTCGTTGTTGAACGGGGTTCAACAAGGTCTTCGTCGTTGTTTATCTTGAATCGACAACGGTAAGATGGGTTTATTTTGCTCGGACAGCTAAAGCTGCCCTCGCAAAATAAACCCGTCTTACCGTTGTCGATTCAAGATAAACAACTCCGAAACCTTATTGAACCCCTAAAAATACACCCCTTGAGCTGAGCTGACTTAACTCTCTTCTTTAGATGGAACAAACTTATGGTGACAAGTTGTTCAGAATTATTCTGCTAGACCCGGTTTATATATTTTTTAGATGAGTCAGTCCTATTTTATGTTTTTCTTTATATAGTTAACTTTTCAAAGTCCCATGAAAAATATTTAAGAAACCCGACCAAACAACAAAACCATTGTGGGTGCCTAGCTACTGCCTTCAAATGAAATAACTGAAATTCTATGCCATTTTGAATACAAATTAAAGTTATAATGTACAATTATCATAATTTAAACATTTAGTCTACTTTGATGTCTAGCAAGATAACTCCCCCTTCATACGAGGATCCGTCAGAAGTAATGCAAGTGAACATGGTATGGGATGCATGAGTGATTCTATTAAACTGGCTAATTTCTTGGATTTTTCCTATTTTTTATTTTTTTCCCGCAACATTAATAATTCACTGACTGGGCATTTTCCAATGAAAATGAGCTTTTTGAAATACTAATATTTGTATACTTTTTATTCAATTGCTTCTTTTTACCTTGATTTTTTTCAAAAATCAAGGTACTCTATCTCTGCCGTTTCTTTCATCTGCTTCTTCTTCTTCCAATATTTCTACAAAATGCTTCTTCTCCTACAGTTTACATGATACAATCACCAAACTTGGTCAGAAGGACCCCCTATTAGACCTTCATAAAGGTTATTCACAGTTTTTGGTCAAAGGTCACACAGGGTCACTAGGGGTCAAAAGGTGATTTTCACTTAATTAAAACGCATTTTCAATTTAGTGAAATGACCTAGGATCGTCAAAATTGGTCCACATATTCCTTATGACCGTACGCATATATAATAGTTAGGTTTATTAAAATTAAAAATCATTTGGGGTCACTAGGGGTCAAAATGTTGATTTTCTTACCATATCACTTAAAATGCTTCTTGTCTCAGAGGAAATGGCTCATGAATGTCAGAATTGGTCAAAAGATTCCTTGGGTCCATGCACATACAGCGATCTCAGCGATTAAAATTGACGTGTCATGCGGGGTCACTAGAGGTCATTGACCTATACAGTGGTAAAACGTGAGATATGCTCCGATTGGGACCGGATTTGTTGCATCTTGTTTGGCTTGATGAGCAAAGAAAATAAGTTAATCATATTGACCAGGTCAAAGGTCAAAAAGGGGTCAATACGGGTCATTGAACTTTACAGAGGTAAAAGTTAAGACATGATCCGATTTGGACCGGGTTTATTGCATCTTGTTTAGATTGATGAGCCAAGAAAATAAGTCAATCATATTGACCAGGTCAAAAGTCAAGAAGGGGTCAATAGGGGTCATTGAACTTTACTGGGGTAAAAGTTAAGACATGATCCGATTTGGACCGGGTTTATTGCATCTTGTTTTGTTTGATGAGCCAAGAAAATAAGTCAATCATATTTGACCAGGTCAAAGGTCAAGAAGGGGTCAATAGGGGTCATTGAACTTTACAAGGGTAAAAGTTAAGACATGATCCGATTTGGACCGGGTTTATTGCATCTTGTTTTGTTTGATGAGCCAAGAAAATAAGTCAATCATATTGACCAGGTCAAAGGTCAAGAAGGGGTCAATAGGGGTCATTGAACTTTACAGGGGTAAAAGTTAAGACATGATCCGATGGACCGGGTTTGTTGCATCTTGTTTGGTTTGATGAGCCAAGAAAATAAGTCAATCATATTGACCAGGTCAAAGGTCAAGAAGGGGTTAATAGGGGTCATTGAACTTTACAGGGGCAAAAGTTAAGACATGATCCGATTTGGACCGGGTTTGTTGCATCTTGTATGGATTAATGAGCCAAGGAAATAAGTCAATAATAATAACCAGGTTAAAGGTCAAGAAGGGGTCACTAGGGGTCAAAATGTTAAGTTTCACTTTTATTACTTAAAATGCTTCTCCTCCTACAGTTTACATGCTATAATCACCAGATTTGGTCAGTAGGACCCCCTTCCACACTCACATATAGGGTCTTCACAGTTTGGGGTCAAAGGCCACACAGGCGTCATAAGGGGTAAAAACGTGATTTTCACTTAAAACGCCGTTGCAATTTAGTGAAATGACCTAGGATCGTCAAAATTGGTCAACATATGCCTTTTGACCGTATGCATATATAATAGTTCGGTTTTCAATTAAATCATGACCTTGGGGTCAAACGGTCAGGAACAAGACAAAATCAAGGTACCCTGGTCTTAGACCGGAGACATATCTAGTATCTTTTTCCTCTTATACTACATAATTATTTCATTTTATTTCAAATTATTGTCTAGGTATCAAGATTATGCAAAAATAAATCGGGATTTACCTGCTTCTGTTGTCATGTTATGCAATCCTCTTACCACGTGTTTCATACAAACAAGTCAAATTTTCCGCCAAATAACTGATTTAGCAGTGTCCAAAGTGTGCTTACTTTAAACTAATGCTATGATGTCATATTTATATTAGTCGAGAAACGACTAATATACTGTATTCGTCCTGTTTCTTTCTTCTTTCTTCTTCTTCTTCTTATATTAGTCGAGAAACGACTAATATACTGTATTCTAGCTGTTTCTTCTTTCTTTCTTCTTTCTTTCTTCTTTCTTTCTTCTGTCATGGGACCTATAACTCCGTAACCATTGAGCCGATTTTAACCATATTTGGTCATAAGAACCCTTATGTGCACCACTACTCAGGTTGTAAAGCATAAGGGGTCAAATGTCACACAATGGTAACTAGGGGTCAAAACGTGATTTTCACTTAAAACTCATTTGCAATTTAGTGAAATGACCTAGGATCGTGACAATTGGCCAACATATTCCTTTTGACCGTACGCATATATAATAGTTAGGTTTTTTAAATCGAAAAATGTTTGGGGTCACTAGAGGTCAAAATGTAAATTTTAACTCATTTACTCAAAATGCTACTTGTCCGAGAGCAAATGACTGATGATACTCATAATTGGTCAACAGATTCCTTGGGTCCATGTTCATATAGGGTGCTTCTGCACTAAAAGTGACATTTCAAACGGGGTCACTAGGGGTCATTGAACTATACAGGTGTAAAACTGTAGACATGCTCTGATATTAACCGGACTACTTTTTTCTTGTGCGCATTGATAAGCCAAGAAAAAAAGTCAATCATAAGTTTGGGGTCAAAGGTCAAGAAAAGGTCATTAGGGTTCAAAATGTAATTTTTCACTCCATTCACTCAAAATACTACTTGTCCGAGAGGAAATGACTGATGATTGTCAGAATTAGTCAAAAGATTCCTCGTATCAATGTTCATATAGGGTGCTCCTCCACTAAAAGTGACATGTCTCACGTGGTCACACGGGGTCATTGAACAATACAGGTGTAAAACTGAAGACATGCTCTGATTTTGACCGGACTACTTTTTTCTTGTGCACATTGATAAGCCAAGAAAAAAAGTTAATCATAAGTTTGGGGTCAAAGGTCAAGAAAAGGTCATTAGGGTTCAAAATGTATTTTTTTAAACTACTTCAGGGCTGAAATTCATAAAAACAATTATCAAATATAGTACAATTTAAGATACTATAAGGTTATTGCCCTTTGACAACATATACCAAGGTCAAAGGTCAAAGCCCTCGACTAATATCCGTGATCTAAGATCACAATTATCTCTAGTTCTTCTTCTTCTTCCGCCTTGGGACCTGTAGCTCCGTAACCATTGAGCCGATTTTAACCATATTTAGTCATAAGTACCCTTATGTGCACCACTACTCAGGTTGTAAAGCATAAGGGGTCAAAGGTCACACAAGGGTAACTAAGGGTCAAAACGTGATTTTCACTTAAAACGCATTTGCAATTTATTGAAATGACCTAGGATCGTGAGAATAGGCCAACATATTCCTTTTGACCGTACGCATATACAATAGTTCGGTTTTTTAAATCGAAAAATGTTTGGGGTCGCTAGAGGTCAAAATGTAAATTTTTACTCAGTCACTCAAAACCCTACTTGTCCAAGGGAAAATGACTGATGATACTCATAATTGGTCAAAAGATTTCTTGGGTCAATGTACATATAGGGTGCTTCTCCACTAAAAGTGAAATGTCAAACGGGGTCACTAGGGGTCATTGAACTTTACGAGGGAAAAATATAAGGCATGCTCCGATTTTGACCCAGTTTCTTTTATTTTGTGAGCATTGATGAGACAAGAACAAAAGTCAATCATACCGTTAAGGTCAAAGGTCAAGAAATGGTCCCTAGTGGTCAAAATGTACATTTTCACTCCTCGCACTCAAAATACTACTTGTCCGAGACGAAATGACCGATGATTGTCAGAATTTGTCAAAAGATTCCTCTTATCAATGTTCATATAGGGTGCTTCTCCATTAAAAGTGACATGTCAAACGGGGTCACTAGGGGTCATTGAACTATACAGGTGTAAAACTGAAGACATGCTCTGATTTTGACCGGACTACCTTTTTCTTGTGCGCATTGATAAGCCAAGAAAAAAGGTCAACTATAAGTTTGGGGTCAAAGGTCAAGAAAAGGTCATTAGGGTTCAAAATGCCGTTAAATTAAAGAGTTTAATACATATACATGTACATATTAATATAGCCAGATGATTAAAATTAGTTCAAAATTGAGATGCCACTATTATAAGGTGGTGTTTTGCAAATTTGCTTAATTTAGATAGCTACCCTCATCAGGCCATAGATAAAAATTACAGTTAGTCGTCCTTTGTCGCTTTATTTATTGAAACAATGCAATTAATATTGTCTGTATTTTTTTCAATACTGTAAAAGTGGAAATTTTCACACTGCATATATTTTCACGCTTGAAGCAGTTACCGCGAAAATAATAACACTTGAATTTTCTTCAACCAGGGTATTTGGGTTTACACCGGTATTTGGGCAAACAAAATTATATTTCCTACTACACTCTGAAATGTGTATTCCCATCATAGAAGCAAGATTTTTCACACACGTGTTGACATTCGGCTTTGATCATACAGCGTACATGTACAAATCCATCAAACACTTGTGTGGAGATGAAGAAAAGTTCAAATTTACAAACCCTCTTTTTGAATGAGAGAAAAAGAATGCTCCATTTCCAGATAGATTTATCAGATTATGTCATAAATAAATTGAACAAAATTGAATTTGATAAATGCAATAGTTTTATTTCTAACGGTTCTAGTGAAATACTGTAAAGGCTGAAATATTCGCGTTGGTTTTATTTTCGCGCTCTTCGCGCAAAATCTTTTTCCACGAAAATTATAACACAAAAATATTGTTTTCAACATTCATGCAGTGCACCCTGAAAGTCGCCCGCGAAAAACAATTCGCGAAATGTCTATGATACCAAAATGCGCGAAAATATATTTACGCGAAAATATTGGCTTTTACAGTAAGCGAAATTTAAATGCTAGCAATATTTTGTTGCTTTACACTACAGTAAGTACATCATTCAATAATTGAATGGCAGACCCATGGTCCACCTTGTTATTCAGCAATCCCCTTGACTCGTCCCAGAGAGGTTAACATTGAATGACTGGATATGTTATGTTCAATTATTTAAACTGTATTGAAGAGTGAGGGGCTCTCATGATGGAAACAAATGCATTACTATGAATAGGAGGTGTGAAGTGCACACGGTCTATGGAGATGATTCCTTCCTTTCAAATTGCTTGCTTTTGAAATATATGCCTTTGTCGCCTTGAATATAAATATAGAGGTTTGAAATCACCGGCCATGTTTAGAATCTGAAATGAACGGTACTTTTCCAAATGTAAACAACAGACACATTTTGATGAGAGATTTCAAATGACTGATCTGATGACAATTTGCGTGTGTAATTGAGCTATAATTTGGACATAATAGTAACTGCGTGCCTTGCGGTCATCCCACGGATAACATTTATTATGTTCAACTGATGTACATGTACATTCTACATGTGTGCGTTTTGAGTTTAAATTAAAATTTGTACTGTGTGCTCTCAGAATGACCCAATTTAATATCAAAGTGTTGCACTCGTTAATATTAGTTACAAATAAATGTTGGTCTTCTAGAGAAACATTCAACAATAACTTGAATAATAATGTTGAGTCTTATGCAACAAGCAAAAAACACCGGTTCTAATTTGTGAAAATTCACTCAAAAATATCTCACATTTGATTAAACCTAGATTAACACTTTAAAAATCACCAAAATGCATCCAGGGAATTACAAAAAAATGCAGTTCGTTGAAATAAAATGTTTTGGTCAAAATGTTGTGTACATTTTTGGAAAATACATCAACAAATGACCGACGGACACAACCTTACCTTAGCACTTAAGCAGCATTATCAAAATCAATTTTGTCTAATTTTAGCAATCTCATTTTTATTTACAACAAAACGCAGCCATTTTGCAGTATTTTCGAACACTTTTTTTTACAATCTGTACGACCAGCGAGGACAAACTGGAGAATTGTGAAATCGTCTTGTATTGGAAATTACCTGCAAAATAAATTAACCTGCGGGCGGTGCTAAAAGTCTAGCCCTGATCAAAAAATGTCATATTTGCAGTCATAGGGTTGAGCAGTTACTTTCAAGTGTAGTAATATAGGAAGTAGTCTAGTTTTACACAAACATGTCATCATTTTCATCCAATGAGCTATTTATGTCATAACTTTGTCTTTTTTTCAACAACCTTCAGTTGGATTTTGTTGGACTGGAAGTGTACTATTTATTACCAGTATTTCACTTGTAAATGTTGTCAAGTTCACTCATTTTTGTTCATGTATCACTCCACGATAACAAATTGCACGTTTAAGAAATGAACATTTTGACATAAATATATTTTGGTCCAATTTAATTTGTAATTTTTCACAAGTTTTAAAAAAAAAGATTTTTTAAAGAAAAACAACAACAATTTTGCAAATAAATGATGATCGAATACTCCCTCTAAATTTTCATAATTTCCCCTGTATTGTAAAATATGCATCACCTGCTCCTCGTATAACATAATTGACTTCCCCCCATCCCCCGGGATTCATGATGCGAATCATTTGTTATCCCTCTATATTTCATAATATATACATGGCTATTCATACCCTAAAGCTATGTATTATGATGAACAGTATTGAACATCGTCTAAACGCTTTTGGGAATGCGTCTTCTTTCCTTTCCCCTCCGTAAAATCAAATATAGGCACGTCCTCCTAATTGCAATTCTAATTTTAGCTCCTCTAAATTTTTGATAACATAATCTTCATGCCCAACCAAAAGTACAATAATTTCACATGACAAATAATTCACGGTTTGGAATCCTGCTGTAGAAGTGGACTGCGCAGATTGTGAACCATTTTGCTTATACATATTTTTTTATTATAGCACCATGAAAATATTTTACATGAATTTACTTAAAAGATGCGTTTTTACTTTCACGATAACCGGTGGAAGTCCAAAAGATGTGAATTGAGCAAGAAAATGCCTAAGTTAATAGTATAGCCTATTCTCAAGTAATATAACAATCATCTTATTTTCATGTAAATAATATGGTGCTTTGAAATACGGTATATATTTGAATAATATTTTGCTAATTTACATTATGGACATTTTTAAAAATGTTAATTTTGTTTAAACAGTTCAGTGGAAGCCAAACATGTTCATGCCTCGTATAGTTACGCACGTTTTTTCTTCTCTTTTTTCGTTTTTTTCTTAAATTCTTGTTTCTCTTTTCTCTTTGCTCTTTTTTCTTTGTCTTTCCATGTTTACATAATTATCTGCCAATATCACCATCAACGTGTCATTATCTTACAGGTGGCGGTGGTTCAAATATAGTAGGTTAAATCAATGCTGTTTTCTTTCTATATTTTTTTTCCTTCTTTTTTTTTCTCTTTTCTCTTGTCTTTCCCTTTACTATTTCATCATTATTTGCCATTATCACACAAGACATAATTATATACTTTCAATAATGTTATTGCATTTGATTATGTTACAGATGGAGGTGGTCCAAATGTAGGTGCAATCGTGGGTGCTATTTTCGCTGTGGTGTTGGTTTTTGTCATTGTAGGCTTACTGGCATACTGCTTTTTAGTCTTTAAAAAGAAAGGTAAGCTTTAGGCAACAAAACACCCGAGTTTGTCTCAGCAGACCGTGCGTGTAGCTTTTGATATTCACATTTCACCGCATAACTTATTTTTTGATGTTATTCTCTGTTTGGGTGTTTATCCTATTCCTGTCCCACGACACTTTCATTGGCTATTTTACTTGCTCAATTGTGTTTACTTGTATTTTGATTATTTTCTGAGTTGCAGTGAACCAATTGATTGGCCCATCAGAGCTCTCTGTTGAGAGTTACCCGTTTGATTTGTAATCACTCAGATCATTAACCCTGTTAATTTCTGTTGGGCTATTGTTCACATTTGCTCTTTATACAGAAAAAAGCCATGCTTAACGAACGCATTGAACAACTCCCGTGAACGGACAGCCAGTGCGTTTACCCTCTCCGATCTACGGTTTTTAATCTGTTCGAATCTGGATGCCATCCCTTAGTAGGATGACTGAAGTTGTAGTGGCCATGGTAACAGTATCCTGGCATTGTATACTTGTATAAGTACGGTGACCCAATTTTCAGCATTTCAATTTGTTAATTATATCACTATTTGTTTTATTTTAAGGAAAAATGAGTAACAGCCAAACCCAAATGGAATCAAGGTGAGATATCCTTAATTGAAATATTTTTAAACTTTCCACAGCTCTACGTCTATTTGCAGTACAGATGTTATATTTTCTTCGGTATTTGAGTAATAAAATCGCGCGCTACCCAGCACCTCTAATCTGATTAAACGAACAGCACAAAGATGATTACGTATAAAATTATGATATGGGCATGCGCGCTTCATCAATTTACACGTGATCGGCTGTTCAGTTTGATCGTTCAATAGTAGAGTAGTTATATGTACATGTATTACTAAGGCCGTTATAGGGTAAAATTGAATACGAACAGGGGTCTCATATCCCTAAATGTGACGAATAAAACCATCAGGCCAAATGAGCCGGGAATCACATCGAAAACTTGAAGATGTTCGTCCGCATTAATAGCTCGCCTGGTCGCGCTCATATTCCTTATAACTAATGCACATCCATGAACATTTGATTAATGCCATTTTCCAGTGGTTAATATCAAGCTACACATGCCTAGCGCTTTGAGCACAAAAGCATTAAAGGGTCATATCCAAACTCAAAGTGATTTTATAGCGTTTTTCTACCGATTTTACCCCGGTATTACAACGGTATTTTTTTCTATTGTTAAGAGCATCGGAAAAAGATCGGTGATTAACTAGAGCCTCTCTACTTATCTGGCGTTAACAATAGAACTATTGTAGTACTCTCGATGGCTCAATCAGTGAAGCAGACAGATCAAAGCACGAGGAAGGTTGTGTTATATTCTTTAGGAAATACTATAAGCTTTTTAAATCCGATCGTAAAATGTTTACGTTCACCGCCGATCAATGTATCTGGTCGTCTAGACATATGAATTAAGCTACCGCTCCATCACGAGTGTGGCATGTTGTTTACTCTCACTCTATTCATCTATTGTTCGGCGCAGTATTGCCATGATCTTGTGAAAGTAGCCCATTTCCCCCTTCATTCCATTGAAATCAATGCTGAAAACATTTTGGCGATAGGTCACGTAACATATTTGTATAATGGATGGGTGATGACGGAGGGGGCGTAATATATTGACCATCGTGTTTGGAAGTATTATACATTATAATACTTATGTATTGTACAATATACAATCCAAGTCATTAGTTTAGAGAGGATATTGTTTCCGACTTTTGTCCTTTCTTCAATTTTCGATACAATGTTCCCTATCAATAGAAAATAATGGTCTTTGCTGGTTGTCAACTGTCACATCGCATTGCATTTGGCCTGTAACCCTTTGGAACATGAAACCACCATACAACTTGCGACATTTGACGCTCAATTCTCACAGCCCGAGTGAACGCAATACTGAAGCGATTCTGTAATCGCTTCAGTATTGCGTTCACTAGGGCTATGAGAATTGAGCGACAAATGATTGCACAGCACCGGCAAGAAGCTGAAATCCTAAAGAACAATTCCCATTTTTTAAAATGTTAATCGCTTCATTATTTTAATTTTGAAAACAAAGTTCGGGGATCAGCAACGCATAAGAAATGTGATGCTTGAATAACTCCATACTAAATATATCCTTATCAACGAATTTGCCAAAATTGTAATAGTCTAGTGTAGCATAGTGGCCACGCTCTAGCGCTCACACGCAGGAATCCCGGGTTCAATTCCTCAACCAATCATTATTTCTTCTCTGTCTGTTTTTTCCCTTTTCTTCTTATTTTTCTCTCTGTGTCTCCAATTTCTCTGTTTGTTTTGTTAACGTTTTCGTTTTGTTATTTTTTAATAATTTTTTTATTTATTTTTCTTGGGGGAGGGGCTTTGTTATTCATAAGACCTATTATTGTGTTATCATTTTTTTTAAAAATCATGTGAACCTATCCATATATTTGAATGCGCATGACAAGAAATTGCTGTGTACCGGTTAGCTCAGTTGGTAGGGCAGCGGATTTACAATGAACACTCATGAGTCATATTGATATACAGTTAAGCCCACAATTATTCATACCCCTTGAAAAATATGTGTTTTTTGCGTTTTTCTCATATCTATACCAGCTGGAGTGGTGGAACTTTTGCTTTACACTAAAGACAATTAGTTTGCAAGTACAAATCAATATATTTGGGCTCAACATTTTTTGCATAACAATAGAATTGAACAAGAATTGTGTTTTTATGCCTGTCCAAAATTATTCGTACCCCATACCAAGTCTCAGGATTGAGGCCACTTTTTGTGATAATACACATGTTTTTGACATTCCAAACATTCTTTATTTTGTGTGATAGAAAAACTTCCACCACTCCAGCTGGTATAGATATGAGAAAAACGCAAAAAACTCATATTTTCCAAGGGGTATGAATAATTGTGGGCTTAACTGTATATACCATTGAATCGTAAGTTCGATCTCAGTAGTACCTTTATTTTGTACGTCCCGCGGTTTTTACCCATATTTATGATTATATTTACTTATGTTATCCCTTAATATTTATTTCTTCTGTTTTGTCTTACTTTTTGTTGTTGTTGGGGGGGGGGGGGGGGGGGGGGGGGGGGGGTTGAATTTGTTTTTTGTTGTTTTTGTTTTTGTTTGTTGGGGGCTTTTGTGTGTATGGTTTTTGATTGTTGTTTTATTATAAGGAGCTACATACGTAGTAGCAATAAAATTATAAGAAATAGAACATGGATTTTAACATTATTCGATACGAAATCGGATACAGTAATTGGACAGGTACAATTGAATGTTTTCCTTGTCCTCCTCGTGACAGAAAAACCAAATCCTTTTTGTAATCTAAATTATATTCAATGCTATATGTATTGAATATTGATTTAGATAATGTGATGTGAATACTAGCAATAGAAGCCATCCATGAGTCGGTCATATTTGTAGGAACTAAAGTCTGTTCCCAAATTTGAAAAGACTAATACTACAGATCAACACGCATGTTGACGGATACTCGTTTAAATAACCCGCCAAATGTAACGGTCATTCTTTGAACAGTAAGACTTGCATCAAATTGATCTGAACAACGAATACTACGGGAACAAGAACCTTTTGTTACGGACACGCATGAGTGAAGTGGATTCTATTGAGGTAATTCCTTGATGTCTGACTGTGCAATCGATAGGGATTTACATAAGTTTCGTAAAATCGTCGAGTCATGAATGCAACCTTTGAGTTGGGAGGTGGAGGGGGCACTTATAAAACTCGCCCATTGCTTGTGTGGTGGATTTCGATGACGACAGGAGCATGCGCAGATGCGATTTTTGTGTAAGTGGTCTGTGATTTTGTCAATATTATATTTTTACTGTGATTTGTTTGTCAATCTGCATTAAATGCAAAAAGTAACAACGCCCCCGGCTGGACTCGAACCACCAACCTTTCGGTTAACAGCCGAACGCGCTAACCAATTGCGCCACGGAGGTGATTAGTTACTAGGCTGTTTTGGTTTGTCATGTTCACCCGTACACTTCCCCGTACACTTTCTTGCAAAGTCGCCTTTAATACATGTGCTGTCAGTTGAACTTGGAACCAACGTTTACTTTAAACTGTCTATTTTCAATAAAAAAATATTCCAATACGGGAAAAAAATCAGAAAAGCTCACAGACAACAAATAAGAACATCATTTTACTCGACCTAGAATTTCAATCAACGTATTTCAATCATCGGGAAAACCCGATGATGCGAGTGACGTCATTTAATGAGCTCATTAGCATAAGTTATGTCCGTGAAATGTACAATAGAGTTTTATTAGTGGGGGGGGGGGGGGGGGGAGTGGGGTATACTAGGGGTTTTGTTAAATTGTACATTTATCAGACCGCGAATAGCTTTTAATGTTGTTCAAAAATTATATATAGGCCGAACGAAAATAACTTAAGAATCGTTTCACAAAGTACGGGATTTGTTAATCGTTAAATCTAATAAATCATAGACTCATTTTACAGACAACAACACCGTGTTGAAAAATCCGTGTGTATTTAGGGAATAGTTAAATGAGAACTATAATTGGGTATAAAGCGCTGAGGATTTCAGGAAAATCGAAATAGCTCAGTTGGTAAAGATTATGACTCTCAATCGTTCGAATCTTCGTGGCGGTTTATATTCCTTGTGCTCTATACTTAGAGCGGTCGAGTCTGGGTAGAGGTCGGTTAGGGTTTTAAGTATGCCGAAATATAATATTTATTATCGTTCTCTCATTATACGTCCGTTTGGGGTTTTCATAAATATTGACATAATTTTAACGTTATTTATTTATTTTGTATTTACTTTCTTAATTGTTGATGTTTATTTAATTATTTATCAATCAATTAATTATAAATAGGCCTAAATACAGTTTATTTTATTGATATAATTATTAATTTATATATTATTTATTTACATTAATTACTTAATTTCTTGTCTAAAAACGCAGAAAAATGACACTATTTAGGGGAGTAAGATTTATAATGCTACTTGATTACACACATTATGCCTAAACTAGAAACAATAACACGTTGTATGTTTAATGGCTCCCATATTGTTTAGTATTCAATGATAACATTATCCATGCTTGTACTGCTTACTCAAAAATCACCTAAGGTTTAACAATAGTCTTTAAAGGCCACTTCAAGGAGGATTATTCTTATGACGTTAACGAATGGATTACGATAAGCCTAGCAATGAATAGGCGACTACAAACATATCTCGTTTGAGTCGGGGTTTGAGGAGTGTCGCGATTAGCCTCTATCACCTGCCATGATAAAACCTGGCACTTGTAGTAGAAACCCGATAGGTGTACAATCTGGCAAATGGGTCGCTCTTTACGTCACAACGGGGGTCGGGTGAACACTGGTCAGCTTAATAACACAACCTTCCTCGTGCTTTGATCTGTCTGCTTCACTAATTGAGCCATCGAGAGTACTACAATAGTTCTATTGTTAACGCCAGATAAGTAGAGAGGCTCTAGTTAATCACCGATCTTTTTCCGATGCTCTTAACAATAGAAAAAAATACCGTTGTAATACCGGGGTAAAATCGCTAGAAAAACGCTATAAAATCACTTTGAGTTTGGATATGGCCCCTAAGTACATTTAATCCATTTGAAACATTGTTTGAAACACATTTTGGACACTGAGTATGGCAACCGCAGATTTCGAATTTCTATGGAATAACACCCATCAAAACATACATCTGCAATTACGAGGATTGTGACTTCATAAAAACATACTGGAGAAATTGTTTTCATAAGTGTACGATATCTTAGATTCACCAAAATGATACTTAAAATGTTTGTGTCCCAAATGAGAATTGGATTATTATTGAGTATAAAAGTAAACATTTTATTTCCTAGGACACAAAATCCTACCAATCTAACAGCAGGAGAGGATCAATACCAGGAACTTAATACGAAATCTCGTGAGAAAGAACACGCGTATCAGCAACCTGATTCCAGCGGACTTCCGCAACGCGTCGAGAACGAGCAAGGGCCAATGTACGAAGACTTGAATAACCCTTCAAATGATAATCAGCCTACATATGAAGTTGTCGGAGATGAAGTAAAAGCCGGTGGTAATCAGCAGTCACCCATGTATGTCAATGCCAGGCCAACAAGACCCCGGCATGGAAAACACGACAAATAGACGTATAAGTTTTTCCTAATACGAACGGTAATTTTGTATTTGATGGTCCTTTTACTACATCCAGAGAGATTGCAGCGAAACAGAATCTCTTATAATTATAATTATTACCTTCAATCTCAAAATTACAGAAATATAGATCTGACTATTTAATGACAGTCAGATTTTCATAAAAACGTTGATAGATTGAATCTTTGTGGTAATTGTTATTGTGAGATTTACCAGGAAGATGTAAATGTCAGGTACCTCTTCCTACACACGATGAGCTGCATCACATATCTTTAGACAACTCTCTGTTTAGATAAAGTAAAGTTGAGAATGAAATCGACCGACCATGTTGGAATGTAAATTTGATTTTAGGAATATTTTGTGTTCATATCATTTAGTAGACAACAATTATATAGTGACTTTTTAAATGTCTTCAGATTCCTTTTGTCTTGTCTTCCCCTTCCACTATCCTCGAACAAAACAATATGTACATATCCATGTAAAATGTAATCAGTGGTTTTTCGGGGCTGATACGGAAACAATACTAACATTTGCAAATAATTCAAACACACACATTCAAACAAACAGAATATTATTAAACCATTATTTTATGACCATATAATTGTATATAGCCTGTAGGAAATGATTTCTAAATTTTGTGAAGAAATCCGCATACTAACAGTACAATACATTAAGTTTATCAAGGTTTATTAGGCATGACCTTTTATCATAATATATTTATCAATTATTCTTATTATTCTATGTCAGAGACCTTTTCTTGTGCCATACAGGTTACTGATGGATATATTTTAATATATCAACCAACAGTACTATACATTAGTTTATCATGGTTTATTGAACATGACCGTTTATCATTATAAATATTTCAATTATTATTTCTATTCTATGTCAGTGAACTTTTCTTGTTCCATACGGGCTACTGTTGTGTATCAATATTTTAGATTTTAGTAGACAGGGTGTGTCAGAATAATTTGAACCCAACTTCGCAGATTCCTCCCCTGTATTTACAGAATAGTAAAACATATAAAAAAGTATATGATAACTGTGAGATGCACTACCTCAAGTGGATACAAAGAATACTAAACCATGGCGTTGCTATAAACAACCTACACATGTGTAATGTACATTATATCTATTATATGGTGTCATAGAAATACTAAATTGACGTCAAAACCAGACTTTCATCAAGTCATCAGGATGAAACATGTCAAGAAACGAACCCAGCTACCCCCACAAGGAAGGGCTGACGTATTATAGTGGCATAGGCCTACATGTAGTAGAAATTAATCCTGTACATAGACTTTCAATAGTTGATGCAAGCAGAAAAAACGCACAATTTTGAAGCCTTTTCATGTCAATAAATGTGACGTTCGTACGCGAGCTGCGGAACTGAAATAGTGTTTGCCTCTGAAATTATCCAGAATTAATTTTAAATTCAATTTTGTATAGCAGAGAAGACTCTGATCCACGCGAATTCATCTTTGATTGCATTTATTTATTCAAAATACACCTCTATAGGGGACATGTTATGTGACATACTTTAGAGCTACACTCAATGATCATCAACCAAAGGCTGGCTGGACACAAGAAATGTAAATACTCCACACTTGGTAACAGAATATTGGCCGTACAGAGATGAACTCACTGTGTCGGATCGAAGTGTACAAAGGAATGCAAATTGTCGTACCACCAAGCATCAGATCCGATATGGTGAAACAGATACATCATGTCTAAACCACTTCACCATATTCCGGGTCATTTCGGTGTATTTACTTTTCGCTCGTTGGTTTTATTGACATAAATCCTTACAAAGGAAATGGGCGGAGTATTTTTTTGGAGATCTGTCAATATAAACGGCCGTTAATATGAGAATCAATGACTTCCCCAATGGTGAAGTGGTACGGACATGGGGTACAGAAGTTAGCAGAACTTAAATTCAAAATATTTTAAAAATATTATTTCAGTAAATTCCACGCGGCGGTGAACGGAGAGGGTGCGGGCTTGCTGAAGTATACATAACTTGAATTCAAAATCTCTTAAAAAAATTGTGTCTATCAACTCCACGTGTCCTAGAATCAAGAGGGGGGGGGGGGGGGGGGGGTTACGGAAGATTACAAAACTTAAATTCAACCTTAACGATTTGGTAAAGATCATTAGTGTCAACTCCACGTGTCTTAGAATCAAAAATGTCTTTTTAAAAACTATTTAGATCATGTTAGACCCCGCGCCGTTCGGAGAGCGGGGTTTACGGAAGTATGCAAAACTTAAATTCATCCTTAAAGGTTTGGTAAAGTTCATTAGTGTCAACTCCGCGTGTCTTAGAATCAAAAATATCTTTTTAAATACTATTTAGATCATGTTAGACCCCGCGCCGTTCGGAGAGCGGGGTTTACGGAAGTATGCAACACTTAAATTCAACCTTAAAGGTTTGGTAAAGTTCATTAGTGTCAACTCCGCGTGTCTTAGAATCAAAAATATCTTTTTAAATACTATTTAGATCATGTTAGACCCCGCGCCGTTCGGAGAGCGGGGTTTACGGAAGTATGCAAAATTTACATTCAAAATCTTTTTTTGTTCTCATTAGAGCGTAATACGTTTAAAATTATATTTTTGATATTTATATAAAAAAAGTTTTTCTCCGAATTTTGTTCCTACTAGCGAAAATTAGACCCTCATAATTTGGTCATTTCGATAAATATACATGATAAACTTTAAATCGTTTAAAGCAATCATTTATGTCTATGAAGAAGCGCCAATGTCGCACAATCTTGTATTAAAAGACAATGGGGTGGAGAAGATGTGCTTTTATACACAGCTCTATGGAATAAAATTTACATTATCGTCGATATCTCGGACAAAAAATCATTAATCAAAATGATATTTTTTCAAATTAACTTTTTTGGGCAGGGAATATGCGGTTTTCTTCTAAAAAAAAAGGATAAAAAACTCGATAATAACTTTATTTGGTTAGTCTACAATGAACATATTGCCTGTTTTGGTACAACCAATCTTCCCCATTAATGAGAACTTTTATAATCAACACACACACGCACATCCCTCACCCATGTCTAAACCACTTCACCATATTCCGGGTCATTTCGGTGTATTTACTTTTCGCTCGTTGGTTTTATTGACATAAATCCTTACAAAGGAAATGGGCGGAGTAGTTTTTTGGAGATCTGTCAATATAATATATTTTGGAGATCTGTCAATATAAGTTTGAGTGTTTTTGTGTATTTTAAGATTTTACTATTTTGTACAGCGCTTTGACCACTTTTGATTAGGCGCTTAATAAATGCTGCTTTATTATTAAACGGCCGTTAATATGAGAATCAATGACTTCCCCAATGGTGAAGTGGTACGGGCATGTGAATCACATCTAGATATCAATAAATGTAGTAGCGCGCACGCGAAATACTATTCTGACCTAGTTCACAATATGGTTGAAGATTGTTCCATCTGCAACACCTATCAAAACCAGCAGAGTGAGGAAACCATGAAACCAAGCAAGATCCCAGTCTTGCCATGGTCTGTGGATAGCATCTGATATGTTTGCTTGGAATGGAGATACCTATCTACTGACAGTTGAATGTTATTCCAAGTCTTTCAAAGTAGATAAACTCGTAGATTAGTCAAGTGTATCAACTAAAAAAGTTCTCAAGTCACATATAAGTCGCCACGAAATCCCGGAGATTCTGAGGACAAACAATGGTTCTCAATACTCATCGAGCGAATTTCACAACTTCTGTAACGGATACTAAATACAACAAAATATCATAACCCCATTTCCCACAATCCAACGGTGAAGTGGAGAGAGCATTACCAACAGTCATAAATGTGTTGAAAAAGTGCAAGACGAGTACTAAGCGTTGTTAGATTATCGCACCACACCTAATGCGACGCAGACCAAGAAACAGACCAAGAAACAAACTCGTGGTGGTCGAGAAATGAAGAAAATCATTTCTCGACCTGGATTTGAACCCGGGACCTCCTGAATTCTAGATTCTAATTCGATAGAATTAATATTATTTCTCCATCATCGGATGGAAAGGATCGAGGAGCGCCGATGCAGGTAGGCCTAGCGGCTGACCTGGATTTATTCCTGGGCAAGTTCTTCGCTAGTCTTCGTGGAATATGTTTATGTGTGATATAAAACAAATATTTACTGCTCTATACTCGGGAATACTCGACCTCCGGTCTCGGGAAAATAGTAGGCCCACGGTCGCAAGTCACCTCGGGGTGCTATTTTGCAACATTTCCCTCATGAGCAGTATATATTTGCTTAATAATAACCCCGCCACGAAGAACCGCTGGATTTCCAGCGGTTTTATAAAGCGAAACATTAGATCAGCATTACAAGATACACAATGCTTCGCCGCTAAACAGCTATTATCTCTTACCCTACGTCATTTGTCTTTAGCACGGGAGCACGCTGTATTCAGCTCTATGATGAAGGGTAGGATTTCCGTGTTAGAAACACCAGATGCTACTGACAATCTCAGACTGCCTATTTAAATAATTTTAGAAGCCTGCTCAAGGCTACTTTGTGTGGGGCTTTTCTAGGAGGACCATAAATGCGACCAGACTAAATTTAAGCTGTAAACAATATGAAAGAAAAATACCGCTATGTATGTAAGGCTAATATAATGAAAGTTACAGTTTCCCATTTCCCTACCTACCCAACTTTTCAGTTTTACCAAAACTTCCAATATTTTGTGCAAAAATTAAATTTCTGACAAATTTGAATAAAAATCAAAACTTTTAGTTTTAAGTGGCTCAAAATACTAGACATAGCTTCGTGTTGATTTTAAGGGATTTTAATGGCAGTGGTGTCATGGTATATGGTTAATAATGAATTGTTTGCATTACCTACTCAGATTTCAAAGTGTTAAAGTGTTAATTAAGGTGTAATATATACGAATCAATAGGTAGTTAGTAGTTAACACACCTTACAGATGCAATAATGAAATTGAGTGAAATAATGAATAATGAATAATGAAATGGACACCTATACCCACTCTTTTAAATATATGACACGGGAAACTTGGTATCATATTTCATTAATGGCGCAACTAGGGTCTTCAATTTGGGCGGGGGGAGCATGCATGTGATCCGGGGGCATAACAGACTATTTTTTAAAATTAATATACACAGCGTTTGTCATTTCATGGGGTTGGGGGGGGGGGGGGGTGGTCAGGGAGCGAGGCAGTGAGCAAGTGTCAAATTATCTTCCATTTTGTCCAGAACTTGAATATTCGATGAGGTAGTAAAATCGGACCCATCAAACATAATATACGACCCTTTTGGAATTATATCGATTCGCATATGCCTACGAGAAGGCCTATGCAGCAGGAAGGTACGTACAAATACTTTTGACCCCCATCAAACCTATAAGCGTGACAAATTGCATAGTTATAGTCTATCTGGAAAAAGACAATCTTAGGGCCTGTTTACACTATAGTTTCTATCCGGGACACGAGTATATCCGGATTAATTAACACGTTCATACTGCGATCGATGCGGATAATATCCGGACTGTATGCGGATTGATTTCAAAATTTTCATCCAGATCAGTTTTTTTACCACAAATTCCAGTTCATACTATGCTCTTTATCAGGATATACCCGGGGTTTATCCGGGGGTGGGGAAAAACTTGCTCTAATGTGAACACTCCCTTAGTGTCATTTATGCTCAATTATCATTTTACCAAATCCCTCATATCCACTTTCATATACCCTACTTGAGAGAATTAAGAATCAAAAGTTTATTAAATACAGAGGAAGATTAAGGAAGACGACAAAACAAACAAAGGCGCTATCAGATCTCAAAACAGAAAAAGAAAGGATTCGGTAGTGATGTTGCTGGCCTACTTAACCATCATGATTATCAGGAGAGGTCACCTGGATTATAAATACATCACGTTTTCATGAAACTTTATAATCCGGAAAAATCCGGTATGATGTAGGGTAATGATCTTTTAAAGAGTGGAGGGGATAATGACGGGAGTATCAATGCACCCTAAAAGAGACCAACAGGGAATGTTCGTGCTCCTCCGATTGAGCTCATTCATCATATCTTCAACTACAACACATTGATTTAGGTATGGTACAAAATTCCACAATCAACCAATGCTGTGTGTGCTAAACTGCTACATAGACTTCTGGATTATCAGGGAACCACTGAGGTGATCCTGACTCAAAGCTTGCTCGCATAAGGACCAATAGATTTGCCCGAGGTTGTCGAAAGTTCCCATCTTGTACCAACCTTCGGTAGATCCTCATAAACAAGTATACTGTGAGTTGAAAATATAAAGCTCCCCGATGCAATATACACAACACTGTTCCGATACATACTATTCTCATCATACACACATGCAAATAGCAGCTATGCTTGCTTAGTGTACCATTTAAAGATAGACGATCGAAAGTAGTGGACTTTAGGAACATTTACCATAACGCAAGAGATCACGATTATTTATTAGTTGCTGTATTGTAATTTTGTCAACAGTAAAAAGTACAAAATCTGTCCAAACATTCCTGAACACCTAATGTTCATATTGGACAATGCAAATTACCATAGTGTTAAAAGCGAAAAATACCAACATCAAGTAGTTTGAAGGCCGAAATCAGTGTATGGCTGACAAAACATAACATTTCTTAATCAAATTCACTGAAGAAGGAACCTCAACTTTATGATATCATTAAGAAGTACAAACCACGGAACCTATACAGAACTGACGACTTTGCAAAAGAAAATAGATATGATATGACATAATCAGGCTACCACCATATCACTGTGATTGAAATCCGGAGAAATTAACTTGGGCTAACGCTAACATCATGGTATACGTCGCCAGAAATTAAAAAAACCTATGACATCCATTTAATTTTGTTGACGAGGCAAAAACTGTGGATAGCATTACATTAAGTCACTTTAATGTATGGATAGCATTATATTCTATTGCTTATAGCATTCTATTCACTTGTTATCTACATATTACTAACCGTTGTCGTCTTTTCGTTAGGCTTTCTCGCTCCCACTAATGCCAGATGATCCTGTGTATGACCTGCCTCAATTTGCAATTCGTATTTGTTTAACACGTAAATGTAATCGCGAATACCCATCGACAAATCCTGAATATCATATTCCTAGGTACAACTAAATGTAATAATCCCAACACCAATGGAGTTGTATTTACCAACTCCAGCCTATTAGTGTTCTTTCTTTTAATTTTTGTTAAAGTTAAATTACAGTTCTAAAATATGACCGGTTATTTTAAATTAGTCACGTGTTTAGCTCGAAGTTTCATAATACGCATCTCGATTTTGATGCGGAATGTAAGGTATAGCCATAGGCAATATTACTTGAAGATATTCTGACCTTGTATTATAATTTTATGATTATTAGGGAAATAACGACAATTTAAAAAGTATTAGGTAGGCCTATTTGTTAATTTTTCGCCACGTATTTGTGAATCACCTTGATGGTTAAAGCAATGGACTATTATTATTATTAATCTTCTAATTTTTCGGGCGCGAGTTCCAATCTCACTGGGGTCATTTGCTATTTTGTATATATCTCTATTTGTATCAAATTACGTTGTTTTATCAGTTAAATATGAGAATTTTTGATTTACGTGTATACATGTACTATAAAAATGTTTTCCCTCAGAAATATGACATTTGAAATATAATTGCAATATAATATTAGAGACTATTCGGGTTTTTTCTCAAGAAACACGGAGGCGGATCCCGACGCATGTTTTTTTTCGTGTTGTCGGTGTGTTCTTACGATACCACATGTGATCAGGAGTCTTGCCACCATGATTTTGTGGCCGCCATTGTTTTCCTACCACTACGTTGACTGGATCTCCACCAACGTTGCATATTTTCTGGGACGTTCTTAATCTTAGATCAATGCAAGCGATATCACTTAGTTGAACTTTGCTCACTAATTATTTGTGTTGTAATGGGATTTCCCCGTTGTCTGTCATGATTGTGTGCAATTGAATCTAAACACGGAAGTTGACCTGCGTTATTGTCCAATATCCGTGCTGGTTCATACATCAGGCTGCTAATAAGCATGATAATTTAAAGCTACACGACAATGGATTTAACATCAGTATTAACTGTTTTCGCAACTTGCGGAGTTGTATTTATGATGCATGAAATTAAGGGTAAGAAATATATAAACTGCGCCAATAAAGTATCGAAACACTTACAAATGGTCAGATTTATCGGAACCTGAATTAGTATGCAAACAAATAATTAAATAATTCGATTCACAGTTATCTTCTGCGCATTTTGACACCTCTTTTGTTGCGCTATGATGTTGTTTGGCGGATATGGGCACTTGAGTGGCTTAAAGTCGAATTCTAAAGTTGCGAAAGCTCCTATTCACCCAAATTCCAGAAAGGAACTCGCACAAAGCATCACACACAGACAAAATTAAGACAAAAGACACCAATTTGTTCTGTTTACTTAACCATGACAATTAATGATTGATTAATTATTGATTTATGCCTCCCATCTCTGACCCTTTTGTTTTGTTATTGAGAATTAATGCTGATATTCATTGCAATCGATTTATCCAACATGTGACATACACATCATTTTAAAAAGGCGGGCAAAAATAATGATGATCTTATTCGTTGCTGGAATAGGGGCTTTTGCAACTTTAGAATTCGACTTTAAGCCACTCAAGTGCCCATAAATCCGCCAAACAACATCATAGCGCAACAAAAGAGGTGTCAAAATGCGCAGAAGATAACTGTGAATCGAATTATTTAATTATGTTGTTGCATACTAATTCAGGTTCAGATAAATCTGACCATTTGTAAGTGTTTCGATACTTAGGCCTATATTTAGTGGCGTGAACATTAGGTATTCAAATTTATCAAAGTTGCATAACAGGTTTTTTAAAATAAAAGTGTATTCTGTTTTACATGTAAAACTTGTTATGACATTCGGATTTCTTATTTTAAACAACCTATTCATTTATTTATTTATTCAAAGATAAGCCATGATTAGCACCATTTAATGAAAATCCGTGCCGTTTCCTTCACATTTTTAACAAACTACGCGGGGAGAAAAGACCATATGTTACCTGTTCACAATCAATTAAGAACTGTGTGATCAATATCCCTTTAATTCCTGGCCATTCAAGTGCCCCACACAGCATTTTCTCGCTGCCTGCTTGCGTTGAAAATGCGAATTTGTATACGTCACGGCTTTTTATTAAACGGTGTTAATAATGGTTTAATGGTTTGTTGTTTTGTGGCATGTTTGGTACCAAATTCAGAAGACACTCTATAGGACATAAACAAAGTGTATGACTTTCTTTTGTTGAGTAGTTTATTATACCAATTCGTAATATCAGGAAAAAGGAAATCAACACAAATATGTTGAGTATAATTGTAAATAATAATAACGTCATGACGTTATTATAGTATTGTTATTTATATTTATACTCAACAGGTTTTTGAAATTGTATTTATTAGTAGGATGTAATGGACAAGACCTCATTGGACCAAGTCCTTACACACAGGCTGTTGTCACGGGAAACACACACACATTATCATGCAGCAGGGGATCAGGAGTACCTCAGCAAGTGGCATGGCTTGAAGCTGTAGGCCCAGTTACCTACATTTCTCTTGGAAGTGATATAGTGAACGTAGAGGCAAAATATTCAAACTTTGCAATTGATACTAATAATAATAATGGTGTTGATTTCAATCTTGAAATCAGTAATGCAACAGTTGAGGATGAAGGTGATTATGTGTGTCAGCTTTTTGCAACCAGTACCGCATCAGAGTCAGTGACGCTTACAGTAGAAGGTAAGGCAACATAATTAGATAAAACAATTAAACTGCATGCGAAAGCTTATTTAGTTATCGTGAAGTTCGTACAAACACCAAATCCAAATACGAAATGTTTAAAGATGACAATGGCACATTCCCCAAACAGCATCTTTTTCTAAAAGTTTCTAAAACCCGATTTTCAGTGCTCGTTGTTGATCAAACATATTTTTAAATTAAGAAATTTGAAAGCCAACTAAATTATCTTTTAGATTATATAAATATTACAGCCAAATACGAAGTAATCAATGAGGGCAATAACGTGGAACACAAGCACTCTTTTTCCTGCTATGAAACTCATTCCCGGAACTCATTTCGATTATCTAATGTAATCAAACAATTCGCTCTTTTTATCAAATATTTTTCTACGAATCATATTCAAGATCATAATTGTTATTGTAATTTAGCACATTTTTAACCTGATAATATAGTGTGTTAATACATTTACTTGGAAAAGCGTAATTGTCTAAATGTATTCGCATACATTCCATGGCATAACTGTATTCGCATTTAAGTTGTATCGAATATTTTATACCGCATAATATTCCAGTATTTATGGTTTCATAAAAGTGTAATGTCTATCTCGGCGGTCTATTTATGCGCTCTTTTTAATGTGCAATTTTCCGGGGCAATTTTCCATTCACTCTTTTCGTTGGCGAGTTAGCATGGTTAGTGATCGTAGACAGGTGCAAATTCATTGATATGGCCTGATGGGCGGACAATTATATTTAGGGGTTCAATAAGGTTTCGGAGTTGTTTATCTTGAATCGACAACGGTAAGAAACCCGTCTTACCGTTGTCGATTCAAGATAAACAACGACGAAGACCTTGTTGAACCCCATTCAACAACGACCAGACATATTTACATCATTCATATGTGAAAAGCGTTTTGGATAATTAATGAAAACAAGCAAAAAAAGTGTTTTAATAGGCTTAATTTGACATTAAAAATAATAGCTGCTCTTTAAAAAACGGAAACGTTTTATTATAATTAGGCCCTTATTTGGACATCGTCCGTTCCCTGTAAATGTGTGAGGGAACTTCTGAATGGGCTGGGTTACAAAAGGTAAACATTAGAGAAGACACATTATTTCGCAGGTAATTGTTAAATTTAAAATATTTTGTAAATAACATTTTATTCACACACCACCTTTAACATTCAGAGAAAAATTAAATCAAGAATGCGTTTAATTTACATAACACATTTTGATATATGTTTACAGAATATTTGTATCAAATTAAACACACCCCTCCATTTCAATTCTGGTAAGGTCCAAATAGAACAGAGGGATGTCATGAAAGTTGATATTTTGTTGAACAAATCCAATAAATGTACTCACATTTAGACGGTTTCGTCAACCAGTTCGGTTGACTTCTTCAGTAATAATGGTTTGATCCACTTCTTCTTTTTCCCGCGAGAGATGATATTCTCGTTCCCAGGATGCAAGGTTGTTGTGATGAGTGGATCAAACACGTGACTCAGGTAATAAATGCCCTCGTCGGTTGAGTATGTTAGGCCCCTGTCGTCGTATCCAAATTGCTTCTCGTATCCATCGTTTCTGCTTATCAGTGTCTTTGTCGACTATAGTTTAACAATATCATAACCTATAGGCCTAATAATTTAGTACATTGCACTGTTTTCTTACTTAGTTGTGTTTGTTTATGTTTACAAGTTCATTCCAGTTTCACGTCAATAACATAGCGATTCAATATGATAGTCCTCTAGGTACAGATGACAGCATTGACAGAATAAGGACTTTTAAAGTTGTCTTTTTATTTCAGTACGAGCCAGCTCAAAGGAAATGAAACAAGATGACATTGCGGTGACAGAAGTAACATTGACAGAAAACGTGTCATCAAATATAACTTGTACAGCATTGGGAGCTCGACCAGTAGTTGAGATATGGTGGTATCATCAACAAGCAGGTGGATCAGAAACGAGGATCATGACAGGTGTGACACAGACAGAAACATCTAATGGTGATCGTACATTTGACACAATCAGCACGCTGCAATACACTGCAAGCAGAGCCTACAATGGGGTAGTATTAGATGTGAGACAACTGGACAAGAAGTAGCAGAATCAAGGTCTTATACTGCAGCTATGAATGTGCAATGTAAATATTAGTAATGCATATATGTTATCTGAATTGCAAAAAGAATCCCAAAACCCCCAACAACAACAACAAGAACAATGTAGTTTTTTATATGTTCGTAAAATTCAGATAAAAGATCCTATTCACAAGTTTAGATCACACATTTAATTTTTCATTGTCTAATTTGTAACAATACTGACTTGTGTCTTGGTTGTTTTCCGTGTAGACCCCCCAGATGTGTCTGTGCAGTATGGAGGAGACAAGGTCATCTGTTCATCAGATGCCAATCCAGATGTACCATTGAAATGTTACGCAGACATAGAAGGCTACGTCTTCATAGTCAATAATACAGAGGTATATGCTCCAACAGAATGCTCAGATGGACAGTGCACTCTGAATTTGGAAGTCAAGTTCAATACAGATGTGAGGTGTAATGCTACCAATAGTATAGGGACAGGGTTCAATATCACGGTCGCCGTACCAGGTAGGTTCATGTATGACATAAATATTTGAAATATTTTCAGCTTTACAAATTACATTTCCCAAAATTGATATCTGTTGAATGTTATCTGTTTTCCCGATACTTTACAATGTATAGTTTTTGTTTGTCATTAAAAATGAAATACAATACCTCTATTTCCCTATACTCTATCACAGCATTCCCCAGCTTTACTGGGGAAAGCTGTGTGTATGAATGACACACAGCTTCCCCCAGTAAAGCTGGGGAAAGCTGTGAAAGAGTATATGGAAACGACCCCTCCCCCTTAAATAAACCATTTGAGCTGAGCTGACTTAACATTCAGTCCACTATGATTACTACCCGAGGATCCATCAATGAAAGTGATCATGGTATGGGATGCATGAGTGATTCTATTAAACTGGTGAATTTCTTGGATTTTCCTATTTTTATTTATTTTTCCGCAACATTATTAATTCATTGACTGTGGAATAATCAATGAAAATGGCCTATTTGAAATACTGATATTTGTATATTTTGTATTCATTTGTTTCTCTTTACTTTTTCCTCTTATACTACATATTTCAAATTACACAGGGATTACATTTATTGTCTAGATATCATGATTATGCAAAGATAAATCGGGATTACCTGCTTCTGATGTCATGTTATGCAATCCTCTTACCACGTGTTTCATACAAACAATTCAAATTTCCCGCCAATTAACTGATTTAGCAGTGTCCAAAGTGTGCTTACTTTAAGCTTATGTTATGACGTCATATTTCACAACTAGAAATCTAAAAGTGTTTGTTTAAAATACGAAGGTTCATACTTTGTATTGATCACACTATCCCTCAAATGAATCACTCATGCATCCCATATCACTTTCATAACTTATTTACCGACCCTCGTATCGTATCCCTCAAGAGGTTTGTTCGAACATTGATATTCCTTTCAGACATATCATCAATTTATGAAATACTACCAAGTGTTCCCGTTAGCAGCTTTCTATGGTGAATGGCAATTAGTGGGGCCTGTACACTGCCTTCTAGGTGATAGTACTTTACAATTGAATTATGCTTCAAAGAATTCTTAATGTTCCAACTAACCTCATGTTCCAACTAACCTCATGTTTCAACTAACCTCAATATGATATCCCCTAGTTATAAATATAACATGCTTTACTGGAATAGTGGAAGCTCTGGCGTTACATTACATCAGATCATATTACATGTGAGTAAAGAGGGAGACAGTTTATACAATGTATGCTATGATAAAAATTCCCTTTAAAAGGGAAAACCCAGTATCAAGTAAAATTCCTTGCAATGAAGTGAAGACCATTTTGGTGACATGTTCGGAGTCACGGTTGATAGTCCGAAGGGTTAATATATATATCGAAAAAATAAGGTTCTATAGTCACTAAGGTTTTATAGTATTAACGTAATTAGGCCTAAGGTTCAATAATCTAAAGAATCTATCATCTGAAAAAAGTCCCAATATTATGATTATGTTTAAATTCCAATTATTAAGAAAGGGTCTGCAATTAAAATATTAAAGCAGGTTCTGTAGTATAAATATGAAATGAGGTTCTTTATTCCGAATCATAAAAAGTGCTCTTTAGTCTGATATTATGAGTTGTTATTTGTCGATCTGGAAAACTTATTTGAAAATCAGAATTTGCGAGAGCTCGTGAAAGCAAATTGATTTTACTTCCCGCACTATAAAAGGACTATGCCGCGATCGCTTTTTGGACCTTTGTTTGCCACACCTGGTTTCATAGACCAGCTATATTCTTGCTCAGTGACGCGTAGTTTATCCCTCTCCGGGGGAGAGACCAGTTTTTGTGGGATGTTCCTCTTTCATAAATTTCTGTGCTCTCCGACAGAAAGGTTGTATTATTTTTGCTAAAGAAAAGGAAAAATTTCCCCTCCCTCCTACCCGGTTTAGAACGAGGGGGATGGGGGCTAACTGTTGGGTTCCTAACCAGTGTGAGGGGCAGGTCATGCTCTTTGTCTTTGAAATTCAAACTGAAAGATTATTTAGTATAACTAGATAAAATATTTGAATGTCAGGTATAAGATCAATTGAAAATATTAATTACCAATCACGATAAATGTATTAATAGGCTATAGCAGTTGATAAAGTTATATTCATAAGAAAAATTGTGATTTGGTAAGAAAATGTATGATTATTATGAAAATTTGTGAAAGACAATTCGTGAATTGTTTACTAATTTGAAGGATGGCGCGAAGAAGCGCATTTATAATTTGCTTGATCCCAACTTGTGGAAACTTCCAGCTGTTGTAATCCGGTACGGTGGTTATTCACACTTAATTTCAGATAGGTGTCTTCCCAAAGTGGAATTCCTAATATAAATGCATTAATTTATGTATCTGAATTATAATTTCACACTTTGGGCTATGGACGTTGGATACTTTTCCGGCGCATGTATGGCTAACTATATAAAATGCCAACTGATCTATTATTAATGCAAATTTAAAATAAATGCAACCTTTTGATGAGTCGCACAGAGACTCCGCACAGAGACTCCAGAGACTCTTGGTTCTTGTCTATCCTATCTTATGGTGTCGGGTGGTAACGGTAAGAGTTTCATCTGACAATGGATTATACACTAACTTGTTCGTGTGTTTGAAGGATCAAATCTTCATCTTTCAGACTTTACAAATTTGCAATATTCGTATGTAAGATCCTTTAGTTATTCTTATTATTGAGCCTTATCAGTTACGGACTAGTTGTTGTTTTTGACACTACAAATTTGGATTATTGAACTTATTTTGTTGGATTATTGAACCAGAGAGATGCTAACCTATAAACCCATCCGACTTGAGAACTTTTAAAATAAGGAACCCTTTCAGTGGGATTTTTGAGGCTTTTAACTGACTTGGACTAGGTTAGCAAATGGTTAACAGTGTTACTATACGAGGGTTATTCAATAAATAGGCCTACCTGCAACCATTGAAAATCTCTGAACCGTGACATGTGTCAATAAAATAAACTTATGATACTTTTAAAAACTGTAAGTCTTACCCCTTTCTCACAGAAAATGTCAAACATGTGGGTCATTTGTATCATGTTATTTCAGTTCTATAAACATCATGGTCTCTGGGCACTTTTGACAATTGACAAGAATTAGCATTATAAATCAAGCGCCAATATTAACACTGTTAACGCATGTATCTTAAAGGTCCACCGAAATGCATCGTTTATTACATATCAAAATAAAGACAAAATCACAAGGATTTCGAAAATAAACATTTTATGAGCGATCCATTAAAGGGAAAGAAGAAATTTCCAAAACCATAAATGCGCCCAAAATCAGTGTTAAAAACGATCTTCGGATTTTAAAAAACCCGCTCTACCAGGCAACACAGAGGAGAAATCATAGTAACTGTTAGCCAACAATGCACTGTAAAATTGTGACAAACCTATAAGGGTATAATATGTCTTTACACACTCTTTACAATATAAGCCCTTTCCCATCATCATGCTTTGCTGAACAATTGAATGACCGCGCGAACTTTAAACATGTGTATCCATGCTGTGTGCATTCAAAACCATACAATCACAAATGGATTAGCCGTATTATCACATTCAGTGGATGAATAGATCGAGGTCATGATACTGTTTGTAAGGGAACCTGTACAACTTGATACACATGTTATTTTGAGGCCATATTTTTAGACCGTGGTGCATTGTTGGCTGACTACAAATTCTCCTCTTAGACAACACGGAAACTGTGACGTCAGTCCGGGAATCTGACCGTATTGACACTTCAGTTCCTCCCGGAGTGACGTCACCAGCGAAGTCGCCCAAACCACTTCATGGTTCATTGCGTTTCTGGCGAAGGGCTTGGATTTGATATACGGCCGAACGTATTTTATCTTTTTTTAAATATATTTATTCACAATTTATAACAAATAACATGTGAAATGTTCTAACTAATATATTGTATAACTTTTAAAAATAAGTTTCATGAGCACGTCGCTGGACCTTAAGGGGGATGTGCACCTTCGGTATAGCCTCCGTAAAACTGCCGTAACTTCTTCATTATTCATTTAATCTAGATAGAAGTATACATTTTTTTGCAGGAAAGGGTTCAATGAATCCAACCATGATCATGAAATTGACCGTTTTGGAGAAAATTATAAAAAACACGTTTTTTGACCCATTTTAGGGTCTGCAAAGATAACTCAAAATATATGTTGTCAAATGTTGTCATACTAGTGTTATTATATTCCTCATACTGTCCCTAGGAATAGTTTTTTTGTTGTTGAAAATCTTTATTATTTTTTGAATTATAGACCAGAAAGTGCTAACAAATGTTTTACCTCCAAAATCGTGAAAATCACATTTTTTGGCACGTTTTTGCTGATGGAGGCAAACGGTAGGTGCATGTTATGGTATGCTGAGCATTTTCTAAACTTTACACAATTTGTTGCTTGTGTGTGCCATTATATTCTTAAATAGTGAAATTGTCACTTTTATTCAAAATTGAATTATATTTTAAAAGAAGGCTTTGGTTTATGGTTTTTAGCGTATTTTCATCCCCTACAATATTCATCATTGTCAATAAAGATATATATTATTAGAAATCCTGGTTTACTACTGTATACATAATTGTGGTTAAAATTGGAACACTGTGCTGATAACATTGGATGGAGAGTGTAGGAAATAAATCACAGGGTCTTCAAGAAAATTCTTCTTATCTCGACCATGCTGTTAATTACTTAATTCAGCACATGTTTGGTACTGTTTTTGTTTTGGTGGAATAGCCCCTGTTGGTGGTGGCGCTAAGCGTGCTGGTGTGATAGTCAACAGAGAGTCAATGAAACCCAATCAATGCATTAAAATATCCAACTTTATTATTTATTTTTCTGTAACTTTTGAAATACAACATCGTTTTACCTCGTTCGACCAAAAATCTGATGTGACATAGGCATGTTTTTGCCATTTTTGCCACTTTATTCATGATTAGCCACAAAAAAGTACACTTTTTAACACCAGTGACCTACCCCATACCAACCACAAAGCCAAACTATATGCCCAGATTACTGGGTGAAAAGGCCTGGATTCTGTTGTCATGGGTAATTGATAGAGAGGGGTTTAAAACACTTTCAGCTAGTAACTATTATATGTTTAAATTGAAAACGGCTTTCAACACATATACACACGTGTTTATATAATTGATAAAAGCAGTTGAAGACGTTGTTTGTATTGACAATTGGCACTCATGGTTTTATTTTTTATTTTTTAATCTTTTTGAAAAGGTGAGTCAATTTGAATTATTGTGTTTGCTTGGAAGAATCAAGGCAAGGGAATGTTATAGTGCATGTACAACAATAGTAGAGTTGCAATGTCAAAGTATCCTTTGAATTTAGAAGGTGTTTGAAGGGAAATTTAATCATGGTCCCCTAAAATACTAATGAATAAAAACCCTGTAAAACTCGTTCCGAGCCTTCTTCATACCCAATTCTTTCTCTCCTCTCACTTTTTGTTGTTGTTATCTTGTACCATTGAATACCATGGCAAACAGGCGCAGTAATCACAACCACTCCGGAACCTACAACACCTGGTAGAGGTTCGACAATTGGCGGCGGTATGTTTTATTATTGCAATATTTCCTGTTTTGTTTCTCAGTGTTTCAGCTATTATCGTTCATTTTTCACTTCTCACTTTTATTTTCATCATTTCCTAATCATTCTTCCATTTTTCGTCATGCTTATTATTTACATTTGCTGAGCACTACTATATCACCTTTTTTGCTTTCGTGTTTGTATCATGTACATTAAACATTGTATTTTATAACGCTTATATCTTGGTAACCTAGAGTTACTTACAGTTATCGCTTGATTCTATTTTATAACATTGGAGATGTAATACATTTTTATAAGTTGCTAGTTCTCACTTTTCTGGATAGTTAGATCTTTAATCTTTCTTTAATTTGTTTGGATGAGTTTTGATTCTGCAAGGTCATCCTTAAAATAGTCGCATTCAAAAGTTTGAGTTGCATAACTCCAATGGTTCTTATTCTAGAAGCACAAGGTGACACGAAATTTGCCCGATACAAACTAGCCGGGTGGTTAGCCATCTTTGGCAGTAATTCACTGCACTTTGGCCTAAACATTTTACAGAAATTATGAGAGAATTATGGGGTTTCATCAACATCCAAATATGTTGATGGGCAAAAAAAAGCTAAAATGATCGGAACATCAACCTTTAACATAATCATAGAGCAGAATTTAACAGGCTTAATCCGTAGCAATGTATTGCTATGCAAAAAAGACAAAGAAGGTCTTTGTTTGCAAAATAGGGCTATTTTATAAATTTATTTCACAAATGACCATTTGAGTTCCCCTAGATATATTAACATCTTTTTATCGCCATTGACACTTTGAAATGCACTGAGATTAAATTTTGAATGTGCCGTGATTGTAAGAGATCCTTTTGGAGTCCCACCACTTGTAAATTCAACTTCAAAGCACCACGTCAAAGATATACTTAACGTTGGAAATTATCTTCTGGAATTTCCCTTTTTTATTAAGCTTGATGACAGCAAGTATTTAAAAAATATATAAAGACTCGATCATCGGACAAACTGGTGTGAATGAAAAGACCTTAATAATACACGGTCTTGAACACGGTCCCTCACGCTATTCCGGCAAATACAGAGGCTGTGTTTACGCGGGCACCAAAATGTAAGCAAGCTCTTTGCTGGGAGTCTCAAGCGGCCGAAATACATGTTATATTATTTGATATATGTTGGCCTATAAGCATGATTCTAGCAGATCCTATGACAAGCACAACTCAATTTAATTCAATCGAAGCTCGTGTAATGGATACCAGCCAAGTAAGTAACAATGAATAATTAATATAAAGACTCGGACACACTTTCATGAATTAACAATCTCCTTGAAAGTATCAGATCATAAGAAAATGATCTCTCTACCATTATTTGTTTCTTAAACACTTGAATGCATTTCCATCACTGAATTATGTTTATCGCAATGATATATTTACAGAAGTAATTAGCAACGATACAATCTACTTCGCCATCCTCGTCATCTTGTCTCTGCTACTGGTCGCTTCACTTGTATTCAACATCGTGGTCGTCATTCGTTATAATAGACTATTGAAGTCAGGTAATTCTCATTCAAGACTTTGATTTGGTATTCGTTTAGACCATAATATGGTTATCACTTAATCTGAATTTTGAACTCATTTAAAGCAATATTTGGATTTAGTTCATCTATTTATCGATCTTAGGATCCGATTTAAACAATTAGTATAGGGAATTGTATCGTTCTTTTAAATACTAATTTGTAAACATGTAAATATTTATCATTTCCATCTCATAACACGTCATACAATGTCCTAATAGGAATAAAGCTTAACCTATACGAGCTTAATGTCTGAAATATTTTAGACATGATATCTTAACTCCGCTATGTTACCATTCTATTTAGTTTAAGTCAAACTTCCACTGTTTTAATACAGATATTGCAAAATAAATATATAAAATGCTTTCATATGAGAGAGAATGGCTTGAAATAGTCAACCGTAGGTAAGTTGTATTTCTATCGAATACATAGGAATATAATCACACAGTTATAAGTTGACCACAACTAAGACTATATGTCACGTTTGTTTCGATTAGTAGGATGACGGAAGTTGTAGTGACCATGGTAACAGTATCCTAGTACTGTACAGCGTGTCCCAAAAAAACTAGGTCCAAAATCTGCAGAGCTTGTAACTTTAAAAGTTGAAAACGTAGCTGCTCCATATTTATGGATATTAAGGAACATATACCTGACCTTAATTGGTTAAAATGTGAAACCAATCAAATGGCAACTTTCTGAAATACAGAGCTTTCAACAATGCGTGGTTAGATCCCGGTTTTTCCAATTTAGCAATAAACCACCTTATGCCTTGCATTTGCGTTGTGTGCAAGTTTTCCATACATCATGTGCATGGTGTTTATTCTCCGAAATATCTTATGTTTGGTAGGGTTAGATTATAGGTATTTTGGATCAATATTCAGCATTATAAATACCCATTACAGTAACCTTGTCGTTGAATATATACAAAAACAGAGCAACTGTTACCCTGATACCATGTCTGGAAATAGCACCCGCCCACCTGCCCATAGCGGGTAAATTTTGTGTCTTAAAAAGTACCCCGGCAACCGACTGGCGGGTAAACCATTACAAACCGACTGGCTGGTTGGAAGAAGAAAAAAGTTCCAGCCCTGCCTCTAATTTCTTTTGATGAGATGACTGACTTAACGGCTGGTTTCCAATTTCGAAGAAATTTTTCTTGAACTGCTTCAAATATGGCAGTGTCTCAGAAGGTTATTTATTGATTTTTCTAACAAAAATCATAAGTATTTACACTTTTTATCCCCCTTATGACAAAGATTTCCCTGAGTAAGTGATTGTTATCAGTCACAGGCAAAACTTTGATGACGTCAATACGATGCGCAAATGCAACGCATGGACGGTTTATGGGCAAAATCGAAAGAAAAAAAATGGGTTCTGACCACGCTGTATGCAAAGCTTGGCATTTCTAAAACCTTACATCCCATTAGTCTTATAATTTCACCAAATAATGTCAGATATATTTACTTTTATATTGTCAAACACGAAGCATCTATGTTTCCCATATTTTAAGTTATAAGCTCTGAAAGTTTTGGACCCAGTTTTTTTGGGACACGCTGTATCATTTATATGTAAGCACAGTGATCCAATTTTCAGCATTTCAATTTATTGATTATGTCAATATTTGTTTTATTTTAAGGCAAAACGAGTGACACCCAAATGGAATCAAGGTGAGATATCCTTAATTGAAATAATTTAAAACTTTCCACAGTTCTACCTCTATTTCCCAGACGACATACATATATTGGCCCAATATTAGCCCAACATTGGCAATATTGGCATTGGTAATATTGGCATATGCATTTTCATGTTTGACCAATATTGGGTTCCCATTGGCAATATTGGCATTGGCACTCTCTTGGTCACCAATATTGGACCAATTATTGGTTTTACAAGGTTTGGCACTCTCTTGGTCACCAATATTGGACCAATATTGGTTTTACATTGGCGCTCTTCAATTGGCATCATGTTGCCAAACAATATTGGAGCAATAATGGGCACAATATATCAGGGGTGGAAAATGACACCATTGATTTCATATACAAAATCTGACGTGGTCTAAAAATGACGGCCGTTGTTAAAAGTTATCGCTTCCCGGCCTTTTGGCTAGGATATTGTGCCTTGTCCTCTGCCTTGTCCTGTGCCTTGTCCTGGGCTTGCCCTTTGCCAAAGCTGGTCCTGGCCACGGGTTGGCCCTGGATCCGCTGGGGAAATAAAACAATTCTTCATACCAAACATTTCTCGAAGATCGCCCAATGTAATATTGGCACTCGCCAATATTGCGCCAAGCTTGGGCCAATGAGCAAGTAATATTGCGCCAATATTGAAAACTAATATTGGGCCAATGAAACATCAATATTGAGCCAATATTGTAATGTTGTCTAGGTTGGAGTTATAACCCTATAACCCCCTTACGTGTTTTAGGGAATAAAACTATCGGGGGAGAAAATAGGGTAAAGTGGAGAACGAATGGCCACGTCGGCGCCTGGAATCGAACTCCGGTAGCCTGCTTGGATGTCTTACTCCTACATGATCAAGACGGTATTTGAGTAATAAAATCGCGCTACCCAGCAATATTAGTATAATTAAACGAAAAGCAAGCAAAATTCTGATCTCATGGTTATTATATGTTCAATTTCAGGTTCGATAATAGTAGTATTCTGTAGTACTCAGGACTGTTAGGTTAAACTTCTAAAATAAGAGTCTTGTAGCCCTTACCCACTGGGAATAAACTGGAGAAAGTGTTCATAATTATATCTTAAATTCACCAAAATGATACTTTGTTTGTGCCCCAAATGAGTATGGACTCATATAATCACCGTCCCAAATGAGTGCTCTTCCTCATCGGTCATGATTTGATTTTGTTGTATAAATTGTATCTTATATCTGCATACAGTGCTACTTTACATTGTAAACGACTTAGCTCCTATATACTCTTTTCTTGTAATAGCATTCTGATGTATTGTATTGCTCTGTCTTATATTCAATATCATGTCTGACTGGCTTATTTTGGTCTTCTTTTAATATTGATATTCTATGTACAGTCTATGCCTTTCATTATCAGATTATACCAAATTCTTGTCTTTTGACTCATACTAGTGTCAGCCTCTGCGCATTTCGCTTTATGAAATCTGTCAACCCACGTACTTCAAAACTTTAATTGCTCACGCCTGCTTGGTTTAACTAGCTTATTTGTGTTTTTGTTTTCTTACATACCAGTGATCATTGATTCTTCTGTTCGCCAAGTCCTTCAACTCTATTAATACTTAACTATTCATGCCTACCTGTTCTGATCGCTATACACCCTATCATGATTATAGTACCCTTTGATTGCAAATCATTGTATAGTTGGTTAACTATCTCGCTTTTTTATGTTTTGACTTATCCTCCCCATGTACCGCAATGCATAATACTGGATATATCTACTGTACATGACATTCTTTCATTCACTGTCTCCATTGACATAATATACTACTCTGTACAGTTGGTAAAATCATCCTTTACGTGCCGTTAAAAGGCCTTGGTATTGTATTTGTTCATACTATGTATACATGGTTTTATAAATTGGATATTCCTCCCATATGTTCGCTTGGCTCTCTATCATTCTATGTACTTGTCAATGTATGTCATCTATCATCTACTGTGTATTTGATAATTTGACTTTGCTTATGAATTCTCCTTCCTATGTACCGTATATTACAATGTTAATACTGGATATATCTATTGTACATGACACTACATTCTGTCTCCATTGACATATTCCTCTACTCTGTACAATTGGTATTCATCCTTTACGTGCCCTTATACGCTCTGATGTGTATGTATTCATACTACGGTATACATGGTTCCTTAATGTGGATATTCCTCTCATAGACTCGCTTGGCTTCTCTATCATTCTATGTACTTGTCAATGTATGTCATCTATCATCTACTGTGTATTTGATAATTTGACTTTGCTTATGAATTCTCCTGCCTATGTACCGTATATTACAATGCAAATACTGGATATATCTACTGTACATGACACTATATTCTGTCTCCACTGACATATTCCACTACTCTGTACAATTGGTATTCATCCTTTACGTGCCCTTATACGCTCTGATGTGTATGTATTCATACTATGTATACATGGTTCCTTAATGTGGATATTCCTCTCATAGACTCGCTTGGCTTCTCTATCATTCTATGTACTTGACATGATGTATGTCATCTATCATCATCTACTGTGTATTTGATAATTTGACTTTGCTTATGAATTCTCCTGCCTATGTACCGTATATTACAATGCAAATACTGGATATATCTACTGTACATGACACTACATTCTGTCTCCATTGACATATTCCACTACTCTGTGCAATTGGTATTAATCCTTTACGTGCCCTTATACGCTCTGATGTGTATTCATACTATGTATACATGGTTCCTTAATTTGGATATTCCTCTCATAGGCTCGCTGGGCTTCTATATCATTCTATGTACTTGTCAATGTATGTCATCTATCATCATCTACTGTGTACTTGATAATTTGACTTTGCTTATGAATTCTCCTTCCTATGCACCGTATACTACAATGTAAATACTGGATATATCTACTGTTCATGTCACTACATTCTGTCTCCATTGACATATTACACTACTCTGTCCAATTGGTATTCATCCTTTACGTGCCTTTATACGCTCTGATGTGTAGATGTGTGTTCATACTATATATACATGGTTCCTTAATTTGGATATTCCTCTCATAGAGTATAGCCTCGCTCGGCTTTTTAATCATGCTATGTACTAGTTCAATGTATGTCATCTATCATCTACTGTGTATTTGATAATTTGACTTTGCTTATGAATTCTCTTTCCTATGTACCGTATATTTCAATGTAAATACTGGATATATCTACTGTACATGACACTACATTCTGTCTCCATTCCCCTACTCTGTACAATTGGTATTCATCCTTTACGTGCCCTTATACGCTCTGATGTGTATGTATTCATACTATATATGTATACATGGTTCCTTAATGTGGATATTCCTCTCATAGACTCGCTTGGCTTCTCTATCATTCTATGTACTTGACATGATGTATGTCATCTATCATCATCTACTGTGTATTTGATAGTTTGACTTTGCTTATGAATTCTCCTTCCAATGTACCGTATATTACAATGCAAATACTGGTTATATCTACTGTACATGACACCACATTCTGTCTCCATTGACATACTACACTACTCTGTACAATTGGTATTCATCCTTTACGTGCCTTTATACGATTTGATGTGTAGATGTGTGTTCATATTATGTACATGGTTCCTTAATTTGGATATTCCTCTCATATAGTATAGCCTCGCTTGGCTTTTTAACCATGCTATGTACTAGTCAATGTATGTCATCTATCATCTACTGTGTATTTGATAATCTGACCTTGCTTCATCATTTCTCCCTCCTGTATACCGTACATTTCAATATTATACTGGATATATCTACTGTACATTCTACTCTGTACAATTGGTATCCATCCTTTACGTGCCTTGATAATAATACTATGTATTACAGGGTGCTTAATTTGGATACTTCTCTCATACGCTCTTTGGCATTTTGTACATTCGGCAACCTGTCTCTGCTTGAAATCATATTGTGTGCCAAATATTGTATATTTTGTTAACCTGTTTCTGCATTTATATTTCGTCTATTTAAATTTCCATTATTCTGTACAGATGGTAACCATGTCATTTATAGTCACCATCATTATTGTCCATCATGCTTTATTTGTACGCTCGGTTAATTATTTTGGTAACCCCCCTGCTATATTTTGATGACTTTTGATGACATTAGTGTATAATCTGGTTAACTGTTGCGTCATAACCAGTTTCTTTTCTGCAACTGTTATCAACTATTTGTACAACTGATCACACTATTTCATTGATAGTCCCCGCACTTGAGCTTTGGTTTGACATGCCTGACTCACCAAATTGTTGTCCGACTCAGAGTCTCATCATGTTACAGCCGATTATAACTCTATTCAACATACTCAAGTCTTCGCGATCAATCTATTCTATATATCTATAATCTCCTGTCATTACTGTTGCTTTCTCACTTGGCTGTTAATCAGCTCTACCTCACTGTCTATAATTACGTTATCAAACGGTGATCATCTCTCCTCCTTCGGCCCAATCAGCTATATATGTGTATTTTATTAGTGTATCTCATTGTATTTACAATATCTTTATTTATAACGGTACTACTACTACTATTGGCACAGTTATGTCATGTATCTATTGTAACAAATGTATAAGGGTGAATGGTTTAACCTGCTTAATATGTAATCAGAGTATTCACAGTAAATGTTCCCTACTTAACGACACTGATATCAATGACAAGGTTAACAGCTGGTATTGTAGATACTGCATTGGTTCAATTCTTCCTTTCAATCATATTATTGACGACGACGAGTTTACGCATGAGATCAATCAAATAAAGAATGGGTATAAAATAAGTTACGCTAGACTTCAATCACTTAAGATAAACCCCTTCGATATAAATGACATTGATGATGATAACGATGATGATAACGAACCTAACACAAACAACCTCAATAATGATAAATGCAAATACTATATTAGTGATACTTTTAATGACACCACCAAACTAGACGATGGCAAGTTTAGTATTCTTCATGTTAATTCACGTAGTCTTAATAAAAACTGTAATTCAATTTCTGAGTACCTTCACACTCTAAACCATTCATTTTCAATCATCTGTTTTAGTGAATCGTGGCTAAACCTTCAAACAGCGCCTCCACCTATCAATGGCTACTCAATTGTGCATTCAGACCGTTTACACAAGAGGGGTGGCGGAGTCGCAATGTACATATCTGACGATATTAATTACTCAATTAGGAAGGATCTCGATCTACTACATAATACCGACTACGAATCTTTATTCATTGAAATTGATTCTGAACATCAAAATACCATCGTTGGCACCATATATAGAGCACCTGATAGAGTCACTCATCCATTTCAAGAAAACCTCTTGACTTGTCTTGACCTGATCAACAAAGAAAAGAAGAACACATTCATTTGTGGCGACTTTAATCTTGATCTCATGAATTACAAAACCCATGGTGCGACTAATGATTTCTTGGATGCTATTTACTCATCTTCCTTTTATCCGCTTATTGACAAACCAACACGCGTTACAACAAAATCAGCCACTCTTATTGACAATATCTTCACTAATGTGCTAAACCTTAATATAACACCAGGTATCCTCTTCTCAGACATCAGTGACCACTTTCCGATCTTTCAAGTACTTAATGCCCCAAATAATACTAGCAGAAGTAACTCTAAACAAGTATTCATTAATAAACGTCTGATCAATAAAAAGTCAATTGCTTCACTGGGCATTGCTCTTAATAAATCAAATTGGGAAGTAGTGCAAAATCTGAAAGACGCGGAGATTGCTTACGATACCTTCATAGATAAATTTTCATCAATTTACAATAAATCTCTGCCTAAACAAAGCACTAAAATAAATAAACGTAAACAAAATAAACCATGGATTACTAAAGGTATTATCAGATCCATTAATATCAGAAACAAGCGTTATAAAACTTTCATGAAAAGGCCCAATGAATATAACAAGAATTCCTATGTTAAATATAGAAATAAAATCACTCATCTTATACGTACTTCACGCACTAAATATTATAAAGAAAAATTCGATAGCTATAAAAATAATACTAATAAAACTTGGCGTACCATTAATGAAATAATTGGTAAAAATAATATGAAGAAACCCCCAAACTACTTCTTTGATGGCGATTCCAAAATTTCCAACAAGGCTGAGATTGCGAATAAATTCAACAAATTCTTTGCTGAAATCGGTCCTAATTTGGCTCGCAAGATTAATTCTCAGCGTCACTATTCTGACTTCCTTTCGACACCTTTTGATAAGTCAATTTTTCTAAATCCTGTCTCAGATAAGGAGATTCTGAAGATCACTGGTACTTTTAAGAACGGCAAAAGTTCTGGCTTTGATGACATTGACCCCGGCATCATCAAACAAATAGCCCCTTTTATCGCTCGGCCCCTGGCCCATATCTTTAACCTTTCCATCATGACTGGTGTGTTTCCATCTGCTCTCAAGATCGCCAAAGTTATACCCATCTACAAAAAAGACGACCCCCATACCTTCTCCAACTACCGACCCATCTCAGTTCTGCCATGCTTCTCAAAAATTCTTGAACGCCTAATCTACAACCGTCTTTATGATTTCCTTTCCTCGTACGATCTCCTTCACGACAACCAGTATGGGTTCAGGAAAAACCACTCAACCGATCTAGCACTTGTTGACATTTATAACAAACTTTCTTCGGCTCTCTCCAAAAAACATCACACGATTGGCCTATTTCTAGACCTGTCAAAGGCTTTCGACACTATTGACCACTCAATCCTTCTCTCTAAACTAAATCACTACGGTATCCGAGGTACGCCGCTAGCCTTGCTCTCTAACTATCTTCATAATCGAAAGCAGTTTACGTCCTTTAACTCGCACTCTTCAAATCTCCTACCTGTTCAATGCGGCGTGCCCCAAGGCTCTATACTCGGACCCCTTCTATTCCTGATCTATGTGAATGACATTCCAAATGCTTCAAAGAAATTATCATATGTTCTTTTCGCTGATGACACCAACATTTTTATGTCACACCCTGATTTTACTACTTTAATTTCTACCTTTAATGATGAGCTACAACATGTGTCGAACTGGTTCAAGGCTAATAAACTTTCCCTTAACGTTAGCAAGACCAATTATATTCTATTCGGCTCTAATCGGCATACCTCCGTACATTCTGCTACCATTTCTATTGATTCTACCCCTATTTCACCTGTTAACCATACCAAATTCCTCGGCGTTATCATTGATAAACATCTAAACTGGAAACTTCACATCGCTAATACATGTACTCGGGTGTCTAGAAGTATCGGCATACTCCGGCGATTACGCTATGACCTTCCCTCTTCTATTCTGCTTACTCTTTATAATACACTTGTCTTGCCATACATATCTTATTGCAACATTGCATGGGCAATTACTCTATCAAAACATATATCCCTAAGCCCATGGTCGAGCACGGATATGACAAAACTCGACAAATTATTTATCTGTCAAAAGAAGGCTTTGCGTATCTGCGCTGGTTCATCATATGACTCGCATTCAATGCCTCTATTTCACAACTTTAATACTCTTAATATCTTCGATATCAACAAACTTCAAACTGCTTTATTTATGTTCCGTTTCAATAATAACGCTCTCCCAAATTCTTTTGGGGGTTTCTTCTCTAAACATAAAGATCTTCACAATTATAACACTAGAAATGCTAATAACTTTATTATTGATAATATTAAATCTAAAGTACTTCGTCATTCAATAATCTATAATGGACCTAAAATCTGGAACTCGCTTGACTCTACTCTAACTAGTTGTACACAAATAAACCGCTTCAAAAATAGTTATAAAAAGAAATTGATCTCTGAGTATCTCTGAGTTTGTTTGTTTCACATTTGTCATGTCGTTACCTACATTTCCGGCCCACTGTCATTGTACTCTTTTCACTTCATCAAACCATCTCCCTACTTATCATAACAACCTCCTATAGTAGTAGTATATACGTTGTTTTTTTAATTCTTGATATTCACAGCGGTGGAGCCAAACTTAAAGCCTTCCAGGCTTAATGGCTTCTCCGCACACTTTCCAACATCACCTCTCTGGACCACTCTCATCGCCTGATATTTTATATTTATTATTAGCTTATCCTTTGTATCATTCATTTCACTATATTTCGTCTAGATTTATCTCTTTCATGATATCATACCATTCCTGTATATATATCTGTTTTCTTGATGTTATATTCTGTTATATTGTTATATTTGTATGTTGTTGGACTGTGTAAATAAATCTTATGAATGAATGAATGAAAATGAAAATTATCGGCTATCATATTAATCATTTTTCATAGGACACTAGAACCTACCAATCAAGGAACTGTGGCAGCAGGAAGAGATAACTACCAGGAACTTAATGTAGATACACGTGTGAAAGAACACTCGTATCAGCAACCAGATTCAAGTGGTCTTCCACAACGCGTCGAGAATGAGCAAGGGCCAATGTACGAAGACTTGAATAACTCTTCAAATGATAATCAGCCTACATACGAAGTTGCCGGGGTTGAAGTAGAAGCCGGTGGTAATCAACAGTCACCCATGTATGTCAATGCCAGGCCAACAAGACCCAGACATGGAAAACACAACAAATAGACGTATATATTGTTCCTAATACAGGACGGTAAATTTCATTTTAATGGACCTTTACTACATCCAGAGCGATTGTATTTAGCTAAATGAAAAATAACAAAACTAAACAAGAAGGTCAAACGAAATCGAATCTTTTATTAACATAATACATCAGGTATTTCCACAACTGTTTGGCTGAGATATGATTGATTATATTGTGAAAGTCAGGGGTGGTGGCGGTGGCGGCGGTGGCGGCGGTGGCGCTGTGTACAATATCTATGGAGAATATATAAAATGTTCCTAATTATACGTTCAATTTACAATAACTCCTCATCCCTGTTTGGTACAAACATGATTTTGCTTTCATTTTATAGATTATTTTATATTCTATAAGATTCTGTTTCAACAAACGTGACAACTATTATGTAACAATTGTTATCATGAATCGATTGCATTGTCCTTGGCTTTCTCCCTATTCGCTACACAGTAAACTTGCCCTAATTCATCAGTTTTACATACATGACTATAACAAAAAAAAGGATTCAACCGATGATAGCAAAATTATACATTTTTGGAAAGCTCTTAACTAAATAGGGGAATTTTTATAAAGAAAACCGCATACTAACAGTACTATACAATTATTATTACTATTCTATGTCAGAGATCTTTACTTGTGCCATACAGGCTACTGCTGAATATATTTTAGTATATTAACAGTACTATACATTAGTTTATCATGGTTTATTGAACATGACCTTTTATCATTATAAATACTAGTATTTCAATTATTATTTCTATGTCAGGGATCTTTTCTTGATTCATACGGGCTACGGGTGTGTATCAATATAATTATATTTTAGTGTACAGGCTGATTTCGACCCAACTTCGAAGATTCACGGTCCCCGGTGTTTAGAGTATGGGAAAACATTTTGATATTTTTATATGATGACTACAACTTTCTCCTCCATAGGAACTTTATTTAACAAATAGATCGCTGTGGAGTTACGTTACTTACAATAACATTTCTCAATTTCTAGTCTGCACACAGAATTAAGTTCTGAATCCATATGTTAATTGTTCAATATGAGAAATATATAATTAACACTCGATTGAAGTCAAAAGTTATGTTAGTGTGTGTTCTTTGCTAGCGCTAGCTTTCTTAAAACAGATAAATTGATTTCCCACAAAATATTTCAATCATATTAACCTTTAACCCGCCTTTAACATATCTAATTTTCATTTGTTTTGATAATGGCTCCGAATAAAATCTATGATTTTATTAATTAAGGTCAATATCATTCTGCTTCCCCTATAATATATATCCACAAATCAACACCAGCGTACGGGCATTGACTTTTATAATTTATCTCGAAACAACTTATTGTGTCCGATGTTTCATTACAGGAGTATCATAACGACCTTATGTACATTATATGGGGTCAATAATTAAACTTGGTCCGATTTCAACAACTAATACCTCAAATTGTTCGTCTGGTTACAGGGTTACCAAGCATGTAATTTTTAACAGATTACACCCATATATATAGGAGACATGTCCCAGGGTCAGTTCATGTTATGTCTCTATCGAGACCTAATGGCATTTTGACCTGAGGGAAAGCAAATAATAGATGAAATAAAATTATCATTTCTGGAATCCGTATACGGACAATTTGATATCATGTTTTGAAATCGGAACAGGTTTAAAATGTTGATTCCACATTACAGGTCGACGACCTTTTTACTCTTTGCTATACATTTCCTTGAGCTCACACGAACAAGTAACGTTTGAGTTAAATCAATGAATATTAAGTACAGGGATACTTATGTGCGCCAAGTCGTTTGAAGCTACAGCACTTATCAAACTGCGTGATACATTTCACGGACATAAATTATGCTAATGAGCTAATTCGTGAAGGGCACCGCTCATTAAATGACGTCACTCACATCATCGATATTTTCGGAACGCCAAATTTGTAGGTTTGAAATTCTAGGTCGAGTAAAATGATGTGCTTATTTGTTGTCTGTGAGCTTTTGTGAATTTTTTCCCGAATCGGAGTATTTTTTTATTGAAAATAGACAGTTCAAATTAAACGTTGGTTCCAAGTTCAACAGACAGCACATGTATTTAAGTACACAGCGACAACAATATTCAGGCAACATTTGAGAAAAAACGATGCCCGGCTTTGCAAAGGAGTGTACGGGGAAGTGTACGGGTGAACATGACAAACCAAAACAGCCTAGTAAATAACCGCCTCCGTGGCGCAATTGGTTAGCGCGTTCGGCTGTTAACCGAAAGGTTGGTGGTTCGAGTCCACCCGGGGGCGTTGTTTCTTTTTGCATTTAATGCAGATCGACAAATCACAGTAAAAATCTAATATTGACAAAATCACAGACCACTTACACAAAAATCGCATCTGCGCATGCTCCTGTCGCGATCGAAATCCAACACACAAGCAATGGGCGAATTTTATAAGTGTACAGTATATGTGTTTCGGACCAAGGTAAAGAACGTGTAGTATTTAGACCAAGAGGAGAAATCGTAGTCGGCAAACAATGCACCACGATTTAAAAACATGGCAATAAAATCAAAATGACATGTGTATCAAGTTGTACAGGTTCCCTTACAAACATGCTGTTTTGAGCTTTGGATTTGACAAGCTAAATGCTGATCATTAGTGGATTCATCAGTATCATTGGGGAGGACTGTGTTTCTTCTCTCCAGATTTGGTTTTCTTTTCACTAATGATGAAAAAAAGTTACACGAATCCAGCAATGCCGACAAACCTTTTCAATCAATAGTATCATGACCTCGATCTACTCATTCATTAAAAGCGATTACGGCTAATACGCTTATGATTGTAAGTTTGAATGCGCACAGCATGGATACACCTGTTATTTAAAGTTCGCGCGGTCATTCAATTGTTCAGCAAGGCATGACGATGGGCAAGAGCTAACATTGTAAGAGTGTGTGTAGAAACATAGACTCTATAGGGTCTATAGCAGAGATCACATGACTTATGAGAAGATACTTTGTTGTACTCACGATGAACTGATACGTCTGAAGAACACACTTGATTATGCATTATGGGATATAATAAGTTTGTCACAGTTTGACATAGTGCATTGTTTGCCAACTACGATTTCTCCTCTTATTTAGACCTAAATAATAACGCAACAACAAGTCATCAATAAATATTCACTCTCGTTCCCTGAACGATTGCATCTGAACAATATGCACACATTATCCATACGGTGCGCGTGGGTTCGACTTTAGTTCTTTAAAAACACTGGGTGGAGAAGTTATGTACAATTATCACACATAGTAAAATCAATCGGACACATTGAATGTATGTGATAATTTGATATGTTGAAATTGTTAAAAGCATTTTTACACTTTCACCGTGCCATCTCGTTTTTAACGTTAGTTTTGTGTTACAACAGCCACTTCAAGGGCCATGTTGTTGTCGCAAGAGACTACCAATGCCCATACTATAGCAGCCAGCAGGGAGGTCACGCTGCGTGTCATATTTTGTTATACGCAAGAAAACAATGGAATCTCAGTGCTGCAATATTTGCTAGAAATAGCTTCGGAAAATGGTCTATTTGGGCATCTCATAAACTGAGAAACGTGTTAAAAATCATGTAGAATTTTAAAGGAGGGTCATTAGCATCTGCAGAACGGTAACATGTATAGTATTAAACACGTTTTGTGACCAAATTTATGTCGTAAAATGTTGGAAAATTCACGTTTTGAAAATCTGTGGTCTTCGAAATTACAGGAATCCTAACTCATTCTAAACCTCACCAAATCATGAAATGAACCCTCGTCTACATAAAAGTCCATGTACGTATTGCTCTATCTGCTTGGAGATAGCGAAGACCACGCAAACATCATAGCTTCATACAACGGAATGAAATCCGCCATAGAGATTACAAAGCGAAAATCGTAGAGATTTGCACTGCAGTCCTCTGTGTAGGGAGTGTTGACAAAAGTAAGTTCGTTTGGCTATTGTGTTTGTGCATGTTTGTGACGACTGACCCCGTTTAACAACCTTTATAGCTTTCAAATAGGGCTTGGGTGACCTAACTATTGACTGATAGTAGATTCATAAACTCTGGCGCATCGGTATCGATTTTGGACCTCGTCCATTGTGCGTTAGAGGAACCTATTTTGACCAATGATGAAACAGCGGTACTTTTATAGATGTTATTATCATGATTATTTGGTCACAGGTCACTAAAAGGTAAATCAAATAAGGTGGGATCGTTTCAAAAAATCCTTAAAATCGTGATACGTGTCTCTATTTTAAATAGAAGTTGTCAAAAAAACATAACATTTTTGGTATCATATTAAAGACAATTTATCCAGCTACCGAATAAAAAAGGAATTAAAGCCACATGTTTAGCAACAGTGAAGTTATCAATCTAAACGTCGAGTGAGTTAAGGGTGGGATCGGTGGATGAGGCGCCGGTGGATGAGGCGCCCATAGGTTTCTACACACAATAGTGGAAAACTAGAACTTTTGAAATTGATGCCATTTTAAAATTATACATAGGAAAGTTTTCAAACTCCTCATATGTGTTAATAACATATGCCTGCTACTATAAATACTAATATTGAATTGTTATCTAGACATTCTCTACTAGAATATGATGTTCAATTCAGGGAGTGTTTTAATGTAAAAAACACACAGTTTATTCATTTTATTGATTAAACAATGGACAAATCGCAGTCTCTCTATTTCATTTGTGTGACTCTTCGGTCCTTTTCTACCCTGGGCAGTAAAACATTTAACTAAAACAGCCAGAAGTGTTTCTTCAAAGAATTGTTCATAGATTCATGAACATTTTGCTATTTAGACCTATTTTGGACCACCCTGTATTTAAAATAAAAGGTACTTTGATGATATTCGTGTAGTTCATTTTGATAACCATTTTTCTTTTAAATTAAATAGTCCATGCTAACTTAATTTCATAGAATATTATATACAAACCTTCATTTTATGCATTATTTCATCAAAATTTTAGACACCCTGTACTTTTCCTGTGAACATTTTGGGCAGGTGATTCTTAGCAAATTTGGTAGCACCTTCTGCGGTTATTCTGATTTTGGTGACTATCTTCAGCTAAACCCTAATTGTATTATACAAACTATCAACATATTTTGTGAGGAGCAAAAATTATCAACTTTTTTATGTTCCACCCTATACAAATTTTACACACCCTGTATAATTTGATTCTTTTTTTGCAAAAATGAAAAACCTTGAATCGTTATTATTATTATTATTATAAGGATTTATATAGCGCATTTCCAAAAGACCAATGCGCTGTACAATATGTATACATTAGATAAAAATATGTTGAACAAAAACCAGCAGTAAAATAAGAATCATACATACATATTACATGATAAAATACACAAAAGCAGCACTGAGAGAAACACACAGCCCGACGCCACACCCCCTCAAACACACCCCCACACCACATACACACTACCCCCTCTCCCCTTTCCCTCCCCAAAAAGATATTGCACATAAAACATGATACATTTACGTGATCACCTGACTGACACCATACATACCCAACACACCCCACCCCCACACCCCCACCATACACACTACCCCCTCCCTCCCCAAAAAATATTGCACACAAAATATGGTACATTTACGTGACCACCTGATGACTGACACCATACAACCCCCCACCCCCCACCCCACCCGCACCCCCCCCCCCCCCCCCTCACACACACACTCCCCTACATACAGCTGTAACAGCACTCGCAATACCCATGAACAAACCAAACAACAGCACACAGAACCCGTAATTTAAATTGTTATTTAGCTGCAGACATACATATATACCTAACATTGCATACATCAACAATACTTAAAAATGCATTTAAAAAGTAAGCTTTCCAACAATATATAGTTTGTGGGTCATTTTAAAAGTATGTAAAACTTAAGTTTTGTCCCGTTTAATCAGATTTGGTGCATTCCTCAACATTATTAGAAGTGAAACATTTGTTTGGACCAGTTTGTGACTTCTGACCATTTGCGCTCCATAATCAAATGCTATTCATGATAGTGTGGCTTTATGAATAGTGCTGATCATACAGCTTTACAATCACGACAACCAAAAACCTAATCCAGCAGCTTCAAATGTGTTATCCCTTTGGAAGCGGTTACCACAATAAAAACAAATCGACCATCATCGACCGTATACAGGTTTCGAAAGAAAAATATTATGTATGTCATTTTACCTATTCATAATTTAGTGGATACTTTTTATTATTTTCCGTTTTTATTATGCACATGGAATAAAGGAAACATTAAAATGAAAATAACAGTTCTACGTATTTATTTGCGAGAAAAAAAATCCGACAATAATTCAATAATTATTTTGTTATATACCTAGATACAAAACCATTTGCCCTAATTAAATGGAAAAACAGTTATATCAACCAAGATACGGATTATAAACGTTACTTTAAGTATTTCTGGCTATGAGACCACCTGAATACTTTTATCAATTTATCTGAATAACAATACATTTCTTTATCGAAAATACGCGGGCAATTGAGTTTAATGGAATAATATGTTAATGTTGTGAAAATTCTACATAAAAAATACTGCAATTTGATACTTACCAATCCCCCTGGCTGGGGGATTCATCTAAATGGCGTCAAAGGTCAAATAGGGGCCATTAGAGGTCAATCTGGGTATCACCCCATGAATCATCTCAAATTCCCGTACCCAAAGATTATTGTCACGAAGTCTAGTTGAGATTGTACTTAGTCTGACTTTTCATAGAGAGAGGGCCCTAAAGTTTTGATAAAATGGGGTCTAAGTCGAACGTCGTGTAGGGGTCATTACAAGTCAATCCGTGTACACCCCATATCATCTCAAGTCCCCTTACCCAACGATTATTGTCACCCAGTTTGGTTGAGATTGAAGTTTGACTTTACATACGAGAGCCCTACATACATGTAGCAAAGTGCAGTTTAAAGTGTCAAGACTAAATTGGGGTCAACGGTCGTGTAGGGGTAATTAGAGCGTCTCACGTCCCCTTACCCAAAGAACATTGTCGCCAAGTTTGGTTGAGATTGAAGTCTGACTTGACATATTATTATGAGACCCTAAACAGTGCTCAACAGTACATGTAAGTGCAGTTTAATAAAGTATTCGCAAAATGGGGTCAAAAAGGTCATGTACATGTAGAGGGATCATTAGAGGTCAATTTGTGTATACTCATGAGCATCTGACGTCCCCTTTTTACCCAAATATTATTGTTACCAAGCAGTGGCATACATTTGTTTTGGCATTGGTTGGGGGTGATTGACCAGTGGTGACAAGGGGAACACGCAACACGGTGGGTTACAACAAAATTGGGTAGAAAATGCATGCAATTTTTTTTTTTTTTTTGGGGGGGGGGGGGGGGAATGAGCAATTACAAATTATAAGGTGACTTACTTTTGATCATAACTTTGTCAATATTTATCCTACAGTCATGGTTGAACCATCATTTTTTTATAGAAAACTGCCATGTATCCTTTTATTGCATTTTGAAGGAGATATTTTAAAAGTAAAATTGTATGATCCTTCCTACATGTACCTTCAGAAAATGGTTATAAAACATGCTTCTTTCTCTTGGACCACCCCCATTCCATTTCAATGGAATTTTTATTTTATTTATTTTATTGTAAGTCTATTTTAGTTTAGTTTAGACAAGCAGAGTTGATTCCACCTCCAACAATATGCCATTAGGGAAAGGGGACGGTTGAGCTCTCACAAAACTGGTTTAACCAGCCAAAGTCTGGTCCGCAGCCCAGAGATCTCAGAGCATAGAAATTATCTTCAAATCACAGATGAAGATGATGAAGAAAAGCTATTTTTCCCAATAGTCATTTTCAACGAGAACCACATCAGGAGTGCTCATTTTAATAAGGGTGAAATTACGGCTCCGAAGACGACTACACTGGTAATCCACTAATGAATTATTATTCTTCCTTTTATTTTTATTTTATTTTTAAATTAAATTAAATTAAATTAAACAAATTCAATTATATTTAAATTAAACAGTGCTAAAACAGTTAAAACAAGATACATTGTATATAAAAAAAATGGTAAACGTTGGACAAAGGAAATTTATGAAAAAGAAGATTTAGACAGTGTATGATGTATTTAAAGTTTTTAAACAACAAACACTTTTAATCAAACCATTATGTAATAATCATTTTAACTGTTAAAAAAAATGGCGAAATTGCACCAACATTGTTGTGGTAAAAAATCAATCACTTATTTGGTCAAAAATTAAAAAACTAAGAATGTTTTCAGGTTATGAATATTAAATAAACATAAGTCTGGGTTGATTAAATTAATATGATCTGAATTAGAGTTTGCTTGGAAATAACTGAATATCTAACATAATATTGAATTGACACACATTAATATTTACATCAAATCTGTAAATAAACTTCATTATAAATAATTGAATGAACAACACGCACGCAGCACAAAGATGATCGCGCCCACAATTATCACGCTTACGGCTATGCGTGCTTCACGCAATGTACGCAATACGCTGCTTCAAAGTGTTTGTTCAATTATAAATCCGACTATAGTAATACAATGCTGTAATTAGCAATGCAAAAAAACATGCCTTTGACTATGTATTGTAACTTGTAAGGCTGATTGAACTGGGTGGTCCCTGTGGTCCCTTCCATAGTATTCTAAGTAGAATTGGCCAAATCTTGTCATTTCGTAGTAACAATGTGCAATGTTTTAACCCTAAGGGAGTGTTCATAAATACTTTGGTGGGGGGGGGGGGGGGGGGTTGGAAACAATTGAGCCATGGAAATCTTTTTTTTTTGACCCCCCCCCCCAAATAGGGTGGGGTTTTTTCTTGACCCCCCCTTTCAAGAACCTTTTTTTGTGTTGACCCCCCCCCCCCCCCGTCTGTTCACGTTATATAACAGAAACAATAACAACATTCTATATAAACCTATAGACATAGTCACAATCACTTTTATTATGGTAGGTGGGTTATATCAAACTATTTATTAAAGATATATAATATAACACAATTGAAAAGTCAAACAAAATCAGTGTAGGTCTTCTTCTTTATAATCCTGCCCGACACTCGTGATCGCTGTGGTACATGTATGTCCTCCTCTTCTTCTTTATCTGCATCCTCTTCATCTTCAAATGTTTTAGGCTCCAGTGGCGTAGCTATATAGGTTATTGATATTGGGGGGGCGGGAAATAAAATGAACCAACAAGATTGTTATGAGTCAAGATACGCGCGCGTAGCGCGCGAAATTTTTTGACTTTACACCTATTTTTGTCACGATTGAGATACATTTTGGCTGTAAACAATACCAACCTTTTTTTTTGGACCCCCCCCCTATACAAGCACTTTTTTCCCTGACCCCCCCCTTTTAAGAACCTTTTTTTTGGTTGGCCCCCCCCCCCCCCTCATATTTTCCAACCCCCCCCCACCAAAGTATTTATGAACACTCCCTAACCCCGGTTTAGGGTTTTTGACCGGGTCCGGGATCACAATTTTCAAAAAAACACCAACTTCAGATTGGCATTTTTTAGCATTCAGGGGGGTTAGGTATTATTACTTTAATTATTTCTCCACAATAACAACATGATAAATGTTCATATTTTCGTATCGAGATCTCATACATTTTAAAGACATCTGGGTACAAATACGGATATAAAATACATGAAAACAATTCATAGACGCCACCACCACAAAACTGGAATCTGAATTCAAATGTCACCTAAATTGACAAAAAACAGCTGCATGTATGTAGGTACTTGACAATCGGCTCTCACTCACGCGTCTCAGTGGCACCATTACCTTTACGTGCGCTGATCTTGGCTGTGTGTGCAGCGCTTTGTTCGTTCTGTTGCAGAGAATCAAAGATCGTATTTTTGTTCTGCGGAATGATCGCAAATATTGATGACGTAGTTCAGTTTCTGCTTTCTTTTATAGCCTTCAAAAAAAAAATTGAAAAGCGATACAGGGAAGTTGAAAAAATCGTTGTGGGAACCGTTCTGAAACTAATTTATCTTGTTAAAGGTAGATGACCCGATCACATTTTCGTAACACAGAATTATTTCAAACATACGGAGATTTTCATATCATATGAAAGCTCGTATTTTTCTCATCATCATACTGAAATTTGACGGCCTAAATAGGTATAATTACGGAGAAATCGATGAAATAACGTCGAATTACCGCGAATGGTGGTAACCACCGATATAGTTTGTGTACTACTCAATGGGTACAGTTCACAGCATCTTGTGCGTCTAAAATAAGAACCATTAGAGCTATGCAACTCAAACTTTGGAACACGACTTTTTTAAGGATGACCTTTTATGTAGAATAGAAAACTTCAAGTTGAAAATCGGAACATCTACCTTTAAATATATCTATATTTAGTTTTATGAATTAAAATTCATGTACTAAAGTTCATTTGAGCACCCAACCTTGTCTTTGAGTTTGAGTGCCCCAACTTTTTCTTGACCGTAATAAAAAAAAACGGGGCAATATCATGTTTCTTGCCCTGTAATGATATACACGCCAACGGAATAAGCTGTGAAATGTTATGGCGTTGATTCCGTATGAAATCATGAACGGTGATTCCGTATGACATCACGAACGAATAAGCCAAACATGATATTGCCTAAAAAACAACTAAATTATAATAGCATGCTTCAGTGTATCATAGATCATACACACGCGTGTATGATCTACTGCGCAAAAGTCGAAAAGGTTACACATTTTTGTACGATTCTAACTGTACAATGCCAATGGCAATGGACATGATGGATGGAGTAAAAATGGACCAAAATTGGGCGGAATTGGCAAACAATAAAAATCCGAAAATTCCTTAATAATATATGCCCTAGGCCTAATTAGTAATTATGACAGTGGTTTTGGACTTTTGGTGTTATTTTAAAACTGTTTACAGGCTCTTTCCAATTCAATGATACCATTTTTGCTAAGCCATTCCATGTGTTTTTTTTGTCATTAGTAGACACGTAGTCGTTAGCTCGTTCTCGTAGCGTAGTGTTGCCGTTCCTTCGTGGAGAGTAGATCAGTGATCGTATCGGAACAAGTCTGAGCCACCCTGATAAATGCGAAGAAGGATCAGCATCACTCGCAAGAAAAACCCGACCGTCAACAAATACACTAAATAACATGGCCACCAGCTTCAGAATGTCAACTGTTTGCAATGACTAATTGCACACCGCGCACACACAGTGTCAGAGTCTTCAATCTTTGAAGTTGACGCTAATCTGGAAGAAGAAGTAGAAGAAGAAGGTAGGCTACCTATTTTACACTAAAAAATATACTACAGAGGCATGACACTCACTCACAGTGACAGCCATGGACGGTTTCTGTGTCGTGTCGATCTCGCTTGAAAATACAACCTGCTCATTGCTGGGTATAATCAAAGTGCTAAATACTTACTACGCTCACTTGGTACTGTAAGTTGAGGTACACTTTTAAATGTCCTGAAGAAATGCAGTTTTTGTTTAGTTCACTTCCGTATCTTAAATATTTATCACTCCGTTTTCTGTGATATAATATTTTAATTAATAATATCTCGCTATCCTTCAAATACTCGGGCTCGGCGGTTGTTACTAATAGTAATAGAGGCTAAAATGTTGATCCTACTGGTTCACAAAAATTTCTAGAGACCGTTGCACAGTTGTGTATTCATTATTATCAATAAATCGGGTATTTTTAACAAAACAACAAGTGATGATTTACTCGCAGCGTCAATTTTTTTCTTCCTACTATTTTCTCATCATCTATGCATCATTCATCAAGAATGGGTGTACTTCCGGGTGGCGATTGTATTAGACATCTTCATCCTCAATTGTTGTAACCGTTGATATTATCCAGTTATTATCACACGGTAGCATTGTCGGTTACTTATAGCATTCTCAATTTGATAATGAGACTAGGTCAATCAATTGACATCCCGATTTTAAAATGTATTACTGCATTTGTTGTTGATATACCGAAATGACTCGCACGTAATTAAATTATATCTGCGCAGTAATTACGAAAAATATAACCCAGAAAATATATTTCCATCAAAAATAGTTTGCCTTCAGCTATCGCTAATTTTATGTTTACAAACAACGCTGTGTATTGTTGCGTGAACCACACCCACAAATTATTGGTGGCGCTGTTCCTAAAGAGTCGTAGACAGGATAGGTCTGCGTAGGGAGTAGGGAGCAGGGTAGGGAGCGGGGGAGCAGGCGATGTCGGCCACGGTATTTCAATCTGACAAGAACACCGAGACCTATTATAACACGTAAAAACTATATACCTGCATCAACACGACTGGCTTCAATCAATCTATGTAAATATTAAAATGTTTGGCGTTATTTCCCACTAACCACATGAGAACGTAAATGTGGCTAATTCCTCTTATAACATTTTAGCCGGCCACTACACGTGTGACCGTAGTTGTCGTGTTGGGGAGACGGAAGCTTTCAAGATTTTAGCTGGTGATCTTCAAGGTGACATCTTCATCACAATTCTTGACTACGTAATGCACTGTGCCCGAACAGACATTCATGATGGAACAGGTTGGAGCCTAGGAGGAGTCGACGCTATCCTGAAATTCGTCTTTACGATCTCGATTTCGCAGACGACATAGTTCTCCTAGCAACATCAATCAGTAAAGCGGAATCACTGTTACAGAGTGTCGAGGCAGTATCAAATGCGCAGTTGGCCTACATTTGAATGAAGGAAAAACAAAGAAAGCCTCCTTATTAATATTGCCACCTCAGCCAGTGTAAATACCATCAAAGGAGTATAGCTGGAAAACGTCTCCAATTTAAAATACTTGGGGCCTATGTTCTAGACACATCTCAGGAACTCAAAGCACAAGCATGGGTTGCCTGCAATATACTGCAGAAGATCTGGAAGTCTGATCTAGAAAGAACAACAAAAATCAGATTATTAAAAGCCTGCGTAGAAAGCATTTAGTTGTACGGCTCTGAAACATGGACCATCAGGAGGAAAATTTAAGAAAATGTACTGTTACGTAGAATATTTAACATCAGTTGGAGGGATCACATCCCAAACAGCGTGGTATATATAATATGGCGATATCCCCCTATAACATCAATAATCACGCAGCGCCGTTTATGTTTCGCTGGCCGCTGCATGCGAACAACCAACCAGCCTATATCCCGTCTAATTTTCTGGACTCCTCCTGGTGGGGAAAACAGAGGCAGAAGACTCCTTCAGTATCCTGATACCGCCAAGAACGATATGGGTTTAGATCATCCAGAGATCCGCCAACTCATGAACGACAGGAAAGGCTGGGCCCAGTATGTTGCGAACCGTTGCGAATGCTTCCTCCATTTCGTCCACGGACGACCAATGATGATGACTGCTGATAGCATTCGAGTTCACTTGCTATCTACTGCTGGATGACAGCAGCATTATATTTACTTGCTATAACAAAAACAATGTGTCGTCTTGTCTTTTCCTAATCCTTATCTCGCTTTTCCCCATTTACCTATGCTAGACTGGAGCTCTACCAACATTGCAGTCTTGCAGATTCTTTGGGACGTACTGTAGATCAATGTAGGCAGGTAGTTATTGAACTTTGATATTGATTTGACATGTTTATAGTATAGTGGGATTTCCCCATTATCATGATTGTGTACAATTGAATCTAAACACGGAAGTTGTCCTGCGTTAAAAATTGTCCAAGTTCCGTGGTGGTTAATACAACCAATTCACTGTGTGACACATACATCAGGCTGCTGATGCTGATAATCAATTATTCATACTATTGTTATATAATATGATAGCGCTAAAAGACAATGGATTTAACTTCAGTATTAACTGTTTTCGCTACTTGTGGAGTTCTATTAATGATGCATGAAATTAAGGGTAAGAAATGTATATTAAGCAAACAGGCCTGCGCCTACTCTTATAGGTCCAGTACACACTATAAAATAGCTTCATTCAATGAACATTAGTTGATCTTCATTAGTTGATCTTCATTAGTTAATGAAGGGAGCGTATATGCCATGTCACATATACTCACCAATTCGTGTGTTTTCAACGTGTATCGGAAAATAGCGGTGACTTCGTAAACCATAGACCATACACAGTCAGCTCCGGCTACAGACAGTTTTAAAAATTAAAATGTATTATGTTTTACATGTTAAACCTGTTATGACATTGGGATGATGTTTAACTTCAGACAACATATTCACGTTTATTTATTCAAATAATTATAAGAAATAAGGTATTATTAGAATCAAGGGCGGATACAGGATGGTCGCACCCCGGGGTGCTGTGAAAAGACGATCCCAACAAAATGAATTTGATGAGTTAGGTACCATCCAAGCACCGCCCTCCGAGCTATGCTCGGACAGGGGGGGTGTCTGAGGAGGGATGTGGTCCCCTGAGAAGTAGAAAAAGAATTCATTTTTGGAACTCATTTGGTGCGATCTGGTGTATACTTTTGACCAACATTTTTATCAAAACGCCACCTCTTCATTTCCAATAAATATTTTGTTTTTTATCAATGCACGAAAGAAGTTGGAGCATATACTGATATATTCTTGATTTAAGTATAGATGTTTTAAAAGCTCGAACAGAGGGGCGTCTGAGGGGGGCTCCAGAATTGGATTTTTTTTCAATTTTCGAACTTATTTGGTGCGATCTGGTGTATACTTTTGACCAACATTTTATCGAAAAGCCACCTCTTCATGCAAGAAAGAAATTGAGCATATTTTCCTGATTTAAGTATAGATTGTTTAAAAACTCTAACAGGGGGAGTCTGAGGTGTGATGTGCCCCCCCCATAATTGGATTTCTCTCAAATTTCGAACCCATTTGGTGTGTACTTTCGACTAATATTTTATTGAAGAAAACAAACACCTGAAGCCATCTTATTGATCTTAATTAATGAATGAACTTTATACGCGCGAAGCGTGCAACAATTGTGATTTTAACACTAAAAAGGTACAGTATGACGTTTTAACGTCCCCTGCATAATATTTAGAGTATTTGGTGTTGTTTGAGTTTTAATTATAATATTAAAACGTCTAGAAATCATGCGCGCGGAGCGTGAACATTTTTGAGTTTTTGAACTGAAATTGGTCATGAAAAACTGTCCTGAAGCCGCCTTGTTAATCTTAAATAATGAAATATTAAAATTAGTACGCGCACGAAGTGCGGAAAAAAACTTTAAGTGAATGACACTCAAGAGGACAAACTAGCCTGACCCGTAAAAAGACCATTTCAAAATCCAAAGCGCGGTATTTCCTCTTATTCATGATGGCTAATGTTTAAAAACCTGATTTACTAACCGGCCGTAATTTGCGTGATAAGACTACCGGTATTATATCACGAACCATAGCAACGTCTTATGATTATCTACGAACATGCGACTTTCATACTTGTTTTGAACGAACAAACCTACTAAAAGAGAAGAGAATTTATAATCTTATAATTCTCTATAGTTGTTTTAGAAATGCCTATGCCTATCCCTATACCGCACCTGCTATTTTCGCACGCTTTCAATAGGCCCATTTCTTGTTCTATAGCCCCCACTATTGCCTTTCTTTTCCATTTACTTTTCTTCTCTTATCTTTCCTTTTTTGTCTCCTTTCCTTTTCCCCCTCTCCTTTTTCTTTCTCCCCCTTTTTTTCTTTTTTCTTCTTCATACCCCGGGGTGCTGCAGCCACCGCAGCACCCCCCTAGATCCGCCCCTGATTAGAATACTATTTTTTAAAACTTTGTTTAACATTTTCATTTAGGATGCTACGGACAAGACCTCATTGGACCCATTGATGTTAAACAGGCTGTATTAAGAGGAAATACGCACACATTTACATGCAGCAGGGTAGCAGGATCCCTCTCGTCAATTACATGGTTTGATGATGTACCTAATGGAAACGCTCTTCAGATATCTTTTGGAGATCAGATTTTGCCACCAGCGGTTCCAGGTTCCAAATATACAAACTTTGCAATTGGATCTCCTGATGCAGATACATTCAATCTTGTCATTAGTAATGCAGCAGATGAGGATGAAGGTTTCTATTATTGCGGGTTGGCAGGAACTACCACAGCCTCAGATACAGTAACATTTACGGTTGAAGGTAGATTACATTATAAATAAGAAAGTTTAAAATATATTGCAAATCTGGAATGTAAAAGAGGCTTGCTTGATAATCAACGACAGTTACGGTTGAAGCTATGTGTTCTTCAGCAAATCAAACCAATGAGATGAGCCGATGTTAATTGAACAATCCCAATCTTGCCCATTGAGTATTTTGTGGCAAACAATAATAAAGGACATTAACACTTACATTTGCTAGTTCTTAATTTGAAATATTGGATTTCGAAATCTCAGTTCATCATATAAGAGATTAATTTCATTTAGACATAAGAATGCTTGCATGATTTGTCCATGGAACAAAGTGCCCTGGCTATTTGTATGTCTAAATGTTTTGTTTTATTTATTTCAGTGGAATCAACTTCCATATCAATGACTCAAGATGGAAACCCTGTTACCACAGTCACAGTGACAGAAGGAAAGGCATCGGAAATAGTCTGCACAGCATTGGGTGCAAGACCCATCGTTGACATATGGTGGTATCATCAACAAGATGGTGAATCAGAAAACAGAATTATGACAGGTGTGATACAAACTAACACATCTAATGGTGATGGTACATTTGATGTAGTCAGTACCCTGCAATACACTCCAGGTAATACTGACTATAATGGCGGTAGTATGAGATGTGAGTCGACTGGACAACTAGTTGCAACACCAGTGAATGCTGCTGCCACTCTGAGTGTGCAATGTAAGTACTGTATTTAAATCCCAAAGTCGCTTTATGTGGTTTTTTATTTGTTTGGCAATTCCTGAAATTATTTTCACCAAAGTTTAAATTTGATAGTTGTTGAGCTCCTTTTGTAATGAAAATTAATGAAAAGGAATTGACTCCACATGGCATTCATATTGTTGCATTGTTATAACTAGACTGAATAATGATGTTTTATGATCGATTTTAAGAGAAAATTAATAGTCATCGGGTGGTATACATTTAACAATGGTCAATCATCATCTTATTCTTAGGTCAGATATTAAGAAGAAGGAGATAATTATTAGGGGTCAGTAGTCAGTGGATACAAGGGATATTCAACACATGGTTTGATTCTACTTATTGCAAGAGTTCACATTAGCTCAAAGGTCTCAAATTAACTCTAGCTGGTTTTTTTCTCAACAAACATCTTTTTAATTTTTCAAAAACAATAACATTTAAACAAAAAATTGAAGAAGAATTTGGGGATACAAAAATGGGTCGGCATCTGTTTTTAATTATTCATTATTTCGGGTAACATACACGAAACATTTGAATCCAATTCCTCATAAAACAGGTTTTTCAATATAGTCAGACATCTATATTCCTGGCAAAAATATGTTCATATTTTTGTATCCAACAACAGAACCACATGAACGATTCATAAACACGATGAACTGACAGCAAAAACACCAATGGGGGTTTTGGGACACACATCTCTATCTAAATTGCGTCTGTTGACATTGGTAAATAATTGTCTTACTTCAAAACTAAATTTATAGGGAAATAATGATTTTTCAACAGAGGGAGGAAAACGCAACACTGGAGGGAAACAGGAACCTAGACATTGACTTTCATTATCCTTAATAACCAAATTCTGATTTTATTTTGATCATTATTTACAGATATTCCTATTGTAACTGTGAAGTATGGAGGAGACAAGGCAATCTGTTCATCAGATGCCAATCCAGATGTACCATTGAAAGGTTATGCAGACATGCAAGGCTACATCTTTATAGTCAATAACACAGATGAATACGCCCCAACAGAATGCTCAGCTTCAGATGGACAGTGCACTCTGAATTTGGAAGTCAAGTTCAATACGGATTTAAAGTGTAATGCTACCAATAGTATAGGGACAGGATTTGATACCACCGTCGCTGTACCAGGTAGGTTCATGTATGACATAAATGTTTGAAATATTTTCAGCTTTGGATGCATAATGGACAAATTTCATTACCCAAAATTGATATATTTTGCATGTTATTTGTTTTCCTGATACTGTACAATGTATAGTTTATGTTTAAAAATAAAAATGAAATACAATATCTCTAAGGGGCGATATCCAAACTCTACAGTGATTTTAAAGCATTTTTCTAGCGATTTTACAACGATATTCCAACGGTATTTCGTTCTATTGTTAAAAGCATCGGAAAAAGATCGGTGATTAACTAGAAACCTCTCTACTTATCTGGCGTTAACAATATAACTATTGTAGTACTCTCGATGGCTGCATTAGTGAAGCAGACAGATCAAAGGCGCAAGGAAGGTTGTGTTATATTCTTTAAGAAATACTGTATTATAGTATTTCTTATATGAAAATATGACGCAGTTATTTCTTTAACCTTGAAAATAGGACATGGTCATTTATTGACTTTGCCAATATTCTGAATGGTTCAGCTCAGCTCTTCAAATCCTAACTTTTTTAAACATTATCTTTTTATCTATTTTATTTAAGTGGAGCTCGTTTCAATAAAAAAAAATGTGTTAATTATACAATGTAAGGTTTCTATTAAGATTTTGAAATTAGAAATTCAATAATTTTTCGATTCAATTTGTGAAGGGAATTATAATTTTCGTTTAAATCTAGAAATATAATATACAATATCAAAATCTTTTATTTCTTGTCGACATTTCTAAGGTTAAATAGTATAATTTTAAAAACAATACTCTTGGGAACCCATGTGCATTTGAACAATGGCATATTATTCAACAAACATAGCCAACTAAAAGTCTCAAATTGCTATAGCAACAAAAAAATATTCGTATTATTTTTATTCATGGATTTTTTGAAAGGGACTTTGAGATCATTGTCATTATTTTTATGATATGTTATCAAAATTTACAAATTTAGAATTTTAAATGATGGTAAATACGCACACCTCAAAACCCTGATTTTGTGTAAGCTTTTAAAGCCTTAAAACACTTTTTGTTTAATAACTGCGCACAGAGTATTCACTTTTCAACGATCAAGTCAAATTTCACTCACCCTGGAACCTTATTATAAGAGGAGAGCATGTGTGGTCTAGTGGATAGCATGCAGGGTTCGTGATACAAAGGTTGTGAGTTCTAGCCCCGCTATAGCCAACATGTTTGTATCCTTGGGCAATGTACTTTAGTCTCAATTGCCTCGTCGACCCAAGCGAGAAGCGAGATTGGGAGCTGTTAGGGGAAATTACAATCTAAGTTCTGATACATTGTGTGCGCCGTGTCGGTAGCCTGGTAAGTGATTGTGACGATTTCCTAATGGCAGCAAAAACCAGTGGTTCGGAAGTCACGTAGAAATGGTGGTCCCGTGCATCGAAAGAGCAATACCCGAGCACGTTAATAAGGTTACAGACTCTTTCGTAAAGAGTAGGGGATCATCCCGGTCTGTATCTGTTCACACATCTAACGGACCCCAATGGAAATAAGCGATATAAGCTTATTTGGTTATCCAGGGTTGTAGGACCCAAATGATCTCAAATCAAATCAAATATCCATTATTTAAAATTCTATTTTACATTTTCCCTTTCATAATGTATCTGTGCGCTATCTTAAATATTTTGAAATTTATTGTGGCTCAATTGCCAAAATGACGTTATTACTCATTACGAGCCCTCTTCTTACCCAATTCTTTCTCTTTTCGCACTTTTGTTGTTGCTTTGTACCATTGAATACCATGGTTAACAGGCGCAGTGATCACAACCACTCCGGAACCTACAACACTGGGTAGAGGCACAACAAGTGGCGGCGGTATGTTTTATTATTGCAATATTTTAATTATAATTCATTTTCACTTTTCACTTTTTCTATCATTTCATCATTTTTCTGCCATTTTGCACCCATGGTGTGTATCTTGAATTAATCACTCCTGTTATTTCTTCATGCTTTTATTTACATTTTCTGATCCCGCCTGGTTTTTTTGTTGGAAAATGATCTCTCTACCATTATTTGTTTCTTAAACACTTGAATGCATTCCCACCACTGAATTATGTTTATCGCAATGATATATTTACAGAAGTAATTTGCAACGATACTATCTACGTCGCCTTCCTTGTCATCTTGTCTCTGCTACTGGTCGCTTCAGTTGCATTCAACATCTTGGTCGTCATTCGTTACAATAGATTATTGAAGTCAGGTAATTCTGATTCAAGACTTTGATTTGGTATTCGTTTGGTATTGGTTATCACTTATTCTGAATTTTGAACTCATGTAAAGCAAGATTTGGATTTAGTTAATCTATTCACTGATCTTAGGATCTAATTTTGAATAATTAGTATCGGGAATTGTATAGTTGTTCTTCTAAATACTAATTTTACTCGATGTCCATTTAATTTACATATCGGATCTGAACATGATTTGACAACATATTCATAGCCATGCATTCACGAAAGTATTAAATGATACTAAAGCAAGAAATACGAGTTTATCAAAGGAATTTTATGCAATAAATAATAACTATCGCACATATTGCAAGATATCACATGATTTACTCTGAACTGAGCCGAAAAGACATTCGTAAAAGATTGAATTATCTTAGACATGATACCGTAAAATATCAGCATTAGGCACTCTTTCAAAACCTTGAAAATACAAATGATCACAGCGCCATCTTGTGATAATACATGTATGTCGAGTGTTTCGCGATCAAATCAAATCGGCAAAGTGCAAAAACGTCCTAAGTCGCTAAAGTATTATTATTTATTGTCAAGAGCCAATCCATTGTCAGTATAGTATGTTAATTTTAATGTGATCAAGACAACGCTGGTTTATTAATTGTGAGGCATTTTATTACTTAATAAGAATAATAGATCTGTTTAAAAGCGAGAACATTTTAACAAAGGCGGGTAATTTACTCATTTAAACGAGGTCAAATCATTATTTGTTTGTAAGGGTTTTATTTATTTATTTATTTATTAGTATATTAATAAATTTATTTATTAGTATATTTATTTATTTATTTATTTATTTATTTATTTATTTACCTATTTATTTATTTATTTTCGTTTTTATTTTCAAAAATGAATAGGTCTATCAGTTTTAACTTTGGAAAGGGGTATTTACATATAAAACAAATTCTGTGTTAAAACCAGCCACCAATGACAACCATAGTCAATCAGTCAACTGTGCATATCAGTATAGAGACTGCCTGCGTTTCATACCAGTCATGGTGCGGGTACTAGTAAACTCTATTTAAGATTTTCGGGACATGAACTCTGACCATCTTTTTAGTTAAGATATAGTCAATGACCAAGCATGGTTGGAAGTTGAGCATAACTTGCAATTGAATAAGGAATGTGTTGGTACAAATCCCGTTTAACAAACACTATTGATCTTTTCAATGGAATTCCTTCTGCTGCAGAACACTCAATTCAAGCGACATAAATTAGTGTTACTTCAAATTGACCGGGCAAAAATGACTATGGTCATGTGTTTTAAGCTCGCCTCCTTTCGCGTTACACACGGATTTTGGCTTTCACGACATGATTTTAACTTTACACATTTATATTTGCTTGTATACCCCCCTGAGGTAGTAAAAGTATATATTTTCTGAAGGGAAATTTCATGAGAAAACCAAATATGCCATTAAAATTATAGTACGACTAAGAACTAAAATGGTATGATCGGAAATGTTCGAAAAATATCAGAGTTTTTAATTTTTAATTCGAGATCCACATATTTTTTATACCTACCCCTATCATTATTTACTTTACATATTTGAATTCCTCATGAAATTATCCATTAGATGATATATTATTGTTAAAGTTACTACGTCGGTATGGTAATTATACCGGCTAGTGAATATCTCCAATTTTTATTTTATATATTTTTAGAATTTTCAAAGATATTTGTTTAAGGATGAACCCTTCCCTGATATAAACTGCATTTCTGAATTCCTCTAGTTACAAGCTTTCCAAAAATGTATACTTTTGCTATCATAGGTTGAAAACTTTTTCTGTTATTGTCATTTTTATAAATCCGGTAAATTGAGGCTGATTATTCATGTTTACTGTGTAGCGAATAGGAAGAAAGCTGATGTTCATTGTCTTATCCATAATTAATTAGTTGTTACAAATAGTTGACAAGTCTGTTGAACCACATACTTAAAGACTACTAATTATCCTTTAAAATGGGACCAGAATGGTGTTTGTAACATTAGGAGATGACTAGTTATTGTAAAAAGAACAAAACATGGGATTATCCCTATTGAGTTTGTACAGGCGGCACCCCTTCCAGAAACACCCCTTCCAGCACCACCCCTGGTCCCCAAACATCAAACAGCTGTATCTCCCATTCTGTATTAGCTATACCAATGCCATTTTGCAGGCAGATATCTTGTTATTAGGGCTTTAAAATGATACCAAATTTGTTGAGATAGCTTTTGTGGTTTTAAAAATATTTGAGGAAAATTACAGCATGAAACTTAAAAATGTAACGGCACCACCCTATTGGGAGGCGAGTTCATAACGCGTGACCCTATAGCTATTCGATATTGCTATTGATACCTAGTAACAGTTTTTGGAATACTAAGTGCAATAGCTGCTACAAGAGATTTGGGAAGCTGCGAAACAATAAAGTTCTGTACAATTTTATATGGGAGCCATTCTGCTAAGCGCTTCATTTATATGCATGGCTGCACTGATCCATTTCAAGGACATTATAATATGCAGATAATGTTATCGTTTTTGATATTATACTAAGCAGTACGGCGCGGCTACATACAACTTTCAAATGGTTTCGAGTCAGAAGTCAAGGCATGACCGTCTATTTTGTTCGCCCCGGCCCGCCAGTAAAGTGAGATTTCAAAAAAACAAATAGAAATCGGGTCATTTACAACTCGTGATTGTGAAGGATTGCCTCAATCAATTTTGATCATCTTAGGCTCATTTTGAACGGGAAGTCCTATTTATGTAAGATGTCATTTCCGATTTAATAAAAAACACGATTTTTGTTACTATTTTTGAGTCGATAAAGATGCATTTTCAATGCGATCGTAAACATCGTATTTTTGATGATTTTTAGACGTCATAGCAAAAACTTTGTGCACAAGAAATGTTTCTTAACGTATAAAACTTGATCAAAAATATGTTTATTTGTAATACATTTTTGGACAGGGGTCAGGGCCACGACTTTTATTCACCTACGTTAAAAATATACGCCATTTTCCAACACACAGAGACTAATCGTTTTTTCTAACAAAAGGTATTCAGCAGGATTCGAACCGAGGAGGGGAGAAGATTACTAGTCCATACTCGTAACCGCTCGGCCATAACTACTAACTGACGGGTCTATGTGTTCTCTATAATAATGAACTAGTGGTGAACTATTGAGTATTCGACGAAATTTTAGCCAAATTGAACCCAGTTTCTAAATTGTATTTTAAATGTGAAAACGGTGTCGGTGCAAGCTAGGTTTGGATTCTGTGTAAAGAGCAATAAAATGATGATCGTGAAAAGTTATTAATTTAAAGCTTTTAATGAGACAGGAGTCAGGGCCACGGGAAATATACCTTATTTTTTCAGTAATGACAAAAAAAATCTTCTTCAGAAAAAGGAATTTTCAAGCAGAAACGTCCTTGCAAACATGACTTTAGCATGTAAACATTTAAAAACATTCGCCTAGTCACATGGCGTTGAACCACATTTAAATGCCTTAATGTTGTCATTGTATAAGGCTGACATTTTGGCATATTGAATTGCACGAGATCGACATCCTCTTTTCAAGGGAAAACAAAATCTCTTCGTATACAATAGACTCAATCAATGTTGGCATCTGACTGAAAACAGCCTTGATGATTCACGCAACGCATAGTATTTCGGAATGTAACCATTCTTAAACATGGAACCACAATAGAAACTGCAATCATTTGCGTTCAGGTATTACAGCTCTAGCGCACGTAATACTTAAGCGATTAGAGATTTAACAGCACCTGCAAGAAGCTTATAACATAATCAATAATTCCCATTGTTTCAAAAGCTAATCGCTTCAATATATTAATTTTAAAAGAAGTATGGGGATCAGCAACGGCAAAAATCTTCATACTAAAATACATCTTTGATCAACGACTTCGACTAAAACGTTAATCCGACGTAGCATAGTGGTCACGATGTAGGGCTCCCACGCATAAATACCAGGTTCGAATCCTCAACAAACCATAAACTGTTTTTATAAAGAAATACTGCTCATAGGTCACCTAGCCAGATGCGGAGGCTGTCGATATACAGGGTGTATCAAAAAAATAGGACACTTTTTCATGACGGTGTACTACTTGTTATATTCATTGGACCATGACCAATTTAGTCTCAATGTAAAGCCCAAATAATTATTATGATATCCTGAAAATATGAGATAAATCCGATGAAAAATAAGAAAACTAGCATAATGTGCGTAAACCATGTCATTTACTGGTTTGTACAATGGGATTTACATGTATAGACCAGTAAATAACATGGTTTTACATTTAAATTACGTTATAATAATTATAAACATAGAAAATAATCTATCAGTCAATAGTAAAGATTAGTTTGGTAATCCATTTAATTCTGGCACAAATCAATACTGGCTAAATAAATAATCCACAAATCAGATGCATGCATATTCTGTGCAAATTAAAAAGTTCTCGAACCCACTGTAGATGGTTCATTAGCATGATAAGAAGTAGAATTGGCATACATAGTGGTTCATGTTACTGTACTGTTACTGTGTGAATGACCATTGTACATACTACAAAATAGATTGCCTTGCCTAATAGGTCACAATTTCTTTAATTTATGATGGATTTTTCTCATCTCTTCAGGATTTTATCGTCATCGGTTGTACTTTACATTGAAATAAAAATTGGACATGCTTCAGTGATTTAACAAGGATTTAAACCATCATCAAAAAGTGTCCTAATTTTTTTGATACACCCTGTATTATATGAAACCAAAAGAAACACTGTTTATTTTTATTTTGTAGTATTATGGGATGAACGTTTAGGCTGCTGTCGGTTTGGGCCTAACTATCATAACCAAACAGACCCATAAATATTAGTCCACCTCTATGTGTGTTATAGTCATTTTACGTTATCCATAGGATAAATAATCAACTAAATATGCACATAATTATCATATCTGAAACTCTTAAACACAACCAATCAATCAATCAATCAATCAATCAATCAATTATTAAAACCAGGCATGAGAATAGAGTTATTTACAAAATAGCAGGAAATTGGGGAAAATTCCTGACAGAGCGCGTGAAATTTGGTAAAAAAACAGGTTGAAATTACAAGAAACTGCGTAAAATGTGACTATAAAAACCAGGAATTCCTGCTTTTTCATGAAAATGCTCATACATATATAACTAACCCAACTTCTTAAAAATAATTATGGCAATGATGACTAGCTCCTCATATAAAAGGACGGAATCTAGAACAAATTAAAGATAAATTTACAGAAAAAATGATTTAAAAATAAATTTGACTTTGATGGGTCTCGAACTCACGCCTTGGCTTTAACCATACGTCTGTATTTCAAGCTCTACCAATTGAGCTAATCTGTACGATACAACAGATAGGGTTTTAGTATGCAATAAGTTCTACAGTGGATTGGCTCTTGACAATAAAATAATACTTTAGCGACTTAGGACGTTTTTGCACTTTGCCGATTTGATTTGATCTCGAAACACTCGACATACATGTATTGTCACAAGATGGCGCTGTGATCATTTGTATTTTCAAGGTTTTGAAAGAGTGCCTAATGCTGATAATTTACGGTATCTTAACTCCCCTATATTACAGTTAGCCATTTCTATTTTGTTCATCATTTTGTTAAACGTGCACTGTTTTAATACAGATATTGCAAAATAGATCTATACAATGCTTTCATATGAGTGAAAATGGCTTGAAATAGGTTCACGTATGGGTCACGTTTGTTTCTATTAGTAGGATGATATTCAATAACAAGAAGTTGTTGTGACCATGGTAACAGTATCCTAGTACTGTTTTTTTTATCAGCATTTCAATTGATTAATTATGTCACTTTTTGTTTTATTTAAAGGAAAAACGAGTGACACCCAAATGGAATCAAGGTAAGATATCCTTAATTAAAATATTTTGAAACTTTCCACAGCTCTACGTCTATTTGCAGTATAAATAACCGTAATGTGTTTTAACAGCTTTCCGACAAGAAAGTAGAAAAAAGTGGAGTACGAATGGCCACGTCGGCGCCGGGAATCGAACTCCGGTAGCCTGCTTTGATGTGATCAAGACACATATTTTCTTCAGTATTTGATTAATAAAAGCGCGCGCTACCCAGCGCTTCTATTCTGATTAAACGAACAGTTCAGTGTGATCGTGTAAATCTGTCAATAGTAGAATAGTATTCTGTATTACTCAAGACCGTTAGGGTAGTTATTGAAAACGAAAAGGGTGTCTCAAAGCCCTTACCCTCTAAGTGTGATTTTATATAGAATAAAATCATCAGTGGTGAAAAACAGGTCAAATGAGGGGGAAAGAGAGGCTCTGCTTGCCCCGGGAATCGAACCCGGTCGGGGTGGGGGAGGGGGGGGGGGGGGGGGGTCATCTGCAAATACCAAGATGCACATGTCAAGTGCTTTGAACACAACAGCACTGTCCACATGAAACAAAAATGTTTGAAACGAATTTCGGACATTGAGTAAGGCAACTGAATATTTCGTATTTCTATGCAATAATACCAATCAAAATATATCTGCAATTACCAGTTGTGACTTCCTAAACATTTACTGGAGACATTGTTTTCATAATTATACGACATCTTAGATTCCCCCAAATGATACTCAAAATGTCTGTGTCCCAAATGTGTATTTGGATTATTATCGAGTATAATACTAGTAAACATTTTGTTTCCTAGAAAACCAAATCCTACCAATCTAACAGCAGGAGGGGATCAATACCAGGAACTCAATATGAAATCTCGCGAGAAAGAACACGCGTATCAGCAACCCGATTCAAGTGGTCTTCCGCAACGCGCCGAGAACGAGCAAGGGCCAATGTACGAAGACTTGAATAACCCTTCAAATGATAATCAGCCTACATATGAAGTTGCTGGAGATGAAGTAAAAGCCGGTGGTAATCAACAGTCACCCATGTATGTCAATGCCAGGCCAACAAGACCCCGACATGGAAAACACAACAAATAGACGTATACATTTTTCCTAATAATATAGGACGGTAAATGTAATGTTAATGGTCCTTTACTACATTCACAGAGATTGCATTTAGCAAATGGAAAATAAATGTAATTGTACAAGGTCAAAAGAAACAGAATATTTTATTAACATAATTCACTTCAATCTAAAAATAACAGACATATAGATCTGACTATTTAATGACAGTCAGATTTTCATAAAAACGTTGATAGATTGAATCTTTGTGGTAATTGTTGTTGTGAGATTGACCACGAAGATGTAAATGTCAGGTACCTCTTCCTACACACGATGAGCTGTATCACATATCTTTAGACAACTCTCTGTTTAGATAAAGTAAATTTGAGAATGATATCGACCAACCATGTTGGAAGATAAATTTGATTTTTGAAATATTTCTTTTTCATATAATTAAGACAATGCCTAAATAGTGACTTTTAAATGTCTTCAGAATCCTTTTGTCTTGTCTTTCCTTTCCCCCATCCTCGAACAATACAATATGTACATGTGCATATCAATGTAAAAATGTAAACAATGGTTTTTCGTGGCTGATACGGAAACGATGCTAAAATTTGCAAATAATTTAAACACACATATTCAAACAAACATCATAATATTATACCATTATTTTGTATCCATATAATTGTATATAGCCAGTAGGTAATTCTACATTTTGGAAAGAATACCGCATACTAACAGTACTATACATTAGTTTATCATGGTTTATTGAAAATGACCTTTTATCATTTTATATTTTTCAATTATTATTACTATTCTATGTCAGAGATCTTTTCTTGTGTCATACAGGCTACTGGTGAATATATTTTAGTCCATTAACAGTACTTTACATTAGTTTATCATGGTTTATTGAACATGACCTTTTATCAATATATATATTTCTATTCTATGTCATGGTGTGTATCAATATATTATATTTTAGTATACAGGGTGAGTCTGAATGATTTTAATCCAACTCCGCAGATACCTCCCCGGTATTTAGAGTATAGGAAAACAGCTGGGTAATTTATATGATAACTGTAAGATACATTTCCTCAAGTGAATACTACAAAGAATAATAAACAATGGCGTTGCTATACACTACCTACACATGTGTAAAGTACATTATATATATTATATGGTGTCATAAAAACACTAATAGCACATACACAGCCAGTCCAGAGTTCCACAAATTTCACTTATCATACAGCTTCAGAGTGCTATAAATTTGACATCGTAAATAACCTGATTAATTATATCCCAACTTAGTGTATGTGTGTAATAGCAGTGTTGCTTGAATCAAAACTTCTAAGTTCTACCAGTGTCCTACTGTGCAGGGGTTCGTAGAGCAGAGTTCTTCCACATAAATCATCACTAATGCTAGTACTGTCGATGAGTGCTATTAATTCCTTATAGCACTCGGCACTAGGACTTAGACTTTAATCAAGTCATCAGGGTGAAACATGTCAAGAAACGAACCCAGCTTCCTCCACAAGTTAGGTTTGACGTACAACTTAAACCTGTACTTTGACTTTGAAAAGTTGATGCAAGCATAAAATACGCAAAGGTGCACAATTATGAAGCCTTGTCATGTCAATAAATACGATGTTATGTGCAAGCTGCGGAACTGAAATAGTGTTCGCTGGCTATAGTAATACTACCGCTGATTTTAAATGGCAGAGAAGATTCTGACCCACGCGAAATCATCTTTAATTGCATTTATTTAATATTTGTATGGCAGAGTACCACAAATACACCTCGACCGGGGACATGGTATGTGGCATACTTTAGAGCTACCCTCAATGATCATCAAAGGCTGGCCGGACACAAGAAATGTAAAAACTCCACACTTCGTAACAGAATATTGGCCGTACAGAGATGAATTCGCTGTGTCGGATCGAAAATTGTACAAAGGAATACGAATTGTCGTACCACCAAGCATCAGATCCGATATGGTGAAACAGATACATGAATCACATCTATGTATCAATAAATGTAGTAACAAATCAACCCAAGAGTGTTATTACAACAAGAAAGTAGGGGGTAAAGGTCTTACACCACATAGACCGGAGATCCTGTAAGAATGCCCCCTCCCCGGTACCAACAAACGGCTTCCTGCCAAAGTTATGCAACTACGCAGTAGAAGATCGGATGTACAGTGTAGTTGAAACTAGAAAAATACCGCTATCTATGTAATGGCAATGGCGCAACTAGGGTCTTCAATTTGGGCGGGGGGGGGGGGGGGGCATGCATGTAATCCGGGGCATAACAGACTAATTTTTATTAATATACGCAGCGTTTGTCATTTCATGGGGAGGGGGGGGGGGGGGGGGGGGGCGTCATAGAGCGAGGCAGTGAGCAAGTGTCATTATCTTCCATTTTGTCCAGATCTTGAATATTCGATGAGGTAGTAAAATCGGACCCATCAAACATAATATACGACCCTTTTGTAATTATATCGAGTGGCATATGCTTACGAGAAGGCCTATGCAACAGGAAGATAAAAGTACTTAGTTTGAAAACCTAAACGTGACAAATTGCATAGTTGCCACCTGACGCTCAGAAAGGATAACACTGACTAGACCAACATTTGCGGTTGCCACCGTGATGATGAGAAGCAAGTATATTTATTTTGCACTGACTATACATACGCCAAAACAATTCAAACGATATAATATTTTTTGTAATATAATTAGTACGAATTTCTGACCTACATTGTATAACGCGGATGGTAAGAACGTTTTTCCCATCCAGCCCGGACACGGCCACAAACTGTACTAAGGGCTGAAGTCAGAATTAATTACAAAGCATACGATACGACGTGGAAGGAATGAAAATTATACCCATCCAAAACTGAATTGAATTGACATAGACACAACAGCATTATTAAAGCAGAACCGCGAATTTATATCAAGTTTAAAAGGGTAGACATGCAATTGTCGCCCTTTAAAATTGCATTACACACATTTTTTTTACATAAAGACTAAAAACAAGATTTAAACAGGATGTATTTTTTTACAACGAGGATGGAAAGATTACTTCGCCCATCCGCTTTTGCGTTCACTAATCGACTATTGATGTAGGAACAAATCCAAGATCCTGTTACGATCTTTGCATAAATTTAACGATACCTTTTTGTTACATGTACATACAATGAGTACCAACAATAAAATTCCATAATTTCATACTGGTTTAATTTAAACCAAATTTTAATTCATTTGTGGGAAAACGCACAATTTGCATTACATTTTGTACAAATTCTTTGTTGAATAAATAATCAGGGCCGTCAGCAGCTTTTGCCCAAGGGGGGTGCGTTTTCACGATTTTTTACCGGAAGCAGTGGCGTAGCTAGGTTTTTTTTTCGTAAAAGGTTGCCCCCAAATTTTTCCAAGTCAGTCACCTCGTGAATTTCACGTAAGTGGGGGGGGGGGGGGCGGGGGGGGGGGCGGGGGGGGGGGGGGCGGGGGGGGGGGGGGGGGGCGGGGGGGGGGGGGGGCGGGGGGGGGGAGTCAAAAAATGTCGCACGTCAAAAAATTTCGCACGGACACAAAATGTCGCACCCAACGCACACCCCCCCTTCAGACGGCCCTGATAATGCATATCAACGGTTACAATTGTAAATGATTGTAAAGTACTTCTTTACATTGAAAGAAAAAACCAAACCTGCCAACAACTGGAATGTATAAATAATAACGATACCAAATATGGGAATAAACAGCAAAGCCCATATGTACATTGTGCCAAAGGCCTCCTTTTGGAATGGAAGGGTGGGAAAATTAAAATTTGCAGAGCTAACAAAAGCGTGCTTACTCATCAAAATCACGGAGCGAATGAGCAATCAACTGTGAGACAAATACATTTCGCAGACAGGAAGTGGGATGATATAACAACACAACACGCCCACATACGCGCTCATTGGCTAGTCACGCAGAGAGCATAGACGCTCGAAAGCACACGAAAAATCGTTTCATCACGCAAGTGTCAAAGGGAAATTTATTAACACAACAAGTAGGTTAAGTAATTTCTAATTATAGTCTATCTGGAAAAAGACAATCTTAGGGCGTTTTTACACTATAATTTCTATCCGCAACACGGGAATGATTAACACGTTTATACTGCGATCGATGCGGATAATATCCGGACTGTATGCGGATTGATTTCAAAATTGTCATCCAGATCAGTTTTTTTACTACAAATTCCAGTTCATACTATGCTTTTTATCCGGATATACCCGGGTTTTATCCGGGAGGTGGGGATAAACTTGCTCTAATGTGAACACTTCCTTAGTGTCATCTATCCTCAATTATCATTTCACCAAATCCTTTATATCCACTTCCATATACCCTACTTGAGAGAATCAAGAATCAAAAGTTTATTAGACACAGAGGAAGATTAAGGAAGACGACAAAACAAACAAAGGCGCTATCAGATCTCAAAGCAGAAAAAGAAAGGATTCGGTAGTGATGTTGCTGAGCTACTTAACCATCATGATTATCAGGAAAGGTCACCTGGGATTATGAACAAATCAAGTTTTCATGAAACTTTATGGAGGGTAAGGATCTTTTAAAGAGTGGAGGAGAGAATGACGGGAGTGTCAATGCACCCTAAAAGAGACTAACAGTGAATGCCCGTGCTCCTCCGCTTGAGCTCATTCATCATATAAACTACAACACATTGATTTTGTTAGGTACAAAATTCAATAAACAACAAATGTTGTGCTAAACTGCTAGTCACGTGGATTATCAGGGAACTTGCTCGAAAGATCCCATTTTGTACCAACCTTCGGTCAATCCTCATTAAGTATACTGTGAGTTAAAAATATAAAGCTGCCAATCCAGCATGCTTATGTACGTCGGCTTTTAACATGTCGGAACCAGCACACGGAAACTCATGTCATCTCAAAGGGTGCAATTGGATCCAATTGCTCCCAATCAATCAAAAAACTACTCCTCCCACTACCATTGTCATAATTGTAAATTGTTTACTATAAGGATTCATGTCAATAAAACCCAAGGGGCTTTTGCGAAATTTGCATACTGGAAATGACTTGAGTTTGCGTGGACCGGTTCCGACATGAAAGCCTGGCCCGAGCATTTTGCTTGAGCCTGGTCCCTTCAAGATCCAAGCATGTGTCCGTACGGACCGACCGTGTAAACAAACAAAATACAATACCGTATACACAACTATTCCGATACATACATTATACAATATTCTCATTATACACACATGCACATAGCAGCTACATGTTTAGTGTACCATTTAAAGATAAAGACAAGGACGAACCATTTGCGCAATATTTGAAATCAAAAGGCTGTGTAATCGTTACATGTGATCTCGACATATGTATTGAATCACAATGCTGAAAACGATCGAAATTGATGGACTTTGAACATTTATCATAACGCAGGAGGTCACGTCATCATTCATCATTTGCTGTATTGTAATTTTTCCAACAGAAAAAGTACACAATCTGTCCAAACATTCCTGAACACTCAATGATCATAATGGACAACACAAGTTACCATAGTGTTAAAAGCGAAAAATACCAACGTCAAGTAGTTTGAAAGCCGAAATACAGGAATGTTTGGCTGTCAAAACATAACATTTCTTACTCAAATTCACTGAAGAAAAAACCCAAACTTTGTGATATCATTAAGAAGTACAAACCCCGAAACCTATACAGAACTGACGACTTTGAAGAAAAAAAAGATTGACATGATATGACATAATCGGGCTACCACTATATCACTGCGATTTAAATCCGGAGATATTAATTTGAGGTAACATCATGGGATACGTCGCCAGAAATAATATACAAATATTGACTGCAATGAGGGGCATGGTTCAAATTATAGGCCCAAGGTGATATCGAAATCAGACTATGCCCCGAGGCAGTCAATATGTGATTTATATACCAAATATATAGATTGTTGTCATTTGATTGGTTAAAAGAACATCAACTTATTCACCTTAGGCCAACCAAAGTTTCATGAAATGAAGGTACACGAGACCAAACCTTCACCGTTCTGTTGCCTAAACTTAGAATCGGACAAAAATATCGATTTCCGAATTTGGAAGGTTTGTCACTGTATATTGTTACCGGCTAAACTGCTAGGTAGCGATTCCAACAGGATTTCACTTGACAATTTGCATTAAGGCTATAGCGGAATCCATCATATCTTTGATACCTTCTTCATTTAGGGGCCATATCCAAACTCTCAGTGATTTTAAAGCATTTTTCTACCGATTTTACAACGGTATTCCAACGGTATTTCGTTCTATTGTTAAAAGCATCGGAAAAAGATCGGTGATTAACTAGAGCCTCCCTACTTATCTGGCGTTAACAATAGAACTATTGTATGCGCGACGAAGGTTGTGTTATTAAGCTGACTAGTGTTCACCCGACCCCCGTTGTGACGTAAAGAGCGACCCATTTGCCAGATTGTACACCTACCGGGTTTCTAGTACAAGTTCCAGGTTTTATCATGGCAGGTGATAGAGGCTAATCGCGACACTCCTCAAACCCCGACTCAAACGAGATATGTTTGTAGCCGCCTATTCATTGTAATCCACTCGTTAACGTCATAAGAATAATCCTCCTTGAAGTGGCCTTTAAAAACTATTGTTCAGCCGTGGATGATTTTAGAGTAAACAGTACAAGCAGGGAGGTGTCAATGACACTTCCCTGGTACAAGCATGGATAATGTTATCATTGAATACTAAACAATATGGGAGCCATTAAACATACAACGTGTTATTGTTTTCTGGTATAGGCATAATGTGTGTAATCAAGTAGCATTATGAATCTTACTCCCCTAAATAGTGTCATTTTTCTGCGTTTTAGACTATTTAAGAATGTTGCATACACTCTGAACGTGACCTAATAAATAATAAATAAATATGAAGAAATTAAGTAATTAATGTAAATAAATAATATATAGATTAATAATTATACCAATAAAATAGTATATTAAGGCCTATTTATAATTAATTGATTGATAAATAATTAAATAAACATCAACAATTAAGAAAGTAAATACAAAATAAATAAATAACGTTAACATTATGTCAATATAAATGAAAACCCCGAACGGACGTATAATGAGAGAACAATAATAAATATTATATTTCGGCATACTTAAAACCCTAACCGACCTCTACCCAGACTCGACCGCTCTAAGTATAGAGCACGAGGAATATAAACCGCCACAAAGAAAGTCGTAAAAGATGTGCACATAAATCGACAAAATGCTGTACAAACGAAATATAATATATCTAGAATTCGTCGGTCTCATCACATACAGATCTATTCGACGCAACACGCTTTTCGAGAATATCGAGATTGAAAATCCTGTCGTCAGATTTGGCTTCAAACGTGCTTATTTCTTAACCAATATTCCTAGATGGGATATATACATGAAGAGGACCATTGGTACTTTCTATTTAGGTCATTTTTGTGTGCTAATATTTTGAATAACATCGATTAAAATGGTACCAAACTTATAGCTCTGTATGTAAAAATATTCTTTTCCATTATTTACGATGATTTCTCGTATAGAGCGCATATAGATCTCTATGTGAAACGCGTAGAATTTGCGATGTTCAAATAGTTTACGATGATTGCTCGTATAGAGCGCATATAGATCTCTATGTAAAACGCGTTGAATTTGCGATGTTCAAATAGCTCATGGAATAGATCTGTATGTGAAACGCGTAGAATTTGCGATGTTCAAATAGCGTGATGTGTCGTCCACGTTATATCCTATTCTATATGGAATAGCGCTCTATGTGAAACGCTGAAATGTGAAATGTGTAACAGTAAATAATCAACCTTTGAGCGAGAAACTATCTTAAAACTACAAAGATTAAGAAATATAAAGCATTTTAAACATCTAATTTAGAGAAGAGTGGTATGTTGAACCATATTACTTTTGTTTGTTATTACGTTCACATAGCGCATAGTTGGCTCAGCGGTAGAGCATTGGACTAGTACACCGGAGGTCGTGGGTTCGAATCCTATCACGTCTTGAAATTTTATTTTAATCGTTTATATACATTTGTTTTATTAGTTTTCGATATTGTTTATTATTTCGTATAATTATTCATTATTGTTCCATTATAGTTTATTTTGGAATGTGGAATTATTTACGATTTCATTTTAATTTTCCACTGACTGTTTAGTGTGCATGGCATCATGAAATGTGAATGAACCGCGGTATACCACCGAACTGTCCTACTCCTATGCAACAGGCCAATACAAAAGAAACTCGTTGTGTGTTATTATCTATTGAGCTAAACTTGTAAAGTAAATGCCAGCCGTTATGTAATACAAATCAATGTGCCTGTATTATTATTATTGACATATATTTCGGTGGTGTAGGAAATAGGAAAATCGATTCAAGGACATGAGCCGACTGGCTTCTTATTTACATAACAATTGGCCTTTGCAGATCATGTTCATAGACTAGCTAGGGGCCATTCAATGTAGGCCTAGGAGTAGTAAACACAATTATATTTACAGGACATTCTTTATCGCAGTGAAATTGCAAAAGAAAAAAGTATCATTCAACATTCAATAAATATAGCGAACGATAAGCAATCCTGTCAATTTATAAAAACAAACAGTGTAATAACAAAACAGAAAAGAAAACCATCCCCATCCGCAGGATTCGAACCACTGACCTCATGATTGTGAAGCCGGTGCTTTGACGTTTGAGCTAATGAAGGCTATACATCAACGTTTTGAAGAAAAACATTACATAGGGTTCAAAATACAAATATTTCTTAAATCGGAGGCTAAAATGCTTTATATTTCGATTGGTGTGCATTTTTAATATGGGTTATCGCCCAAAAGTTGATTATATGCTGAAGGAGATTGTAATTCTGATTTCATTATAATGCATAACACTATTTTTTGAAACGATTCTAGACATTTCGTTCGTAAATAAATTTCACCATTACGTTTGATCGATTAAAATTCGCGGCAAATCTATTGCACCATGGGTATTATTACTTGGAAACACGGAGACTCAGATACATAGGGAGTCATGTGACTTTTGTCCAGGACAAACACTTGAGATGTACACGCCCCTTTAAGTTATTTTCGTTCGGCTTATATATAATTTTTGAACAACATTAAAAGCTATTCGCGGTCTGATAAATGTACAATTTGACAATACCCCTAGTACCCCACTCCCCTCTCCACCTCCCAACTCAAAGGTTGCATTCATGACTCAACAATTTTTACGAAACTTATGTAAATCCCTATCGATTGCACAGTCAGACATCAAGGAATTACCTCAATAGAATCCACTTCACTCATGCGTGTCCGTAACAAAAGGTTCTTGTTCCCGTAGTATTCGTTGTTCAGATCAATTTGATTCAAGTCTTACTGTTCAAATAATGACCTATACATTTGGCGGGTTATTTAAACAAGTATCCGTCAACATGCGTGTTGATCTGTAGTATCAGTCTTTTCAAATTTGGAAACAGACTTTAGTTCCTACAAATATGACCGACTCATGGATGGCTTCTATTGCTAGTATTCACATCACATTATTTAAATCAATATTCAATACATATAGCATTGAATATAATTTAGATTACAAAAAGGATTTGTTTTTTCTGTCACGAGGAGGACAAGGAAAACATTCAATTGTACCTGTCCAATTACTGTATCCGATTTCGTATCGAATATTGTTAAAATCCATGTTCTGTTTCTTATAATTTTATTGCTACTACGTATGTAGCTCCTTATAATAAAACAACAATCAAAAACCACACACACAAAAAGCCCCCAACAAACAAAACAAAAACAACAAAAAACAAATTCACCCCCCCCCCCCAAAAAAAAAAAAGTAAGAAAAAACAGAAGAAATAAATATAAAGGGATAACATAAGTAAATATAATCATAAATACGGGTAAAAACCGTGGGACGTACAAAATAAAGGTACTACTGAGATCGAACTTACGATTCAATGGTATCTATATCAATATGAGTGTTCATTGTAAATCCGCTGCCCTACCAACTGAGCTAACCGGTACACAGCAATTTCTTGTCATGCGCATTCAAATATATGGATAGGTTCACATGATTTTTTAAAAAATGATAACACAATAATAGGTCTTATGAATAACAAATCCCCTCCCCAAGAAAAATAAATACAAAATATTAAAAAAATAACAAAACGAAAACGTTAACGAAACAAAACAAAACAAAACAAAACAGAGAAATTGGAGACACAGAGAGAAAAATAAGAAGAAAAGGGAAAAAACAGACAGAGAAGAAATAATGATTGGTTGAGGAATTGAACCCGGGATTCCTGCGTGTGAGCGCTAGAGCGTGGCCACTATGCTACACTAGACTATTACAATTTTGGCAAAGTCGTTGATAAATATATATTTAGTATGGAGTTATTCAAGCATAACATTTCTTATGCGTTGCTGATCCCCAAACTTTGTTTTCAAAATTAAAATAATGAAGCGATTAACATTTAAACAAATGGGAATTGTTCTTTAGGATTTCAGCTTCTTGCCGGTGCTGTGCAATCATTTGACGCTCAATTCTCATAGCCCTAGTGAACGCAATACTGAAGCGATTACAGAATCGCTTCAGTTCACTCGGGCTATGAGAATTGAGCGTCAAATGTCGCAAGTTGTATGGTGGTTTCATGTTCCAAAGGGTTACAGGCCAAATGCAATGCGATGTGACAGTTGACAACCAGCAAAGACCATATTCTATTGATAGGGAACATTGTATCGAAAATTGAAGAAAGGACAAAAGTCGGAAACAATATCCTCTCTAAACTAATGACTTGGATTGTATATTGTATAATACATGGTAATATATTGTATAATACTTCCAAACACGATGGTCAATATATTACGCCCCCTCCGAGCTCCGTCATCACCCATCCATTGTGCAAATATGTTACGTGACCTATCGCCAAAATGTTTTCAGCATTGATTTCAATGGAATGAAGGGGGAAATGGGCTACTTTCACAAGATCTTGTCAATACTGCGCCAAACAATAGATGAATAGAGTGAGAGTTAACAACATGCTACACTCGTGATGGAGCGGTAGCTTAATTCATATTTCTAGACGACCAGATACATTGATCGGCGGTGAACGTAAACATTTTACGATCGGATTTAAAAAGCTTATAGTATTTCTAATTGAGCCATCGAGAGTACTACAATAGTTCTATTGTTAACACCAGATAAGTAGAGAGTCTCTAGTTACTCACCGATCTTTTTCCGATGCTTTTAACAATAGAACGAAATACCGTTGGAATACCGTTGTAAAATCGGTAGCTATACTCTGTTTGGCCATCTCGAGACAGTGACGTAACCGCGTATTCTACTAATTGCATCACATAACGCGCGCGCATACTTGCGGCGCTGGCGTACAAACACGAGCGTTGAAAGGCGGAAGGTACACACGCGTGCGTAAAAGCTGCGCCTGTTCAGTTACGTCACTGTCTCGAGATGGCCAAACAGAGTATAGCTGTCAAGCACCGCGTAAATAAAGGGTGTTCAAAATGAAATTGTTCGCCGCATTTTTATGTTTCGTCAATCGGGGCGATTCGGATGTTTCAAACGGGTCGTGGAACCGGCCGCGGAATGTGAATAGCTTGACTCGTGAAACAATGGGATGTGACGCGCGTCATAAAAAAAAAGACTATGTCATGCTCGGGCATAGTTGTTTTTCATGACGGTCACGACTATGCGCGGGCATAGTTGTTTTTCATGACGTCATATTGAAATTGAAGGCATAGCTTAATTATCTCCTCACTTTTAACCAATCAAATGACAGGAATCTATGTATGCGGAATATAACAAAAACTATGACATCCATTATATTTTTAGACGAGGCAAAAACTGTGGATAGCATTACATTAATTCACTTTAATGTATGGATAGCACTATATTGTTCTATTGCTTATATTGTTAGCATTCTATTCACTTGTTATCTAGATATTACTAACCGTTGTCGTCTTTTCGTTAGGCTTTCTCGCTCTCACCTTTTACCAATGCCAATGATCCTGGACATGACCTGCCTCAATTTGCAATACGTATTGGTTTTTAAAACACGTAATCGCGAATACCCATCGACAAATTCTGAATATCACATTCCTAGGTACAACTAAATTTAATAATCCCAACACCAATGGAGTTGTATTTACCAACTTCAGCCTAAGTGAAGGCTGTTAAAGTAAAAATTACAGTTCTAAAAAATGACCGGTAATTTTAAATTAGTCACGTGTTTAGTTCGAATTTTCATAATATGCACCTCAATGTTGATGCGTAATGGTAGAGAAGGGATAGCCATAGGCAATATTACTTGACGATATTCTGACCTTATATTATATAATTTCATGATTATTAGGGAAATAACGACAATTTAAAAACTATTAGGTATTTTGTTAATTTTTCGCCACGTAATCTGTAAATCACCTTGATGGCAATGGACTATTATTATTAATCTTCTAATTTTTCCGGGCGCGAATTCCAATCTCACTGGGGTATTTTGCTATTTCCCTCAAATATGACTTTTGAAATATAATTGTAATATAATATTAGAGAATATACGGGTTTTTTTCTCAAGAAACACGGCGGCGGATCCCGACGCATGTTTTACGTGTTGCCGGTGTGTTCTTACGATACCACATGTGACCAGGAGTGTTGCCACCATGCTTTTGTGGCCGCCATCGTTTCCCAAATGCTACGTTGACTGGAGCTCCACCAACGTTGCAGATTTTCTGGGACGTACTTAGATCAATACAAGCGGGTATACGTAGTTGAACTTTGCTCACTAATTATTTGTTTTATTACGGGATTTCCCCGTTGTCTGACATGATTGTGTGCAATTGAATCTAAACACGGAAGTTGACCTGCGTTATTGTCCAATATCCGTGGTGGTGGTTCATACAACCAATTCACTGTGTGGCACACATTAGGCTGCTAAAAAGCTACCTAAAAGACAATGGATTTCACATCAGTATTAACTGTTTTCGCAACTTGTGGAGTTGTATTTATGATGCATGAAATTAAGGGTAAGAAATGTATACTAAGCAGACTGGCCTATATTTAGTGGCGTGAACATTGGTTTTTCAAATTCAACTAAGTTAATCCAGGTTTTTAAAATAAAAATTCTGTTTTACATAACCTGTTATGACATTCGGATTTCTTTTTTCAAACAACCTATTCATATATTTATTCAAATTTAAGAAATAAAGTATAGATGTTAGAATACTGATGGAGTCCTTTGAACAGAAAGCTCTCACAACGGCATGGTGTGACAGGCCCTTAAAGGAGAAACCTACACCCAACGGGCTCAACGTTCAAGGCCCTGTCACACCATGGCGTATCGCCTGATGTGAAATATCGAAAAATACGTTGGTGTACGTTGGTGTACGCTGATATAAGTTAGGGGTAAGTTAGGGATACGTCGTTAATGTTAAGAGCACGCTATGATGCGCTGTGAACATTTTGAACACGTCGAGCCCGCGAAAAATTATTGAACATGTCCAAAGTTTCTCGGCGTACTCAACGTGTGCTTAATACGTTCAGCATAAGTTCCCGATAAGTTCGTGGTATGTTAAGGCCCTGTCACACCATAGCGTATGGCCTGAACGTGGCCTGAACGTATGCCGACGTATTCAAAAAATATCTCGAAAATTGTCAGAGTCCGAGAATGTCCAACTTCCCAACGAATTGCGTCAACATCGGTGATGGAATGGACGTATCCATAGCGTATTAAACGCATACATAGCGTATGACTAACGTATTGATAGCGTATCACTAACTTATAAGGGTGCATACCACTATTACGCGCTAACGTGTGTTTCTATGGGAAAGATGCCTCGGGAAAACGGCAATATCTTGAGTTACCTTGCGACTCATTCAATGAAATCTTGGAATATTTATTAACACACATAGATCTTACTTGGGTCAAAAACTCAGATGGGGGTGACCGTTTACATTTTTCTATATTTCCCCCTTTATATGGAGTAGTATTTTTTAACACGAAATTAGACCTTGTAGCCCGTTGTGACCAATGTGTATCCCTCCGCCAATATTTTCAAATAAAACAGTAGATGTATACTCTTTTCATTCGAATTATCTCAGGTACACTTCAGTGAATAAATATAGACCAAATTCAATAATTTTGAATGACATATCATGTCAATATTCACCATTCTTTCCGTTATTTAGGAACTACATTCGTGATCGCGATCGACGGAAGCTGGACGTTGGACTGTAATAGTGGTGTGCACCCATAACAAACTTATGACAGCGTATCACAGCGTATGCGATCGGCGAGCGTATGACCAACGTATTCGTAGCGTATGTCTGCCGTGCTCGACGTATCCTCAGCGTATCCTCGGCGTACAACGAACACGTGACTTATGCTGTTGCAGAAATTGAGTTTCGTACACGGCGGGACAAGTGTTGCCAGCTCAAGTAAACGCAGCCTAGATGATAACTATTAACATATCTAGAAGGGTTAATCTTTATGTCCAAACTATAACTTAAGACGATTAACGTACCTCTAACGTATGTCAGCGTATGTCTAACGTATGTCAGCGTTTGTAAACGTATGTCTAACGTACCACGAACCTATCGGGAACCTATGCAGAACGTAAGTTAAGCACACGTTGAGTACGTCGAGAAATTTTGAACATGCTCAATAATTTGTCGCGGGCTCGACGTGTTCCAAATTTTCACAACGTATACGACGTATCCCAAACTTACCCCTAACTTGTATCAGCGTACACTAACATACGCCAACGTACGCCAACGTATTTTTCGATATTTCGCATACGTTGTTATACGTTCAGGCGATACGCCATGGTGTGACAGGGCTACCGTACAGCTAGCGCGCATTCGGCGTTTTGGGAACTTATGGAGGGTTTGAGTATATAAATGGGTCCCTTGAGTATCTCATCCTCACTTCTTCATGGTCTGTCTTGGCCTTCTTGCTTTTTCCTCCTCCTCGGCCTCGGCCCCTGGTTGCTTGCTTCTTCTTGGGAGGCATGTTATCTGCTTGATGACATCGGCGGGAATGATGTAATGTGAGATCGGCGCGGTATTTATACGTGCTACAGCGGTATAATATTAGCCACGTGTTCGTTGTACGTCGAGGATACGCTGACGATACGTCGAACACGGCAGACATGCGCTACGAATACGTTAAGTATACGTTAAGCATACGTTAGTAATACCCTCGCATACGCTGTGATACGCTGTGATAAGTATGTTATAAGTTAGTGATACGCTATCAATACGTTAGTCATACGCTATGCATACGTTCAATACGCTATGGATACGCTATGGATACGTGACAGGGCCTTACACGATCGCCCGGCATAAGGTGAATACGTGAGAATACGTCGAAACTCGTTGGAAATACGTCAGGCATACGTTAGACATACGGCACATATATATACGTTATCAACTCGTTATCACTACGTTGGCTGTACGTTTCCCCCAGCCTACGTTCATCAACGTATACCAACCTACGAGTAACGTACGAGTAACCTACCACTAACGTATGTCAGCGTATGTCAACGTATATTTAACGTACCACAAACTTACCGGAAACTTATGCAGAACGTATTAAGCACACGTTGAGTACGTCGAGAAATTTTGAGCATGCTCAATATTTTTTCGTGGTCCAAATTGTCACAGCGTATCACAGCGTGCTCTTAAAGTAAACGACGTATCCCCAACGTACCCCTAACTTATATCACCGTACGCCAACGTACACCAACGTATTTTTCGATATTTCGCATACGTTGGTATACGTTGAGGCGATACGTTATGGTGTGACAGGGCCTTTAGACATACATATACATACGCTGACATGCGTTAGACATACACCTAGCAACAAAGTCCCTGACCAGGTGCTTTAAGGTTGGTTAATTCAAAATATATAATCGGTACCAAAAATCTGAGATATACATTAAATGAGCAAATTTCTTCTCCGCAGTTTGATACCTCATTCAACAAAATCGAATAGATACTTTTAAGGTCTGGCGATTTGAATGACCGCGCATAACAACAGCAAAGTTGCACTAGGTATAGGAAATCATTGATTTGTGTGTGATTACTGCATGTAACTCTGTGCTATCTGAACGAGCCGCCTAGGTATGGATGAATGGGTATGGAGTGATAACCACAATTTGCGGGACAAAGGGTGTGACTTCAGTGCGTAATCACATTGAAATACGCTGACATACACTACAGCCCGGAACTGCTTACGCAGTGATTATATCCTAGAAAATCCATCTTATATGAACATGATGAACATACTATTGATTATTTTCACTAGTAACGAAGTTGCATGTGTTCAATATATAGTTCGTCTTCATAAATTCATGTTTGTTGCATGTTACGATCATCGGATTTCATACAAAACTCAATAATTCGAAACAAGTCAAAATCTACACAGTAAAATCCCACAGACATTTGCTTCATTAATATTCATGAGCTCATTACCGATATTATTGCGCTATGGGAAAATTCTGTCTCATCTTCTCTGAAAAATCCAGTTGTTAAATAATTAATTGTTATATTCACAAATACAATATGCTATATAAGGATGCGTAATTTTCTGAGGAGGTAATTTGAATTTCCGAGAAAAACCTGACATTTAAAAGACAATTTAATTATTTTGGTTTAAAAATCAGTGATCCAATACACACCAGAGAACCTCGCAGTTTGTCTGTATTTCGCACGAGGCAGCACAGGGCCCTGGCAGGTTCTAAAATCACCGCGACAATTTGCATTCCGTAATACAATGGATAGGTAATGTACAATTTTGGGAAGGTCAGTGGGAAGGTCAGTTGATATCTTTTTCAATAGTTGTCGGCTGTGTTATTGGAACAACATCGCCCAATAGCCTATACCACCATACTATGCAAACCCGAATTTACTGCCAGATGTGATTTAATTGGGCGATATCTCTATCTTGCACATTGCAATAGTCAATTCCCTTTCATAAAAGAATGCGCTAAAAGGGTAATCGATTCTAGTCTAACAAAGGATTCGAACAAGTCCATTCAAAATAATATATGTTGGATCACGCGGTAACTAAACTTACTAGGTGATTAATATTTTCTAATAGCGTAGGTCAGGCTTGGCTAGTCTCACAATTCTCTAAACAGACTTGACAAGCCGTTTTGCTAGGAGGTGTCACTACTTTGAGCATTTTTGTAACTCAAAAATGGGAAGATTACAATTTAACCAGCCATTTTCACCAACATGAGTTCAATGGTGTATAAAAATGTATGGTGTGCTTTGTGTACACTTCATGTCCACAAGTCTGATGTATTTATAACCCATGTTCTATGCGCACCTTTCAATATGACAGAATACCCCTGTATGCAAAATTGTAATTGCTGCTGCAAGTTTTAGTCAGGAGATTTTGCTGGTTCCCAGTTCGCGACGGGTATCATTCTACAACCAAAACTTAAATAAAGTTTTGTCTCGAAGTATCAGTTTTTTGTGTGGAAATTCCAGTAACATTGTCAAAACACGAGACATGTTTTGGGTATTAATGACCATTACAGATCCCTGTCATGATAATTATAAGTGTTTACATTTCGTAAAATGATGTAAAAATAATGATTTGTCGGAGATGATTTTCGCAAGCAAGGATATCCCATAGCGCTACAACAGCGATAATGAGCTCATGAATATTAATGAGGCGAGAATTACATGGGATTTCCCCATAGAGAAAATAGTGACCTCAGAAAGATATTTATTTTGACAAATGTGTAGGCTACAAGGTCAAGGAAAGATGAATTTATGAATGAGAAGATATCCAGGCACCTATATAAATAGGATTTGACCTTGATATGGGTAAAATTAGAAGACTCTTTGGGGAATACCCATAGCAAAAAATAAAAAGTCACCGGGTAACCACCCGGTAGTTATCGGATGGTTACCCGACACCTTGCAGAGAATATTTTAAAAGTAATCCAAACATCTCCACTAGCGGGAGAGTTTTTGGAGAGCAGTTAGCTCTTTTGGAGAGTTACCCGATGGTTCCCCAAAACTTTGCAAATACCCAAAACACTCTCCGAAACCATATGACTCTGAAACTAACACCCGGAAAGCTCTCCGCAAACTTGACCTCTAAAAGTTAACACCCGGAAAGCTCTCTGCAAACTCTGTTGTATAATAGAGTTGAAATGACACACCCGAAACACTCTCTGAAAAAGTAATACCCGAAAAGCTCTCCGTAAACTAATAATTTTGAATTCTTAACCTGCAGCAGCCATATTGGAATTTGCTGCCAACTGACAAACTGTCTGTGTCAGAATGCTGCTATATTTAAGGAAATGTGTGGATATTTGTGGTTATTCTATCACTATTAATGTTATAAACCTATTATAGATGAAAGCTGCATGCTATTCTACAAGAATTGGTAAGGTAGACTATTCAGATTTATACTTATCAAATGATTTATCCTGGATTTACAGTATTTTGAGTAAGCTTAGCTTATTAATTTTTTAGTTTATATGCATGCTATGGTATAATTCCAGTACTACCTTAGTCAGTATGTGGTTGATTAATTTATTTATTGATTTGATGATGGTCGATTGATAGCTTATTTTGGTTTAGTATTAATCTAAGTTGTAAATCTGACGAGATTTGGCACCAAGTATGATATTTAGTATTGCAAATTTAACAGTATGCAGTTGAAAACATGCTCAAGAATGTGTCAAGTGTTAAATAAATGGATGGGTGATAAACAGATTTGACTATTTGACTTGTGACAATGCGTTTCATGAAAGGAAAGTTGGTGTAAGTATGCAAGACCTAAAATTTGAAACCAAATAAGGCTATATTTAAAAAAAATTGTCTCAAAGCTCTTCATTTTTTTTCAAAACCTAATGCGGAATGCGTGTTTTTTTTAATACATTTATTTTTATAAATATAAAATAATAAAATCCTTATAAAAGTGATCTTTTGTATTTAGAATTATGTGATCAATGAAAATCTGAAAAATCGAAGAAACTTTGGGATTTTTTAGAATTTGTTTTCTTCTAATTTTGAGACAAAAAGTTTTTTTTTAAAATATAGCCTAAGCTAATTTAGAGCAATTTGTGCATAGAAACCTTAGTGTTTCTCATGCTTACGCATATAAACTGCCCCATGTCCCTGATTTGTCCGCCCCTCCCCTGCCCCAACAACTGGTGCTGCCCCTGTGTATGCTCCCAAACTAGTTACCTACTAAACCACCCGCTATTTCGTGGAGTATACCCGATAGTAATCCGCAGTTGACAAGCTCTACCTACTTTTCTCCAAAATGTTACCGGGTAGCTACCCGGTACTACCTAATTTGCATGTCATTTCCACCGGGTGGCCACCCGATGATCACCCGATAGCAATCCGCTATTCTGGGAAGTTACCCGGTAGCAATCCACTATTCTGGGGAGTTACCCGATAGTAATCCACACTAAACAATACCGGATGGTTACCCGCTAACCATCCGCTATTTCGAAGACCTGGTTAAATGGTGATTACAGGGATGATCACACACTAGCAGATTTGACAACAACTTTACCAGGCTATCAATTACATCATGTACCACGAAATAACAGGAGAGGAGGTGGTGCGTTAGTCTATCTTCGTGAAAACTTTAATGTCCGTCTGATTTCATCCACAACATATGTGACGTGTTCTACCAAAACCAGACGGAATTGGGCAGAGCTCTAAACTGAGAAATAGCCCAAAACATAATTGGGGTGATTTTTGGGGGAATTTGAGTTTCTGGTAAATAATTAATCTTCAGAGTGTTTATAACAATATTGTGAAAGATTCAGATTAAAAAATCATCCTAAATGTATGTTTCAGTGATATAAAAAAGCCTAGTTCTAGTAAAAAGCCTAGTTCTAGTAACTTTAAAGGGCGATATCTCAGTTTGGTGTTTTCATAAAGACCATAAAAGACGAACTTGAAAATAAGGTAACTCCGCTTTGGGAAGTCCGATTAAAAAAGGAGAGGTACCACTGTAAAGCTGAAGATCTCTAGTTTAATAATCAATTACTAACTCAATTTTGATATCTTGCCCAATTGTGTCTGGTTTCGGTAGAACATGTCACATATGTGTCTTTTGAATATATTGAGTTATCCATATCCGCAAGATCACAGAGTCCATTACGTCTGATAATTATCTACCGTCCACAGAGAACAAAAGACAAACAATCTACTGCACCAATGTTTTTCCGTGAATTCTCTCAATTTCTTGAATACATCTCTTGTATACCAGAGAATGTTATGATTGCTGGTGATTTCAATTTTCATGTGGAGGTTATATCTGATCGTGAGGCATCAATATTTCGTGACATCATTGATTCTGCCAACATGAAACAGCATGTAGTAGGTCCAACTCATCGTGATGGTCACACCCTTGATCTAATTATCACCCGCGCATTCGACAACTTAGTTTCAAACATTACTAAGACTTGTTATTTACCATCTGATCATGCTGCCATCAAATGTTCACTGTATATTGGACGACTAGATCCTGTTAAAATGGAGATAAAAACACGCTCATTTCGTGATCTTGATGTCAATGCTTTTCGTGATGATATTTCTAATTCACCTTTATGTGCATCATTGGCTTCGTTCTCTGATATTGATTTGTTGATCACCAAGTATGAATCTGTCTTGTCATCATTACTTGACAAGCACGCTCCTCTTACAACGCGAACAATTACATGTAGACCCCATGCACCTTGGTTTACTGAGGAAATTCGCAAAGTTAAGCAAGAAGTCCGTCGGTGTGAGCGTCAATGGTGCTCCTCAAAACTTGAAATTCACAAACAGATCTTCTTGGAACAAGCACACATTTATAACCAATTGATTAAACAGGCTAAATGTGACTACCATAAGAAGCAATTTGATGGTTGCAATTCACGACAACTTTTTCAGAAAGTGAACAAACTTACCTCACCAAAATCTTCAAAAGTTTTACCAACTGAATCTGACGTCCCACTTGTTGAGCGCTTCTCTAGTTTCTTCGCTGACAAGATTAAACGTATTACTGATGAGCTCCACAAATCTCCTCAAATTCATCTCTCTGTGCAACTTCCTCAATCCACCAGTGCTGTTTTGTCCGGGTTTTCCTCACTTTCGGAAGAATCGGTCAGAAAACTCATTATGAAGTCGCCGTCTACATCATGTGGATTGGATCCAATGCCAACTTGGCTTCTGAAACAATTTCTTCCGGAACTTGTTCCCATCATAACAAGAATTGTGAACTCTTCATTGGAAGCAGGCCATTTCCCTGATGCATTGAAACATGCTCAAATCACACCGCTCATCAAGAAACCCAAATTGGATCGCGAAATCCTAAAAAACTACAGGCCTGTTGCAAATCTTAAGTTTCTTGCCAAGACTGTTGAGCGTGCATGTACTGGCCAAATACAAGATTATTTGTCAGAGAACAACCTATACGGAAAAATGCAGAGCGCTTATAGATGTAATCACAGCACAGAAACAGCACTTCTCTGTGTCTACAATAATTTACTCCTCGCTGCTGACAAGGGTCATGAAGTCATTCTTATTCTATTGGACTACTCCGCTGCTTTCGACACCATAAATCACCAAATCCTCTTAGACCGTTTCTCAAATAAATATGGATTTACTGGATCTGCGCTTTCATGGATTAAATCGTACTTCACCCATCGTTCACAATCTGTTATAATAAATGGTCGCGAGTCATCGGTTCATGTTCCTCAAGAGGGTGTACCTCAAGGGTCAGTACTTGGCCCTTTAGGCTTCACAATGTATTCATCTCCATTAGAAGATATCGTTGATTCTCATGGCATTTCTAAAATGACCTATGCTGATGACACTCAGTTATAAATTGTTTTGAAAAATGATGATGACAGAGTAGGTGCAATATCGAAACTTGAAGCATGTGTGAAAGATATCAAAACCTGGTCCACAGCTAATGACCTTAAACTGAATGACGACAAAACTGAAGTTCTGCATATTACATCTCGTTTTAGAAACAAATCTGTTATTTCATCTATAAACATCAACGATGCTCTAATTGAACCAGCTTCTAATGCCCGCAATCTTGGTATTATTCTTCAAAATGATCTCATGATGGATGTTCATATCAATAATATTTGTCGTGCGGCCTCTCATGCTCTTTACAAGATAGGTCAAATTCGTCGATATCTTGACCAGCCAACCACTGAAAGACTAATCCATGCTTTTGTGACATGTCGACTTGATAATTGTAACAGTCTGCTATTTGCTCTTCCTGAAACGCAGATCTCAAAACTTCAACGCATACAAAATTCAGCTGCTCGACTTGTTACTCTCTCCAAGATTCGCTGTCACATTTCTCCTGTCCTTCGTGACTTACACTGGTTACCAATCAAATCACGCATTATGTTCAAGATTCTTCTATTAACTTTTAAATGTTCTCGTGGTCTAGCACCTATGTACCTCCAAGACCTCATACAACATTACAAGCCCACACGCAATCTCCGTTCTCGCTCACAATATCTTCTTGCTCATGTTTCTTCACCTTCGACATCATATGGACGCCGTTCTTTTCAAGATGCTTCTGCTGAACTTTGGAATCAATTACCATATCATGTTAAATCAGCCAAAACTCTTGAACAGTTCAAATCATCGCTAAAAACTTACCTATTTAATGTAAATGCATGATTTCCTTTTTGTCGTGTCTTTTGTTACTACTTCATGTATAGTTTTGTATATTTGCGTTTCTGTTTTATTTGTTATAGCGCATAGGGACTTAATTGTGTTATGCGCTCAATAAGCATGGTTTTATTATTATTATTATTATTAATCCGCAATACCCACTTTGCTCTCCAAAACGTTACCAGGTAGTTACGCGGTACTATCTAATTTGCATGTCATTTCCACCCGGTGGTAACCCGATGGTTACCTGATAACTATCCGCTAATCTGCTGTTTTTTTTCGCTATGGGTACGTTCCCCCCGATGGTGTGCGTAAGCAATTCCGGGCGGTAGTAAGTTCTAGGTTGGACCTGTTGTTCTCCTTTTACTTTAATAATTTATCCTTCTAGATATTTTAATAGTTATCATTTAGGCCGCGTTTACTTGAACTGGCAACACTTGTCCCGCCGTGTACGAAACTCAATTTCTACCGCGGCATAAGTCACGTGTTCGTTGTACGCCGAGGATACGCTGAGAATACGTCGAACACTGCAGACATACGCTACGAATACTTTTTCAACACTTTGAACATGCTCAAATTCCTAGACCCCAGCGCACCACTCCGAACCCCTAGCGAACAACCAGCTAATAGTACGTATACCAAATATGTCACGAACGAATGACAACTTACACCGTTACACGCTCTATTCGTTAATATGTGACAGGGCCTTATAGCAATAGTATTATAGCATGACACGTATGACTGTTTCCGTATCCATATCTAGCATTTTTGTTTTTGGATCGTTTGGGATATCTTCAAATTTTAAACCTCAGTCTAGTAATTCTGCATCAGAGAAATTATCGTTTGCTATTATCATGATTATAGGTCTATCATTCAAGAGCTTTTAGTTCGCAATTGGCTAAAGTTCTTTAGTTTTTGCACTTCTGAGATATTTTGCCTTGATTTTGCCTTTTCGTTTGCCCTTTGATATGCGGTTTAAGTAACTTTCTGTTTTGCCATTTAACTCTGTACCAAAGGAGTAGATACATTAATGTACTGTGTTTTTGATACCAATCAATGTAGTGACGACTTAGGGACGCACCATTTGATTTTCAGGGGGGGGGGGGCATGGAAGTTGGGGTCGGGCGGATTTTTTTTTTTTCGCCAACGAAGTAGGCGGATTTTTTTTTTTTTTGCCGCCGAAGGCGGCAAGTTTTTTTAACATTTTTAGCAAAGCTGGCATTTATTTTTTATTTTTAGGTTTTAATGGTTTCTTTTACATTGAGTTGGGCCTTTTGGGTGAGTCATCTTTTTTTTTTTTACTCAGCAGTGGGTCATTTTCTTCTTTTTTTCCTGGTTGGTGGGCAAAGTTGTTGTTTTTCCTGGATAGTGGGCAAAGTTTTTTTTTTCCTGGATAGTTGGCAAAGTTTTTTTTTTAAAACTTCCATGCCCGCTTTTCTCTCTTTTAGGAAAATAAACGTGGCCATTACAAAGGGCCAATTGGCAGGCTTTAAAATTTAAGCCGGCGATTGACAGTATTCTACTCGTTTTCTTCACTCGGAGCTAGCAATCTTTTACGTAGGCTTGGTCACCTTGCCTCTGCGTGTTTGCTTTCTTCTCAATTGTTTCTTCATGGATTGGCCTACGACGTTGAAAAGCTTCAACCCAAATTCTCTCTCATCTGGTAGTATATAGAGCCTTTTTGAAGTCGATTGGGGTGCTGATGAGCCATGTCGGTTGCAGTTTTGTCTAAGTCCCGCATTTTCTCAGTGAGCAGACACTTTTGTATTACTATTTTTTAAAATTAAAATATTTGTTTTGCAACATAATACGTCAAAAGATATTTTAAGCTAACTAAAATGATACCTGTAATGAGATATTGCAAATATATATTAACACAATAGACAATGTACAAGACAATACATGACATGGCATGACATGACATGACATGAAACGACACGACATAACATGGCCTGACACGAAATGACATGGCACGGCATGGCATGACATGACATGACTCGACATAACATGACAATGCATGACATGACATGACACGACATGACATGCCACGTCGTGACATGACACGACAAGACAAGGCATGACAAGACAAGTAAAATGGAACAGAGATAGTTTCTTATATCACTTGTTTAGAATGATATACACGTTAACATTAGTACATACAATCATACTATCTTATACATTTGGATTTAGAAGTACAGTTTCATCATTAAACAAACCCTTTCCACTTGATTTTCAAAATTGCTCACTTGTTTTGTAGAATTAGGTTTTTTTTTCATCTTTATTCTTTGAGTCAATGATACCTTTTAATATCTCAATATCAGGTTTGCTTTTAATAGACCTATTTTGAAACAAATAATACTTAGTACAATATAACACATAATTAATCACTATATATTTTGAGTGGTTCGAAAACCTAAAAAAAAAAGAGGTACAATCAACTTTTATGTTGATTTTCAGTGTATCATTTATCCATAATGCAACATTTTTCCAAAAACTATTTATTATAGGGCATAGCCAAAACATGTTCAATAGGTTTTTTCTCTAGGCATAAATGGCAATTCTAATCATCAATAATGTTTACAGACTTGTACAGGGTCAGTCAAAATATTCAGGTCTCGATTTCACCAATTTCTGAACCAGTTCAAGCACAAACATCAATTAATTTAATGAAATACACAGTAAGAATACATTACTAGCTAAATGTTATTTAATTCAAATACGTTATTCCAAACGGTTCCAACTTCCACGTTACCACTATGAATGTAAGGTTTTTGCTGAATGGGTTGTAAGTTAAACATGTAAAAGGAAGTTCCAGACCATAACATACAAGTGACACATGTGACAAATATCCTCCATTTACATTGCTTGATTTCTACGAATTCGTTTTATGTTACTTTGTATTTTTAATCGTTTTTGAGCAATAAGAGACGTAACGTGCATACGGTATTGTTGAGATAAGTGTCAACAAACTATTGACTAAACTATTGGGAAATAATTATTTTAAACAAAATTGATTTGATAGAACAGTTCTCATCTTTTTAAACTGTTAAAGGAGGTGTCCAGCAAGCACAACATATGTGCATTTTCGTAAATATGATTTAATTAGGGCGCACAATTAGGTATGATCTTAAAAACTTCACCAAGTGTGAAGAAGCGTTTCTTCTCTTACAATTGATGAGATGAAGAAATTAACCAATTTTTGACAAGAAGTATATGTCCTGATTTTTTGAAAACAGGACCTGAATATTTTGACTCACCCTGTAGAGCTGAACTCTTTTTTTTACCGTTGTAGACATTTCTCTATACAATCTGTTAACTTTAGACAAACTATTCACGAATTCAAATAATGAATTTGCACTTTATAATAGCAGCATAACATTCATAGCCCATATTTACGATCAAGCTAAACTACTTCAAACAAGTACAATCAAAATGACAATTTTAAATTTTAAACGAACGCTACATATTATTTCTAAAGAATAATTTGATATTTAAGCTTTTATTCATTCAAACTCAACGTTGCAACGGTAGTTTTGTTAGGGTTAGGTTATCCCTTAGTAGATGTTATAGATCTTACCAATAATGTATTCATTCCAGGTGCTTAGAATCCCCATTGTCCGTGTCTGAACTGAATTGCCTGTTTAAGTATTGATAATGATATACGCAAAATTGTTGTTTAATTGACTTTTTAATATTATTAGGAAGCCACGGACAAGACCTCGTTGGACCAATTCAAGGTAAACAGGCTGTATTAAGAGATAATTCACACACATTCGCATGCAGCAGGCGAACTGGTGTGACCAGTCGTGTATCATGGTTCGATGATGTACCTGGTGAATCCCCTCTTCAGATATCTTTTGCAGATGAGATAATTGCACCGCAAGATCCAGGTTCAAAATATGCAAACTTTGCAATTGAATCTCCTGATGCAGATACATTCAATCTTGTCATCAATAATGTAGCAGATGAGGATGAAGGTTTCTATTATTGCCAGTTGGTAGGAACAACCACAATATCAGATACAGTGACATTTACGGTTGAAGGTAAATAACATGGGAAAGTTTGAAATTAAAAATGTGTGCTTGCTTGATAGGTCTGTGCATACTTTGTTTAGCCAAGTGACATGGACAGGTAGAGTACTCTTTGTTAGAGTATCTATATGTACATACCATGTCCTACATGGACACAATTTCAAAAATTAACTTATTTCAATTTCGTAATGTTTGTATTGCGATGCAGATGCTATGGTTTGTATGGTTATAACAATCCAATGTTACAGATTCTATAATATACATGTAACTATGCATGATGATAAAATTGCATGAAATCCATAATAAAATTTAAGCAGAAAAGAATTGACTGATTGCGTATTGACTACAACATTTTGTAGTATGGGAAGGATGAAATTATATCTAATATATTAGGATAGCGAACGCATAAAATCTGAAGCTGTTCACATAAGAGCCTACATGTTTGCATGGAATGTTAGTTTTTAGTATGATTGACCATGAACCGACTCAAACAGGATAAACAATTGTCAGTCGGTTAGTTGAGCCTGTTGGCAGGGTTTTTGATCACCTTCATGATTTTTGTATTTCAGTGGAATCAACTTTCATGTCAATGACTCAAAATGGAAACCCTGTTACTACAGTCACAATGACAGAAGGAGAGACATCATACATAGTCTGTACATCAATGGGGGCAAGACCTATCGTTAAGATATGGTGGTATCATCAACAAGTCAGTAGATCAGAAAACAGAATTATGACAGGTGTAACACAGACTAACACATCTAATGGTGATGGTACATTTGATGTAGTCAGTACACTGCAATACACTGCATGTAATACTGACTATAATGATGGTACTATTAGATGTGAATCGACTGGACAACTAGTTGCAACCCCAGACAATGCTGCTGCCACTCTGAGTGTGCAATGTAAGTAAAAGTACTATGCATTTAAATCCCAAAGTCATTTAATGAGAGCCTTTATTTGTTTAGCAATTCCTGAAAACCTAAATTTGATAATGGTTGAGCTCCTTATGGAAAGGAATTGACTCCACATGGCATTCAGATTGTTGCATTGTTATAACTAGACTAAATAATCATGTTTTAATGATCGTTTTTATGAGAAAATTAATAATCATCAGGTGGTGTACATTAAAAAAACGATGCATTTGAAATACCTGATAAAACAGGTTTTGGTGATTTAATGTATAGACAGACATTTATAATCCTGGCAAAAATGTCATATTTTCGTATCCAATAACAGAAACGCATAACAGGTTCATAAATACAATGAACTGACACTAAAAACAACAGTTGGGGCGGGGCGTTGAGACACACATCTTTTTGCGTCGGTTGAATTTGGTAAATAATAAGTTTATAGTTAACAACTATACTCGGTTATCCTTTGTCTTCTTTTATATGTTTATACAGAAGCAGAATAGAGGTGACCTATGGCGGTGCCTGTTAATCCTATGGGAAAAAATTTAGTGGTTTGTTTACACACCGCTACAGACCTAGCGGTTTTTCTTATGGGTATGAACCCGCCACTATCCACCCGTCCCTTTTTTAGGCGTTTGAAAGCCTATGGGGCCTTTTAAAGTATGCGGAGATGTTGGTTTTAGTCACTAGCGTACTGCGGGGTACTTTTAGAGCGGTGGTGTATGTTAGGAGGGGGTAATGAAGCGGGACAAAGCATCGTGCGTTATCCAATGGGGGAAAAAATACCGGTGGTGGTTATGAAATTGACTGGTTGTGACGTAACGAGATAAGAAACGTCGTGGTTATAAATAATGCGGTGAGTTTGGTATTTAAACGGAGCCGAAGGCTTGCAAAGTAAAACCGAATTAAAAAATGGAAGGTGTGTTGAATGCCCCTGTGAATCATTTAAGTATATTCAGGGTGTTATTCCCTTTGTTTAATAAGAAGCCCTTTGAAACTATAAAAGAGAACTATAATATGGCGTTATCGTTTGAGCTTAGAATGGATGTGGGGAAAGCCTACGCCGACTTTATCGGAAAACCATATACAGGGGACCTTTGTTCGATGACGTCGGAATGTGTCTACGACAAGTCCTGACGGTCAAGATTTAGGATTAACAGATAAGGGGTTTGCGCGTGACTATTTATAGACGTCATTATATGAGGCTATTAATATCTAAGGCTCGCTGAATAAATGTAGAGACGGCCCACTTTACCATTTTTATTAAGGATACCGCAACGAGTTAAACCTAATACCTCAGGATGACGACACCAATTGAAGACCTGATAGTTGATGAACTAGACCTGGAAGTAGCCGAAAACGAACACGCGGCTCTTACCAAACTAGCCATATTCATCTACGCTCAATCGTTGCGAGAAACGGTTGCGAGACTGACCACCCCAGTCAAACCCAGCACATCTGTTTAGAACCTAACCCCGCCGAAGACGGTTATATCCTGTGTATATACCTGGAGGCTATTGAAAACGTGGATGCTTACCACGCAGACCGTCAGGACTTGTCGTAGACCCATTCCGACGTCATCGAGCAAAGGTCCCCTGTATGGTTTTCCGATAAAGTCGGCGTAGGGGCATTCAATGCGCGAAATCCAAGGTTTGATATCAGCCGGCGGTGAACGCCGTGTACAAATTCTAAAAGCGTAAGGCATCTTCCGGACACCGGGTGCTTGTACCACGGGTCACACACCAAGTCAGTTGCACGCCCTCCTTCTAGAATTTTTTTACCGTACCGCATTTGTAAAACCGGTAGTTCCTTATAGATCACGAAAGTAGTTATATACTTTGCAATTCGAAACATAACATCACCCATTTCATCCTCCGTCAATTCATACTCTGTAACACCATCATTCACAACTTCCACCCCGCAGTACGCTAGTGACTAAAACCAACATCTCCGCATACTTTAAAAGGCCCCATAGGCTTTCAAACGCCTAAAAAAGGGACGGGTGGATAGTGGCGGGTTCATACCCATAAGAAAAACCGCCAGGTCTGTAGCGGTGTGTAAACAAACCACTAAATATTTTTCCCATAGGATTAACAGGCAACGCCATAGGTCACCTCTATTCTGCTTACAGACATCCCAATTGTAAGTGTGCAGTATGGAGGAGACAAGGCAATCTGTTCATCAGATGCCAATCCAGATGTACCATTGAAAGGTTATGCAGACATGCAAGGCTACATCTTTATAGTCAATAACACAGAGGAATATGCCCCAACAGAATGTTCAGATGGACAGTGCACTCTGAGTTTGAAAGTCAAGTTCAATACGGATGTGAGGTGTAATGCTACCAATAGTATAGGGACAGGGTTCGATACCACGGTCGCCATACCAGGTAGGTTCACGTATGACATAAATGTTTGAAATATTTTCAGCTTTACAAATTACATACCCAAAATTGATATTTGTGCATGTTATCTGTTTTCCTGATACTTTACAATGTATAGTTTTAAAAATAAAATTGAAATACAATAGCTCTAAAACCACTTGAGCTGATTTAACTCTCCTCTTTATGCACCAGGCAGTCACAGAGATGGAACAAACAAATGGTGACAAGTTTATCAGAATTATTCTGTTAGACCCGGTATTATAATGTTTCAGATGAGTCAGCCCTATTTTTCGCTTTTCTTTATACTATCAGCTTCTCAAAGTCCCATGTAAAATATTTAAGAAACCAGATAAGAAACCAAAAAACCATTGTGGTTTCAAGCGAAACTGAAATTCTATGCCATTTTGAATACAAATTAAGGATAATATCCTTAATTTGTAAGGATTGTTTTTTCCTAATTTATATAAATTGCACATGAAATTATGATGTACAATTATCACCATTTTAAACGTTCTGTCTACTTTGATCTCTAGTAAGATAACTCCCCCACTCAATAAGTAATGCAAGTGATCATGGTATTGGATGCATGGGTCATTCTATTAAACTGGTTAATTTCTTGGATTTTTCCTAATTTCATTTTATTTTCTGCAACATTAGTAATTCACTGACTGGGCATTTTTCAATGAAGATCGGTTATTTGAAATACTGATATTTGTATACTTTTCATTCAATTGCTTCTCCTTACTTTTTCCTATTATACTACATATCGTCAGCCTGCTTCGATAATTGCCTAACTCATTTTTTCTAGTTCTTAGAAAACAACAAAAGTATGAAACCTGCTACCTGTGTACCTGTTACTCATTTTGCATTATTGAATGGATGGCTATTCATCATGTGGAATGTTGATTGTATTGTTGATGCCTCAATTGGCGTGCATGGATGCACTAATCCAAGTCATATAGAAACAGATGAACAGAGCCATACAATAATTTGATTAATTCCATGGATTTGTCAATGCAAATTCAATAATGCAAAATGAGTAACATGTTGGAGTGGTCTGGTGGCCCTTTTGCAACAAAACTCTTCATTTATCAACACTTTTGATTGGTCAATGACTTAGGTATTATAACAGCATTTGCACAATGTAATGAAGTCATGATTTATGCAAAAAACTCAATTTTGCTGAAAAGTGAGTTAGGCAATTATCGAAGCAGGCTGACGATATCTCAAATTGCACAGGGATTAAATGTATTGTCTAGATATCATGATTATGAAAAAAATTAATCGGGATTTACCTGCTTCTGGTCATGTTATGCAATCCTCTTACCACGTGTTTCATTCAAACAATTCAAATTTCCCGCCAAATAACTGATTTAACAGTGTCCAAAGTGTGCTTATTTACAGCTTATGCTATGACGTCATATTTCACGCTTAGACATCTAAAAGTGTTTGTTTGAAAGACAAAGGTTCATACTTTGCATTGATCACACTATCCCTCAATAGAATCGAATCACTCATGCATCCCATACCATGATCACTTTATCTCCCTAAACCCCTCGATCGTTTCGTTTTAAAAGTTCCTCCAGAGAGTGTTGTCGGTGTCACCAACAAATCACAGTACTAGGATATATGGGGTTCATTGAAACAAGAAGTTAGTAATAGAACATTGAATTCCTTTCAGGCACATAATCAATTTATGAAATAAGATGTTGTTTGTATTGACAATTGGCATGCATGGTTTCCTTTTTCTGTTTTTCTTCTTTTTAAAAATTTGGTCTTTTGATCTTTTTTTTTCTTCTTGGAAGAATCAAGGGAATGTGACAGTACATGTACAACAGTATTAGAATTTTAATGTCAAAGTATCATTTTAATTTAGAAGGTGTTTGAAGACAAACTTACTCAGGTTCCCCTAAAAGACAATGAATAACCCCCCTGTAAAACTCGTTCCGAGCCCTCTTCTTACCCAATTCTTGCTTTTCTTGATTTTTGTTGTTGGTGTACCATTGAATACCATTGCAAACAGGCGCAGTGATTACAACCACTCCGGAACCTACAACACCGGGTAGAGGCACGACAGTTGGCGGCGGTATGTTTTATTATTGCAATATTTTCTGTTTCTGTTTCTCAGTGTTTCAGCTATTATCGTTCATTTTTTCACTTTTCACTTTTATTTTTATAATTTCCTCATCATTCTTCCATGTTGCACCCAGGGTGTATCTTTTATTAATCACTCCTGTTTCTTCATACTTATTTTTTACCTTTGCTGAGCACTATATCACTTTTCTTTGCTTTCGTCATTGTATCATTTACATTGAACATTGTATTTTGTAACGCTTATATCTTTAAACTCTTAGAGAATACTGCCTTCTTGGTTACCTAGAGTTACTTACAGTTATTGCTTGATTATATTTTCACAAGTTGCTAATTCTCACTTTTCTGGATAGTTAGATCTTTAATCTTTCATTTGTTTGGATGAGTATGTTCATTATATTGTTTCTTCCAAAGTTTGAGTTGCATAACTCCAATGGTTCTTATTTTAGAAGCACAAGGTGACACGAAATGTGCCCGATGAGTAGTAAACAACCTGGCCGGTGGTTAGCAGTAATTCACTGCATTTTGGCCTAAACATTTTACAGAAATAATTAGAGAATTATGGGGTTTCTTCAAAATCCAGATATGTTGATGGGCAAAAAAGTTAAAGTGATCGGAACATCAACATTTAACATAATTATAGAGCAGTATTTAACTCGCTTAATCTGTAGCAATGTATTATTGCTATGCCCAAAAATGCAAAGAAGGTCTTTGTTTGCAAAATAGGGCTATTTTATAAATTTATTTCATGAATAACTATTTGAGTTCCCCTAGATGTAGTAACATCTTTTTATCGCCATTGCAATTTTGAAATGCACTGAGATTAATTTTGAATAAGCCGTGATTGTATGAGATCCCTGGAGTCCCACACACTTCTAAATTTAACTTCAAAGCACCCCGCCAAAGGTATACTGAACGTTTAAAATTATCTTCTGGAATTTCCCTTTTTTATTTAGCTTGATGAGAGCAAGTATTTTAACAAATATATAAAGACTTGGACAAACTGGTGTGAATGAAATCAATGATAACCTTAATAATACACTGTCTCGAATACGGTCCCTTCGCGCTATTCCGGCGAATACAGAGGGTATGTTTACGTGGGCACCAAAATGTATGCAAACTCTTTACTGGGAGTCTCAAGCGGCCGAAATACATGTTATGCTATTTAATAAATGTTGGCCTATAAGCATGATTCTAGCAGCTCCTATAACAAGCAAAGCTCAATTATCGAAGCTCGTGCAATGGATACAAGCCAAGTAGGGGCCTAAGTGAAAATGAATAAATAATAATAGACTCGGACAAACTTTCATAATTATTAACAATCCCCTTGAAAGTATCAGATCATAAGAAAATGATCTCTCTCTACCATTATTTGTTTCTTGAACACTTGGCACTGAATTATGTTGATCGCAATGATATATTTACAGAAGTAATTGGCAACAATGCTATCTACGTCGCCTTCCTCGTCATTCTGTCTCTGCTACTGGTCGCTTCAGTTGTATTCAACATCGTGGTCGTCATTCGTTATAATAGACTATTGAAATCAGGTAATCCTGATTCAAGACTTTGATTTGGTATTTGTTTAGACCTTAATATGGTTAGCACTTATTCTGAATTTTGAACTCATGTACAGCAAAATTTGGATTTAGTTAATTTATTCCATACACCGATCTTAGGATCTGGTTTAAATAATTAGTATCTATGGAATTGTATTGTTCTTCTAATTTTCACTCGGTATTCATTTAATTGACATGATTCAACTTTTTGGGATATTGATATCAAATAAATATGAAACTTGGGATCTGATTTGAATTAGTTTCGGGAATGGTATTGCTCTTCAAAATAATAATTTTACTTGGTATCCATTTAATTTACATAAAGATGTAAATAATTATCATTACCAGCTCATAATACGTCGTAAAATGCCCTAATAAAGCCAACAATTGATTATGATACCTACAAGTACAAGCTTAACTAAAAGGGTGTACCCACATTTTTTACTGCTGCTTCCTTTTAAAATGTCTTAAACTCTGATGTACGTAGACAAAAAAGCAAAATAAATATGGAAGCAAATCGGGATAGTTTTTAAACGGTAAAATCAGGTTTTCTTGTTTTGTTTGGATTTTCGTTTGTTATGAGATTAGAACATGATTTGAATGCATAATCATAGCCATGCATTCACGAAAGTATTGAAACATACATACGAAAGCAATAAATACGAGTTTTTAAAAAGGAACTATAACCCATAAATAATATTCATAGCCCATATTGCAGGATATCACATGATTTCCTCTCAACTGAGACAAAAAGGCATTCGTAGGAGACTGAATCATTATGTATATAAGATATCTTAACTCTTAACTTTATATTACAGTTACCATTTCTAGTTTGTCCATCATTTTGTTAAACGTCCACTGTTTTAATACTCAAATCATGTATATATATTGCAAATAAAGATATAAAATGCTTTCGTATGAGAGAGGTTAAATAGTATATCTATCGAATACTTGTACATAGGAATCGTGATAGGAATATACTAGTAATCATACAGTTAAGTTGACCACAACTAAGAATATGGGTCACGAGTGTTTGTTTCTATTTTTAGGATGACGGAAGTTATATAGACAGTATCCTGGCATTGTAACCTTTTAACATTTCAATGTGTTAATTATGTCACTATTTGTTTTATTTTAAGGCAAAACGAGTGACACCCAAATGGAATCAAGGTGAGATATTCTGAATTGAAATATGTTGATACAGCTCTACCTCTACTAGTAGTATAGATAACTGTAATCTTGTATACGTGTTTTTATTTAGGGAATAAAATATCCAGTAGCTTTTTTGGATGGCCTACTCTTATATATATGAACAAAAAATATTTTCTTCAGCTTTGGAGTAATAAAAGCGTTCTTCCCCGCACCCGGGTCCAGCACCTATATTCTGATTAAACGAACAGCAATCAAGATACTGATCTCGTCGTGGTTATTGTTAATTCAATTTTATAATAGTAGTACTCAGGACTGTTAGGTTAAAGCTTAACACAGAAATAGAAATCTTTTAAAATAAAAGTCTTATAGCCCTTATTACCCACTGTGAATAAACTGTAGAAAGCGTTTTCATAATCATATCTTAAATTCACCAAAATGATTTGTGCCCCAAATGATTATTGAATCATATTATTATCGGCTATTATATTAATCATTTTTCATAGGACACCAGAACCTACCAATCAAAGAGCCGTGGCAGCAGGAAGAGATAACTACCAGGAACTTAATACAGATACACGTGTGAAAGAACACGCGTATCAGCAACCAGATTCCAGTGGACTTCCGCAACACGTTGAGAACGAGCAAGGGCCAATGTACGAAGACTTGAATAACTCTCCACATGATAATCAGCCTTCATACGAAGTTGCCGGGGATGAAGTAAAAGCCGGTGGTAATCAACAGTCGCCCATGTATGTCAATGTCAATGCCAGGCCAACAAGACCAAGACATGGAAAACACAACAAATAGACGTATACATTTTTCATAATAGAGAACGGTATATTTCATTTTAATGGCCATTTATTACATCAAGAGATATTGTATTTAGCGCAAGGAAAATAAACGTAACTAAACAACTTGTGGTATGAATGAGACTTGAGCTACCTATCTCTTGTCTGTGAACCCTTGCGGCTAAATCAACTTGTTTCGTCTACACAAAGGGAAACCAGCAAGCTTGAATGGTTCCTCAATTGGATGTTAAACCTTGTTTGTCACGAGTGGCCACTATTAGGCCAGACCGGTTACTATGTGTGCTTAGGGGGATTCTTTTTGTTGGCCTGCATAGAGGGGGAATTTTTTTTCTTCTCCAAAAACTTCCTACCCCGCCCCTGGAAATCTAATGGTGCATCCCTTATACACGCGATTACCGACTTCCCGAGTCTGCTAAACAAACAAACATAATCTTTTATAATTAACTTAAATGTCAAAATAACAGACAGATAGATTTGACTGTTTGATAACAGGCAGGTTTTTATGAAACTTATATAACGTTGAACGTGAAAGATTAGATTGAATCTTTCTAATAAGTTCTTTTGACATATTTACTTCGAAGATGTAAATAGATGTCAGGTACCTCTTCCTACTACACGATGCGATGAGCTTTATAACATATCTTTAGATCATGTAAGTTGAGAAGGAAATCGACCATGTTGGAATGTTAATTTGATTTTAGGAATAGGCCCATTTCCTGTTCATATTATAATTAAGTCAATTATTCGGGTATAAACGGGGGGGGGGGGGGGGGGGGGTTACCGTGATCCCACAGGACTCTCCCAAAACCAACTTCTTTTCATGGTCGTAACAATTATTCAGGAAGTTACCAAATATAATTTTGGCATGCTAAGGTTTAGTCAATGAATCAATGAAAGGAAGTCAAAAAGTTGGTTTGGGGGGTCGGGTATATACCCGACTAAATACCCAAACAGTCAGGTTAAATGGCTTCAGATTCCTTTCGTCTTGTCTTTCCCTCCCCCGCCCTCAAACAATACCATATGTACATATTCAAACCTAATACCAAATGTATCTGGTACAAAGACAGCAATAATATTTTTTTCCAATGTAAATAATTATTTTTTCTTGGCCTCGAATTTTGCCACCATGGTGTGATATTAAGGATCATTTGTTTGCGTAAGCTGTCCAACAAAATGTTGTGCAATAAAAGAGCCACATTTGAGTTTGTGACGTAATCGATGTAATGTTTTTTCAAGGCCAAGGGGAAAATGCATGATTTTGTCCAGAAACATTCATGAAACAAGTTTGGGTATAACGCGATATTGTGTATTTATATCATAGATTTATAAACCTATGATTATTCATTGCGAACCAATGGGGAAGCAGGAAACTGATATACGCGGAGTGCATTGACAATTTCTAATTGTTTTCCGCTTTTGCACCGTGCATCCTCACAATACGCAATGTTCACACAGTACGGTTTCACCGGTTTTATAATTGCTGGTGTTATCATACATGTTACATTTTTTTATCAGTAGTGAAATACAGAAAAAGTAGGCACAAAGTTGTAAATTTTGATTACTATTACCGCAATACATGCATAGGTTTTGTTCTCGAATCATTAGAAAAATGCAAATGTTCAAATTTCAATATGCTCACAATAGCACTCCCTTGTGTCAAAGTGACCGAGGGAAAATGCATGATGTCAGTGCAAATCCGTCTTCAAACATGACAAAGTGGGCCACAGCGTGTCTGTAACTATAGCAATATGGATATCCTCTAGTCATTTATTCTCTCCTGGAATGTTCCATCATAGCACGCTTGAACAGTTATTATTTGACGAAAGTTTTTTTCCGAAATGTTTAATGTCTTGCCAATGTCATCTCGAAAATTGGAATGTAGAATGAAAAAAAAAGCAATTTCTAAGATGACTCTAGCATTTTGAAATTGGCAATTTTTTGCAATTAACAATACCTTTTTTATATTTACCATATTTACCATGTTGACATTTCATTTGCTTTGCTGACCTAATTGACCATTTAGAATCCAAGATGGTGGCTGTCTAAACTACGGGAGAAAAGAAATCGCACCCGGGATATATCCCCTTAACACTTCAATCGTGTCTCCTCCATAGACAAACACGGAATCAAGCATCAAACTAGTGATGCATGTAGAGATGAGTGCCCATACCTTACTGCACAGGCTGGACTATCGGCCGAGTGCACCAATGACGGGTAACTTAATAGGGAGGTAAGCTACCTCCCTAGTAGTTATGCTCTAACTGTAGCATAACTTACTAACGATGTAATTCTTAGAGCATAACTGGCGAGTAACATCAGAATAGCAACTAGCGAGGTAAATATCCACATTAATCAGCATCGTCCCCTTACAAAATAAATTGTCGCATATGCAAAGTGTTAACCTATAGTTTATTGTATAATACTGACGTGAGTGGTCCTCCGTAATATTTAAAATGTGTCGTCACTCGCTAGGTCATAGGTGAGTGTACATAATTAACACAAATAATCACGCTGAGTCGGCCTGCGTTCCGAACAAAAAAATGACGGTATTTCTTTGGCCAAAAATTTCGAATTTGTTCAACGCTTTTTCAAAAATAAGGACTATCAAGACATTACAAACATATTTGGGGCGAGGGGCACACACAAATATTGCACCAAAAAGCACAATTTTAATGACAAACACAAGCACCCGATGCAAACAATTATATACAATTATAACACATCTCTCAACACAGATTCCTCCGTGGCGTGGATACCTTGTCCGTCGCTTGTTAACCGCTAGGACCCCGGTTCGATCCCCAGATAACGCACGGCAAGATATGCTTTCTTTTTTTCGTTCTTCTAGTTTTACCCTTCCACTCACAATAATGTTGAAACTTCAGTTTTTAATTAATAAAACAATAATAAGTTTATTTATTTATTTATTTAGTCATTATTTAAGATCCTTGGACAATTAGTACATTTTGGTCAAAATATGACCCAAGGTCGGTGCGATTAGTGTTTGAATGGGCAAAAGGAGTTGATCTAAATTTTGACTTAAAAAATCCCCAAATTATATAAAATATTTCAGCTTATGAGGGGTCACATTCCACTTCAAATATACATCCCCTGGGCATGCAAGCGAAGTTGGTCTTTCAGCATCAGCGAATCATCCCCTCCAATGTTCACAACAAATGTTACGCTACTGCTAGAATCGACTGACTTGTGGCATAAAACGTTATGCCCCAACTTACTCTTGGGTCCGGCCAGGTATAACATTTAGCGTAAATTACCCGCCAGTTACTAGCCTAGTAGCTTACCCCGCATTGGCGCTCTCAAAATTTTGGGTTACGCCTCAGTTACTAGCGAGGTAGCGCTATTCTTCAGCTACCCGTCATTGGTGCACTCGGCCGATATATCTCCTAATACACCTACCTGATGTGTCGGTAAAAGTGTATTTTTTGATGCCAGGTACCTGGTACTGGTATACTATTATACCAGTATCGTTCAATACTGGAACATAACAATTGCCAGTATCGCTTGATACTGGTACGTTTAACCGTTCCATTATCGATCGATATATTGGAACACCAAATTATGTCTTAGTTCGAGCGACACTGGTACACCCACGTGCTACCAGTAGTGATTTGTCCCAATATTGAACGGTACACAATAGTACAAAAAATTAGCGTTCCGATACTGGAATATTTGATCTGTTCCAGTATCAGACGATACTGTAACACTGGACTTTGAACCAGTATTGCACGACATTGAGTGTTCCAGTATCGGACGATAATAGTACAGTCCAGAATCTGGGACCTAAAGTAACCTTCTCCCTATATTCTATCCTGTCCGAAACGTTACCTTACAAGATATGATGTTTATGCTAATTAGACGATGATCTTGTCACAGTCATTACACTATGTTCACGTTTCTTGACAACCGATGAATACCCACAAGGTTTCATCACAACATTCACAAACTCCTGACGGTAACGCGCGTTGAAACTACTATAGATCAAGGGGTTAATGGCTGAATTTAGGAATATAAAACATTTTCCCCATAGAGTCCACCCATGGACAGTGTCTGGTGTTAACATTGTAATCATACCTCTCGGTAGTAGGCGAAACAAAAATATTTGAATTAACAGTAATTTGTACTGAAAAGAGAACAAATACAAATCAATTGTGTTAATACTGAAATGCAAGGTAATTATCTAACCATTGATCCTACACCACCAAATACAACTCTTATAGGTTAACACACTAAATGTACATTATAAAATCGCGATTTTGCGACGTTATAAGAATCTGGTCTTGAGTTTTGGTATCAACCTAAAGACGATAGTATGACCATTGGTTTAATAAATCATACATGGGGGTTAACCAACATTTGTTTTCGCTACATACAGCCCTCTCAAAACTTCCTAGTTGATTATTTCTTTATTGTGTTAATATAAATTTGTAATATAACATTACAAGTATCATTTATAAATGAAACATGTAATGTTATACTGCCCCACCGCAACAAAAGAAAGTTAACTCCATTTTGATGCTTTTGAGACACGGTATAAGGCAAAAACTGAATTATCCTTGATTTATCTGTGAAACCTTTAATTATTTGGGTTAAATAATGTGTTTTGATAAATGAATAACACATATCAATGTGTTGAGTTTGTAAACAATACAATGTGAAAAATCAATATAATTGATTACTAATTTGGTCATTGCTTCCTTTTGTGGTGGTTTTTCATAGGATTTCCTATACAGTACAGCTCGAAATAGAATGGACAATGTCAACGCACTTCAGTGCAATGTCATTGCAATGTCATTGTAATAATGTCAGTGCAATATCATTGCAAAATGTCAGTGTCCATTCTATTTCGAGCTGTACTGTACTTGCGTGTACATATTTTTAGGAAGCAAATACTTATCTGGATTTTTTTTCAATGTTGTGAAAACTTAACTTGGCAAAACCGTTATTATACTGAAAGATATTGTTATTTCTACTGTATTCATGCAATTAACCCAGTTTTGGCAAAAATGGAGTTACTTCCTAGTTTAGCTTAACATGTATTTTGATGTATTATGTTGCAAACCAACAATTATAATTTTAAAAAAATAAAGAAAATATGTACATGTTGTTATTTTATATTTATTTGATGAATATTCAAAACATAATTTAATTAAAACAACATGTTAATTACTTACCGGTAGGTGAAGTACAAAAAACGCGATACCGTTGATTACGAGCGTCGTTGCAACTTGGTTTCGTACAGATACTGTTTTTTGATCCATATCTCCATCTGAAAGGTTTCGTTTACCGAGCTCATAGATAATCCTGCCAAACATGTACAAACTCACTGCGGATTAAAGTCAAAATAAGCCATTATCATATGGATCCCCAACACACCGTGCACATCAACCTGGTTGGTGTAGTGTGTGGGTGTGAGGTGTGGGGTGGGTGTGGGGGGGGGGGGGGGGGAGTAGGGGTTTATGTGGCATAACCATCTAGCGGGGACCCGAGCGTAGCAAGGGTACGCCGTTAGTTATTATATAGTCTTATGAAATATCATACAACTGGAGCTTGGAACCTCAGCTACAAATTCTTTGGTAATTTACCTGAGTACTGAATGTACTTTTCTAGTAATGCAGTGAAAACCAAACTTACATTTGGAGTAACGGAAACGGATGTGAAACAGCATCATATCGCCGAAGTGTTATTCATTTGGCCTATTGTAAGAGCCACAACATACCTAAATGTCAGACTATAAACAATAAAGGTGACTGATTTCTTTGGTACAAGATATGCCAATTATTTACATCAGAACCAGATCAGGACAGATCAGGACCATAAGTTTACCCATCACCTGGACAACCCCGCAAAAGGCACATTTCATTTTTATAAAAACTAAGTGATTTTCAATATACCGGACAAATAGAGAGGGGTTATAAGTTTCCGAAAGAGATAATTTTCTATTATAGACTACACGACTATTCTGAAAGTAACACATAATGAAAACTCATAAAGTGACTTATATGTTACAGATTTAACATACGAGTCATTCACCAAATTTGTCTAGTAGAACATGTCAAATAACATGTGATATTAATATAGTATCACATGATTAATATCATGTCAGAGTATACTCTAGTACTCCAGAATACGGTATCTCATGGAAAGTGTTTATATTTTGACACCGCTGAAATGATATTCATGAACAAGTGTATGTCAAAACACTCAGGGGGTTAGTGGTTTTCGGTACAAATTGCGAGATTTTGATAGACTTTTTTCAATTATATCGATTACTTATGGGTATTACACATTATTATGAGTGTGCACAGTAAAATGTTAACAACAACAAATCGCACTAGTTTGAACATTTTAAAGTTTAAACGACTGAATCTGGGAGTATTGATTTCATTACCTACTTCACGTACACATTCAACATTCCACATAAATGCCACATTGGAGAGGACAACACTAACTTATGTGTCAATTGTCACACTTTTTTGTGCTTGATTGATATATAGGAACTATTACACTTTTGATTTACTGTTTATTTACGCTCTTTTCATGGGTAGGCCTATAGCCAAGGGTTAAGTGAATTTGAATAAAAAAGATGCAGTTCCATTATTGAACTTAACCCTATACCCGTGAAAAGAGCGTAAACTAAACTGTAAATGTACCGCTTCTTTCTCTTAATAAAATAATCTGGAGTGTCTGCCACTGAAAAAATAATTTGGTGTCATTTTGACACTAAATCAAGCGTCAAACAATGGGTCCTCAGTTGGCCACCTAAAGGTGTCAAATTGACACCATTATGGGTGTAAAATATGACACCTTTGGGTGTCATATTCATTTTGACACCTTTGGGTGGTTACCTGAGGACCCATTTTCGAAAATGCCATTACACCCCAAATGGGGTGTAATATTGACTCTCTTAAGTGTCATATTGAGTTTGACACCATAATGGGTGTCAAATTGACACCATTATGGACACCTTTGGGTGTCATATTCATTTTGACACCTTTGGGTGGTTACCTGAGGACCCATTTTCGAAAAATGTCATTACACCCCAAATGGGGTGTAATATTGACTCTCTTAAGAGTCATATTGAGATAGCACATGTTTAGGACCCGTTTTCTCGTCGCCATTTTGTTTGCATGTTACGAGCCGGTAAGACTGGTAAGTACCGATCTGCTCCATTTCCAGACATTTTTGATAATAATTATGATACAATTAGCGTAATGTAAGACGTCCGTATGAAAAAGATGACCACTGAGCCAGATAAATCGGGCTACATGTATGCAATGTTGCACATATCATCGTATGCATGCATGACGAACACACACATAGTACTAGTACTCCTAGTAGGTCCATTCACTGACACACAGTCCAACAAAATGCTAGTCTCTGGCTATGAAATTGTAATTCATTTCATCAGTTAGTTGGCGCAATATTAAACAACATGAACAAGGCTTACATTACCACGCTAATTGTATCATAATTATTATCAAAAATGTCTGGAAATGGAGCAGATAAGATCGGTACTTACCAGTCTTACCGGCTCGTAACATGTAAACAAAATGGCGACGAGAAAACGAATGCGTTGATATGTTGATAGACGCCCAATTTGGTGTCAGAATTACACCAATTGGTGTCAGAATGACACCAATTGGTGTCAGAATTACACCAATTGGTGTCAGAATTACACCAATTTGGTGTCAGAATTACACCAATTGGTGTCAGAATTACACCAATTGGTGTCAGAATTACACCAATTGGTGTCAGAATTACACCAGTTGGTGTCAGAATTACACCAATTGGTGTCAGAATTACACCAATTGGTGTCAGAATTACACCAATTGGTGTCAGAATTACACCAATTGGTGTCAGAATTACACCAATTGGTGTCATGCTGCTTCGACGCCTCTAAAGACCGTGAGCTTTCCCGCCAACTATTGACGCCCTTGGAGTTATTTCAATTAATCTGACACCAGTTTTGGTGTAAATCACTAAATGATCACTGAAAGGTGTCCGTCGGACACTTAACGGTGTCACCGTAAATTATGTGCAAACCCATATCATTGACGATAACACCAATTTTGGAGTCAAAATAACGCCTTTGTAAGTGTCATTTACAGTTGACTCTAAGAAGGCGTCGCTGTGACACCAATTTATTTTTCAGTGAACTGCAGTTGCTCGTAGATTTGGAGTGGGAAGGTTGCACGGAAATGGAGAGACATGTGTTGGCTTACAAACATCATGAATGATCCTGGTCATTGTATATGATGAGTAGCACACCAGTAGATACAGGTGTTGGAAACAATTGACGATGTGAGATGTTCGGATTATGATTGTCTTTTCATGGAGAGAAAGAAGAGTTACAATTTAAAGTTACTGTTTTGTTAAATGCTCTTTTCATGTGTATTCATTTGTTATTCAAATGGACACTGCTTCATCAATATTGGTGCTATTGTAAAAAATGAGGTGTTAAAATGCGCAGGAGGAAATGCTTGTTCTTTTCAATTGTTTGAATATATTTAGGGTCCTAAGAATTAAACACAGGGCGCCTCAAAAAAGTGGATACTTTCTTTTTGTACGGTGTTTATATTGGGAGCTTTGTGAGGTGCTATAAACCAACTCCCTTATACCGTGAAAGTGAATAGTTATAATTATTACACCTCATAAATATTCATGAACTAATCACGGCAATTCATTGGCCAAATCCTATCACAAGTACTATTTCCCTAGGGAAATAGTTTTGACTTTTTCCCTACAACCTCATCCCCATAGTCACAGTGAGGTGTAATAAAACAAATACTACATGGTATGATCGGGGCAATAGGGCACACTTCGGGTTCGGGGTGATAGGCCCGTAGCCAGTACCTCGGGAAAATAGTTTGCGCTATTTCCCCTCTTTACCATTTAGTATTTGTATACTATCGGATTCTTCCATGTTATAACTTATCATGCCTCTTACCATGCTCTTACCTATGAACGTTACGACGAATGTCCCACATTCCATTATGGGTTGTGCATACCAATCATGCCATGTAATAGGGAATGGATTGCAAGTTGCATACTTTGTCATTACGTATGCACTGTTCTTAAGATATTTCCAACATATTTCGTTATATTCTCCAAACTCGAATAACATTGCTGCGCTACCACAAAATCCAAATAACCAACATGCTCCGAGAAGTTTTCGTGTTCGGCGTCGACTCGCAATACCGCGATGCATGAGGGGATGGCAAATTGCGAGGTATCGTTCTAATGTCACAATGGATACTATGAAAAGAGACGCATAATATAACGTGTACCTAATAAGAGTGTCATATATGCAGTTAGAAGGTCCACCAAAACCAATGCTGCCTCGAAGCTCGGAATACATATATTGCATGACACCAACAACTCCCCCGTACATAAGATACAAGCAATCTGCAACAGCGAGACTTGATAAATACGTATCTGTAATAGTGTGTAATACTTTCGAACGCGTAACAACATACAGATATAAACAATTCAAAATGGATCCTACGATACACACGGTTGGTTGAAAGATTGAAAGAACTATGTTTTCCGCACGCTGTCTTACTAAAGCAGGGTATAACCAATCTGCAATTTCAACTGTATTGTTTTCTGTGCATTCCATTACAAAGGCACTGGGAAGATACTGTCCTGAAATAGATAGCACCGGTTTATTGCTTATAAGTGAGGAAAATGATGTTTATGCTATAATGTTCAGGACTTGGATGGCTTACTGTGCCTCCGGGGTGATACCCACAAAATATGTTCTTCAAAATAAGCGATCAAGATCAAGCCATTTCAATCCCAAATTAAGAAAAACACACAATTCATGATGGCATTAAATTATCATCTTTATCATCATCGCCTTTCCTACACAGTTTGTAATCAGTGACATTACAATTAGTTCATTAACTAGTTTTATTAACACTTGAACTAGTATGACGCCCATCCGCAATGATATAACGCTCAAAGATAATAGTCTTATCGATATTATATTCATTCTTACCTATGTTTGAAGAATAAACACGCTGTTTCTCAACGTTGCAGTATCGTGCTCTCAATTGATGTGTAGTATTCATACAAATGGCAATATGAAAGCAGTGATAAATATAATTTTCAAATCACGTGGCAACGTATTTATTATTTGGACACCTTACTACTATTACAAGTGGTGGAAACACAGGATAACAGGGAACACTTTGAATTGCAGTGCTACATTTTTGGTATTTCATTTTAACAAAATCAATATTTAAACAAAAACGTGCTTGTAGAGCACGTGTGGTCCAGTGGATCAGAAGCAAGTCTCACGATCATAGGTTTGTGAGTTCGAGCCCCACTGCGGTCAACGTGTTTGTATCCTTGGGCAAGGTCAATTGTCTCGTGGTTCGGAAAGTCACGTAAAGCCGGCGGTCCCGTGTATTCAGACGCTTCACCCTGAACACGTTAAATAGTCACAGACCTTATCGTTAAAGAGTAGGGGATCATCCCGGGCCTGTTACTTGTGCATTTAAGGTAGTCACAGTCGTTGTACTGATAGGACCCTGCGCCATAGTAGGCTGCAATCGTGGTTCTGACTATCCTAGGAATAAAAAATTGTAAAGCGCTTTGAGATGGATGTATGTAAAAAGCGCTATATAAATGCCGTGTATTATTATTATTATTATTAAAACATTTATTTTAATCTAGTGATTTATGTAAGTGCTGACAATAATACTAAATTATGATGAAGTTAAGAGCTGTGTTCAGTGAAAATATGAATCATTTAGGTGGGTTTAATTTACAATATGGAAGTCATGATGTCATTGTAAAACCTCAAAATTGAAATCAATGTCCAGTGACAATCGCAGGAATAGTCCTGCTGAGTGAATCAATTGATTGGCGAACAAAAGCAATTGATATTTTGGAAAATTTGTTTCAAGATACCGCTGCAGGATTACATTCGGATACAACGAACATTATTATTCATGGGCTATCAAGGGCGTATCCAGGACTGTTTTGATGGGGATCGTGTAGTCCTAAATGTACACTTGCATTTGAGGAATCCATTGTAACCTATTTGGCCACAATACATTGAATACATGTATACAATGAACACACGAACGCTCTGGGGTGCAGAGCAGAGGTTAAAAGTTTTGTTAAGCACGTTGTTCAAAAAAGATCAAACACTCGCGTTAAATTTAGACGACTTAAATTAGTCACAGTAAGCTAAAACCGCGGTAAGTACGAGAATACAGCCCAATATGTTAAACATGTTATGTTTCTGTTTTTGTAGCCCTCAACATACGTAAAAGCGAGTTAAAATCAGATTGGCGAAAGGTGATTAATTTTAACAAATGACCTGGTGTAACGGAAACGCATATTGCTGCTGTAGCATAGAACATGCATTTTGACAGTCATTAGAAATAATTGTTGTTAAGCTTTAACATGGAGTCAGTTACAATGGAACACTGCCATCTTCACATAAAGGAGTCAAAACAAGTAAGCCCCCTCTAAAATTAGATTACCTTTGTTTACATAACTTCACACACAACTAGACGTTTTGAAAAATTGAAACGATTATGAAAAGATAAAACGCTTGGCTACCAAGAGAAAGGTTTTTTAAATTTTCGATATCATGTTTACTTTTCACAAAACAGTCACATTCACCCAAAATGATGTTTTCAGAAAAATTGTCTCATTTTCCTAAAACGATGTTCTCAGAAACAGTGGCAATTTTCAAAGTCCTATACAATTTTGTTTGCGTAACACCTCCACACAATTAGACGTTTTAAAAAATTGAAACGTTTCTGAAAAGGAAAAACGCTTAGGTATCGGTACAAAGTTTCCCCTTTTCAATACCATCTTTACTTTTTCCAAAAAAGTCAAATATCCCCTCAATGATGTTTTCGTTAACATTTTCTAAATTACATTTATTTTTGCTATGATTTGGGTACAATTTAGCTCTAAACAAGCTTGTATTAACAAATATTGCATTTTGGGGACACATGCGTGCGAAAAAAATCCATCTGTGTACTTTGACGATCATACTTCAATGATTCCTCTTGTCAAATAAACCGACAGTGCCAATCTCAACCGACACGACAGTCAATATCGGCGGTCGCCCCTCGCCCCCACCATTTTAGCGACACCCTATACATTATTACAAACTACTACGGATTCGTGTCCTTGTATACCGTGTGTACATGTAACGACTCCAAATATATTGAGGAATGAGAGAGAACAATCGACACTGTTTTTCTGTATCACGTTCTTTTCCTGTCAAACTTGGACAATAACTTTACCAACACCTTGTCGCCAAATTATGCTGGATGACAGGCTGTATTGTTTGGGCGACATAAAGAAACAACCTAGTTGATATCGATGATACACCGACAGTAGTTAGATTTCTTTATTTTGAGGACAGGGTGCATTGTTAGATAGGGGGGCTCGATAAACTGTGTTTTCCCTTCAAACTATAAGAAAATTACAGGAATTACGATTTCAATTACGATAATTACAACGATCACGATGCAACCTACCAATGAATTTGGCATTGATATCTATATAGACATTAAGCTAAACGAGTTTCAGTTAGCTTTTTAATGCCGTGTGTTCGATTGTATTTGCTTTGACCAATATAAAGGTTTGGTAGATCATCTATGAGCACTCTAAATCAAAAACAAAAGATACTGCACATATACAATGAGGAATCATTGAAGTATGATCGTCAAAGTACTCAGATGGATTTTTTTCGCACGCATGTGTCCCCAAAATGCAATATTTGTTTATACAAGCTTGTTTAGAGCTAAATTGTACCCAAATCATAGCAAAAATAAATGTAATTTAGAAAATGTTCGCGCGATACGCGCGAAATTCTTTAGTCAGACAATCTTGACGGTTCACTTCCATTTCTTGCCTCCCAATATTAAAAACTTAGCAACGCCACTGTTTAACCTGCCTACATACTAAAGGGGTAGCCATGTGTAGGGTAAGCCATTTAAAAAAATAGTTTAATAGTATAGTATGTTATAAATATTATTTCTCTCACTTACAAGCACAACCCAGGTGAAATACTGAAATGTTGAACTTTTTTTATTTTCTTTACATTTTTGGTATATATTTCAAAATAAGTCTGGCCGAACATAATCATAATGATAACCATTGTAATTAAAATTTAATCATAATTATAATAATATCGTAATCGTTATTGCGATTGTTATCTTTAACAAATCGTAATAGATTTTAACCGAATTGTTTCAACGTATTCGTAAAACCATAATATGTAATTTTACGTAATATTGTGACAGTTTTGGTTATCCTTATTGTATTCATTATCGTAATATCGTATGAGTCATAATAACTTACATTACAAGGAAAATTTATCAGTAAATTAATCATCAACATTTTCATACGTTTACGCATACCAGACCACGGTTATCTGACCCCGATTATTAGGATTACTCTATTATCCGGCCGTCATAAGCTGTGTCTATGAATTTAATTTTCTTTAGATTTTTAGGAGAAAGTGTACTTTAGGTCCCAGATTTTGGACTGTATCGGACGATACTGGAACACCCAGTATCGTATCAAGGTCATTATACAGGGTGGGTAGATAATATATAGGGTGCAAACATCAAGAAATGCACTAAAAATCCACAAAAAAAAATACTGGTCATTTACCTACCTTGAAGATAAAATTATACTTTTTAAGCTGCATAATTCAAAAGTATACACTAGTATTACAAAGAAAATGATGTCACTTTTGTCTTTAGTTAAAAAGGATATCTTATACAGGGTGGTCAAAATTTGTAACACTATAAGTATGTGAAAACGTATTTCTGAAATAAAGTTAACCGTTATCATAAGTTAGTGTCATAATACATTTTAAATTGATGTTTTGTAATAATATTGCATCAAACACAAACATATGACCAATAATTACCATGTTATACAGGGTGTAACAAGCAATATGCACATGTATGATCGAGTACTCAATCCATGCGTTTCTTCACTTTTGATTTATTTTGATGAACGCAATGATAATGAAATGAAATAAAACACACATAAAATGAGCATGTTACAATTAGAAATATTGCCTGGATATACATACTAAATTTAATATGGCCAATAACATCATATACAGGGTGTTACAAAATAAAGCACATGCGATCTAATGGAGCGCTTATTTTTGAAAACAATCTATATTCTTCAGTTTACTGCCATAACAAGTTTTGTAAAATAAATTAGTATTCAGTAATTGTGCAAGATGCAATGTGAGTACTTTTGTCCGACAATGATCAACAGACTAATAACAATGACACCGATGGGCTCAGCTCCCACCCCTTCCCACATCTCGCTACGCGCCGAAAATCTTTCAAAATTGATAAAGATGTCACAAATTCTGGACAAATTTCAAGATTGCGCGCATGCAATGCAAATTTGCACACCGTATAGTATCGATTGGGACGTTAAAGCACGAGATGTACACGCGGGCTTTTTGAACTCACTCGGCATGCGTGCAGTAGAGCGTGCATACATGGTCATTTGTAAGCTGTCATTTGTCTGGTTATAGCAAAGTAAACATACCACACGTACAGAAAATTTATACTGTTTCTCTCCATGAAGTGGTTAATTTATTTTAAGATATTATGCACAAGTGTATGAATTGTTATCAGTATAAATAAATAAATCGGTTTACTTCTAATCGGTACACAACAGCCAATCTCTCTGACATTCTATCTATATAGCATGTATCGTCAATCAGTGATGTGAATGAAGTATTTCATTGCGTGTCTGTGAGATTAGCTCCTCACTGCGATTCCTCCTCCTCCCCAACACGCCTGTTTACTCCTCAACGGTACACATCAGCCCGATCTCTCTGACATTCCACCTAGCATGTATATTGATTATCAATAAGTAAAGTGAATGAAGTATTTCATAGCTTGTCTATAGAGATTGGCTCCTCCTCCGGTTTCTCCCCCTCCTCCCCAAGCACCCGTTGATCAATTATTTGCTCCCAATTAAAACTGAAATAATTAAGACATTATTTGGTGGATGGTATGGAAAGAATATTTATTGTGCTTTGTAATGACACCAAATTGGTTATTTTATGATTAGAAATATAGAAACGGTGATATCATAAACATCATAAACAGTGTAAAAATGTCACACCTCCTCAAAATACGGGGTTCCAATTCGTGGCACACGACCATTTATATTTGCTTGTATACCCCCCCTGAGGTAGTAAAAGTATACATTTTCTGAAGGGAAATTGCATGAGAAAACCAAATATGCCATTAAAATTATAGTACGACCAAGAACTAAAATGGTATGATCGGAAATGTTCGGAAAAATATCAGAGTTTTTAAATTTTTAATTTGAGATCCATATATTTTTTATACCTACCCCTATCATTATTTACTTTACATATTTGAATTCCTCATGAAATTACGCATTAGATGATATATAATTGTCAAAGTTACTACGTCGGTATGGTAATTATACCGGCTAGTGAATATCTCCAATTTTTATTTTATATATTTTTAGAATTTTCAGAAATATTTGTTTAAAGATGAACCCTTCCCTGATATAAACTGCATTTCTGAATTCCTCTAGTTACAAGCTTTCCAAAAATGTATACTTTTGCTATCATAGGTTGATAACTTTTCTGTTATATAATAATGTTTTATATCATATATATAATATAATGTAAAGCAGTTTACCAACCCACGGTGTTTACAATAGACAATATAACAAACAAATATTAACAACCACCGGCGAATGTCCCAACGAAAAATAAGCAAGGACATTCACCGGCGGGGATTTGAACCCCGGTCTCCTGATTACTAGACAGGCGTCCTAACCACTAGACCACCGATACTTGCTGATAAACGGCAATTTGAATCAGTGGTAAGTGACGGGGTTATACAATACACACAGCACGATAACATGAGACATTTTTATAAATCCGGTAATTAAGGATGATTATTCATGTTGACTGTGTAGCGAATAGGAAGAAAGCTGATGATCATGGTCTTATCCATAATTAATTAGTTGTTACAAATAGTTGACAAGTCTGTTGAACCACATACTTAAAGACTACTAAATATCCTTTAATATGGGACCAGAATGGTATTTGTACCATTAGGGGATGACTAGTTAATGTAAAAAGAACAAAGATTATCGCCATTATCGGATTATCCCCATTGAGTTTGTACAGGCGGCACCCTTCCAGTGGCACCCCTTCCAGCACCACCCCTGGTCTCCAAACATCAAACAGCTGTATCTCTCCTTCTGTATTAGCTATACCAATGCCATTTTGCAGGCAGATAGCTTGTTATTAGGGCTTTAAAATGATACCAAATTTGTTGAGATAGCCTTTGTTGTTTTGAAAATATTTGAGGAAAAGTGACAGCATAAAACTAAAAAATGTAACGGCACCACCCTATTGGGAGGCGAGTTCATAACGCGTGACCATAGAAATAGATAAACACAGCCATACAATAATTTGATTAATTCCATGGATTGGTCAATGCAAATTCAGTAATGCGTAACATGTTGGAGTGGTCTGGTGGCCCTTTTGCAACAAAGCTCTTCATTTATCAACACTTTTGATTGGTCAATGACTTAGGTATTATAACAGCATGTGCATAATGTAATGAAGTCATGATTTATGCAAAAAACTCAATTTTGCTGAAAAGTGAGTTAGGCAATTATCGAAGCAGGCTGACGATAAGTAGACAGGAAGTAACGATGTCCTCTTCACTTTAGACTTTAACTTTAGTTGTATTTCTATTGTACAAAGTCTTCAATTTTAACGAGAGATATCCCGCAAGATACCTCGCAACATGTGTGTTACGCCATCTTGCCCTTCTTCCCTTTCTAACCTGCTCCCTGATTGGCTCGCTACGAGGTGTTGTTAAATGTCGCAATCGAAATAATGAGCGCTCTGATTGGATACAGCACAAGCCTGGGACGCGACACAAAGTACGTCATCAGAATGGCCACAACAACAGGAGTGGGGATTCCCCTGCCCTGGTATGGAAAGGCGTAATGGTCAAAATAGGATGAGTGATACACACTTCCCGGTATCACTCCTTAACAGCTTTCCTCAGAGTAATAGGTGTTCATTCGATTTTGACGATGATGTTATGTCGACAAATATTTCCATTCTTCATGTCGCGCTCTGAAAAAGAAATCGGTTGATAGCTGAAATTGAGGAAACATTGAAGGGCCGTTTTTCTATATTGTCTTTATTGCATCGCATCCCGTCCCGTCCCATCACGTCACGTCACGTCACGTCACGCGTCACGCCACGTCACGCGTCACGTCACGTCACGCGTCACGTCCCGCGTCACGTCCCGCATCACTTCACGCGTCACGTCACGCGTCACGTCACGCGTCACGTCACGCGTCACGTCACGTCACGTCACATTACGGTACATTACATTACATTACATTACATTACATTACATTACATTACATTACATTACATTACATTACATTACATTACATTACATTACATTACATTACATTACATTACATTACATTACAATACATTACATTACATTACATTACATTACATTACATGATTGTATGACATAAATGTGATGTAGTACATCAAAAAGGCGGAATTTTAAAAAAAAATAATGATTTTTTTTCACATCCTCAGGTTTAAAATGACACCAAAGTTGTCATAATAAAGGCCATTCCAAAGTGAAATTATGATAAATTGAAGTTAATCACCGCTGAATTGAAAAAAGGCCTTCAAAGTCAGTGAAGCTCATCGTGACTTGGCTTTCAAAAATATTCTGTCAACAAATTGGTTCATTTGGAAATTTACAGGGTTCAAACTACTATTAATAGCTTCGGAAAGCCCTGACCTTTAAGACCATACCAAATTTGCCATAGGGGATACTATTTTAAACCCGTTGCAATGGCGATGTAAACAAGGTAATTTCAAGACAATTCGAGACATTTTTTCTCTCTTTGCGTTCATTTCTTAAAGTGTAAGAATAAAATGCCCTCTCTAAAATTACCTAAAAACATATTTAGATCCAAAATATTTTCTTAATACTTCGGAATGTGATACATAAATAGTTTATCTTTCCAGAAAAGAAAATATCTCATTTTCGACCTCCCCTTGTCAAATCGCCTATTTCAGGCCATAACTCAAATCAACCCCAGCGACTTTACGCTCTTCTGTCGTGTCAGGTCACATATGGTTTGATTAGGTTTCACACTGACACATGGAATATGCAAATGAGTGAGATCAACTTAATGTTTTGTATTGGGTATCGTCGTCAGCGATATTAGAAATAATATACAAGGTGTGCTTTGTCGTCACGTATCAGGAAACAAACAATAGCGGATAGCAGTCATATCTCATGCCGGTTACATCAACATTCATTATTCTACAGAGACAAACGCTTATAACCAGGATTGTTGGAAATTCATTTCAAGGTGAGTATTATAGCAAATAATATCCACAAAAGAAATTACAATTTAACTGTAGATAATTTGAACGTAATTTGACATAATAGTTTATACTGGTGCTATTATTTCGCTCTGTAGCATACATTTAGAATAATAAGCTAGGAGAGTATTATTAAATCAGACATGTAAGTGACCCTTTTGAGCAATCTAAGCGTGTATGTGTAAGGCGTAATTGATAATAGAGACATGAATATGGTTAGCTTTGATATCCTTCACATGTGACCCGTACAATCTTGCCACATTTCTTTCTGAAAGAACTTGACTTTACAGACGGTAACAAAATCAAAAAAAATCAATGGACTTGCGCAAATGTTGATATGCTCATAATAGCGCTCCCCTGCTGGGTCGTGCCATTATTCACACATCGACATCAGCACGCGTGCATTGATTTGTCTTGTTTCTCTCGAAACAACACATTTTATTGACCTATACTTATTTGCGGTTAAAAACACTTCTTTCGTTGGAATCGGTGGTATAATGACGGAGATATGGCTGGCAGTAGTTGCAAAACCACTTAGCGGACGGATGTGTTACTTATAAGTGACATAATCAATAACAAACTGGATACATTATTTACACCTTGCACTTGGACATACGAATTTTCGGTTAATTACGTATACGTTTAGAAAAGTTATAAGGATCTTACAGAGGTACTGACCATACACCGGGACACCATAGAGTGGGACCGTAACGAACGTTGATTCCCTTATTTGGCCCCATTTATTCCTGATGAGTTCATTCCCGAACCCAACCCAGGGAGTTTTTTAAAGGCGTGTTGTATTTGTCGTATGTGTTTGAAAAAACGAACTAATACACTAGCAACCAAAAGTATTAGGACACCTTGGAAATTTAGAGAAAACACTGGGAATCTATTGAACTACTGTGTAAGCTTTTTGGTATTATAGGGTTATAAAATGAATGGAAAGTTCTTTAAAGTTTGTTACAAGAAATGTGGGATGATATTTCTACTTAAGACATTGTTATTTAAAAGTAAAAACATTTGTTACAATATTTCAGTGATTAATGTTTTTTTGCATTGATACATGTAAATTAAGTAAAATTGAGTCAAATAGCTTGACAAAAATTCTTAAGTCATGATCAAATGATAGGACTGTATAGTGTGCCCATGTCATGTGAGTGCAATTAGAAAGTACAGAGAATTTGGTTGGTTTCCATTTAAAATATGAAAGTAAAGGTGTCAAAATGAAACTAAATTTCCAACCCAAATATCTTATTTTGAAGATGAATGAAGAGATCAGGTGTCAATATATGTGAGAGATTAAAGACTAATGACAATATTAGGATTAGTTTTACTTGAGTGAACCCATTGACAAACAATTGAGAAGGGGTTTTTAAGGAAGTTAAAATTGTCACCACAGGATTACAATGGCTATAATGAGGTTGATGACTTATTCATGAGCTATTTTCAATGGGAAATTTATATGGGGATTTCAAGAAAGCACAGTTTTCTTCAATTTAATGGAATTGAATTTGCAGATGTTGTAGGAAACATGAATTTATTAAAGAGAAGAGATTCAACAACGCATTTGTTCAACTCGAAGTGAAATATTACACTCAAAAATTGAATATATGGGATGATTTTGACACCATAACCAAGTGTCCTATACTTTTGGTTGCTAATGTACATTTATGATTATTCTATTTTAAAAGGAACTCTACGGCAAAGACATCTATTGCAATGAAGTGTACGGACAACAATTCATACTTCTTCCCAGAAATCTACATGGATGCACTTTTGAGAAAAGACCTTCAGAATATAATTATCAGTGTTGTACAGCCCATCATCGGATTACTTGGATTGGTTTTGAATTTAAGTTTTCTTTATGTAACTTTTCACTCAAAACATATGAACACAAACACCAATCTATATTTAGTGAATCTCGCTGTTGCAGATTCCTTGTTTTTGTCCTATAGCACCTGGTTTAGTTTAACACAGTACTTTACTTCGCCATATCCAAATGATCGTGCTTTTCTAGGAAAGATCGGCTGCCCAGTTGACTTATTTTTAACTTACACTAATTACTACGCGTCTTTGTTCGTTGTCGCTACTGTTACATTCGAACGATATTTAGCGATCTGCTATCCGATCAAGCACAGAGTTATGGCAACAAAATCACGAACAATCAAGATAATAGCAACCTGTTGGTTATGTGGTGTAATGTGTGGCTCTTTCATGGCCCTTCAAGGTGGCTCTTATATCGAAGGATGCTATAAATTTGCTCCACAATATTCTTATCTACCAAGGTTGAAAGCTATATGTATGCCCGATCCTATGTTCAGGAGTTTAGCTATCAATGGAGCACCTTTACTTGAAACGGGAACATTTATCGTTATTTTAATTGGTAAGTTGCATTTTGTGATCTATGTATGTTCAGTATCCTGAAACCTGATTTTGTAAACAGCATTATACAATATTCATATAGGCTGGACAAAATTCACACACAATTGTTTAAATCCTTGCCAAATTTAATATTTCGGAGAATGTCCCATTACATATTAATTGCACAAATACCTTTTTGTAATGGTGAAAAAGGGCTGGGTCAGCGAATAAAACCTGTTCTTATTTTCCCGTCGATTGCTTTCATTTTTTGTCGGAAGATCAACTAGAATAAATACGCTAACGATATCATGGCATGGTTCGGTTTAAAGGGCCATTTCAATCCATGTATGTTTTTAAACCTGTATATTATAAAGAGTTGAGTGCTTTACCAGGGTTGGTGTTTAGGGAGACAATTCCACTGAAACTAATAAACACGGGTGCTGTAAAACACTATTTTACACAAACATGCTTTCTAGACACATATTCCGATTTTATTTCTTTCGTTTACTGGATTTACACATCTCATTATTTTAATAGCTAAAGTTAACCTTAACCCAACCCGAACTTAAAACTTCCACGTGTTTCGTTGCAGGTAGTGTATACATGTTCGCCAGTATAATATATCAACTTGGACAACGCAACATCGTGCATAAATCAGATGGACGAGATACAGCAATGGATCTTAGAAACCAAGTAGCGCTCATGTTGGTGGTCAATGGTATACTATTTTTCCTGCTCCATCTTCCGGTAAGTGGTCTATGTTTTTGTTTGTAGCTCCTCTAATGATTCTCTAATGATAAACGGAGTTGTGATAATTGTCTAGATCCTGGAGCTATAGTCTATACCCTGTACAGTAAAGTAGGCATATAGGTGGTATAGCGCATTCTACATGCATCACTAGTTTCTCGCTTCATTCTGTGCATTATCTACAAGATTCTTCTGATAACATTTAAATGTACTCGAGCTCTTGCTCCTATGTATCTGCAAGATCTTATTCAACAATACGAGCCCACTCGCAATCTTCGTTCTGGCTCAAAATATCTTCTTGCGCATGTGTCTTCACCTTCTACTTCATATGGTCGCCGTTCTTTTCAAGATGCATCTGCTGAACTTTGGAACAATTTACCATATCATGTTAAATCCGCCAAAACTCTTGAACAGTTCAAATCATTGCTAAAAACTTACCTATTTAATGTTAATGTTTAATTTATTTTTGTTTTGTCTTTTGTTACTCATGTTACTGTGTGTTTTGTTTGTTTGTTTGTTTGTTTGTGATAGCGCATAGGGACTTAATTGTGTTATGCGCTCAATAAGTATGGTTTTATTATTATTATTATTATTATGCCGTGTATGTATAGAGGTAGCATTAAAGGGGCAAGAAGTGGTGTTGACATTTTTTGTTTTAAATTAATTTACTTCATAATTCAAGATGAACATTGACAATTACCATTATTGTTGCTTCTACTCACAAAAAATAGCACTAAAATGTGATTAAAACAATACCATCGCTATTTATTGAAACATTTCTTAAAACGCCCTCTATGTACATATGGTTCACGTTATGTATCACGCATACAGGGGGACACTGTCTGACGTAAAATGCTGATCTTATAAGATCAGCATTTTTTAAATCGACGTTTTGTTGTACAAAGAGGGCTGAGTTGTCTTTATCCTTATAGGTGTAAGTTCATACATGTAATATAATTGTAAAAATATAGCAATCCTAGTTTTTGCTGGTCGTACACGATCTGCCTATAGTCGCAACGGTGACTGACTCACTACCCTGACTGACTGACTGACTGACTGACTCCGTCATTAACGTTCCGTGTTGCCGATTGTGGCTGATTTAGCGCCCGATGAGCCCAATGAGTATTAATCGACGGCATTGACGGCACATTTATACCATGGGTGTGTTATGGAATAATGCACCCTTTGAGGGGGACATTTAGACCGTGGGCCTGCTATGGAACCATGCATTCTTTGAGGGATACATTTAGACTGTGGGCCTGTTTTTATTTTAACTATTCACCCTTTGAAGGATACATTAAGACCGTGGGGCTGTTATAGAATTATGCACCCTTTAAGGGGGACACGTTTAAAGTTTAGACCGTGGGCCTGTGATGGAATAATGCACCCTTTGAGGAATACATTTAGACCGTGGGCCTGGTTTTGAAATATTCACCCTTTGAAGGATACATTTAGATCGTGGGCCTGTTATAAAATGGTGCACCCTTTGAGGGATACGTTTAGACCGTGAGCCTGTTATGGAACCATGCACCATTTGAGGGATACATTTAGAGCGTGAGCCTGTATGGAACCATGCACCCTTTGAGGGATACATTTAGACCGTGAGCCTATCATGGAACCATACACCTTTTGAGGGATACATTTATACCGTGGGCCTGTTACAGAATAATGCACTCGCTCAGGAATACATTTAGACCGTTGGCCTGTTGTTGGACTATTCACCTTTTGAAGGATACATTTAAACCGTGGGCCTGTTATGGATTTATGCACCCTTTGAGGGATACAATTAAACCGTGACCCTGTAATGGAACCATGCACCTTTTGAGAAATACCTTAAATACACTAACATATAATTTATCCTACTCAATCTTGTATACACATAAACACAGCTAAAACAAATTAGTACCATAAGACCACTTTCCAAATTACATAATTATATTCTGCCATATTACAAGACAAAAACATTTTTTTAACATTCAAATATCCGACCAGCTCGACTAGGCGTGCCTAGTCTCTACTAGGCGTGCCTAGTCTCTACTAGGCGTGCCTAGTCTTGTTATCATAATTGAGGGCGCAGCCTCCAGTGCCCCCTTTAAGATGACGTGCAACGTTAACCATAGACACAGGGTGATCCAATATCAATTAAAGGATAATGACTGCGTATCAGTTGTTTAGTGGTAACATGGAAGAACCCGAACATTTTCGGGGAAAAGTCTAAATTAGGTCACACATTCTGGACTGTACTAGTATCGTCCTACAGGGGAACACTCAGTAAAGTCAGTATTCCGGTAAATCAGTATTCCAGTATTGAAACCAAGTAATTGCACGAGAGGCGTAGCCAAGAGGACATTCCGAGGTCCCAAAGTAAACTGTTTTGAGAGTTCACAGTTGCCGACAAACCAACTGATTAAAGTTATATTAAATGATACGGACATGACTTGTACTATAACTATATATGGGGCTGTCGTTTTTGTCGATGGGGGGATCCCGAAAATATTGGGGTGGGGTCCGGGTGGGAGTCATAGGTCTGCCTTACACCAAGGGGAGGGTTATGAAATTAATACGATTGTAAAAAGGGGTTAAAGCAACATTTTAGTTATAATATTGACATATTTCAACATTGTAAGACTAAATTTGGCTGGCCACGTTTATTTATTTTTCGCGCTGTGCGTTCATTCGTTAGCATGTTTCAACACTGTAGGCCTGCAATAAATTCGGGCTTGGGAAACCTAAATATGTGCGCGAATTGCTCGAATTCGTTCGACATGTTTCAAATTGATTTTGAAACAACATTTGGATTGGCCCCCTAATTTGAGTTAATATAATGATTACATTACAAATTGATTAATCGGGTCGAATGATCATAGATACTCACATTCGGGTAACGAATGCGTTTTGCAATACGCTGTATTAAGTACATGGCTTTAGCCAAGTTTGTTTTCTCAATTGAACCTAAAACGCGCTATAGCGGGCGACTAATGATTACTCGGCGTTATTTGGTTTTTAGTGACCTTGGTGATTGTAACGCACGTATCGAGTAATTTGATGATGTTTTTGATGCAAAATATAACAGCTTTATGACGTCAAGAATGTTTAACAGATGTGAATTAAAAGTTAAAACTAGAATGTAACAATTTCTCGTTCATGTTTCTATTTCAGACGAAACTTTTATTGATGCACACTTTTATATATAGAAAGACGTTAGCGTTTGCACCGATTAATGGACATGTTTATTACGAGTGGCGCTGGATTGGTAACGTATGTGTTTACACAAATTCGGCCATTAATCCCCTGATCTACAGTGGTTTCAATGCCCGATACAGACAAGAGTTTAGAAAAGCGATGCTACCAACACGATGTATGAGCGAAGGTGTGCGTACTACGAATTCCATCAGTAAGACCGTTGTTAACTCTACTTAACTAGATCACCATAGACACCCACTGCAGACACAGAGGACACTGATTTATATTGAACTATTTATTATTAATATGAATCGGATCAAACTTTAAATGGCACTCACTAAAATCCAGCCACTGTGATATTGAGGTTGACGTTTACTTCAGAAATCCGTAAAACACCTCTGTTTCTAGATGGATTTAACAAAAGGGACTTATTCAAAGAAAAAAATGGCCCCATGGAAAAATGGCAGTTGAAGAGAGATAAATGTTTATGTATTTCAATATGGCGTCGGTGGCCATGGGCGGCATTTTGTCTTAGAGTAGGTCCCTTATGTCAAATCCATCAAATGGTCACGGAGCCTAGGAAAGTGACTTTACTATAATCAATCGCTGTATGCAAACACGAATGTGGTATATATAATAAATTAAATAATGAATCGACGCAATTTATGAATATTGATCCATGTAATTCAGTGTTCAATAGTATTTTTCTGAATTATAAGCTTGTCTTACCAAACATGTCCTGGTATTGTGTTTTTACAATGGAGGGCTTTGGGATTTTCTACCATGTCCAGAACTCGAAATGTTGGTCTAATTCCGGGAAGAGATTTTCCCGATCTGAATTTCTTTTACCACAGAAACTAATAGCAATGCAATGCAAAGCAATGCAATGCAAAGCAATGCAATGCAAAGCAATGCAATGCAAAGCAATGCAATGCAATGCAATGCAAACTGCAATGTGCAGTGCAGAGCAGTGTAGTGTAGTGTAGTGCAGTGCAGTGCAGTGCAGTGCAGTGCAGTGCAATCAGCATTGCATTGCAGTGCAGTGCAGTGCAGTGCAGTGCAGTGCAATGCAGTGCAACGCAACGCAACGTGCAACGTAACGCAATGCAATGCTGATTGCAATGCAATGCTGATTGCTGAATGCTGATTGTAATGCAATGTCACTATTGGCAAAGAATCATTGCTGCGTATTACACATTGTCATATACAAGACTAACACGATGCAGCCATTCTAATCTATATCAACGCCATTACAACTGATCATTGCGTTTGCAGAAATTGAGTTTCGTACACGGCGGGACAAGTGTTGCCAGTTCAAGTAAACGCAGCCTAGATGATAACTATTAAAATATATAGAAGGGTAAATCTATATGTCCAACCTACAACTTAAGACGATTAACGTACCTCTAACGTATGTCAGCGTATGTCTAACGTATGTCAGCGTTTGTAAGCGTATGCCTAACGGTACCAGGAACCTATCGGGAACTTATGCAGAACCTAAGTTAAGCACACGTTGAGTACGTCGAGAAATTTTGAACATGTTCAATAATTTTTCGCGGGCTCGACGTGTTCCAAATTCTCACAACGTATCACAGCGTGCTCTTAACGTATACGACGTATCCCAAACTTACCCCTTAATGATCCAAGTGATTGGGCTCCATCCAGGCATGTATTCGTCTAAAGGATTATTTGAATTAATGGCCCTCGATGGCCCTCGTGCAATCGTCCTATGCCTGCTTGGCCTGTTTTAGAAGTTCGACAAGTTAAAAACATACATAGACTAACCACGGGAAGACTGAAAAGCAAGCAATCGCAGCAGAATGTGAAATAATTTAATACCCCTGTCACACATACGGCGATCAGGCCTTGCGCTCTCGTTGCGCTGAGAAAAGTATCAAAAAGTATCAAAACGCCATGCAAAACGCAGTAAGGTCTCAAAGAACCGATTGGGGACGCAGTGGACACCATCTAGTGCGAGATAGGGTCCCCATGATCGCCCTTGAGTGCCATACAAAGAGCCGCGCTTGTTAACGCTCTGCTGCGATCAAGCCAGCTCTTGCATCGCGCTTATTAATCGCTGTCTGCGTTATTAGTACCATCTCAACACGTTTTCATAACATTCTCTGAGTCGGCGCGGAGAGTACAGAGCGAGTGCACGAAGGGTATTAGATTAACAAACACAATAGAAATATTAGATACAGAAGGAATAACAATGATCCATGATTAAAGCTCTAATCACATGGCCGATCTTTAACATTGATTGTTATTTAAATCCTTAGAGAGCATAATCCTAGCTTAGCGTAATGCGATAATGCAACTTTTGTATAGCCATGGAAAAGTAGTGTGTCTTTTCGCGGGAGATTTGAACAGGTGCATCAATAGCATTGCTGAATCTGAATACATTAAAATTATATAGCGATAGTATCATGATGTGGCAGAGTATGTTTGGCTTATAAAATCTGATTGTCTTTGATGCATTATAGTTGTGGCGGTGCACCCAATACATGTAGAAGTACATACAAATATACATGGAACTGAGATACACAATCCCATGTTAATTTGTATGACATATTATAATCTGTTAACCTACTAGATAACAGCATCCCATGTTTAAAAAAACAAACCTCTGAAACGATATTCATGATATAAGTGTTGGCACAGTATATTTGGCGTATACAATCGGTGCACTGGCGCTCAAGGGCGACCATGGGTATCCTCTCACGACCCTCTCACGTCCCACTGCGTCATCGAGGGGTTCATGAAGAGCTTAGTGCGCTTGGCTTGGCGTTTTGATAATACTTCAGCGTAATCCAAGCGCCGGCCTGATCGCAGCAGAATGTGAAAGGGTTTTAGTGACCTTGATTTAAAAATGGACAATTTCGGACAGTTTTCCGCGCTCTTATTGCGTGTTATTCATATTTGGATACTTTTTGAGCGCAGTGGCCTGATCGCCGTATGTGTGACAGGGCCTTTAGTGACCTTGATTACAAAATTGACCATTTTGGACAGTTTTCCGCGCTTTCACTGCGTGTTATTCATATGTTGATATTTTTCAGCGCAGTGCAATCGCTTGCATGATCGCCGTAGGTGTGACAGGGCCTTTTATGGGTAGGCCTACATTGTAGCAGCGCCCTTTTAATGAATACAAATATCCGACCATTTTATTCGTGCATTTATTTTATTATTTCATTAAATAAGAGTGTTCATAAAACAGTATCGATATTAAAACCAGCTCAAATAACATAAATTAATTAAATACATTTGATTTTGCAAATCAGAGGTTTATCCATGGCTACTAAAAGTTAATAAAACCTTCATGACTGTGAGCTGTGAAATATAACCTCTTTCTTGCTCGTTCCTTTAAGGCGTGATAACCATAAATACAACCTCGCTATAGGGTTCTTACGATTACCGCCCATTATATCGACCTGGTATTGTAGATAATAGTCAATAATGCAGGTCCTTCTTTATATTATTTACGCTATTTGAACAAAATGAATAATGGGCTTCCTCTAGATGGAATATATGCAGGATATTATGCTTCGGTCTGCACTAGAAAATGAAGATAACCCTTTACTGAATAATTAACATATCGAGTAATTTAATGGAAAACAACATAGCATTAGATCACAAGTAGGCCTAAAATATAAAATAAACTTCTGATAGTATTGTTAAGTTATAAAATGTATTTATTCTACAGTGTGAGTTGACCAAAATTTATTTTTACCCCCAAATACCATGGTATACGTAACTAGGGAGCATTCCACTCATCTGAAGAAACAAATCACTGAAATTGGTCCTTGGCATCAGAGCGGCATGTCTCAAATAAAAACCCTACTTAAAAACCCTATTTTGAAGCCGTTTCTCTGTCTGAAGTGTTTATATGTTTTCTGTTACTTCCCCCATTATTATCAAGACTTGTAAATGGGTTATTTAAGTAAAACAGGCACAATTCCTTATATTCGCCGTTTTGATTTTTCTTAAAACGATTTTTATATTACTTATTGTTTTGAATATGTTCTGTTTTTGTGGCTCGTTTTACAAACAAGCATTTACATATTCGTCATTTTAGCAGCTGATTATTAGACTGATCAAAACTTATCAGCTCTGTAATAGAAGTTGTACTAGATCCAGTTAATACTACGATTTGTAGCCGCTACCACATGGTCGGTGATAGCTGTTTTTGTTGTTGTTCGTTTGTAGAGTATTTTCTCGTGGATCTCGTGTATGGCTTCTTTTCAAATTTCAAAACCTCTTTTTGTGTTTTCTTGTAAGCGGGTTCAAAAACATGTCCAGACACTGGCAATACGATCAGAAACACGGGTCACGTGGGTAATAAACCTTAGTGACAAACCAATTCTTAGTGATAACAACCTGGGACTATTTACTCTCAGTATTGGTGATGGACGTTTGTTGAGTACGCCCCCAACGTTTCTTGTGAGCGTGAAACGTTTTCAATATTTCCTGACGGTATCTAGGATTACTTGCTCCGTATATCAACGGATTCACAGTAGAGTTAAGATATAGAGAGACACTTGAGTAAAAGGACCAAGTGTTGAACATAGGAGTCGGCATGATGGGCATGTGAAACACCCGCGCTATTAACGTCGTGGTAAGGATGATCTTTTTCTGAAAAACCAAGAAAAACCAAACAAATCATTATATTGTACTCAAATATATCGAATAGATGATCGTCAGAGCTAATGAAAATGTAATACAAAATGGTGGGTTGTATTCATCTTGGTGTCACTTGACTGGAGTTAGTATACAGTTTCACATACTCGTAGTAATAACATAATAGTTGTAACATTGCATATAATCTAAATAATATAAATGATCAGTCTTGATTTGTCAAGATTGAGAATTATCAACGTTAATACATTTCGTTCCTTTTTTGAAATATTCATGTGTATGACCGTAAAAGGTCCAACGTTCCACAGAAAAACTGAACACTTAAGACAAAAATGCCAAGGTAAGTTTTGTCTCTTAGAATTGGCGAAATGTTAAGCACTTTGGATATACTCTTGTTCATTTTTTCACGCTGAATGGACATTCGGTTTTCACTGCATCTCCAGAAAATTTGTAGCCAATATGCTACGATACAATTGTGTAATATTTCATTCGACTGGCTTAAATAATAGTAAAGTTGTGATGTAGGAAGTAGAAATTATTATATAAATGACCGTCGTGTATCGTATGAAATGTCACGCGAAATTAAATATATTAGTATCAGTATTTTCACTGCCATTGTACACTAATATTATTTAACAATATCAATGTAGGTACATGGCAACACATAAATACTAGATGAATATTAAAACCGGTAGTTACATTATGGCAAATCTTTATACTCAGGCATGTTCAAATTCAACTTTGACCACTTATCATGTGAAGAGAGCTCTTTTATTAGAATCGTCATTCGGTGTGTCATTGAATATAATCAATCAAATCAATACTAATCCACCTACTACATTTTGATAGTTATTGAATTGAACAGAAAAACATATTTTCATATTATCCATGACACACCACTATTTTGAGTAGATTGCACCCTAATACTCGAACCTTGATGGTTCCCCCTATTCCCGGGTAAAAGGATTAGGTGAAATTGTGTTGGGGTAAAATAATTATGCGCAATCGGTGGTAGTATAATCTCAACCATTTGACGATTTTAAGCGTTCTAGCGCGGCAGAAAAAAACACCTTAAAACGGCCGAGTGCACCAGACTGGCGTAACTTAATAGGGAGGTATGCTACCTCCATAGTAGTTATGCCCTAACTGTAGTGTAACTTACTAACGATGTAATTCTGAGAGCATAACTGGCGATTAACACCAGAATAGTAACTAGCGAGGTAAATATCAACATTAATCAGCATCGTCCCCTTACAAAATTAATTGTCGCATATGCCAAGTGTTCACCTATAATTTACTGTAAAATTCTGATGTGAATGGTCCTTCGTAATATCAAAAATGTGTCGTCACTCGCTAGGTTATAGGTGAGTGTAAATAAAGAATCACGTTGAATATCGGCTATCGGTCCGGACAAAATAACGCCATTTTTGTGGCCAAAAATTACGAAGTTGTTTACCGCTTTTTCAAAAATAAGGACTATCATGTCATTAAAAACATATTTTGGGCGAGTGTCACATACAAATGTTGCACTGAAAGGTACAATTTTCATGATAAAAATCCATTTTTGTAATTGAATAGTTCAATTGTGTATTAATAACATGATGCCACTTCTAGCGTCCAATCTCTGTGGCGTGCTACTGTGATCATATCTTTTATAAACGGAAAACACGGGTTCGATTCCCGAAATGCCCTTAGGATTTCTTTTTTTAAACATGATGGTAACTTAATGAAATCATTCAATATAATGGCCCAGGTATTGACAATATTTAGTATTTATTTATTATTACAATTGATTTATTAAATGTGTATAATATGTATTATTATATTTTATACATCCTTTTTATTTACTTTTAATGTATTTATTAATTTATTTACAATTTTTAATTATTCATTCATTCATTTATAAAACTATTCATTTATTTAATTATGTATTCGTTTATTTCAATAGTATTTGATTTCATGTTAAATATTTAATTAATTAATTGGATTGATTGGTTGACTAATTGTTTGAAATTATTTCTACAATTTTGCATGCATCATTGTGGATAGATTTAAAATATTTCATAATAAATTGGTCATAAATGTATCATTGAGTAAATAATGCATAAATTGATAATGCATTGTATGATAGAAATCTCCCATTTATCATCATATCTATAAATCGTCCATCGGGCAAATCAAAAATTATCATTTAGTTACAGCATAAACTGTTATGCTTCAACTTACTCTTGGGTCCGGTCCGGTATAAGATTTAGCGTAAATTACTCGCAAGTCACTAGACTAGTAGCTTACCCCGGTTTGGTGCTCTCAAAATTTTGGGTTACGCCTCAGTTACTAGCGAGGAAGCGCTATTCTTCAGAAACCCGCCAATTTTTGCACTCGGCCGAATGGATGTGAGGTTGCAACATCGACAACTCCTCCAATCGGGTTTATGTCGACTTGCCATTATAATACATACCGGTAAATGCAAAAGGAAAAATACCAATCCGTTTATGATCAGCATCCGTGAGACTTGTCTTTTGATTGCTTCATTCCGATGTGAGTCGGTGTCGTTTTTTATTTCACTACGCCTGCCGAGTGTTTGAATTATTTTCCCAAACATGAATACACTAGCTGCAATAAATAAAGTACACACTTGTATTATCTTTACATGATATATGGGTATACATGTATATATACTAGAATATGTGAATTCGTTTGGTTGGAATTGTTCAAATTGGAATTCACAGGTGTCCTTATCAAATTTATATCAAAACACGTGTTTGAATTTGCATTTTGTATTAGAAAATGTTGACTACTATTTACGTCGTATATCGAGAGAAACTATTTAAACCACGGCACGGTAATTTTTCATTTAAAAAAATGTGATTTGATTGGAATCCATTTACTTATCTGTCTATCATACTTACCAACCATCGATATCCAAAAACTTCCGAACTCGAGTATGAATGACGAAATAGTCGTAAATCTTCCATTCACACTAGTACAATGCCCTATTTTAAGCAGAGTGTAATCGTTGTCGACCATAAAACGAGCACACCACCCTATATATACGGCATATTCGGGTACATGAACAATTGCTAACGCAAGTGCCGTCATCCAGCATACAATCAACAGTTTCCTGGTCCGACTTTTCCCCGCCATTTGTCTATGCCTAAAGGGAAAGCAGATCGCTAAGAATCTCTCCATTGTAACAACAGTGACTAATAACAGAGAGGCGTAATAACAAGTGTATGGTATAAGGGCATCGATGATACACCCTGATCGTCCAAGGAACACCCAATTGGGAGTAATTGGTGTTTTAAAGAATGCTAAAAGGTTAATTATTGATTTGAAAACAACGTATATCATGTCGGCAAAGGCAAGATGTACTAAATATGTGTTTGTATCAGAATGCAACGTTTTCCGCATCGAAACAATTGCAATAAACGCCGCGTTAAGAAAAAGTCCAATTAAGGCCAACACTGGTTGGATGTAGCCAATCAGAATATTATCACGTGCTCCTCTGCTGGTCGAAGCTACAAAATCCGGACGAACTGTAAGTGTGTTGTTCGCGTTACACTGATATGTATTCTCTCCAAAGCCAAGCATTTTAACTTGTAGACTGCAGTCTGAAACGTGTTCCAACGAGTCTTGAAACGGGCAACACAATTTCTGAAATGTATACAAATAACGGATGATGCTTAACATTTTGACCAGTCGGTTATAAATTCAAACCCGAGGAATAACTAACAAATTAAACCGTTCTCGTGCGCGCGCTGTTTTGACGTTATTCGTTTCTCGGTGCTTAAATTATTTAAGCTAGAAATGGTATGAATGTTCCTAATTTATTTTTATAATTGGTATTTGTAGTGTATTTCCGGCATACTAGTATAACACCCGTAATGTCTATATTTTCTTGACTGGCATTAATTTACGTGATTTACTGATTGAAAAAAGTGTCTTAATGTCCCATATATTATGGACTGTACCAGTTTCGTCCGATACTGGAACACCCAGTATCGTTCGATACTGGTACAAAGTCAGTGTTCCAGTATCGGCCGATACTGGCACATATGAAATGTTTGAGTATCAGGCGATACTGAAACATAATTGTGCACCAGTATCGTTAAATACTTGGGACAAATCTCACTGGTATCACATGTGGCCATGTGTTTTGAACTCGCCACCCTTACCGTTGCATGTACAGATTTTTACATTTTACACCATTTGAGATTCGAATTAGCATATCGCAATAACTACTTGTTCTACCCCATAAAAAGTATATTTTTCTGAACGGTAATCTCACAAGGAATCCAAATATGATATTGGAATCATGTTGTGATTAAGAATGTGAAAAAATATCGATTTTTTCATATTTTGATTTAAGCTCAATTCTATTTTTATACCTATCCCAGTCATAATTTTACTGTGCATATTAGTTCCTCATGCAATTACCCATCAGAAAATAATGGTTGTCAATGGTAACTTGTTGAAATATACTATATCGAGATGTAAATGAGCACAAACGTTTAAATTTCATATTTATTAGAGTTTACAAGTATATTTTTAGGGGTATGCACCCTATCCTGATTTAAACGGCATTTTTGGATTCCCCTATTTGAGAGCTTTCCAAAAATGTATAATTTTGCTACCATCGGTTAAATACTTTTTTGTTATAGTCATGTATGTAAAACCGATGAATTAGGGCAAGTTCACTGTGTAGCGAATAGGGAAAAAGCCAAAGACAATGCAATTGATTCATGATTACAATTGTTACATAATAGTTGTCACGTTTGTTGAAACAGAATCTTATAGAATATAAAATAATCAATAAAATGAGAGCAAAATCATGTTTGTACCATACAGGGATGAGGAGTTATTGTAAATTGAACGTAGAATTGGGAACATTTTCTATATACCGCCGCCGCCGCCACCGCCACCACCCCTGACTTTCACAGTATAATTAATCATATCTCAGCCAAACAGTTATAGAAATACCTGATTTATTCATACAATGTAGCTAGATAAATAGGCTTTCACATGACACCTCAATCATAGCTCTACCACATTTAGTTGTTGAGTTTATAGAGAGAGATGGATGAATCGTGACCAAAAATGCAACGCCACCACCCTTTTTGGGTGGTGAGTTCAAAACACATGGCCATGTACCAGTATCGACCGTAAGGTGGTACCCTCAATATTCCCCGTCCGAACCACCCGTTATGAGGACGAGAATCAAATAATTTTATAATGTGCTATGTATTGGCCGGCCAGTATGGTATACAAATATTTAATGCCTGAGCGTGTAATAGTAAAAACTATATCACAAGGTCAAATTTGGATTTTTCCATTGCACGAGGCGAAGCCGAGTGTAATGGAATAATCCAAATTGGACCGAGTGATATAGTTTTACTATTGCACAAACAAAAGGCATTCAATATTTGTTTTATATCATGATATCACATCATTCTTGTCCAGCCATAATGATAGTAAAAACTATCACATGGTTGAAATTAGGCCTATCATGATATATATAATAAGTAATATCTTGGGGGAAGGCAGTGATTTGAAATCTTAATCTGATCATTGACACATATGGTTATTATATATGCTTCTATGGGTCTTGAATCACATCGTGCCTGGTTCATATCCAGAATAGTGACAGTTTTTTGGTTCCGTTGACCAATTGATTACTTTCTTATCCAAATCAATAACCGATCGGCCAACTGAATCTTCTATCCGTTACATGCCAACGTCGCAGTAAGTCTATTGTTAAAGGGTGTGGACCCTCAGCACAGCCTCCGTAAAACTGCTGTAACTCCTTCATTATTCATTTAATCTATGTAAAAGTATACATTTTCTTGAAGGAAAGGGTTTAATGAATCCAACCATTATCAAGAAATTGACCATTTTGGAGAAAATTATAAAAAAACATGTTTTTGGCACTTTTTGGTCTATAAGTAAAAAAAACCCTTGTGTACTACAACTTTGCGAATCACGTGAGCCCTATATCAAAATATTTAAAGTGGTATATGATGAGATCCAAGATAAATGGGTAAGCACAAAGGTTTATGTTTTAACAATTTGACATATAAGTTGTAAGACTTTGTTCATGATTTTGTAAGAAAACTGGTCGGGTTTCCTAAAAAATGATTTTCGTTCCTGAAAAAAACCCGGCTCATTTGTCGTGGCGCTGACTCTTGTCGCTATAAAAGCTTCAAATTAATAACTTTTTCCGATTTCGAATTTATTCTTTTTTACAATGATACAACATTTAACTTGTTACGAAGCTTGTTTCCTATTTTAAATATGATTTAGAAAATGGGTTCAATGTTGCTAAAATTGGGTCGAATCACTCAATAGTTCACCATCAGTTCATACTTATTGAAGACGATGGTCGCTTGAACGCATAGGCTTGGCTAAGCGGTTAGGACTATATTCTAGGAAGATATTGTATTGTCCCCACCGCAGTTCGACTCCTGATGAATACCTTTTGTTAAAAAGCGATTTAGCCTCTAGCGTTGGAAAATGGTGTATATTTTTACTCCGCACATTTTAAGCCATGAATGCAAACAATCTGGCCCAAATGTTTCTTACTTCATTCTGTCCACAATGTTTTACATTTTTTATATCGGGAACCTTATAACCTTCAACAATTTTCATTTGTATAAATGTGGTATTTTTTGCTTTCGAGAATTTTGGTATAAAAGACAGTGATAATATCAGAAGCAAGGACACGCATAATTATGTGTGCTAGCGACTTACTATAGGTTGGTGAAAATCGGTAAAATTATGATGTCACGGTCGCATTAAAAATGCTATTTTATCGAATCAAAATTAATAGTAAAGCTTACCTTTATTTAAAGAATGCCTGATCACAGATTGTTTTGCACTTCACACGATAGTCTTCTCACATTACCATTATACGTTTGAATAATGTTTTGATGAACACCACACCTTGTTTTTCGTGCCGTTCACAGAAAGAAAACGTGTCAAAGCTGAATGATAAACGGAAGGACACCCTCAAGCAAAATCAATGAAGGTTTTGTTGTGATCGATTTGATTGTGAACGGGTTTGCTGTGACGGGGATGTGGGGGTTGACCTGTCTTCTTGGTGGTTCCAGTTGTCATTTTTAGTGGTTCCCGGTGTTTTGGGTTCCGATATGTTTTAATGCTCAATAAATATGTTTAGGGGTTGGGCTGGGTTGTGGTGAAAAAGGAAGGGGTGATTTGACAAAATGGCATTTTTTTGTGGTTCCCAGTGTCATTTTGGGGGTTCCCAGTGTTTAAGTGCTCAATAAATATATTTTGGGGTTTGTGCTGGGGTGCAGTGAATAAGGAAGGGGTGGGTTGACAAAATGGCCTTTTTGGTGGTTCCCAGTGTCATTTTTGGGGTTCCCAGTGTTTTAGGTTCCAGGGTGTTTAAAAGCTTGATAAATATATTTTAAGGGTTGTGCTGGGGTGTAGTGAATAAGGAAGGGTGGGTAGACAAAATGTCCTTTTTTAGTGGTTCCCATTGTCATTTTGGGGGTTCCCAGTGTTTTGGGTTCCGGGTGTGTAAGTGCTCAATAAATATATACGAGGGGTTGTGGTGAATAAAAAGGAGGTTGGTTGACGAAATAGCATTTCTTGATGGTTTCCAGTGACATCTTGGTGGTTCCCAGTGTTTGAGACACTGAGAACAACCAAAATGACACTGGGAACCACCAAAATATCATGTTTGTCAATCCTCCACTCCTACTTCCCTTCCATAACCCAACACCAATAACCACATGCGTACCCTTCAACAAATGCCAACCCCTAACAAATATTATGGTTTTAACCCCTCAAATGATAATGGATCAATCCAAAACTTGATTAATCCAATCAGAAGCTACTATGCAATGCCAGATAGATTCGTTATCCCCTGTTTGATAACGCAATACGGTCGATTCCTATGGTTGGGTGCCATATCACATGGGCCGGAGGCCTGATGTGATATGGCACCCAACTATAGGTTTCTTTGGATGTTGCTATAACTTCACCACACAGAAAACGTTTCTGGGTCAAGTGACTCACTTACGTGAGTATTCATTTTGTCCATGAGACGACCCGCCATCAAAATGTATGCGAGTCATATTACACACTTAAAGTGAGTCAAATGACCCAGGTAAGTAGGTATAATTGGTATGAAAGTGGGTCATTGGTAATTGATTGACCCACTTGTGTGAGTCACATTACCCTTTGAAAGTTCAAAATACTTAAAATAGTAACCTATTTAAATAGGTCAATTGTCCTGCCTATGTAGGTCACATTACTCACTTAGGTGGGTATTCATTTTTTGTCCGTGTGGTGACCTGTTTAACAATTCAAGTGAGTCAATGGACACACTTCAAACTCAAAGTGAGTCAAATGACTCGGATCTGTTTAACAATTCAAGTGAGTCAATGGACACACTTCAAAGTGAGTCAAATGACTCGGATAGAAATTCCAAATGATACACACGTTGCAAAACAAAGGATAATTGATGTCAGTGAATTTATGGATTCCATCATTAATATTTTCATCAAAAACTTAGGTCTTGAACAAAACTAGAGTGGGACGTATGGACAAAGCTACACAGAATCAAACAAATATCAGCATGAATTCAAATTACACTAAAACTAACAAGAATAAACTACACGAAATTGTTATTGTGGTCAAGAATGTACTTAAAAATTACATTACCTAAATTTGGAATGATTTGTAAATAGCCAACACTTATAGTAACATACAACTTACATTCATCTTCTATCAAACAGACACACACTCTTTCAGTCTTACAATTTCCATGTACACACATACGCACCCTAATGTGAGTGGTTTGTGACATGGGCCGGGGGACGTGTCTTAGAAACAGAGATGTATTTGTATTACATTTTAGAGCATTTTAGACCTCGTGCCGTACGGAGAGGGAGGGGGCGGGGCGGAAGTATGCAGAACTTAATTCAACCTTAAATATTTGGTAAAGATCATTAGTGTTAATTCCACGCGTGTCTTAGAACCGGAGACACTTAGAACTTAGAACAATTTAGACCCCGTGCCCGGGGGGGGGGGGGGGGGGGGCGGATGTATGGAGAACTTAAAAAAGTATCTTTAGTGAAATTTTAGAGTTGGGGGGGGGGGGGGGGCGGAAGTATGCAGAACTTGAATTCAAAATCTGTTGACAATATTATTTCTGTCAATTCCACGCGGTGGCGAACGGAGAGGGTGCGGGTGCGCTGAAGTATGCATAATTTGAATTTAAATTCTTTAAAAAAAACGGTGTCTATCAACTCCACGTGTCTTAGAATAAAATATGTCTTTTTAAATACAATTTAGAACATGTAAGACCCGGACCCCGCGCCGTTCGGAGAGGGGAGTTTACGGAAGTATGCAAAACTTGTATTCAAATCTTTTTTTCTCATTAAAGTGTAATTCGTTTACAATTATATTTTTGATATTTTGTTCCTATTTAGCGAAAATTAAACCCTCATATTTTGGCCATTTCGATAAATATACATGTTAAACTTTAAATCGCTTAAAGTAATCATTTATGTATATGGCACGTGTCCGAGAAGCGCCAATGTCGCATAATCTTGCATTAAAAGACAGTGGGGTGGAGAAGATGTGCTTTTATACAGAGCTCTATAGAATACAATATACATAATCGTCGATATTTCGAAAAGAAAATCATTTATCAAACATAATATTTTTTCAAATTAACTTTTTGGGGCAGGGAATATACGGTTCTTTTCAACAACAACAAAAGGATAAAAAACTAGATAATGACTTCAATTAGTCCTACTTTACTATATGAATGTCAAATTGACTGGAATTTAATTATATTTCATGTCTCATCACACCCATCTCGATCCTAAAAACCACCATCCCCGCCGGAACGACATCACCATGCCCACCCCTACATCCATCACACAAGCACACTGTACAAAACTATGTGACTCTACCAATCTCCAATACAAGAATTACATGCCTCACTGAGCATAACAAAAGATTTATAATAAAAGAATTTGGAATGATATTTGAACGATTTGTGAGATCTTTACCCACTTGCAAATGGGTAAACGTGTCGACCGACCCATTAAAATGCATTGACTCATGTCTTACGTGGGTCAATTCAAATGGGTCAAACTGCATCGACCCATCATACGTGAGTCAACGTGTCGAGCGACCCATTGAAATGCATTGACTCATCTTACGTGGGTCAATTCAAATGGGTCAGACTGCACCGACCAGTCATACATGAGTCGCTTCGCTTGGACACCGTCACTTGACACAGATAGACGGGTAAAGTGGGTCATGCAAGTGAGTCACTTGAACCATCTTTGACCCATAAAAGTTTTCTGTGATGAAATTCGGATGAGCAGACTTGTTACGGTTAATATTGAGTCATAAGGCTCCATAGCAATGCAGCGGTATAATTGTCTGTCTAATCGACAGTTTTGAACTAGTTTTCGATATATCTCCCTGATTACACGTGATTTCAAACCAATTTAACAATGTTGATTATCTATTCACAATTGAATTTGGAGATTTTAAGTATTCCAGAATGTATCAACATGATTGCAATCCAAAGGTGAGAAAGTGAAATTAAAACGTCGTCAATATCAGTTGCAAGTTTAAGTAGCTGCAGAAACGGGCTTATCAAATTCTATATACAGATATAGGCTATCACTAAAGTTACAGAAGATGGAGCTAAGAATGTGATGCAAAGGATGGCATATCACAATACAGACATTGTCTTGTGTAGCTGCAATTCCGGAAATAACTGTTGAACCACTTTGAGGACTTCGTTGAAATCAACCCCCAGTCCCCCATTCAATGTTGTTCGGAACCGTTTCATCACCACGGTCGTTGGGACCCTCAACATTGATTGGTGGGGGCGGGGGAGGGATATCACTTAGTAGATAGCTCAAGCTCCCCACACAAGTTTGTTGCAAAATCAGCGCTTGAAAATAGTCCCTTAAAGTGGGATATTAGCAAAGAAATGGACTATGTGGTCCAACACCAATTTTCCTGAATTGTCTGAATGAAGTCCAAAAAAAATCATCTGATTTTACATTTTTAGCCACAACTTTTTTATTTGTAAGTCTTTTTTGATCAAATTTTCAGTAAATAGAGATGCTATGAATCTCCTGATATACCATCATCAAGAGGTGTCTACAGTACTGAATTAGGGACTGGTCATATTAAATACCTAAACCTGCATAATTTGCTCCTATTATTCAAGGAAGCCTGACTTATTTATTTTTAAAAAGCATCTGATACCCCGATAAACACGAGAACATTATAAAATATGATTTAAATACAACTTTGACGGTTCGTGCGTGGCGCTCGACCCAATCCCATGCGTATCCCTTGGTTACAGCTTGCGCTACGCGTTTGCATAAACTTCGAGCATAGCACTCGACTTTGTTACCAAGAAATAACATGAACAATGAGATGGTAACTAACATTGCGGTTCATTACATATCAATACAGGCAAGATATGAATAGGTTCAGTCATTACATTCATTGTTCGTGTAGAGATCATGATTAACAATCTATACGTCTCGCGCGCAGCGCTTCGTGCACATCAATTGACACGCCTCGCGCATATCGCTCCAAGCGGCTCGGACATAGCGCACGACATCGTTTGCGTAGCATACCGCGGCAATCATTTATTACAGAATTATTACATTTATAACATTATAATAACAAGGCCAAAGCTAAATAAAGAGAATTATATTAAATAGCATCGTCCACAGTGGTATAAACATTACATTGTAGGTAATTCGCCGAACCCTGTCTTTGGAATTCTAATGACGCGGTGATGGACAACCATTACACGGTTGACCGTATTGAATTGCACGCGTGTACACGATTGTCCGTCTAAATTAAATAGATAATAGGAGTTAGTTCTATTATTTATCGGGGACAATCGACCGATGTGCATGCTTTTCAATGGATGGACAAACGCAACGGTTGTCCATTCTCTGATAGTACGAGGGCATGGTTCTGAATAAAAAGACGCTATAAGGCGTTACTATGAAAGGTGTATTGTGAATCAGTGCTAATTTCTAAAGCCGAAGATAATATGACACTTGATTTGGCTTGATATTGCATAGATGGGCGATTAGCTCAATTGGTTAGCGCGTTGGGCTATTCATACTTAAGGGCAGAGACACGGGTTCAAATCCTCATGGCGCGAGCCATTGGTGTTTTTAATAATGTATTAATATAACATTTTCGTTATTCGCGTGGCTCATTAATTGGTTTATTTTATTCATCTGTTTGTCACATATTGTTTTTGTTTTTCCTCTCTTTTGGTTTTTGTTCTTCTTTATTTTTGAACTTTTTTCGGTGGTTGTTGTTTATCTTTCTATCTCTCTGTCTACCACATGTAAAATGACCAGTCCGTCACAATGCATTTCGTACTTTTAATGCATTTATTAAACACGGAAGATAAATTATAACCGTCAAGTTAAGTAAATGCAAAGAAAATACAATCATTCCATGACTTCAATGGCAAATACAACGCTACAATAATTGACACAATAGTTATTACTTCATAGCGTCTATAATGCGATTGTGACCGGTCCCTTATCAAAAAAGAAACGCATTGCGATAACGAAAAGGATTTTAATTGATTGTTGCATAATAAACTACTGTCATATAATTAGTTTAAATAATGAATTTCACCCGTTGCGCCCTATGTAAGACTACATGTAACACTCGCGCATTCCATATACATGGGCCATAATCACGCATGAAATGACCAGTCCCTAACAATGTACATGTCGTATTTACTTTATATTTACCATATATAATAAGTATATACATATCTTGCCACTCTCCAAATTAGAAGATTATGCAATGTATAGAAGACGAGTTATTCCCTATAGACAGTTGTCATATTGAGTGATTTACCATACAAACGGGCCATAATCACGCATAAAATGACCAGTCCCTAACAATGTAAATGTCGTATTTACTTTATCTTTACCGTATATAACAATTATATACATATCTTGCCACTCTCCAAATTAGAAGATTATGCAATGTATAGAAGACGAGTTATTCCCTATAGACAGTTGTCATATTGAGTGATTTACCATACAAACGGGCCATAATCACGCATAAAATGACCAGTCCCTAACAATGTAAATGTCGTATTTACTTTATCTTTACCGTATATAACAATTATATACATATCTTGTCCCTCTCCAAATTAGAAGATTATGCAATGTATAGAACACGAGTTATTTTCTATAGACTGTTGTCATATTGAGCATTTACCAATAGCCTCAGACAATTCCGGAAATAACTGTTGAACCACTTTGAGGACTTCGTTGAAATCAACCCCCCAGTCCCCCCATTCAATGTTGTTCGGAACCGTTTCATCACCACGGTCGTTGGGACCCTCAACATTGATTGGTGGGGGCGGGGGAGGGATATCACTTAGTAGATAGCTCAAGCTCCCCACACAAGTTTGTTGCAAAATCAGCGCTTGAAAATAGTCCCTTAAAGTGGGATATTAGCAAAGAAATGGACTATGTGGTCCAACACCAATTTTCCTGAATTGTGGGACTGCCTTTAGTGACAGAACTTACTGATCCGCCCTCGTATCTTACACTTCTTTTGCGCGTGGCTGCACTAATTGAAATCAACGTATAGGTATAGAATAGAAACAATAATGAATAGGGTCTTACAATAAAGGCTGCTCGGAGTCTGAGTAAAGCAGACATTGTTATCATTGGATACTACTAAGCAAAATGGCAGCTATAAAACATGTAACCTCTCATGGTTCCCCGGTTTAAAGCTTTATCCTAATAGTTTGTCAGTTGGAACACTAGTATTGTAAAGATTTATTTTTTGTGAGAATTGGCGCTAATATCAGTTAATATCATCATCAGAAGCTGCGTTCAGACAGGCGTAAATTCGTCTAGAGTAAGATCGGATTAACGATTGTCCATGTTAAACTTCCGAGTAGTGACCGTGTGGACGGCACCCGTGTTAACTAATCCGACCTTACTCCGACCCGATTTAATCCTGAGATTTCTCAGGAGTAACGCGCTTAACACGAGCTGCAGTTAGGATTAGCACGCCCGTGTGGATGCACTTAACACGATCTCTGGCGTTAACCTTCGCCAATGATGTAATGATGCCACAAACGCATCCGATGCTGCTCATCTCTATCAAATCTTCTGCCTTGAAAAAATACCGCTGTTGCTATCAGCATAGGCATTAAATCTTGTACATTATACCACCATCCGAAAAGAGGCGAAAAATAGTAACAAAAAGAGACATTTCGATCTTGAATTCATGTTTACAAGCGAGCAATAAATAAACCTAGCTGAAATAATCGAATAAAGGAACCGACAATTTGGAAATAACGGAATAAATCGTATTGTAAACTGGATACCAAAATGCTTAGTACCAGGCTGCCGCAGTGGTGTAACCAGCGGGGGGGGGGGGGGGGGGGGGCACTTGGAACCCCTGCCCCCCGCTTGCCCCCCCAAATGAAATCAAGTAAAGCTGTAAATGAAATTTACAAAAAATGTACACACCAAATCCCCCCCTCAATAATGACGTCGTGTCGGTTGAGATTGGCACTTTCGGTTCATTTGACGAAAGGAATCATGGAATTATGATGATCAAAGTACACATATGAACTATTTTCGCGCTTCGCGCGCATATGTCTTCCCAAAACGAAATATTCTTTGGTACCAACTTGTTTAGAGCCAAAATGTAGCTCAATCGTGCACAAAATAGCTGTAAAGTCGAAAATTTTCGCGCGCTACGCGCTCATCTCTTCACTCAAAAAATCTTTTCGGTTCATTTACATTCATCTCCCCCCAATATCAATAACCACATCCCCCCTCAGACACCTCCCTGTCCGCGGATGGTGCCGCTGGTGCGGCACTTGGATTGTCTTAGGACCCCCCCATTTCAAGTCACTGCCCCTTCTTGCCACCCCAAATGAAAAGTCTAGTTACGCCACTGGGCTGCCGGCAGAAAACGGGATTCGAAATAATCAGAACTCTGATATTTACCGATATTTACTCCTAAGCCCCCTGCGATGGTCGTGTTAACTTTGTCGGAAAACTTCAGAGTAACGTTGTATTTAGTACCGTGTGGACAACTGTCCGGAGTAGAGGGATTAGTTGTGAAATTTTAATTGCTGTAGGGTCTAAATTTACGCCGATCATTTATGCCCGTCTGAACATGCCTAGATACTGGCAACTGATTAATCACGTAAGATCTGTGAAGCGAAGAAAACGTGTATTGAATTCAAACAGCTGAATACAACAGTAGTAGCATCTTAGTCTTGAACCAAGAGTATTTTAATATATATCAATCAATAATTCGGCCAGTATTCGGCACGTTTAAAATACATGTACATTGATCAATCAATAATTTGGCCAGTATTCGGCACGTTTATAATGCATGTACATTGCATTGAAAATTATTTGATTATTCATTTATTTTAGCCAAGATATATGCCCTGGGATTCGGACATTCTAGATAATAGTACTATTAACAGATGGAAATATCTTAAATCAATAGGAATATCATTTCTCATGACCATATCTTTACTGACGTGTGTTTGTCCCGGTTTTTGTAGTTGATGGAATGCGACCCTTCTTCCTAAATTTAATAATATAGTTTAGATATACATTTGTAAACGATTGACGATAGCGGCTATTAGTGATGCCGTATATCACAGGGTTACAAGCTGAATTCAAGTATAGACACATGTTGCTTAGCGTCTCCCATGTGTAATGTGAGGCATTCGTCACGAACCCAACGCCGATCAAACGGTTCATCAAAGTGCTTAAGTGAAACAACTTACTCTGAAAGATGAACATAAGTAGGACACAGTTGAATTATTTATTTGGAATGGATTAAGATAACATTTATCGAACTCCCAAATACAGTCTCTAACATAACGTGAAACAACATTGATAAATTGATGGCGTTCCAAAATAAAATAAAATTCATATTAATAATCAAAAGTGGAGTCAGATGATTTCATGCAATCAATTTCGAACGCTTTAACACCAGGCATATCTTAGGCCAAGACAGTTTGCATGACGAGTATAATATTCATCTACACATTTTCGCCCAGACTTTCAAGTATGTGTTATTTAGTAGTTAAATGAATGAACAGGCGTTTTGTGTCATTGACATAGTTTGACGTCTGAATGGAGAATATCGGTTCAGTATTAAGTTATGTATATTCTCGAAACTAATAATTTAACATAACTTCTAACTAAGTTTTACGCACAAGTCACTTATACGTACGAGCCATACGTATACGTTATGCAGTAAGGCCTTACCGGTAGATGCAAGGCAAAGAAAATGGCAGCATTCACTAACAGCATTGTGGCCACTTGGCGTTTAACAGATGATGCCCTTCTTTGTTCCACGTCATCGCTTACCACATCTCGCTGACCAAGTCGATATATTATACGTGCATACGCGTATATATTAACTTGGTAATAGAAATTGAAATAATAGGGACAATTATTTTATTCATGGTTTTCTGCAATACATTTTAAATATCTTATATAAAGACTATGGTAGCACAGTTCAAATAATGCCATTGCTTCCCTGGTCTATGCATTTGACCTTTCTCATCATAACATACCATACAAATAATTATAAAAATTCCATTGAAATGGAATGGGGGCGATCCAAGAGAAAGAAGCATGTTTTGTAACCAAATATCTGTTTCATACCAAAATACCAGGGAAAAGTGTGCATGTATTTTCTATAATTCAAACCAAAAAAAGAATCAAAACACCGCAGTCTAAAAATAGTACAGGAAACCAATAAAGTTGATTTGTGTGCATGGAGGGGGAGTACAGTCTTAAGAACAATCTAGGTATATATGACCTTGGTCATACAAGATAAGCTAGTCAAACAAGATAAGCTATTATGTCTCTCTGTTGGGAGTAGCACATCTCTAATCAACTAAACAAATATAGCTTTGACTCCAGCACAGACTGCGGGTACTGTTGAAATAAACTGCATAGGTACATGTAATTTACAAAGACTACAAACATGGCGACCCCCACTTATGTCTAGAAAGACCAAAATTTGTAAGTTTTTGCAATCTCATGCTATAAGGGTGGCTTCGCCCCCCCAAAAGAGACGAAACACGGTAAACATACTACTCACACATATTGATTTCGGTATAATTAAAGCATTAGTGGGCATACAATCTAAGAACTTTCGGTCCCATATTCTGGACTGTACTAGTATCGTCCGATAGTATCCTTCCACACTGGGACAAATTATTTTCCAGTATCGTTCTGTGGAACACAATTGGATATGTTGCATCTCTGTTTTGATTTTATTAGGGGTGGAGGTGACCACCCCTTTATATATAGTAAACCGTGTTACAAAAACGTCTCAGTAGAACGAGGGTTGAAGATTTAATGTGTATAATTGTTGCATCTACGTATGGCTTCCTATTGATCTTAATCTGATCATTGGCACATATGGTTATTTGTATGCTAAACTAAATATATAGTAGGTAGTTCATAACCAGAGTGATGCAATACTCTTTAGACTATCAGGGGGGGGGGGGGGGGGGGTCACTAATATGGTATAATGGAAAGCCGCGCAGCACGCAAATCTTTTGACCAAAAGGGGGATCATAAAGCCACAATAGCAAACATTCTACTTTGTGAGCATTGGTGCAAAGCATGCAAGAAATGACATTTTTTAGTCACAGAATTGATGGATTTGGTAACATAGGCTAATTAACATATTTCTAACCACCACATGGCCCTAATTTGCTCGATGGTTGATGGTACGTATGTTTTTCCAACAGATCGTCCGAGCAGGGGGTGTGCACAGAAAATATGTTTTGCTTCCCGAAAGTTGTCTCATTAGTAAATGTTTCTGAATGGGATAGGTTGTATTAGGCCTGAAAATGTGATCAAAGCGCAGCAAAAATGGCATACACTCCTAAATGGCCTCTAAAATTACCCCAATCACCACCATCCCAACAGTGCAATTCAATTCGAACAAAGTTACACAACCTGTTTCAGAATAAAACATAGTCCCCACCTCCAATTTCTACATATGAAAGTTACATGAACACCAACCGCCGTCCAGCATAAATAATCAACGGTTCCTAACATCGCAGCGAAACACATGACATTAATTCGGTCTAGTAAACCTATTGTTATCACTTACTACGAGAGGATTTCCTGGTTGTTATTTAAATTCGGGGCGTGTACGACGGTTCTTCTTGCTAACTGCATGGGTGTGTTTTATTATGTTGCAAATTACATCTACGCTTAATGCGTTTAAACTACTCAATGGGTGTTGCAATACTGCCGGTTTGTTGCACACGAGAATTATGTCATATAGCAACCACCTTTGATGGAAGGCGAATATTTAAATTTGTTGCCGGTTTTTAGGGTAGCAATTTATAGCGCTGCTAAGCGGGCCTTGTCGCGTAATGAAGTAGCATCTAAATGATGCCGCAATCGTCGAGATTGGCCCATTATGGTTCTAGATCCAAATCAATAACCGATCGGCTTATTGCATGAATCTACTATATGTTCCCCTATTACAAATATTGACAATCCTGTTATAAAAGCAGCTACCAGGCTATAAACATTTGAAGTTTACCAAGAACAATAGGTGTTCTACTTTCTCAACGTCATTTTACTTTATTCACATCTTATTTTAATGAAACAAAAACACATGAATTAATGCACATGGCAGTCGTATGGCGTACTCTACGACCCTCTGGAATGCATAATGCGTCACATTTCCGAGATGAATCACTTTCTCATGTACCATGACGCACCCCGGTGTCACAAATGTGACGGACCTTTGCCATACAATGACGGCACCTCAGTCAATTTTGTGACGCAGCATTTATTGATTTTGCCGGACCATGATTGTCTCAAATGACGCACCCCTACCGTCATACAACATTTTTGACTGAACTGGGCCAGATCCATGATTTTTTTCTTCTTCAAGAGCGGCACATACCAGTCCTATTATGGTATAAGTACCATCCCCGGGGTATTTCCGGTGTGGGTATTTAAAAGGTCATAATGGCGAACGCCGTGAGATAATCAGATTGAGTGATTTTGCATATCTAAAGAATAAGCCCGGTTAGTGGTGAGTAGTGCCTACATGTAAACTATAATTGTGTTTGTTTTGTTGTACGCATGATGACGCACCCATTTGTCAATATTGTTACAGAACAAAGGCTGCAAATGACTTACACTGCGTCATGAATGCAGTTGTAAATAATGCACCCATGACGCACTTATTCCAGGGGTCGTACAGTGCGTCATACAACTGATATGTGCATAATACATACCTGTCATACAGATAAAGAATGGCAACACTTTCACAACAGGTATCAGTAACGTTATGTATCTATGATAGAAGTAATAGTTGCAACCTTGATACACCAAGGCTTTGCCTGGGGTTCTTGAAGGAAAATAAAGGCACATAATGTTTGTTTTCCCCCTCAAATATGCCTCAGCAACGCCTATAATAATTGCTGACAGCCAGCAAAGCAGTGTAAGCTTAATAGCTCGACCCTTTCCAGCCACGCTTCTGTGAACCAATGGATGACATATAGCTATGAACCGTTCAACACTAACAAGTGTTACGAAAAACAACGTAGCATGGTACAAGAAATTCGATATAGAGTTATCTATAAGACAAGCCTCGTATCCGAGAAATGGCATTGACTCTTTAAAAGGTGTTGCTCTGACGATCCCTAAAGAAATCCCGCAGTTGTAAATCAGTATGAGGACATCTCCTACAGCTAAATTGGCAAGGTAAAAGTTAGTTATTATACGCATACCTCGGTCAAATACAACGAGCGTTAGGAATATAGTATTTAATGCTAATCCTACAAATGAAACAACTGGGAAGATTTTCCCCAGGAAAATATCTGTAATTGATAGTCTGAAGATAATATCAGCAGCCCGTTCCGACAAGGTTATTGAGTTGTTAAGAGTGCATTTATCATCAATGTTTCCCATGTTGATAATCAACTATCTCTAGAGAGAGTCTGAAAAGAATTAAATTCATGACGGTGGGTGAGTGGGTCTTGTCTTTAAATTAAGTTATTTCTTTCATCAGCTGTTAAAGATCTACATACAAATGCACATGAGTGGTCATAGTATAAACAAATACGTGTAAGGTTAATCGTCTAAGGTTACACGTGGTACGTGTAATATAACACGTATTACGTGTAAGGTTATACGTAGAACGTGTAAGGTTACGCGTAGAACATGTAAGGTTAGACGTCTAAGATGTATCTTAGACACCCGCCTAAGATAACATTGTCGCTTTATTCCGTTAACAATTGTGACACTTTGGATTTAATATTTGCAAACAAGTATTAATAAAAAACCGAGGGAGTGGAGGTCGGTGTAGGATGATAAAAACAAGTACAAAACCATATTATATATACTACAAGCTTATACTATTTACGGAATAAACCCTATTTGTAAACTGTATTTGCTCATCTTCGACGTGTAGGATATTTATCTTAGACGACTAACCATACACGTATTTGTTTATAATATGGCCACTCATACATGTCAGCTGTATGACGCAATACGATACTGGTAATGGTGCGTCACTTTACCGCGGTGCGTCACTTTCTCATATACCATGACGTACCCCTGTGCCACATATGTGACGAACCTTTGCCATACAATGACGGTAGCCGTAGTACATTTTGTGACGCACCATTGATTGATTCTTACGGACCATCACTGTCTCAAATGACGCGCCCTTACTGTCATACGTCATTGTTGACTGAACTGGATCGCAATATAATAATATGAAAATACTTTTTAAAAGTGTAAAATGTTTTAGTCAAGAGCAGCACATACACTCTCAGAATAGGTATTAAAAAAACATGGTTTAAAAGAACGTTGGTTAAAAAGTATACTACATTGGTTAAAATTGAAGCGTTGGTTAAAAATTACTTTTACTACTGCGTTGGTTAAAGAGTAAAAATATAATTCACTTTTAGTTTATTCAACGTTGGTTAAAGGCATCATAATTTTAACCAACAGTAGGTCATAACAAAGATTTCCGCCAAAGAATTTCAATGGCGAGAAAATATTTTGCGCATATTATTTAGACCACGTCAGAATTTGTTTCATGAAATCAATCGTGTTATTTTCCGCCCCTGGTATATTGTGCCCGATAATTGGACCATTTTTGGTTCTACATTGGCGCTCTTCAATTGGCATCATGTTGTCAAACCAATATTGGACCAATAGTGGTTTTACATTGGCGCTCGTCAATTGGCATCATGTTGGCAACCAATATTGGTCCAATAATGGGCACAATATACCAGGGGCGGAAAATAACACGATTGATTTCATATACAAATTCTGACGTGGTCTAAAATTTGCGGCCGCTGTTACAAGTTATCGTTTCCCGGCCTTTTGGATAGGATCTTGTGTCTTGTCCCTTGTCCGGGGCTTGACCTTTGCCAAAGTTGGTCCTGGCCACGGGTTGGCGCCAATATTGAAAGCCAATATTGGGCCACTGTGATTGGGCCAATGAAACATTAATATTGTAATGTTGTCTCGGTTAAAGTTCAGCAAAACAAATAAAAAGTTTAACCAACATTTTTTAACCAACTACTGTTGGTTAAAACATATTAACCAACAAATGATTAAAAATTGTAACCAACCACAGGTTAAAGTTTAACCAACCAATCGTGTGGTTCACCTGGTAACCTTCCGTTGGTTAAAATGTTAACTAACATGGTTAAAGATTTTAACCTTTGTTCTGAGAGTGTACCAGTCCTATATATATATGCTACGTGAGTACCATCCCCGTGGTATTTCCGGTATGATTTGTAAACGGTCATAATGGCAATCTCATGATTAACTCCATCAAACCACACATGAGAAAAGTCTGGTGATACAAGGCTGATTATTGGGGAATGAGAGGTCACCTCGCTTTCACACACTGGACAAGTGTATTTCAGAAGGTACAATGTAGATACTGGAATTGCTTGCTCCACTGTCACCAATATCACCTGCGATGCTATGGACCTGTTCATCCCATAGTAACGCACAGATTTGGTTCAACGACAAATGCCGTCTAGAAAGAAGCGTCGGCTCTTTAATAAAGCCATGATAATGACCGAATCAAACTCAAACTATACTAGATGTAATGGTGAACTATGTGTAAGCATAACTGAGGAGTACAAGACAAACAATTATCTACTCACCTGTGTATAGGATGCACAAATATTTTGTTCAGCTGCATGCAATGACGTTTTCAATCCAAGTGCTTAGTTGGCTAAGATTGAATAGAATATTACATGTATGTTAACTCACGCGATATGATTGATTGATAGACTCACGTGACTAAGTTAAGAGTCACTGTGATGGCCGTTCATATTATTACATTACACATCTATCATTGATTTAACTTTTCAAAAAAAGACCAGATAGGTAAAAAAACTAATACAATAATAATGCTAAGACTGCTACTACTACTACTACTACTACTACCACAAACACCACTACTACTAAGACTAAACTCCTCACAAAAAGTATCGAAACACCTTACACATGTTCCAATAATTAACGGCCCGAAGGGTATGGATTAATCGAAGCGAATAACCCAGTGCATACATTTGTTCTGCGCCATTTGACACCTCGATTGTTGAGATACAATGTTGCGTAGCGGAGTTATTGTCATTTCAATGGCCATAGGTCCATGCAGATTCAAAAGCGACAATCACAGAGAAAGATATTTATGGTTAGCCACACAAATCTGTCAAGCCATTCGTTAACATGTTTGCTGTGTAATTAATTTATGCGCGTAATTAATCAATTAATTAGGCGTCAAATGGAATAATTTTGAACCACTTTTAGTATGCCCAATTAAGTTATGTAAGGTTTCAAATTAATCCTTAAATTATGCTTAATAAAATGGTCCACGGCCACATTTCTCAAGTTTATTTGTCTTTTTCTGTTATATTAATCAAAACTTTAGATACATTCATTTTGCAACTTTTCTTACAATAACAATGTATTTCATACAACTGTACAACTGTGAACAGACTTGACAAAAGTCTATTAATTTGTCCAGCCAAGCACGCAAACAATAGAAGCAAACTTCCAAGGACATGCTCATGCTAAGGGACCAATGTTTGCAATCCGCGTTACGAGAAATTTGAAATGCCATTCAGCAGTGTGCAGTAAAGGGTTTCAAGCATAATGGTCTATGTTACTTTGGGTGACCGTGTGCTGACACGCAAGCCTGTATATACAGGTATCACCTGTAGGCCTGTAGTAAGTCTATACTTAAGGCCATACAAGCAAGTAGCCATGGATTAGCGTGTATGGATAAGCAAGTATTGACCAATCCGAAATCAGGTTTAATAAGAAATATAACAATGCTGATAATCATACAAAGACAACGCAGAGAACTTTAAAACCTAGCTATTTTGATTATATATGATACACATACTTATAGGATTAAAATGTTCATGGTTGTAGAACATTCAGGAGGCACTATATTTATAATTCAATATTTGGTAATTTATGCTCTGTTGCACTGTAGTTAATCAGAGCCAGAGCTATATTTTGGCCAATGGAAGGAAACGTAACATTACCTTTAACATAAATGTATGTTTTTCGGGGCTTTTCAGTATATGGTACGGTGAGATGGAACGAATTTAAATACTGAAAATGATATCGATAGATGATATCTGGATATACGGTATAACAGTTATATCATGTATAATAAGATTGTAAGCATTGAGCAATTTAAACTCCTGTAGCAAATACTGTTAACCAGTAAAATGTCCGCTTTTAACATAATAGCCGCTTTGTGAGTTTTCCTTATGTGCAATCTTCAGAATACTCAATCAAGTAGTCAATGATAGAAAAAATTTTCTCGAGAGGCTTGTGATCCATCCATTTAGTCATGCATATCAAATATCTCAGTAGTATTATGCAAATCAAATACAGTCATCAAAAAAGTAACTATACAGGTAATAAATGGACTTTTAACTCTAAAACTATATACATGTATATATAACCTAAAAATATTAAATAATACAGTTGTTGAGACATTATTTTATCTTCTTTAATATGAGATATTGCACGCCGCAGGATCGGCTGAATATTGAAGAAGTGACAATCCAGAATGTAAGGTAAAGTCAAAATTTCATTTTCACATTTTACATTTTAACACGGGGAGAGTATGACAGGTAGCTTGTGTTAGGCGTATTGATCCATCTGAACAATACGGCCGACTGTCCAACATGCGCATGCATCCCCAATTGCACTACCGGTAATCGATGAGGTACCCGTGTACCCGTATCGACGGGTCCGCGTGTAGAAAATAAAAATGTGAAAATGAAAATCGGACTTTACCTTACATTTTGGAGGGTCACTTCCTCAATAATCTCATAATCCTAGCGTGTAATATCTCATATTAAAGAAGATAAATTTCTCAACAACTTTATAATATAATATTTGTAGGTAGGATATATATTTCTAGAGTTAGAAGCCCATGTATTACCTTCTTTTGATGGCTGTATTGTCTTTGTATGGTTCTCTTCTAGGCGATACGTAAACGTAATGGTTGTCCTGATCTAGTTCTTGCTAATCAGAGGGCATATGTTTTCCTTCGCCACAATCACTCACCGCTATTGTTTATGTATAGAATGTTAAGGAGATTTGATATTTAGAAAGGTTATAAGTGACCGATAGGTAAGTTTTGTCTCTTAAAATATGTCAATGAATAGCACTTCGGCTTTTTTTCTTCTATTTGTCATCCAATTACGTTACACTAAATGGACGTTTGGTTTTCAATGCATCCCCAGAAAAGCACAACCATTACTCATATCAATTTACAATGCATTTATAGCCGCGGTTCCAAGCTACAACTATGTTATATTTCATAAGACTGGCTTATATAATAACACAGCTATGAGGTAGGAGGTAGGATCTATTAAACCACCCTCGTATATTAACAATTTCTAACCCTGATATGTTTTGAAGCGGCGGCAGTAGCAGCCACCACCACTAAATGACATTTTGGAATGCATACTACTTTTCAAGTATAAATCATCCTTACTAATAATATTGCCATGGTTAAAACAATTTTTTTAATATCGTGCTTTATACAGACTGTAACAAAAAAAGTTATACAATCGCCATTTTATTTTTAGTTCAATGTTAAAATCATCCAATGTCAAAATCTTTTACACTCTGTGTTAAGTTCCGTTTTGGCTACCAGAATCATTTTATGTGGTCTTTTTAACTACTTGCATTTAAAATTTATGACCAATCTACTAAGTCGTCTAGAAATCGGGTTGGGCCACTTTCACAATAATATCATACAATCTTGCTTGTATAAATGCAATGGTTAGGGTATCATAATTCTTTTTCAAATAGTTTTATTTCATTTGAATAAATAAATTAATAAAATAAATAAATAATATTTGTAAAGACCTAACCTTCTTTGTAATACTTTTAACCACTTCAAACGAACCATTGTTGTCTAACAAGAGCGCTCTACTGCTATGTTCCTGGTTCGATTCCATGCATATTCATCCCAGTGGTTTTACCATTGATTAAACCAAAGTGGCCCAGGTGATTTCATGACTACTTTAGACAATTGACCATATCTCTGCTTACGGCCCATCGATTGTCATGAAACAAAGCTTATTCGAAAGCTAAGACAATTCCCCTCGCACACCATTAAAACTCGAAACAGAATTTTTACGGGAGATATTTTTAATATTTGTTTCAAAACTGTATAACTTTTTTTTGTTACAGCCTGTATCAAGTAGAGCTGATGTGTTAACGTTAAATTGGTAGCCATCGCTTTGAGTATATCTGTACACATGAATTGCAATGGTTTCAGTTCTTCAACCGTTTACGTAAGACATATGTGTAATACACTTTAACGAATGACTGTCGGTAACGTTCATTGGTTAATCCGTAAATGACGGGATTACACGCTGAATTCACATACAGACACATATTGCCCATTGTTACCCACGTAAACACGGATGAATTGTGTACTATCAAGCTCATACCGACGGAACGAAGTAGGAGCAGGTCGAAATTCAGGACTTTTGTCTGAAACAAAACAAACGGCAATAATTAAGTGACACAATCACCAAAAATATAATCATTAGCTATAGATACATGTATGGATGTAGGAATGTGTTGACAAACAAGCAGTCAAAGATTAATAATTATTTATACATAGTAATTGGCAGTTTCATGCCCACCAACCAAATTTGGTCGGCGGCAATCATCAGACTTGCCGCCGACCTGTGTGGTTGGTGGGCATAAATCTGCCAGTTACTATGTATACAAATATATTAATTTGTAACTGCTTGTCTTTCATCATATTACGCTCTTCTCAGAAATCGAGCACTTTTGCAATCATTTGATAATTATTATGTATATGTATGTATAACATTGATTGATGGATTGATGGATGGATGGATGGATGGATGGGTGGATGGATGGGTGGATGGATAGATGGATGGATGGATGGATGGATGGATGGATGGGTGGATGGATGGATGGATGGATGGATGGATGGATGGATGGATGGATGGATGGATGGATGGATGGATGGATGGGTGGATAGATGGATAGATGGTTGGACAGACCCAGCGGACGGATAGGTAGATCATTGATGTAACTTATGATGTAACGCTCAAACTCACCGGTGTGTGCAACAAAAAGAACACAGACGCATTGGCTATAAGCATTGTCGTTACTTGTTTCTTAAGCGCCACTGCTTTGTGCTGTTCTCCAGCTGTTACAATGTCACGCTGTCCAAGTTTGTGAATTATCCTGACATAGGCGTAGATGTTAACTGAGAAGTACACAACAGTCGGTATAATCAATTATATATCGGAGGCCTTACGACAAATTTCACCTGCATTAATAGCCTATTTGTAATCAGATTAGATATTACATAGTGACTTATTATACGTCATTGTGTGAAAGATTTGTAATAGCTTTTTTAGTACACCAACTCAATTCTTGGCTTTGCAGCTTTGATACAGAATAACAAAAACCATCGGTTATACATCACGAAATTGACTCAAAGTAACCATAGGCCACTATGTAATGCCATCGACCATACGTCACTATGCACTACAAAATGTCATATATCTAGCGAATATTATGGAGTATTATCCACTTGATTGTCCTGACTTCAACAACTTTGACGCATGGTTATAACACTTTTTATGAGGGATGTTCTCTTATTAAAATGCCGATGACCTCCGGAGTGGTCGTTCAAATAGTCAATTGTTAATAAAGACACATGCTATTCTAATGAAGGTTTAATTAAACAATGGGACATTTGTATCGATCCTCAGAATACTCACATCGTATCAATTTGTAGATTTGTATTTGTCTACCTAGTGCATGATCTGATCAGGGTTTTATGATGTTTGCAAGATTTGTACTCAATCACCTTTTCTCTTTATATATTGGTCATCACCAAGTTTAAAATCAACATACCGATTATGCAAATGAAGAAGGGTACAAGTTGCACAAGAGGATCAAGCAGTCTGAACGATTGATGCTGCACCGTAAATGTACAGGACTGCGTTTTCCAAGCTTTGGCTGGAGTGACAGTAGGAATATATATGCACGCAGTACTAGTTCTGGCATTGATGTACGACTGCGGTATGCCGATCATGGCAGATATCAACCAACAACCAATTGTGAGTTTAACAGTGCGTCCCGTTCCCGATTTGCGTCTATGGATCAAAGGTTTACAAATTGCCATGAAACGTTCAAGGCTGACAAGAGTTACGAAAAACAATGTCGAATGGTAGAGGATATACGTTATCATGTTGTCAATGAGGCATGCGTTAGGTCCCATAAATGCTCGGGATTCTTTCATAGGTGATGAATATACCATCACCTGTGACATGACAAAACTGTATATCAGGATGAGGAGGTCGGTAATAGCCAAATTAGCCAAGTAGAAATTTGTTAATGTACGCATATCCTTATCGAACAACAGCAATGTCAGGAAGATTACGTTTAAAAGAAATCCTATAACAGACATAATTGGAAATACTATTTTAAGTAGAGCGGTTGTGACAGGTAAACGAAACACAACTGGAGCAAACATTTCAGGTAAGATAAATGAGTTGTTTATAGTGCATTCTTCATCGATGAAGCTCATGGTGATGGTCGGTTGTTGTCAAAATAACTAAAGATCTGAGGAAAAAATGACAAAAAACAGTTAGATTAATTCCATTACAAAATAACGAAAATAGTTTCCAATTGACGATGTCAGATAACTGGACAAATACCACATAAAGAAATCAACACTCAACTATTGCCGATCTATAAAATGCCATGATCCTTTACTGTTTTCATATAGGTATTTGAAAACCTTTGGTGGACACTTTTTTAAAGCTTCAGCAAGAGGAGTATCTAAAATATGATTTTTTAAAATACAGACATTGAAGAAATGTAGCACTAAAATAGTTGGCACAAAGCCATTATACCCTAACTTCAACTGATCCTCCTCCTCCCTAGGATAATAAGTAAACTATTTAAAAATGGGAAATATGAGCACATCCAGTGGTTAGTAACATAAGCCCAGAACATAAGTAAGTGGGGCGACTGTTAAATCCAACATAAATTTATGGAAACGATGCTAGAATTGCATCAAGTTCACGACTGAATAGAGCGTAACGGCACTATTTAAGCGATATTTGTATCTAGTATATAATGTATGTTGCATTACGCAGTTTAGCCAAATAAGTTTATAAACTGACGATATGCGTATTTAGCAATACGTCAATAAATGGAGAATAATATATGTTCAGTTCACTTATGGCCCTGTCAACCCTACGGCGTTCAGGCCAGCGATTGCATTAGGCTGAAAAAGTATTAAAATAAAAAGTAACACGCAAGAAGAGCTAGGGAAACTGTTCGAAATTGTCAATTTTTAAATCAAGGTCACTGAAACCCTTTAACGTTCTACTGTGATCAGACCCGCGCTTGCATTGCGTTGGCGACGCAGTGGGCACTGTCTAGGACGAGAGCCCCTGAGCGCCGCAGTGCACCACGATTGCGTTCGGCGTTCTAATCAGCAGTGTAAAACTCAGTAATGTCACTGTGGCAGCGCAAAGCGAGCAACGTAGTCCCGTTTGACGTAGCAAGGATGCAGTGCAAGCTGCTTGAGGTAGTAGCAGCTACTTGAGATCGCAACAAGAATACGAAGAACCCAATCTCATTCTCTGCATATCCAAGTGGGATGTGGTGCAGACTGCCTTCCACTCTGAATCCTTACATTTTGTTTTACCATCTACTCTATGTTGGTCAATGTTGTTCCCTAGTCAAGCCCCGAAAACAAGACTGAGCACGCAGTAGGCTCTGTTTTTTGTACGCTCTTTGGAGGCTCAATAGACGGATCCGCCTGGTGCGAGGAGAACCTTCAAAATGGAATCAGATTGTATCATTGCACAATCATAACAATGTCTTACTACATGACCAGTCATAGGCCTACATCTAGCATATGTAGTGCGTACAAAGAGTCAAACTACATAGTACCAGTGCGAAGCTCTCCTCACAATTATATGGCGACTAGGTCGATTGCAGGGTAATTTATGCATGGATGGAAAGAGCGCAGTTAAAACGTGATAAGTAGCATAGGAACATACTATTAGAGCTACCTTGTTTTAAAGAGTTGACAAGTGTGGACATTTTCAGGGCTCTTCCTGCATGCTATTCATTATGTTGATAATTTTTCAGCGCAATGTTGGCTTGATCGCAGCAGAGTAAGAACAAGCGCAGCGTTATGTCTGGCGTTCAAGGGTGACCATGTGGACCCTCTCTCCCGTCCTATCCCGTGTCCACTGCGTTACCAATCGGTTCTCAGAGACCTTAATGCGTTTTTGGCTTGGCGCTTTTATATATTTTTTCAGCGCAGTGCCAGCGCAGAGCTTAATCGCCGTATGTCGGACAGCCCTATTAGACATAAGATGAATTGTATTTAATTAGGTAACTTACATGACTATTTGAATTTCCACCAGCAATGCACTCTCAAACCAGACGTAGTATGGGCGGTATTTATCAGTCGATATGTTTGATATAAAACATGGGTTATTTGCTTTTGTTCCGACTTTCAACTGTTAGATGACTGCTATCATACACTTCAACAATGTGAATGCTTTAAATTGAAACGTAGATTTTATAATGTATTATTATAGCGAAGCGCGCCCTCTAGTGAACACAAAGTAAATGGCGTCTTTAAGTTATTTTACAGATGACAGAAGTAGATTGTAAGCTGAAAACAATAATTACCGGAGTTTCTCGACACTGTCACTCGCATTAGTCATGTTGATGGTAAATATATTGCGTAATCAATTTGATTGAGAGATTGGTTAACCATCAGTTAATATTGTTCCCGTTTGCTGAACGAGGTAAGCGTATGCACCCAATACAACTAAAGTGAAATGGTAGTCACATGGGATTATGAACATTCTATATTCTAGAATACAGCATTTTACAGAATCCCATGTTAACACTTGCTGTTTATTCCGTCAGAATACGAGAATTATAATATATTCTGAGTATGGTAATAGCGTGGTATTGAGGTCAAACGTCCCATGTTATTACCATAATGTGATGCTATATTATTGTTTTGCCTATAGCATAAAACTCTTACTTTTATTTAATCGAATCATTTTTTAAATAGCTGAATAAAGGTAGAATATTTATACTTTATCATGTTTATAGTAGCACACGGTCCTAATCTTACAGTCATGTATTTTTTTTAAATTCTGGATAAAACCCTTTTGGCCAACATACACATTTTAAAGCTATACGGATGCTAACTCCAAGGGATGATTTCTTTATTTACAGGTTGAATGATACTTGAAGACTTTTAGAACATTGACCTATTCTCCATAATAATGACTTGTACCCAGAATAACTCATACCTTTTACCCGAGTGGTTTCTCGTTCAACTATTACGCAGTGACGCTGACACGGTCCTGCTGAAAATAATACAACCTGTAATTGGATGCTTAGGCGTTATATTTAATGCGTCATTCATATTTGTCGTTATGAAGAATAAAGCGATGCACTCTACAACGATTATTTACCTATCAACTCTTGCTGTCGCGGATTTACTTTATTCGACCTACACCACGTGTTTACATTTAATAGAAACCAACAAAACGCCGTTTAATAGAGATAGGTATTTCTACGGAAGACTCGGCTGCAGTTTGGACCCATTTCTTAAGAATTTGGGCTATTACGCATCTCTTCTGCTGGTAAATCTGGTTTGCTTTGAGCGGTACATGGCAGTGTGCCATCCATTGTTTCATCGAGGAATAACGAGTAAACGAAGAACCGTTTCTCTAATAATCGCTTGCTGGATGGCTGCAGTCATATGCTCAGGATTTCATGGATTAGCTTCAGCTGATTTCACTGTTTCGTGCCTGTATTACCCGCCAGGATATCAACACCTGCCAAATGCTCTAGGATACTGCAGAGGGTTCTTTCTAGAAAGTGGTTGGATGGGACATTTGTTATTCTGGATGGATTTCAGTTTATACGCAGCGTCAGTTCTAGGTATGTCTTGTTCTTTCGATTGAACCATTATACTTGTATAGGCGTGTTTTGTATTTGCTTTGTAACATAACAAAGAAACACACCAAAAAGTTCACTAACAAAAAACCCAACAAACAACCTCAACAAACACACCCCCACCCCCCAACAAACATACACCCAACACACAAACAAAGTAACAAACACACCCCCACACCAAAAACAACGACAAACGAACAACCCTTTGAACAAATACCACCACAGCACCCCAACAAACACACACCCCGATAACAATGATAATAATAACAATCACTTATGTGGCAACTGGCTAAATGCTCAACCATATCAGCACTTAGATTGTAATATCACCCTTAACAGTACCCAATCTCGCTTGAGTGAACGAGGCAATTGTGATTAAGTATCTTGACAAAGGACACACAAATGTTAGCCCTCGCGGGGGCTAGAACTCACAACCTCATGATCATGAGTCCCGCGCTGTTCCGCTACTAAGGACCACACATATCTCTAAACAAACAATCAAACTCCCCAACACACAATCAAACCATTGACTCCGACACTTTAACATGAAGCAACAGAACGACAAATTATGAATTCTCACATACTCCATGAATATTTTTATATCTTTGATTACAGGTAATTTATGTATCTACAATCGAATTATGTATGCCCTTGGGAACCGCAAAGGTCTAGAGAATAGTAATGAAGATCGTATGAGGAAAATACGCAGACAGATTGCCCGTATGCTCATTATCAATGGAGTTTTGTTTTTCTTTCTTCATTTGGCAGTAAGTAAAGATAGAACTTGTAACTTGTTTGTAAGCCGTACTAATTCAGTTCCCCGATTTGGCGAGCTTGACCTTTCGGAAGTGTTACCTCAGAATCAGGTCATAGACACTAGTTAAGATTTTAGTTCGGGATCGTCGTTGGTTTGATGGTGGGATTGAGAAGGATTTACATCAACAGTTGCATACAAATGAGATAAGACCGATACAAATTCTGTGACCCTATGTCGTTATATTTCCGGAAGATCAAAGTTAACCAAATCGAGTCAGCTGCTGATATTAACAGTGTAGCAGCACCTAAACATTTGTGGTATTTTTTATCTGGTGTTGATATTGAATGTTTAACTTCACATTAAGACATGCCGATGTATTTTTTGTTTCAGACTAGGACAGTGGATGCAATAATATACTGTAATAATACATTCAAACTTTATGGTTGGTTCCTGACGGATCTAGATACAGCTGAATGGATTGGAAGTGTCTGCGTGTATCTCAACTCTGCCATCAACCCGATAGTATAATAGTTTGTGTAACCATAGATATCGTCAAGCATATGCTGATACGTTTATACCCAAATGTTTCAACGATGGAAAAGACGAATTGGTTGTGTCAAGACCATCAAAGACTTTAAAGAATAGAGTCCAAAATAATTAGACAGCGCCATATTGTGCTCGTCCCTCTGTATACCTTCGCGTATCCTTATTGTGGTTTTCTACAAGCTTGGACTATTTTAGTATTGTATATAACCCCATTATTGTTATTGTTATTTGGTAGCCAATAAAGGACTCTCAGACCCCGTCAAAGTGTCAAATGTCATACTTACGAGAGAAACATCAATAGTGTGTTTCAATAAATTTAATTAAATTAAATTAAGTGCCTTTTGTGTCTTCAAATGATTTTATCCGAAACTTTACTTCTTAAATTGAAATCCCTAATAACCACGTGACACGAACATTATATCCTTCAAAATCGAAATGAAGAATCATTAATTATGTTAACAACCACAAGCAATCGAAGTCAGGAAAAGACAAGAAGAAAATATCTTTGTTTATTTAAAAAAAGTTTATCACACATTTTGCGTCACTTCGCCTAAAGGGTTAAACTACCCTCCGTTACAGTATACAATTGGGTGTATCGTCAGTTTGATAAGACCGAATTTATTGAATAATAAATTGGTTATACAATATTGTAAAATTTGATTACAAACAACGATCCTATTATCATTAACATCCATGAAAAATACATGCTATTTATGCATAGAATATGTTACTACTTATTTTGGGGCAGCCGGTAGGATAAACTTTCTCTTTAACATGTTAACGTGCTAATTTGACCTCTAAACTATTCTACATATTTCATTCCATACGCTTTGAATAGTCATAGATGACACAGTAGACAATCAGCAACTCTAATGATTTCATTAAGGCACGATGCAAATTCATCAGAATTGAGAGATCTGTGATAATTCGCTGTCGATGAAACAAACTATCACATCCGTCTGACCTTCTAACAATATTTCAATTGACTCAATATATTTCAGTTTTATGGTTAATGCTATTTTTTATTTGTTCAAATCTAGATGTAAAGTTTTCTGATATTAATAACTAACATTTCTTCAAACATGTTCAGAATTACCTTTGAATATTACTTGGTTTGGTATTCGAAAATTTTGAGCTGAAGAATAATTCATTGGTAGATTACCAGTGTAGTCACCTTCGGAGCCATAATTATTATTCACCCTTATTAAGATGAGCACTCCTGATGTAGTTCTCGTTGAAAATGACTATTGGGAAAAATCACCGTGTTGCATAATATAGCTTTTCTTCATCATCTTCATCTGTGTAGATAATTTTATGCTCTGAGGTCTCTGGGCTTGGGACCAGACTTTGGCGGGTTAAACCGGTTTTGCGAGCGCTCAACCGTTCCACTTCCCTCATGGCATATGGTTGGAGGTGGAATCAACTCCGCTTGTCTGAACGCCTTGGTGCTTCTGCAAAGCCAGATAATGTAGCTTGCTCGCAAGGCTGTTTTGGCTGCTGTGTCTAAGATTGGTTTTCTCTTCCCGCTGGGGATTCCTAGTGAGGCCAGACATTTGCTGATCGTGGTACTATAAATCCCCCTGCTTCCGACTTCAACGGGAAAGTAGTTTACAGACCATCCATTATTTTCACATTCTGCTACAAGGTCTTGATATTTACATTTCTTCCTGGCGAAAGCATTTGCAAGGTTTTCCTCTGCTGGGACTGTCAATTCAATGATGATGACATTTTTAGTCTGAGTTGAGAAAATAGTAATGTCAGGTCGCTTGGCCGTCTCAACAATTTCTGGAGGAAATACTATCTGCGAGTGCTCTTCATCCACCAGGAGTTTCCAGTCACTGGCATTTTTCAGGATGTCTGTCTCTTTTGGCTTTCTGTACGGCAAGACTGGATTACGGTATTTCGTGCCATCTGCTGTTTGGAATGCTATGGTAGGACTGAAACTTTGAGACTGGGATGTCTAACTCATCTAAAATATCAGAGACAAAAGTGTATGATAGAACAGCATCAGACATGATTAATATTGCTACCCTCTTTAACATTATATAAAATATACACATATTTTTGGCTGAATTATGAGTCATGATTTGTAGTGTGTATGCTGAATAATAATTATACAGTTAACACAAAAGTAACTGACCCGGTAATTAAATGAGCTTATAACTTTCTAAACTCCTACTCCTTAAAATAAGATATTGCACGGTATGAATGGTTGAGCATTGAGAAAGTTAATCAAATGTAAGGGCATGTAAGATTTTCACATTCGCATTTTGCTTTTCTACACGCGGACTCAGACGGGCAAATTATTTATTTATGGTAGTGGTAGCGCTAATTCACCGGTCGATGCCTAGGTGGTTGGATACTCGACCGGTCGCATTGTTACGGTTGACCAATACGACACACACTCCTTTTAACCCGTCATACCGTGTGGATAAGAAAAGTGTAAAAAACAAAATCATACTTTACCTTACATTTGGGATTATAACTTCTTCAATAATCAATCATTGTAGGAGTTATACTTTTAGAGTTATCAGCACATTTATTACTTGGTCAGTTACATATTTTGTTCACTGTATATTTCAAAAGTACGAATTGCATGACTTTCGTCGCTCTATTGCCACTTCGTCCATTGTCATTTCGTCCATTAACCAGTTCGTCATACCCATTTCGTCCAATGCCATTTCGTCCAATGCCATTTCGTCCAATAGCCACTTGGTCCAATAGCCACTTGGTCCATTAGCCACTTGGTCCAATGTCATTTCGTCCAATAGCCACTTCGTCCAATAGAAATTTCGTCCATTCCCACTCCGCCCAATAACCACTTCGGCCAATGCTTCTTATTGTTATTTATTGTTTGCTTCTTATTGTTTGTTTTTTGTTGCTTGCTTCTTGTTGTTTGGACGAAATGACTATTGGACGAAATGGCTATTGGACGAAATGGCTATTGGACGAAATGGCTATTGGACGAAATGGCTATTGGACGAAATGGCTATTGGACGAAATGGTTTTGGACGAAATGGCTATTGGACGAAATGGCAATGTACGAAATGGCTATTGGACCAATTGGCTATTGGACGAAGTGGGAATGGACAAAGCGGTTACTGGAAGAAGCGTGAATGAACCAATTGGCTATTGGACCAAGTGGCAATGGTCGAAGTGGAAATGGACGAATTGGCTATTGGACCAAGTGCCTATTGGACCAAGTGCCTATTGGACCAAGTGGCTATTGGACCAAGTGGATACTGGACGAACTGGGAATGGACCAACTGGGATTGGACGAAATGGGTATGGACGAACTGGCTACTGGCCAATGGACCGTTTCGTCTAGTGTATGTGCTTTTAATAAATGTGGTCCAACTTGCCCTTCCCATTGCAAGCACAGAATATCGCCAGTTACGCAGAGGAGTTAACTTTCGTGTGATATTATAATTGTATGTTATTACCAATAATGTTTATCATGTTAATAGTAAACAGCTTTTCACGATACACGCACGTTTGTTAATGTAATTAATAAAATAATTTCGTCGACGTTGACGGTATGGTATAAACGATTACATCCCTTGGGCTACACACAACGGACTGAATATACTAATAATTGAACAATGAAAAAGGAGGGTAGGAAATCAAGCAATTGTTCATGAAAATAACGATGCTCATAAACTAGTACCCATTCAACTCCAGTAGCCACTGCAAATGCAGAATATGAATGCATGTGATTGCAGACACAAGCATCCTCTAAAGAACTACATTGTTTGTTGAGAAGGAATTCAGGAAATGAAAAATATCTGAACATAAAGGCCCTAAAAATATATATAAGTGAACAGGGGCTCTGAGTAAAAATAATTGAGGTAGGGTTAGCTGGCAGCAGCCATGATGGCGAAGTAGGTGGATTGTTCGTAATTTTCTCTATAATATGATGCCAAATCTGACATATTTGGTCCACAAACAGTGATTTTATCGCTAATTTTAGAAGTTAACAACTTTCGTGACTTTGCTTCTTGTAACTATTCACTTGACCGGACTAAAATTCGTACGATATTTTAAGAGCAATTTCCGTACTAACGGAATCTTAAGCTTTAATTTCATATCAAAAACATTGATGCCCGACTTCTTTTTTGATAAGAAAAACCGAGTTTGATTTTCACCGATTTTCGGTCAGAAAACGAAACTTACGATCCCCCGTTAGGCCTCGCCAACTTGATTTTTAGTTTCCCGTAACACGCCCGCGCTTCATTTTCATGCCCGCGTTTGAATTCATTATTGAAATTTTAAAAAAATACCGTTTTTCCAATGAAAACGTCCGAGTTCATGCATTTTGTGTGATGAAATTGTGAAAAGTTTATTCATTTTGACCAGAATAGCCTTTCTGTAAAAAAAATATCATATGACATTGTGCAGAGCAGAAGGATCGATTTCAAACCCCGGACCTCCCGCTCCCAAAGCAAACCCTTTACCATCTGAGCTATCAAGCGAATCTGAATATATCTGAGCTATATTATAAGCATTCACTTGATCAGACTAAATAATTTTATAAAATTGTAAGCATGTTTCTAGTTACAAAAGACTATGAATATTATGATACGATGGATAAAATTGATGCCTGATTCTTCAGAAGTGACTTTTTTACCGTGGATTTGGCTTTAGTTTCGTCAAGTTTTTCTTGAATTCGGGTTTGTGTGATTGCACTAATTTGCACCGAAAATACAACATGTCATGAAGTTCACAGATAATATTAGATAATATTATTTGCATAATATGCCTTTTTATTATACAATTTCATGGCAAATGTGTTTGAAATGTGTGATTATAATCATGAAAAGAGCTCATTTACATCGTGCTATTACGAGGTCAACTATGACTGCGAAGCCGTATCGCTACGGGTGAGTACTTCCGGGTCGCTTTGCTGGGTTAGAAAAGGAACGGCTTTTCGCGTGACTGCATACTGACTGCAGATACTTTGTTATATTGCGGTAGTGCTCACCTCCTATACACAGATGTAATATTGCTGTAATTGTTTCTGTGACTACCAAGGGTCTTTGCTCGGATTCATATATCAGAGAAACCGAACGTTCATTAAAGATCAAGTTTTTAGAGCACAGACGTCCTAGTTCTACCTTGTCCGATGTATACCAACACATCTATATTTAGTCTCCAGGAAACCGTGTGGACAAAGTAAAGATCTTAGATAAGGATCCTCGTTGGTTAAAGAATGACCACGACATGGTCATCTTTAACCAGGTTTAGTAGTTAACTATGCACCCACCACTGTGGGTGTTACATTGACCACGCCGTCCGTGGTAGCCGGAAATGACCACGTACTGTGGTCGAATATATAACCACGCTTTCGTGGCCAAATTGAATGACCCTATTGACCGTGGTTATTCGAATGACCACTTATTTGCGATAAAAGTTTGGTTGTGTTTTTACTGGGTCAATTTAAAGTTAAACACTCTATTTTATAATAATACATATTACTCGAATAGTGGGAGGCCGAGGCAACTCCCAATCTGAGTATTTTTGCAATCGGACTCCTATATGACATTTGAATTGTTACGGCGGCCTTAATCTACTCAATTGAAACGTTTTGGAAGCAAACATATTTGTAACTAGAAGTTAATTATGTAACTTTTAAACGGAATCAAATGGTATACTTATCTCTTCTACTGTGGAATCATTCATTTGCCAACATTGCTAAAAATACCCAATTTCATTCAACAAGGACGCATTAAATGAAAAAAAACTGATGAACTTATTTGCAGGATTATTAAAATCTGTATGACCTACAACGGAAAGATTATAAACTTTTGAAAGTTACATAATTAACTTCTAGTTACAAATATGTTTGCTTCCAATACGTTTCAATTGAGTAGCTTAAGGCCGCCGTAACAATTCAAATGTCATATAGGAGTCAGATTGCAAAAACACTCAGATTGTGTTGCAATCAACTTGCAATGCATATCAAATTGTTCCTGACATCATTAGGAGAAAATACGTCAATAGTGGTATAACCACCCGATACGGCAAATACTTCAAAAGTCAACATTGTCTTAGTTTGTCGTACAACTTAACCATAGCTGCATTTTAGATAACTCGTTTACTAAGATATTGTAACTCATCTTGATGCTTTCTGGTGTGGAAAAAACACTTTTAGAAATTCCCGTCGGTATTTCCCATTGAAACAACTATATATCAATGGATTAACAGCCGAATTCATATAAACAAACAGTTCTCCAAGCCAGGTCCAGGTATAAAATGCCCCTGAGCTCATTAATTGGGTTGTAATTAGGCCAAAGCGGCGCAAAAGGAGTCTCAGCAGAAAGAGCTTTAACTGTAATTAAATTAGACATTCATATATAAATCAAAAACATACAAATACATAGTCTGTTAGTTCGTTCGTTCATTCACCTACCTAATCATTCACCTAGTCATTCATTCACCTATTTATCTATCTATCTATTTTTAATTATTCATTATTCATAAGCATTCATTGATAAAACTACGTTCATAAAAACTAAAAGATAAATTTAATCAACCATATAAACAAATCATGAATACATAACTAAATTCAAACTTACAGGCATATGCAGCAAGAAAAATACCACTGCGTTTACGAACAGCATGAGCGCAACCTGATTTCTTATGTTTGACGTTCTGGCATCTTCGTTGGATGTAACTTTTCGCTGACTCAGTTCATATGTTATACTGGTAAACATAAAACAAGATGCTGCAAAATAAGAGCATTTCAAATTTATTTTATTTTATGCGACAAAATAAAACCTGTGCTACGGGCAAATGCACCTCTCAGGTGTACTATAATATAATAGTGTTTTATAGACTTATAAATTACCATATTGAAATTACCAATAATCCTATGTGTGCTAACATTAATTGAGCCAAAATCCAAAATGGCCGCCGTACAGGGGTTTAAAAATTCAAATTGCTTCAATTAAGCTAAAAAGCATACCAACTTGTTCATTAGTATTATGCTAAAAATGATTTTTCGTACTTTATGTACTTCCGATGTCTCAAATTATTCGTTTGATCACAAGGATCCCAGAAATAGGAGTTTTATGTTTGCTGTGCCTTGTACAGAGGTCAAATGTAACATTCAAAAGGCTGTTGGAATTTACTTGAACATTTGAATCCTGTATAAGGCGGCACACTTTAAGTTTTTGGATTCAGATTTCAGATGTCGACTTAAACCCTTAGGTCCAATCTAACAAACCAGATCCTTTGGGAATATCTCAAAGTTGAGATTTCTCCATGTCAACTCTTTTTCATCTGTCACCAACCGGGTGAACTTGCCAGAGTGAACCTTTGCCTTTAAGTGTTTTGCATCATCCTTCCTTTTGCAAAACAGGAACATTCGATGCATAATATGCCATTATTTCAAAAACAAAGGTCACAGCTTTGGACAAGATAGTTTCTCAATAAGTTTATTCGAAAATTCGAATCTTTAAAAAACAATCAATAGGAAATTAAATGCATATGCTTTTATTTCAGTTTTGCACCTTTGCTCCACCTGACAGATAGTCTGAACACAAAGGAGTTACAGGCAAGATAATGGAATAGACCGCCCCCCCCCCTATATGACACCCCAGTAGTTAACTATTATTTGAAACTAATAGTGTTAACCTTGATTTTAATTTTAATCTAGTCCCCGATTTCTTACCAAAACATATTATGAAGAATGTTCCGATCTCAATTACATAATGAGCAATCCATACTTTATACCAGTCCACAAACAGCGTGCATATGCCAAAGGCTCGAGGAATGTGTGAATATTCCGGGGGATAAGTGTAGCAAGCTTCGACGTAATTACTTTTGTAAACCATTAGAAGACCAAGCAGAAAAGCTACACTCCAACACAATCCAATCATTTTCCGCGTTCGACATTTGCTTGCAATTGCTCGGTGTTTCAAAGGCTTGCAAATGGCAAGGTATCTTTCGAAATTTACAATCCCAACCAAAAACAGTGACATATAGTAAGTTGTGTAAGTCACGATAGAATCCACAGAACAACCAAGTAAGCCATTCCGATAGAAAGATACGTTTAATCGCGACGGAGACCAAGTATACTCTGCAAGACTTACTACACAAGAATAGGTCAAGAAAATGCAATCAGAAACAGCGAGGTTAGCCAGATACAAGTTTGTTATTGATTTCAGTTCTTTCGATCTCATAAAAACAAAGAGAAATGACATATTGAGAAGCACGCCTACCGACGCAAATATAGGTTGTACAATACTTATGAGGACATCTTCCAGTGGTTGACGGAATTGAAGTTTAATCCAGTCTTCATCCAAATACCAACTATTGTTGTCTGTGCATTTCATCCTGGGTTTGGGATTGGTTGAGAGGTATCTGGTGCGATGAGTAAGGAAACATATTTGTAATACAATTAAATTACATTGTATTATATTTTGGCACTAAATAATGCTCACAACTCCAGAACTTTTCCTACACTGTAAAATAGGTGACGCCTATGGCAAGTATATTGCACAATAGAACAGAAAAACCTGGTTTTTCGTCGATAAACCTGGTTTTTCGATCTTTTTCGATCGATAAACCTGGTTTTTCGATCGAAAAACCAGGTTCATCAATTCGATTGTCATAGTTGTTTGATAAACTTGGTTTTTCGGCTGATAAACCAGATCAGAAACTATGACAATCGAATCGATAAACCTGGTTTATCAATCGAAAAACCAGGTTTTTCAATCGAAAAACCTTTGATTGTCATAGTTTTTGAAAAACCAGGTTTATCGACCGAGAAACCTGGTTTTTCGATTGAAAAACCAGGTTTTTCAAAAACTATGACAATCGAATTCGAAAAACCTGGTTTTTCAATTCGATTGTCATAGGTTTTTTTTGATAAACCTGGTTTTTCGAATTCGATTGTCATAGTTTTTGAAAAACCAGGTTTATCGACCGATAAACTTGGTTTTTCAATTCGATTGTCATATTTTTTTTTGATAAACCTGGTTTTTGGATCGAAAAATCAGGTTTTTCGAATTCGATTGTCATAGTTTTTGAAAAACCATTCAGGTTTATCGATCGAGAAACCTGGTTTTTCAAAAGACTATGACAATCGAATTCGAAAAACCTGGTTTTTTTCGATTGAAAAACCAGTTTTATCAAAACAAACTATGACAATCGAATTGAAAAACCAAGTTTATCGGCGAAAAACCAGGTTTATCGGTCAATAAACCTGGTTTTTCGATCGATAAACCTGGTTTTTCGATCGATAAACCTGGTTTTTCGATCGATAAACCTGGTTTTTCGATCGATAAACCTGGTTTTTCGATTGAAAAAAACAGGTTTATCGATCGAAAAACCAGGTTCATCGATCGAAAAACCAGGTTTATCGTCGATAAACCAGGTTTTTCTGTTCTATTGTGCAATATACTTGCCATAGACGCCCCGTATGACGTGTTTCGCAACCAAACATTTGACGTGTGATATGTTTAGAAACTAAACACAGTGTTCAAGTCATTAAACACCGTGACATGTTAGAAACTAAATGCTGTAACACATTTCATTGTCTGTAACACTAAATGGTGTATGTGGAACAAAAGTAAAACAACACAATAGAACATGTTTGAAAAATTAGACTAAGACTGACTAAACGCTATGATGCGTTTAAAAACTGTTACAAACAGGTATTTAGAATCTTAACAATTGCTTTTTACAGTGTATTACTAATAACTTATAAATGTGTAAACAAATAAATACCTTCGTGATGATTGACAGACAATTATTAGAGCCATCTGTCTAGCTAAACCCAAACCAAAGGTTTCGAGACCTTCGTAGACAATATCCCAAATTAAAGAGAACAGCTTAATCTATAATTTTGTCATTTTATAGTATTAAGCTGACCGTACATTGTTAAATTAATGAGCGTATTTATTGATATCCGGTAAGATTCTTTTTGAGGAACGTATAGATACACCTGACAGTTACTGACCGGTTAAGACATAGTTGTAGTATTGAAAATCCGTCCTTTTTTCTATGGGATATCATTGCCCATTACGTCCTCAAAAGTGATAATTTGTTTGAAATGATCCATACACATTCATTTAACACAAAATGATACATGACAGACATCTTTCGCATGGAAATCTTACCTGTATTTGAAGGATGTATCGTACTCGATAGTTTACAAACAGACGTAAGGACGTTCTCAATGCCGTGTAGTGTACCTGTAATGGTTTGGAATGAATATGTTTGAAATCACAGGTTAATTAGCAATCACCCGAGTCATCACGTGACTATCAATTTATTCCTAGGCATCGCTCGTTTCGACTGTTTTACATAAATATATATAGATGCGTTTTAGGTAAAATATGGGTTACATTCGGTTCGGTTAAGGTAACTGAACCACTAGGGGAGAGCGGGAGGTGTACGTCCTATGGGCACACAGAAAGAAAAAAAAGTGAGTCATCATCGAGAAATGAGTCATTTTGTCCATGTAGTGACACACTATGGCTCAAAATGAGTCATTTTGTCCGTGTAGTGACTCATTTTACGATGATGACTCACTTTTTTCTTTCTGTGCAGGTTCGCCCACCACGTGATTCTCATCTTTGCGGCCACTGGTTGAATTTGGCGAACACACAATAGATACAGTAGTATGTTAGTAGTATGTTGCAAGCTTCCCACATTAACGTGACAAATCACCGTTTGTCAACTTAACATGTTTGTCAACTTATCATCCAAAAACCCGTTTTGCCTCGCAAAAGTGAATTTTCTTTCATTTTTCATATTGATTTTTTCCAAAGATATTCGCAGGACAAGGTATTAATGTGAATTATCTTTAGGTAGGTATGGGATTGATTATAGATTTGATGCAGTTTAATAACATCCCATCAATGTCTGTGGGACATCCATGGTATTGGTTAATGCACTTGCGATATATGGAGCACATACGCCCTATGATAATGGAGCAGGTTCGCCAATAGGGATTTATATAGTTATGATTTTGCATAATTTCAAAATTATAATTTTCCTCTTACAGGATAATTGTAATTATAAATATAGTTATCAGTAATGGAGTAACACTAATATTAGAGGAGAATATTTCAAAATGTGGTATTTCTTATTATACTTCTAAACGAGTATGTTCCGCAAAAGTGCCCCACCTCTATATTTTGGACCCCCAACTTTTATTTTGGAATAAAATAACGAAGAATAAACGAATCTATATGTATTGGATATTATGGTACTTTGTTTAGCCTAATTCTGAGCCTAGGGCGAACTTGCCCCGGCCTATGGGCGAACCTACCCCAGCGTCGGGCAATTTCGCCCTTTTGAGACACTTGTCTTTATCGTTTACTCTTGCCTTTACATTAAGGTCTAGATTACTGAGATCATGGTCGTATGTAGCCAAGATATCAATCTTTCACATGGTATAAAAAGGTCCATTAAATCTTTAAAATTGACGTCTCTAGACCTCTTCAAATGAAAATGGGGCGAACACTCCCCGCTCTCCCTACTTTAAAAGGCTGATAATAACCAGGTTTATTATTATGGCGAGTAAAAGAAACACATTTTAACCATGTCTTATTATTACACGACCTTGACTCTGAAATCCAAGGAACCATTCAAAAATGTATAAATATGTCGTTGGCCCTATTAATATTTTTAAACATTGTCATGTCGTGTCAGAACTTATATTGTAATCCAATATGCTACTGGTAAAACGACATGAAACGTAATCCCTTGATATATCGGAACGACTCAGGGATTGCTGTAATGGAGGGGTCTTGTGTGGCACGTAAGTTGATCTTGGTCATACACGAGTCAAAAGATCAAGCGCCATAGGCGTGACTCGTGCATACATTCTAGAAAAAAAAACTACTATTCCAAGTATCCTTGTGAAAAGACGAACAATCATATGCATGAGATATTATTGTCAAACGAGTTTTGACCCAAAAGGCAAAGGTCAACGACTATTCACGATTTTCTCGATCAATCCGTATCGGAAGTAGTAGGCCTATACAATGATATATTTTTAAAAACTTTGTGCTCAGACGAACAGTTTGGGAGCAATTTGAATATGGGAGCAATTTGGGAGCTACATGCATTTGGGAGCAAATTGGGGACAATTTCAATTATTGACAACCGGTGTTAGTACGGTGGTGCCCCTCATTTCTTTGGCGATTTATGTGAACGTTTTAACGCGACAGATTGACACCTTATATATACAACGGACCTATGTCACTCGAGGTCAAACTCACCCCTACGTGCACCGCCATGCGCATTACAATCTTAGTCACATTCATTCAATGAAATGCAGTAAAATACTAGCATTATTGTATTAATGCAATATTTGAAAGCAGCTATTTAAACATATTCTTCAGCCATAAACATCCTGAAGTAATAGGAAATATGACAATCATGCGGTAAAATATACAAAGATATTGTGTTATATTGCGGAAATGTTCTCGTCCTATTCACAAAAAGTAATATCATTGTTTCTTAAGAAAGCAGCACCACATTAACAATATAGTTTAATGGAAAACCCACGGAAAGGACCTACAATATTTACTAAATCAATAATACGTTTTTAATGCTTAGGGCATCGGTACAACCTGCTATCGATACTTCGTGTATGGTGTTGCTTTACTCATCATCCGCAATTTAGATCAAATTTAGAAGACTTGAGATCTGCACGACGCATTATTGGTTCGTTTGTGCATTGCACAAACCTGTATTGTTCTTGTAGATTGCTGTTTGCTGTTGGTGAGTAGCAGATCAAACCTAAATTATTTAGAGAATAACGACTGCGTAACAACTGTTTTCGTGAATTTGTTTTGAAATCAGAGGTTTTTGTTCTGGTCTGAGGAATTGTCCCTCAGAGGCACAACCCCTGAGGGACGATTCCGAATGACCAGAACAATAACCTAGGATTTCAAATCGAATCATCGAAACTCTAAACCTCGAAACTCAAAACGTTATCAAATCCATGAATTTTAGTACGTATATAAGCATTACGTATGTGAAAAACCCAACTTCTGACAAAATTGAGGGCTCCCTCCATGAAGGATCTCTTAGTGCCCCTTTAAGTGTATGAAGGGGATAAGTGGTCCGTGTCAAGTATAATCTTTAGTTAATGTCAAATATGCCTATACCTTTCAACATTAATCATGTATTATTTGTAAACAGTTATACATGAACTATCTTATTTCATCGATTCGGTTAATGTACCAGCTCGCTAATCGTTTATATTATAACATTATGGTCATCATGAAATATACTTAACTGGTTTATCATTCCCCCCGCAGGCTCATGTATGCACTAGGCAATATAAATGTAATACCCATTCGTGATTTTGAGGGGGATGCGACAGCGTTGTAAACTGACACAAAATACAAACGCAATATACATCACTAAATTGGTCCAATAAGAGTAAGATACAATTATCGATTTTACCCCAAAGTGCGCTCCAAGTTGTAAATATGCCCTAAAGTGTGAGCTAATACTATGGAATTATTTTTCCATAGTTTGGGAGCAAGTTTAGAGATAATTGCTTTTTAGATCCCCGTCAAATTACTTACATGTTCATATGTTTGCCCCTGTTGTTGTACACCCATCATGTAAACATAATGTCATTATCATGAATGCTTATTTTGTCTATACTTATCATATGATTTTTCTACTTAGATTGCACTACGGACAGCGAGCACTGTTTTGTTCACATTTTACAGCACCATAATTTGGTGCTATAGCACAGACCATACCCACTGGTTTCTACGAGATCAGCTTGAGTGCACATCGATGTATGCACATTAAAAACTTCCCTGTTTTGAGCAAATTAGTGCTTGACACTTTTGTCATGGCCATGTACTCTGGGCAAATGTATATCTCAAACTGGCACGACTGCGATGTCAACAACAGCGCCGTTATACCGGGATGGATGATCAAATATTTTGAGAGGAGAGCGTACGAAGACATCCTTCTAATAAACATCCAACCATCAATTGCTGTAATGGGGGCTATTTTGAATATCATATTTATACTCATTGTTGCATTCGACAAGAGCATGCATTCGTTGACGAATGTTTACCTCGTTAATCTTGCAGTGTCAGATTTGCTGTTCTTGATATCTTATTCATCGGTAACACTTATCGGCGCGTTGATATCACCGTTTAGTCACAACTGGCAATTCCTCGGACCATCCGGGTGTTTACTTTTTAACACCATCTATTTCGGAACTTATCACTTCTCGCTATTTATCATTACTCTCATAACGTTTGAACGATATCTAGCTGTTTGTCATCCACTGACACATAGGAAAGTCAACTGCAAATCCCGTACGATGAAACTCGTTGTTTTGTGTTGGTTTTTGGCATTGTTAATCACATCTGTGTTTATGCTGTTTAAGGGATACGCAAGAATTACATGCACCAGTTTTCCACCGGGATACGGACATGATGGCGAAGTTAACCTGCGGCGAACATGGTGTACACGATTCAAAATCGTAAACACCCGTACAGGACTAAACGTGTACCCTCTCTTAATTATCGTCCCCTTTCTGATTTGTTTGATAGGTATGTTCTTATCTTGGGGTGGCACATTTTCTCGCTTTTTTGATGGAGTGTGCTGCTACAGGTTTTTAATCCTGACTGAATTTGTAAACCAAATAATCGCCGCGAAACTCCCGGGAATCGACCTGGACCCTTCGATCACCGCGCCCCGTCCCCAACCACTCGGCTAATCTGCCAACGTTTGCCCGGGCAGCGACACATACATCAGCTTGGTTGATGACGTCATCGAATCGAATGCTGTAGCATGCGCGTGGACACTGTTTTTTCCCTTAATGAATCGTAGGTTCCAGGAAAGTTAGGGTTAAGGGATGTTTTTGCCTCCAAAATTGCTGATTTATTTGAGTCCATGCGTTGAATTCAAAGAATGACGTGGCTGCAAACAATGAAGAAACATCTGGCAAATTCCCGTTTTTAATCAAGGTTTGGAGCCCAGTGAAAGAGAGAAACACTTTTCTTGACCACGAATCACTCCCCACGACGACTTAACTAATAACTAGTTCCACTTAACCCCGGGCTTAATCCCGAATGATGTTGACGGGTCTTTTCTATGTTTTACGTACAAAGCGTGAAGTACCGAAAGGTTTAAGTAAAACCCAAAAATCAACTTCATACCATGTCCATGTAACCTCTACACTCTACTGTCATCAAAAAAGTAACAATACAGGTAATAAATGGACTTTTAACTCTAAAAATATATATCTTACCTAAAAATATTAAATTATAAAGTTGTTGGAAATGTTATCGTCTTTAATATGAGATATTGCACGCTAGGATCATTGAGGAAGTGCCACTCAAAATTTAAGGTAAAGTCCGATTTCCATTTTCACATTTTTCTTTTCTACACGCGGACCCAGCTGCGGGTACATTATCGAATATCGGTAGTGCAATTGATTGGGGATGTAGGCGCAGGTTGGATAGTCGGCCGTATTGTTCTGATGGATCAATACACCACACACATGGTACCTGTCGTACTCTCCCAAATGTCGAAAAGTAAAATGTGAAAATGAAATTGTGACTTTACCTTACATTTTGGATTGTCACTTCTTTAATATTTAACCGATCCTAGCGTGCAATATCTCATATTAAAGAAGATAAATTTCTCAACAACTTTATAACTTATATTGTGTTAAAAACCCATTTATTATCTGTATAGTTACTTTCTTGGTGACTGTATATTAGTGGTAAACCTCCGAGGCATTCAAAACATACGTGTTATTAATATCCATCATGCGTATCAGATCACATGCATCTAAACAAAGTAAATGTTAACAAATCGTAAGTGATACAAATATTTCTAAAACTTTCTAATGTTATATCATTTGACAAGCAACACTTATACAGTCAACACAATAAGTAACTGACCAGGTAATAAATGTGCTGATAACTCTAAAAGTATGACTCCTACATAGACATATTAAATTATAAAGTTGTTGGAAATGTATCCTCATTCATTTGAGATATTGCAACTTAAGAATTGTTCATTATTGAGGAAGTAACAAATCCCAAATGAAATACCCTTTGAAAAATATGAGTTATTTTGCATTTTTTATCATATCTATACCAGCTGGAGTAGTGGAACTTTCACTTTACACAAAAGACAGTTAGTTTGCAAGTACAAATTAATACATTTTGGCTCAGCATTTGTTTTGCATAACAATAGAATTAAACAAGAATTGTGTTTTTATGCCTGTCCACAATTATTCATACCCCGTACCAAGCCTCAAGATTGATGCCTTTTTTGGGGTGATAATACACATGTTTTTGACATTCCAAACGTTCGTTATATTATGCAATAATATTTTCTATTGTTTTGCAATAAATCCATGATGTGTCCATACAATGTGGATGCATTACAAATGTGTGTCCTATTGAATGTACATTGATCAGTCAAGGCAAATAACCAAATCTGGAAATGTACTTTATCTGGAAATCGATTACCTGATAGGCTTTTAACTCTAACAATATTATATTCTACCTAAACAAAATGAATTATAAAGTTGTTGAGAAGTTTATCTTCTTTAATTTCCTAAAAAGAATTATAACCCCCTTTTGATTTCTTTAAAAAGTTATGGCCCCCTATTTCGTGCCGCCCCACCGCCTCCGGTAGAAATAATGAATGATCCATAATCATTAATTTGACGATATTTGTCGTTTTGTTGTTTTGGACACATAACCCGCATAGCATAACTTTCTTAGTTAGGTAATTTTGTTATAACAATTCGTCGAATATTCAGAGTTTTTTTTTTAATTGTATCGATCTATTTATCTGTTCTTGTATTTTGATTATCTTCAAGGAAACATAGTGATGTGCATCTGTATCGTTTATAAGCTTGGACATCGACATATTACTGGGGCCAGCAAAGAAGTGGCAGCCTCTGAGAAGATAAGAAACCAAGTTACAAGAATGCTTGTTATCAACAGCATCATGTTCTTTACTTTTCATCTACCCGTAAGTGTCGTCGTCTTTTTCAAAATAACAAGATTCTAACTGAAAATTCTGGCATTTTGAGATATACTAACTAAAGTTCTCGAAAAAAAGAATATTACACACAAATCACTAAATTGACAACTGAGTGCGGTCTTTAATCAGTTTACAAAATGCACATTTCAAATTACTTAGTAACGTAAATCATTAACACTCTGAACCTGTCGACGTTCGAGTTCTTATTTAAGTCAATATTGTAACTTTTTTATAATTTTAGAATACAGTGTGTCCCATAATGATATATGCTGGTCAAAGTGCTTACGAATTACGATGATCTACATACTTATATTTAGCTTTAAATATATAATAGGAATATAGAATTTTGAAGGTCGGTCATTTCTGACAGAAATTATGGTAGAATCCAAGTGTGACCAAACTTACCTCTTTTGAAACTCATTATTGACCATGTTCAGCATAAAGCTCAATTTAAAGGTACTCTCTAAATGTAAAAAAGTGAAATTCCACTCTAATGGAGTGAATATTCACTCTATAAAGGAGTGCCTACAGTGATCACTCTAATAGAGTGAAAGTCACTCCTTGAAAGAGTGGAACCATTTTCACTCCAAAAAAGAGTGAATTTTGTTCACTCCAGGAACGAGTGAATGTTCACTCTTCGAAGAGTGCCTACAGTGATCACTCCATTGGAGTGAAAAAAGAGTGAATATATAAGGAGTGAATTTCACTCATTTAGAGTGAACTTCACCCTCAGTGAGAGTGAACAATAATGGAACATTTTAATTACTTAATCACATTCACATGAATAACATGCAATTCAATAGAAAATTTGAATAACAAACAAAGAGTCATTATCCAAACTAGACTTACCTTTTCTCGGCTGTCATTTGCCTATGTTACATTATCACATCCTTTCGGTAGTGAAACGATGTCATATACCAACATGATATTTCTCAATGTAAAAGTATCTAAATCTACTTTCTATGGTGTTTTTTATCGATGATGTTTTTCACGTTTCATTAATGTAATTTATATTTAATCATTATTTGGACTTTAACATTATTGCAGAAAGAATTAACATTGATATCATCATTAATTACAACTGATCACTCGCACAGAGTGAAAAGTCACTCGACACAGAGTGAAAATCACTCTTTTCGAGTGACAATAATTTCACTCTGAACTCATCAACCGCACAGAGTGAAAAGTCACTCGACACAGAGTGAAAATCACTCTTTTCGAGTGACAATAATTTCACTCTAAACTCATCAACCGCACAGAGTGAAAAGTCACTCGACACCGAGTGAAAATTAACTCTTTACGAGTGACAATGACTTCACTCTGAACAACGAGTGACATTTTCACTCGTTTACATTAAGAGAGTAGTTTGCTGTATTCGCCATTAAGATCCAATAGAAAATCAGTATTGAATGGTAGGAGGGAATAGTTCTGCTTGAGTGATTTATATCATATATTATTTTAGGCGGCAGTTTCAAGTAATATGTGAGTTCATTATCAACTGATGCTGGAAGTGAAAAACCGGTTTTCAATATGTTATGCCAAATCAGAACGGATGAAATTAAAAGAGTTAGGAAACTAGTTCCCCATTCTATTGCAGATGGCATTTGACTTGGTCTGAAATGGTTTTTTCTTCTTCTTCTTCTTTTTCAAACCCGAATTAAATAATTCTGTTACTCCACGTTATTACATTTGCTAAATAGTTGTGATTAACAATTGTAATACACAATGATCTGGGCATGTTTGCGAAAGGCTGGTAGTGAAAAATGAAATTAATTATTTTGTTATTTGTATACTTTTACTGTGTCATAATGACCCTTCCGTATATTTGTCATTTAACACGACTTATTTGAACTATATTAGGCCTACTTCTTTTTACTGTTTTGCGTTCACTTTTCAGGATAAATTCTATGAGGGTTATAGAGCAGCTCACCTACTATTCGATATGCGCATAGACGCGATACCAGTACTTTATCACAATGCTATGGAAAACACTGGGAAATTATGTCTTTTCTTCAATTCAGCTACTAACCCGATCATATATGGCATATCAAACCAGAAGTATAGAGAGGCGTTTAAGAGAATAGTGTTTAAGAAGAATACGTTTAAATGTAGTGACAGCAAGCAATCACAATCACAGCAGAGCAAGTAAAGGGTTCAACAAAAGAAAGTATACCACTTTGTTTATGTCATTTCGAGTAACATTCAATAATTGCTCAAAAGTACTGCGCCAAAGTGTTCGATTGTTTTGCTCATTGACCAACCAATTAAATTAAAAGCCTCACGCCCTGAACTGAATATTTAATGAGTTATGAGGAAACACGATTAAAGTTTATTTCTGATTGGTTGAATGATGAAAATGTTAATGAGTGGTGATCAGAGTTGGACTGTTTCAATAATTAAGAAAGGGTGGACAAAATAACAAACAGAAAACTAATTATTTATTAGCGCGATTATATTGGTACAAATCAACGATTTAGATAAATAGGCATCTTTTTCAGTAATGAATGAGAATAATGACTGTTTAGCAGCTGTTTTCGTGAATTTTATTATAAATCCTCGGTTGTTGCTATGGTCGTTCGGAATTGACAATTCCTCAGACCATTACAACAACCTCTGATTTCAAAACAAATTCACGAAAACCGCTGTTACGCCGTCATTATTCTTTAACCCTAACCCTAACCCTAATCCTAATAATCATGTTAATAGTGGAATAAGGCGAATTTCCTTTGTTTGAATTCTCGGAATATATCATATTCTTCACTGTCTCCTTAAAGAGGTTTAAACCGTATAGCCATCTAACCATAACCATAACCATAACCATAACCATAACCATAACCATAACCATAACCATAACCATAACCATAACCATAACCATAACCATAACCATAACCATAACCATAACCATAACCATAACCATAACCATAACCATAACCATAACCATAACCATAACCATGACCATGACCATGACCATGACCATAACCATAACCATAACTATAACCATACCCATAAACATAACTATAACCATACCCATAAACATAACCATAGCCCTATCATATATTTCTTAAATATAAACAATATTAGCGTTAGCATGTTTACGTTCATAAAGAAACGACTCTTGTATTTAATATGATTCTTTAATAATTGTGAGTTATTTTGCACAAAGTGATCACTAAAATGTTATCACTAACAAAAGGTTGTACTATACAATAGTAAATAGTAATCACTATAAAATGTTACCAAAGTGTAGCAAGGCGATTTAGTATTTACGCAGAGAGGGTAGAAAAGAACATTTTAGAGTCAAAGTAACAACAAAGAACAATTTGTCTAACCAGTATATATATATACATGTACATGAAAATAAGTGTTGAATTACTAACTGAGTATACAGGGTGTCTCAAAAAGAATTACAACGCAATTTCAGAGGATCGTAACTTTCTGAATAAGTGTCGGAATGGAACAATTAAAATGTCAAAATAAAGGCAAAGATGTTGGCTATAATTTTCAGCAAACCGGTTTCGATACAGTTCAGTGATTATGGAGAAATGAGCAAGTATGTAACATTAGTCAGGCAACAATCCCATCCAAGTTTGCTCATATTGAGTGATTCAGACAGCACTGACAAGAAATCAATCAATGCTTCTCTCTCAAATATTACATTCATGAACATGGTTTTTCTTGTTGTAGTTTCTATTTAAAACCAAATAATATGCCGGATAAGAACAATGTTTACATAAAAATGATCATAAAAGTTGTCAAGGTTATTTTCATCATATTTTAAACTTGATATCAGTTGAAATTTACCATCGCCAATTCGCACTTTTACTTTCAATATCTTTATTACGATTGAAAACATAATGATAGTAAATATGAACATTGCCGTTATTAACCAAGTTCAAAATAACTAATAAGATTGCCAATAGAAAGTATCAAGTTTTTTTGTGTTTACATTGGCAATGAAAATGACGGCTGAAATCATGTTATTATCGGCAATTGTGCGCATGATAGTCAACATTTATATCGCGATTGAAAACAAAACTAACGTTTGTTTATATTGGAAGAATATGGTTATCTCTCTGTTTACAATAAGATAAAATGATTCCTATACCTAGTGCAACTTTTCTGTTGCATGCGCGGTCATTGAAATCGCCATAATTTTAAAAGTATCCATTCGATTTTGTTGAATGAGGTATCAAACTGCGGAGAAGAAATTTGCTCATTTAATGTATATCTCATATTTTTGGTACCGATTATTTATTTTGAATTAGTCAACCTCAAAGCACCTGGTCAGGGACTTTATGTGCTAGGTGTAGAATAGATTTGATATTTAGAATAAGTGACCGATAGGTAAGTTTTGTCTCTTAAAATATATATGTCAATGAATAGCACTTGTTTTTTCTTCTATATGTCATCCAACTCCGTAACACTAAATGGACAATCTCCAGAAAAGCACAACCATTACTCATATCAATTTACAATGCATTTGTAGCCGCGGTTCCAAGCTACAACTATGTTATATTTCATAAGACTGGCTTATATAATAACACAGCTATGAGGTAGGAGGTAGAACCTATTAAACCACCCTCGTATATTGACAATTTCTAACACTGATATATTTTGATGCGGCGGCAGTAGCAGCCACCACCACCACCACCACTAAAGGACATTTTGGAATGCATAATAATTTACAAGTATATTAATCATCCTTGCTGTAATAATATTGCCATGGTTAAACCCATTTTTTAATATCGTGCTTTATATAAAGTAGAGCTGATGTGCTAACGTTAAATTGGTAGCCATCGCTTTGAGTATATCTGTACACATGAATTGCAATGGTTTCAGTTCTTCAACCGTTTACGTAAGACATGTGTGTAATACACTTTAACGAAGGACTGTCGGTAACGTTCATTGGTTAAACCGTAAATGACGGGATTACACGCCGAATTCAGATACAGGCACATATTTCCCACTGTTACCCACGTAAAAAAGGATGAATTGTATACTATCAAGCTCATACCGACGGAACGATGTAGGAGCAGGTCGAAATTCAGGACTTTTGTCTGAAGCAAAACAAACGGCAATAATTATAAGTGACACAATTACCAAAACTATAATCATAAGTTATAGATACATGTATGGATGTAGGAATGTGTGCTGACAAACAAACAGTCAAAGATTAATAATCATTTATACATAGTAACTGGCAGTTTCATGCCCACCAACCAAACTTGGTCGGCGGCAATCATCAGACTTGCCGCCGACCTGTGTGGATGGTGGGCATAAAACTGCCAGTTACTATGTATACAAATATCTTAATTTGTAACTGGTTATCTTTCATCATATTACGCTCTTCTTAGAAATCGAGCATTTTTGATACGGGCAGTGCAGTGCATCATTTGATAATTATTATGTATGTATGTATAAATTGATTGATGGATGGATGGGTGGATGGATGGGTGGATGGATAGGTGGATGGATGGATGGATGGATGGATAGTTGGATAGATGGATGGACGGTTGGATGGACCCAACGGACGGATAGGTAATATAGATCATTGATGTAACTTATGATGTAACTCTCAAACTCACCGGTGTGTGCAACAAAAAGAACACAAACGCATTGGCTATAAGCATTGTCGTTACTTGTTTCTTAAGCGCCACTGCTTTGTGCTGTTCTCCAGCAGTTACAATGTCACGCTGTCCAAGTTTGTGAATTATCCTGGCATAGGCGTAGATGTTAACTGAGAAGTACACAACAGTCGGTATAATCAATTATATATCGAAGACCTTACGACAAATTTAACCTGCATTAATAGCCTATTTTTAATCAGATTAGATATTACATAGTGACGTATTATACGTCATGTGAAAGATTTGTAATAGCACCAACTCAATTCTTGGCTTTGCAGCTTTGATACATAATAACAAAAACGATCGGTTATACATCACGAAATCGACTCAAATTTACCATAGGTCACTATGTAATGCCATCGACCATACGTCACTATGTACTACAAAATGTCATATCTCTAGCGAATATTATGGAGTATTATCCACTTGATTGTCCTAACTTCAACAACTTTGACGCATGGTTATAACACTTTTTATGGCCTCCGGAGTGGTCGTTGAAATAGTCATTTGTTAATAAAGACACATGCTATTCTAATGAAGGTTCAATTAAACAATGGGACATTTGTATCCTCAGAATACTCACAATTGTATCAATTTGTAGATTTGTAGGGCATGATCTGATCATGGCTTTTTTAATTTTTTTTTATCTTTTATTGTTTGTTTCTATCATAATTTTCACATTTCACATAGTTTCATCATGTTTACATTGCATTATCGATCATGGCTTTATGATGTTTGCGAAATTTTTGAACAATCACTTTTTCTCTTTATATTGGTCTTCACCAAGTTTAAAATCAACATACCGATTATGCAAATGAAGAAGGGTACAAGTTGCACAAGAGGATCAAGTAGTCTGAACGATTGATGCTGCACCGTAAATGTACAGGACTGCGTTTTCCAAGCTTTGGCAGGAGTGGCAGTAGGAAAATATATGCACAGGGTTCTAGTTCCGGCATTGATGTACGACTGCGGGATGCCGATCATGGCAGATATCAACCAACAACAAATTGTGAGTTTAACAGTGCGTCCCGTTCCCGATATGCGTCTATGGATCAAAGGTTTACAAATTGCCATGAAACGTTCAAGGCTGACAAGAGTTACGAAAAACAATGTCGAATGGTAGAGGATATACGTTATCATGTTGTCAATGAGGCATGCGTTAGGTCCCAAAAATGCTCGGGATTCTTTCATAGGTGATGAATATACCATCACCTGTGACATGACAAAACTGTATATCAGGATGAGGAGGTCGGTAATAGCCAAATTTGCCAAGTAGAAATTTGTTAATGTACGCATATCCTTATCGAACAACAGCAATGTCAGGAAGATTACGTTTAAAAGAAATCCTATTACAGACATAATTGGAAATACTATTTTGAGTAGAGCGGTTGTGACAGGTAAACGAAACACAACTGGAGCAAACATTTCAGGTAAGATAAGTGAGTTGTTTATTGTGCATTCTTCATCGATGAAGCTCATGGTGATGGTCGGTTGTTGTCAAAATAACTAAAGATCTGAGAAAAAAAGACAAAATAAAACAGTTGGATTAATTTCATAACAAAATAACGAAAAAAGTTTCCAATTGACGATGTCAGATAACTGTAGCCTACAGAGTGTTAACATGGTTAATACCGCATTAAGCAAATCAACACTCAATAATTGCCGATTTATAGAATGCCATGATCCACTACTGTAGGTATTTGAAAACCTTCGGTTACCACTTTTTTTATATGATTTGTAGCACTAAGAATAGTTGACACAAAGCCATTATACCCTAACTTTAACTGCTCCTCCTGCTCCATAGGATGGTAAGTAAACTATTTAAAAATGGGAAATATGAGCACAGTCAATGGTTAACAACATAAGGGAGCAGTTTAATTTGTACGCGATAAAAATTGCGAGAATGTTCCGGGCCCCGATGAGTTTTTTATCAGGCACCGATGAGATTTTTAGCGCGAACAGTTGCAAGAAGCAAAGAATTATTTATCGAGTAGCGTATTACCGCTTGTTTAAATATAACGAAAGATAAGTGGTCGGTATGTAAATAGAGCTTCGGGTTATTTATTCTAGTTGTAAGGTACAAATTCAGCATTTCATGTTTTTAGAGATAATGTTATTGATATGGATGTTTAACGTAAATTGTATTATCCTCGTGTATTTGCTAAACAATGTCCCGCTCTATTTGCTAAACATACCCCAGGGTATGGCAGAGGTCTCGTATCGGGCCCCGATGTCTATTTTATCGGGGCCTGATGACTATTTTATCGCGTATCAACTTGAAAAACATCGGGTCCAAAACATATCAGGCCCCGATACAGTCGCGATAAATTTATCTCGTATAAATGGAACTGCTCCCTAAGCCCAATACATAAGTAAGTGGGGCGACTGTTAAGTCCAACAAAAATTCATGGAAACGATGCTAGATTTGCATCAATTTCACGACTGAATAAAGCGTAACGACACTATTTAAGCGATATTTGTATCTAGTATAGAATGTATGTTGCATTACGCAGTTTAGCCAAACAAGTTTATAAACTGACAATATATTTAGCAATACGTCAATAAATGGAGATTTATATATGTTCACTTATGGCCCTGTCAACCCTACGGCGATCAGGGCAGCGATTGCACTATGCTCAAAATAAAAAGTAACACGCAAGAGCTCGGGAAACTGTTCGAAATTGTCAATTTTTAAATGAAGGTCACTGAAACCCTTTCACGTTCTGTTGTGATCAGAACCGCGCTTGCATTGCGTTGGCGACGCAGTGGGCACTGGCTAGGACGAGAGAGGGTCCCCATGGGTGCCCCTGAGCGCCGTAGTGCACCACGATTGCTTTGTGCGCGGACGTTCGGCGCGGCATTCTAATCAGCAGTGTAAAACGCAGTAATTTCACTGTGGCAGCGCAAAGCAAGCGACGGAATCGTCCCGTTTGACGTAGCAACGATTCAGTGCAAGCTGCTTTAGGTAGCAGCAGCTACTTGAGATCGCAACAAGAACTCGAAGAACCCAATCTCATTCTCTGCATATCCAAGTGGGATGTGGTGCAGACTGCCTTCCACTTCCCCTTCCTCCGCCCCTGTGTGCTGAATCCTTGCATTTAGTTTTACCATGTGCTCCATGTTGTTCAATGTTGTTCACTAGTCAAGCCCCAAAAACAAGACTGAGCACGCAGGAGGCTCTGTTTATACGCTCTTTGGAAGGTCACTAGACGGATCCGTTATAGGCCTACATCTAGCGTGTCTAGTGCGTACATAGAGTTAAAATGCATGTAGTACCAGTGCGAGGCTCTCCTCACAATTATAGGGCGACTAGGTCGATTGCCGGGTCATTTATGCACGGATGGAAAGAGAGCATTTAAACGTGATAAGTAGCATAGGGACATACTATTAGAGCTACCTTGTTTTAAAGAGTTGACAAGTGTGGACATTTTCAGGGCTCTTCCTGCATGCTATTCAATATGTTGATAATTTTTCAGCGCAATGTTGGCTTGATCGCAGCAGAGTAAGAACAAGCGCAGCGTTATGTCTGGCGTTCAAGGGTGACCATGTGGACACTCTCTCCCGTCCTATCCCGTGTCCACTGCGTCACCAATCGGTTCTCAGAGACCTTAATGCGTTTGGCTTGGCGCTTTTATATATTTTTTCAGCGCAGTGCCAGCGCAGAGCTTAATCGCCGTATGTGTGACAGCCCTATTAGACATAAGATGAAATGTATTTAACTTAGGTAACTTACATGACTATTTGAATTTCCACCAGCAATGCACTCTCAAACCAGGCGTAGTATGGGCAGTATTTATCAGTCGATATGTTTGATATAACACATGAGTCATTTGCTTTTGTTCTGACTTTCAACTGTTATATGACTGCTATCATACACTTCAACAATGTGAATGCTTTAAATTGAAACGTAGATTTTATAATGTATTAATATAGCGAAGCGCGCCCTCTAGTGAACACAAGTAAGTAAGTTATTTTACAGATGTAGATTGTAAGCTGAAAACAGAATTTCTGGACACTGTCACCCGCATTAGTCATGTTGATGGTAAATATACTGCGTAATCAATGTGATTGAGAGATTGGTTAACCATCAGTTATTATTGTAAGCTGGTACTGGTAAGCGTAAGCACCCAATACAACTAAAGTGAAATGGTAGTCAAATGGGATTATGAACATTCTGTATTCTAGAATACAGAATCTTACAGAATCCCATGTTAACACTTGCTATTTATTCCGTCAGAATACGAGAATTATAATATTCTGAGCATGGTAATTAGCGTGGAATTGAGGTCAAACGTCCCATGTTATTACCATAATGTGATGCTATATTATTGTTTTGCCTAGCATAAAACTCTTACTTTTATTTAATCGAATCATTTTTTAAATAGCTGAATAAAGGTAGAATATATTTATACTTTATAGTAGCACACGGTCCTAATCTTACAGTCATGTTTTTTTTTTAAATTCTGGATAAAACCCATTTGGCCAACATACACATTTTAAAGCTATGCGGATACTAACTTCAAGGGATGATGTCTTTATTTACAGGTTAAATGATATTTGAAGACTAGTAGAACATTGACATATTCCCCATAATAATGACTTGTACCCGGAATAACTCATACCTTTTACCCGAGTGGTTTCTCGTTCAACTATTACGAAGTGACGCTGACACGGTCCTGCTGACTATAATACAACCTTCAATTGGATGCTTAGGCGTTATATTGAATGCCTCATTCATATTTGTCGTTATGAAGAATAAAGCGATGCACTCTACAACGAACATTTACCTATCAACTCTTGCTATCGCGGATTTACTTTATTCGACCTACACCACGTGTTTACATTTAATAGAAACCAACAAAACGCCGTTTAACAGAGATAGGTATTTCTACGGAAGACTCGGCTGCAGTTTGGACCCATTTCTGAAGAATTTGGGCTATTACGCATCTCTTCTGCTGGTAAATCTGGTTTGCTTTGAGCGGTACATGGCAGTGTGCCATCCATTGTTTCATCGAGGAATAACAAGTAAACGACGAACCGTTTCTCTAGTCATCGCATGCTGGATTGTTGCAGCCATATGCTCAGGATTTCATGGATTAGCTTCAGCTGATTTCACTGTTTCGTGCCTGTATTACCCGCCAGGGTATCAACACCTGCCAAATGCTCTAGGATACTGCAGAGGGTTCTTTCTAGAAAGTGGTTGGATTGGACATTTGTTATTCTGGATGGATTTCAGTTTATACTCAGCGTCAGTTCTAGGTATGTCTTGTTCTTTCGATTAAACCATTATACTTGTATAGGCGTGTTTTGTATTTGCTTTTTAACATAACAAACAAACACGTCAAAAGTTCACCAACAAAAAAACCCAACAAACAACCTCCACAAACACACGCACAAACAACCAACAAACCTACACCCAACAGACAAACAAACAAACTAACAGACACCCCTACAGCCCAAAACAACGACAAACGAACAACCATTTCAACAAATACCACAGCCACCCAACAAACACACACCCCGATAACAATAATAGGCCTGATAATAACAATCAATTTATATAGCGCCGTCTATCTAGGCCGCCTATTCGGAGGCGCTGTAGCCTATCACGCTGCCATTAGGAAATCGTCACAATCAGTTCGCTTCACTTATGCGGCAACTGGCTAAATGCTCAACCATATCAGCACTTATATTGTAATATCACCCTTAACAGTACCCAATCTCGCTTGGGCGAACGAGGCAATTGTGATTAAGTATCTTGACCAAGGACACAAAAATGTTAGCCCTGGCTGGGCTAGAACACACAATCTCATGATCATGAGTCCTGCGCGGTTCCGCTACTAAGGACCACACATGATCTCTAAACAAACAATCAAACTCCCCAACACACAATCAAACCATTAGCTCCAACATTTTAACATGAACCAACAGAAAGACAAATATTGAATACTCACATACTCCATGAATATTTTTATATCATTGATTACAGGTAATGTATGTATCTACAATCGAATTATGTATGCCCTTGGGAACCGCAAAGGTCTAGAGAATAGTAATGAAGATCGTATGAGGAAAACGCGCAGACAGATTGCTCGTATGCTGATTATCAATGGAGTTTTGTTTTTCTTTCTTCATTTGGCAGTAAGTAAAGATAGAACTTGTAACTTGTTTGTAAGCCGTACTAATTCAGTTCCCCGATTTGGCGAGCTTGACCTTTCGGAAGTGTTACCTCAGAATCAGGTCATAGACACTAGTTAAGATTTTAGTTCGGGGTCGTCGTTGGTTTGATGGTGGGATTGAGAAGGATTTACATCAACAGTTGCATACAAATGAGATTAGACCGATACAAATTCTGTGACCCTACATATGTCGTTATATTTCCGGAAGGTCAAAGTTAACCAAATCGAGTCGTTATATTTCCGGAAGGTCAAAGTTAACCAAATCAAGTCAGCTGCTGATATTAACAGTGTAGCAGCGCCTAAACATTTGTGGTATTTTTTATCTGGTGTTGATATTGAATGTTTAACTTCAAATTAAGACATGCCGATGTATTTTTTATTTCAGACCAGGACAGTGGATGCAATAATATACTGTAATAATACATTCAAACTTTACGGTTGGTTACTGACAGATCTCGATACAGCTGAATGGATTGGAAGTGTCTGCGTGTATCTCAACTCTGCCATCAACCCGATAGTATATAGTTTGTGTAACCATAGATATCGTCAAGCGTATGCTGATACGTTTATACCCAAATGTTTCAACGATGGAAAAGACGAGTTGGTTGTGTCAAGACCATCAAAGACTTTAAAGAATAGAGTGCAAAATAATTAGACAGCCCCATATTGCGCTCGTCCCTCTGTATACCTTCGCGTATCCGTGTACAAATCTAGATGCAAAGTCTTCTGGTATTAATAACTAACATTTCTTCAAACATGTTCAGAATTACCTTTGAATATTACTTGGTTGGATTTCAAAAATTGTGAGCTTTTCTAACTCATCTAAAATATACTGAGACAAAAATGTATGATAGAACCTCATCAGATATGATTGATATTGCTACCCTAGGCTCTTTAACAATATATAAAGCATACACATTTTGGCTGAATTATGAGTCATGATTTGTAATGTGTATGCTGAATAATATATATACAGTTAACACAAAAAGTAACTGACCCGGTAATTAAATGAGCTTATAACTTTCTAAACTCCTACATAAACATATTAAAGTATAAAGTTGTTGTGGAATTTCTTCTCCTTAATATAATATATTGTACGTGAATGGTTGAGCATTGAGAAAGTTAAGCAAATGTAAGGGCATGTAAGATTTTCATATTCGCATTTTGCTTTTCTAAACGCGGACTCAGACGGGCAAATTATTTATTAATGGTAGTGGTAGCGCTAATTCACCGGTCGATGCCTAGGTGGTTGGATAGTCGACCGGTTGCATTGTTACGGTTGACCAATACGACACACACTCTTTTTAACCTGTCATACTCTACCCGTGTGGATAAGAAAAGTGTAAAAAACAAAATCATACTTGACCTTACATTTGGGATTATAACTTCTTCAATAATCAATCATTCCTAGCGTGCAATAGTTCTTTATGTTTATGTAGGAGTTATACTTTTGGAGTTATCAGCACATTTATTACTTGGTCATTTACTTATTTTGTTCACTGTATATTTAAAAAGTACGAATTGAATGGCTTTCGTCGCTCTATTGACACTTCGTCCATTGTCATTTCGTCCATTAATCAGTTCGTCCATACCCATTTCGTCCAATGCCATTTCTTCCAATGCCATCTCGTCCAATAGCCACTTGGTCCAATAGCCACTTGGTCCACTAGCCACTTGGTCCAATGTCATTTCGTCTAATAGCCACTTCGTCCAATAGCTATTTCGTCCATTCCCACTCCGTCCAATAGCCACTTGTGTCCGAATCCATTTCGTCCAATAGCCACTTCGGCCAATGCTTCTTATTATTATGTATTGTTTGCTTCTTATTGTTTGTTATTTGTTGTTTGCTTCTTGTTGTTTGGACGAAATGGCTATTGGACGAAATGGCTATTGGACGAAATGGCAAATGGACAAAATGGCTTTGGACGAAATGGCTGTTGGACGAAATGGCAATGGACGACATGGCTATTGGACCAAGTGGCTATTGGACGAAATGGGAATGGACATAGTGGTTACTGGACGAAGTGGGAATGAACCAATTGGCTATTGGACCAAGTGGCAATGGTCGAAGTGGAAATGGACGATGTGGCTATTGGACCAAGTGCCTATTGGACCATGTGGCTATTGGACCAAGTGGATACTGGAGTTGGACGAACTGGGAATGGACCCACTGGGATTGGACGAAATGGGTATGGGCGAACTGGCTACTGGCCAATGGACCGTTTCGTCTAGTGTATGTGCGTTTAATAAATGTGGTCCAACTAGCCCTTCCCATTGCACGCACAGAATATCACTAGTTACGCAGAGGAGTTAACTTTCGTGTAATATTATAATTGTATGTTATTACTAATAATGTTTATAGTAAACAGTTTTAAATGATACACGCACATTTGTTAATGTTATTAATAAAGTCGATACGTCGACGTTGATGCCATGGTATAAACGATGTACATATAATTACATATTCATCCCTTGGGTACACACAACTGATAATTGAACAATGAAAAAGGAGGGTAGGAAATCAAGCAATTGTTCATGAAAATAACGATGCTTATAAACGAGTACCCATTCAACTCCAGTAGCCACTGCTAATGCAGAATATGCATTCATGTGATAGCAGACACAAGCATCCTCTAAAGAACGACATTGTTTGTTGAGAAGGAGTTCAGGAAAAGATAAATATCTGAACATAAAGGACCTAAAAATATATTAGTGAATAGGGGCTCTGAGTAAAAATAATATATAATTATGCACCATATGCTATTGAAGATATTAGACGTATTGGGTGCTGCTGGCAGATGAAAATAAAACAGTTGATATCACTCGTAGTAAAAAGATGAGTCGTCCTCGCGCTTATACCGCTTATAAAAACGATTGAGTCATTAAACCTATCGTGCATTCTGCGACCACATGTTCTGCCAAAGTATGTAGCTACGAGCGTACTGCTCATAATTACAAGTTGTTAAGTTTTTAGCGAATTTGAAATTGTGCAAACTATGAAGGCATGTTTACATACTTATTCCAACCATTGTTGTAATATTCAAAGCCAATTAGTGTTGATGTATCGATCATTATATTTCGAGAACCATATGAGTTTAATTGTCAGTGAATTGTATGTCGCAATGAATTCTGATACTTTCAAAGATAGTTTGTTAAATATATTTCATGAAGATTACGTTCCAGCCTGTATATTTTGCGATACATTGTTTTACAACTTAACTGGCCATGAAGCTAGCACTTGCGTATGGACAACCTGGACTACATGTCGGGACCTAAAAGTCTACAGTCTTGCCACATGTGTTGCCACATGTGTTGCCTTTTATCCCCCAATTGTTTATTTTGTAAAACTAAAATCTGCTCTTGGGATACTATATCGTACCTTTACTCGAAATTTGAACTTTTAATTTTACAAAATCTGAAATAATATTGTGTTTAAAACCAATTGAAGTTCAAACATTGAATTTTAACACAAGAACTTTCAAAAGTCGTACTTGGTCTCTATATAGTTCCACCCAAGAACTGGCAGATTCAACACCCGTTGAACGGCATATTGTTGTTGTTGTTGTTGTTGTTGTTGTTGTTGTTGTTGTTGTTGTCGTTGTCGTTATTGTTGTTGATTATAATGTTGCCATTGTTAATGTTATTGTTGGTGTTGTTGTTCATTATTGTTGTTGCCATTGTTCTTTTTTTATTGTTGTAGCTTGTAGCTGTTTTTGTCACAACCTCATCTTAGTAAGTTAATCATCGACGTCCACTTCCTAAAAATTAATAATTAACAAATAATAACAATGTAACATTGATAATAACTGATTGAATACGTTCATCTGGAATATAGTTAAACAATATTTCAGAAACGTCCGTTGTTAGTTTCTATTATGTTTGTATGTTTCACTATCATTTTCAGTAACATACATGTTAGCTTCTTCAGACTAGCAATTCTGTTTAGGGCTCTTGCCCAAACACAAGTAGAAGACAGCTCGAGGAAAGGGCGGGGAAAGCGCTATCCTTTTTTCTATATTGTTAAGAGGAGCAATGGCGTATCCAGGACTGTTTTGATGGGGGACTGTTGTATCCTTGCGAGCGTGTGAGCGAAGCGAGTCGAGCGACTAGCGGGTAGGGTTCAGGGGCCGCCTTAGTGCCCCTAGTGGGTCCCGGGGCGAAGCCCCTGGAAGCTCATGGGTTTTCAGGTTTTAAGGCAAATATTCAGCATTCTGAAGCAAGAAGGGTTAGGGTGGTTCGAGATCCATTATAATGTTGAAACCCGTACAAAGAATTTGCGCTCAGCGCGCAAATATTTTCAGTTTATGAACTATAATGGTCCAGAAAAAATTCTCCGAAGCCATCATGTTAACCTTAAATGTTGAAACACTGGAACTAATACGCGCGATGCGCGCACAAATTGTGATTTTTAACACGAAGGTACAGTATGACGTTTTAAACGTCCTCCACATAATTAATATTTACAATATTTGGTGTGGTTCGAGAGCCAATGTACACCTAGCAACAAAAGTCCCCGACCAGGTGCTTTGAGGCTGGCTAATTCAAAATAGATAATCGGTACCAAAAATACATAAAATATACATTAAATGAGCAAATTTCTTCTCCGCAGTTTGATACCACATTCAACAAAATCGAATGGAGACTTTTAAAGTTATGGCGATTTCAATGACCGCGCATAACAACAGCAAAGTTGCACTAGGTATAGGAAATCATTGATTTGTGTGTAATAATACTGTCATAACTCTGTGCTATCTGGATGAATGGGTCTGGAGTGAGCTGTGAAGAATGAAAGTCTTTGCTATCTTTACACACACACCAACAGTGCGTAATCACACAGTGCGTAATATGTCAAAATTCACAATATATTAATTTGGCCATAACATGTAATAAATACCCTTTTTTAAACTGTAATTTAGACCAGGTCTCCCGTTTTGGAATAGAAACCTACCCGGTGTTGTAATATTGCCTCAAAAGCTGCCGTACCAGACGGGATTTAGTATTGTGAAACATTATCTTCAGCTTAATGCATACTTGAAAAGGCCTCTAAGTCTAACCAATGAGGTCGAGCTCACGTATCGCACAACACGGATGTCCGTTGCACCGTTTTTGAGGTGAGGTATGACCTCGCGTACTTAACGCGAGATCAAGAGCATGTGACGCGCGTCCATTTTAATTAATTGCTGCGAGGAATCTGCAGGGATCACTTGAGGTGATACAAAAGGAAACTAAATACATTAAACATATAACATGAAAGCAGTTAACCAACCCACGTTGTTTACAATTAGACAATATAACATTATCGAAACAGGCGAATGTGCCAACGAAAAATAAGAAAGGACATTCAGGGTCGGGGACTTGAATCCCGGTCTCCTGAACTCTAGGTGGCGCCTTGATTACTTAGCACCGGTCTTGCTGATGCATCTTTGAAAGACGTTGAGACGGGTTCGCCCAGAAGCAATAGGAAATATGATAACCATGCGGTAATAATGGACACAGATACTTTGTTATATTGCGGTAGTGCTCACCTCCTATACACAAATGTAATATTGCTGTAATTGTTTCTGTAGACAAAACACACAATAACGGAAAGAACTTCAAGGAAAGACACTTCAATATTTTACTGAATACACAATACGATACATTTTTGACTGCTTTGGGCATCAGTACAACCTGATATCAATAGTTCTTTCTCGCTTGTCATTTATCATCATCTGTAATTCAGATCGAATTTTGGAAGACTTGAAATGTTCACGTCGCATTGTCGGTTCGTTTCGGCATTATACATCTAAGAAAGATTTTAAAGACACCACCACAATGCATCGCGTTTTTGAAAAATGCCCTAATTTTGGTCTTTAATTTGTCTCCGTACCCATAGACATATGCACACAATCATGGCTTCATAGCGCGTTCATCGTTGGAGTTAATAAATCTGTTATCAGTGTTCCTTTTTCTTATTTCTAAACTTAAAGGTGCTATTCATTGAAATATAGCCAAATTATATATCATTGGAAAGCTTAGCAAAATGGTGGTGTCCACCCGAGGGTGTCCATGTCCCAAAATGCTACTGTAAATAATAAATTGCATTAGAAAGTACCGGTGTAAGGCGGATGCAAACCCGGAAGTGGAGAGGTGAAAATCAAGATTCTTGTATGACGTATTGCAAGGGACCCGGTAATGTAAACAAACTCATTGTCCATTGTGATGCATGCCTCTCTTGTATCTATTTGAATAGTAGCTCTGTGTGCAGTACTGTCTGTGTGGTATCGATCTCGGACTTCGATGAATGGGTTGAATAGGATGAGGATGAATATCTGTGCCTGGGGTGACGTCAGAATTCTAAAGCCCGTTTTGACTATTTATCCCAAGGTATAAGGGGGGTCTGTACTCGAAAGTTTGTATTGCCTATTGGTCATTCCCAGTTTATTAGGTTGAGATGAAATAAAAATTAACATATTCTATACAATCTAAGCTTTTCATTGACACCATACATGATCTAAATAAGTAGGACCTTTAAGAGGTCGACAAATGCATCGTGTGGAAAAAGCTTTAGTTGGTTGGCGTTCGCCCAATGCATTGTGGGAACACTTTAAAATCTTCTTTGGTACACACCAGTAAATCGCTGTAAATTTCTAAATCGATAGGTGTTTCCGCTTCCAATTTGTTTAGCTTCCGATTCCGGTCCAAAAACAGCTACACTTGATTTGTTTAAAAAAACCAAGTGACCCTCTTGCCCTCTTGTATTCGGACAAGCTGTATATCGAACTTCAGGATGGATGAGTATGGAATAGATGCACGATTATGTGGGTGTGTGATGGCGTTTGATGTTGGTGCGTTCTAAAAGCTCATTAATCAAAAACGACATTGTATTAGAATATTTTAGCGTGAACATCGTCTTTTTGACTCGAACGGACGGACTTGACCTTTTGGGAATGTGACGTCAGAATCAGGTCATAGACTATCGGCATTCGGTATCGGCCCGTCTTTGTTAAGTGATTGTTGGTTGGCTCTGATGTAAACAGTCTCCTTGACCCCTCTTTTAAACCAACACGAGGATCCTTATCCAAGATCTTTACTATACAATAAAACCAAAAAGGACAAGTAGTGTTGCCATACATCAAAGGCACGTCCGAAGTCCTACGCAGGATATTCGGAAAGTATACGGCATACGCGCTTGTTTAAAACTTACGCGCTCACTACGCCGACTACTTGTTTCTCCAAAAGACAAAACAGAGAAGAAATACACGGTAGGCCCAGTGAATCTGATTCCTTCCCAGGGTCAGACTACCAAGGGACTTTGCCCTGATTCATATATCAGAGAAACCGAACGTTCATTAAAGATCAAGTTTTTAGAGCACAGACTTCCTAGTTCCACCTTGTCCGATGTATCCCAAGTTTCCCAACACATCTATATTTAGTCTCCAGGAAACCGTGTGGACAAAGTAAAGATCTTAGATAAGGATCTTCGTGGCCATCTTTAACCAGGTTTAGTAGTTAACTATGCACCCACCACTGTGGGTGTTACATGGACCACGCCCTCCGTGGTAGCCGGAAATGACCACGTACTGTAGTCGAAAATATAACACGCTTTCGTGGCCAAATTGAATGACCATATTGACCGTGGTTATTCGAATGACCACGTATTTGCGATAAAAGTTTGGTTGTGTTTCTACTGGGTCAATTTAAAGTAAAACACTCTATTTTATAATAAAACGTATTACTCGAATAGTGGGTGGCCGAGGCAACTCCCAAATTCGATGGTAATTGTCATGTATATAATTCTCAAAAAGATGATGTTCACGCTAGAATATTGTAATAACATGTCGTTTTTATTAATGAGCTTTTAGTATGCCACAACATCAAACACCATCACACACCCACATAAACAAGCATCTGTTTGTCATTTACTAGCACATAGGCAAGTGCGGACAGGGGGAAGTGTGAGGGTGGATGTGCCCCCACCCCTCACAAGTGAAACATTTTTCATATTTTCGAACCCATTTGGTGCGATCTGGTGTATACCTTTGGACAATGTTACAGCGTACGACTCTTTATTAAGTGTATATAATATCATTAGTATTTATTCGGCTTCTCATTATCACAGTTAAGTCCGATACTCCATATCGCGAAATTTGCGTCAATTTCGCTCCCACTTCTTTCGTGCGACAAATTCATTTTATACTCTGCGCGATCAATCAATATTTCGCAACGTTAATGTTGCCGATGCCTCAACCGTCGTTTACAGTTGCCGTTACTTGTTTTTACGGTGAATTTAGGGATTTGTTTAGAGGGATTTAAATCCACGAATGTTTTGGAAAGGATTTTAGTGATGCTTTCACAGGCCGCTAATGACACATTAATACAATTAAGTAAGAAGATGAGGTGGTCTTGGAAATAAAAGGGAGCAAAAGGCCAAAATAAAATGTAACGTGACATGTGATGGTGCATTGGAAGAGTGTAAAATGACCCTCTTAGTGTATCAGTCCAATGGTCTATCATAACATACTATACAACATAGACTTAGGGGCCATATCCAAACTCTCAAGTGATTTTATAGCGTTTTTCTACCGATTTTACCCCGGTATTACAACGGTATTTTTTTCTATTGTTAAAAGCATCGGAAAAAGATCGGTGATTAACTAGAGCCTCTCTACTTAGCTGGCGTTAACAATAGAACTATTGTAGTACTCTCGATGGCTCAATTAGTGAAGCAGACAGATGAAAGCGCGAGGAAGGTTGTGTTATTAAGCTGACCAGTGTTCACCCGACCCCCGTTGTGACGTAAAGAGTGACCCATTTGCCAGATTGTACACCTATCGGGTTTCTAGTACAAGTGCCAGGTTTTATCATGGCAGGTGATAGAGGCTAATCGCGACACTCCTCAAACCCCGACTCAAACGAGATATGTTTGTAGCCGCCTATTCATTGCTAGGCTTATCGTAATCCACTCGTTAACGTCATAAGAATAATCCTCCTTGAAGTGGCCTTTAAAGACTATTGTTCAGCCGTGGATGATTTTTGAGTAAGCAGTACAAGCATGGATAATGTTATCATTGAATACTAAACAATATGGAAGCCATTAAACATACAACGTGTTATTGTTTTCTGGTTTAGGCATAATGTGTGTAATCAAGTAGCATTATGAATCTTACTCCCCTAAATAGTGTCATTTTTCTGCGTTTTTAGACTATTTAAGAATGTTGCATACACTCTGAACGTGACCTAATAAATAATAAATATGAAGAAATTAAGTAATTAATGTAAATAAATAATATATAAATTAATAATTATATCAATAAAATAAACTGTATTTAGGCCTATTTATAATTAATTGATTGATAAATAATTAAATAAACATCAAAAATTAAGAAAGTAAATACAAAATAAATAAATAACGTTAAAATTATGTCAATATAAATGAAAACCCCGAACGGACGTATAATGAGAGAACAATAATAAATATTATATTTCGGCATACTTAAAATCCTAACCGACCTCTACCCAGACTCGACCGCTCTAAGTATAGAGCACAAGGAATATAAACCGCCACAAAGATTCGAACGTGCTGATTGAGAGTCCTAATCTTTACCAACTGAGCTATTTCGATTTTCCTGAAATCCTCAGCGCTTTATACCCAAATATAGTTCTCATTCAACTATTCCCTAAATACACACGGATTTTTCAACACGATGTTGTTGCCTGTAAAATGAGTTATGATTTATTAGATTTAACGAATAACAAATCCCGTACTTTGTGAAACGATTCTTAAGTTATTTTCGTTCGGCCTATATATAATTTTTGAACAACATTAAAAGCTATTCGCGGTCTGATAAATGTACAATTTAACAAACCCCCTAGTATACCCCACTCCCCCCCCCCCCCCCCTCCACCTCCCAACTCAAAGGTTGCATTCATGACTCAACGATTTTTACGAAACTTATGTAAATCCCTATCGATTGCATAGTCAGACATCAAGGAATTACCTCAATAGAATCCACTTCACTCATGCGTGTCCGTAACAAAAGGTTCTTGTTCCCGTAGTATTCGTTGTTCAGATCAATTTGATGCAAGTCTTACTGTTCAAAGAATGACCTATACATTTGGCGGGTTATTTAAACGAGTATCCGTCAACATGCGTGTTGATCTGTAGTATTAGTCTTTTCAAATTTGGGAACAGACTTTAGTTCCTACAAATATGACCGACTCATGGATGGCTTCTATTGCTAGTATTCACATCACATTATCTAAATCAATAGTCAATACATATAGCATTGAATATAATTTAGATAACAAAAAGGATTTGGTTTTTCTGTCACGAGGAGGACAAGGAAAACATTCAATTGTACCTGTCCAATTACTGTATCCGAATTCGTATCGAATAATGTTAAAATCCATGTTCTGTTTCTTATAATTTTATTGCTACTACGTATGTAGCTCCTTATAATAAAACAACAATCAAAAACCACACACACAAAAAGCCCCCAACAAACAAAAACAAAAACAACAAAAACAAATTCAACCCCCCCCCCCCAAAAAAAAAAGTAAGAAAAAACAGAAGAAATAAATATAAAGGGATAACATAAGTAAATATAATCATAAATATGGGTAAAAACCGTGGGACGTACAAAATAAAGGTACTACTGAGATCGAACTTACGATTCAATGGTATCTATATCAATATGAGTGTTCATTGTAAATCCGCTGCCCTACCAACTGAGCTAACCGGTACACGGCAATTTCTTGTCATGCGCATTCAAATATATGGATAGGTTCACATGAATTTAAAAAAAATGATAACACAATAATAGGTCTTATGAATAACAAAGCCCCTCCCCCAAGAAAAAAAATAAAAAAATATTAAAAAATAACAAAACGAAAACGTTAACAAAACAAAACAAAACAAAACAGAGAAATTGGAGACACAGAGAGAAAAATAAGAAGAAAAGGGAAAAAACAGACAGAGAAGAAATAATGATTGGTTGAGGAATTGAACCCGGGATTCCTGCGTGTAAGCGCTAGAGCGTGGCCACTATGCTACACTAGACTATTACAATTTTGGCAAAGTCGTTGATAAATATATATTTAGTATGGAGTTATTCAAGCATCACATTTCTTATGCGTTGCTGATCCCCAAACTTTGTTTTCAAAATTAAAATAATGAAGCGATTAACATTTAAAAAAATGGGAATTGTTCTTTAGGATTTCAGCTTCTTGCTGGTGCTGTGCAATTATTTGACGCTCAATTCTCATAGCCCTAGTGAACGCAATACTGAAGCGATTACAGAATCGCTTCAGTATTACGTTCACTCGGGCTATGAGAATTGAGCGTCAAATGTCGCAAGTTGTATGGTGGTTTCATGTTCCAAAGGGTTACAGGCCAAATGCAATGCGATGTGACAGTTGACAACCAGCAAAGACCATTATATTCTATTGAAAGGGAACATTGTATCGAAAATTGAAGAAAGGACAAAAGTCGGAAACAATATCCTCTCTGAACTAATGACTTGGATTGTATATTGTATAATACATAAGTATTATATTGTATAATACTTCCAAACACGATGGTCAATATATTACGCCCCCTCCGTCATCACCCATCCATTATACAAATATGTAACGTGACCTATCGCCAAAATGTTTTCAGCATTGATTTCAATGGAATGAAGGGGGAAATGGGCTATCTGCAAGATCATGGCAATACTGCGCCAAACAATAGATGAATAGAGTGAGAGTAAACAACATGCCACACTCGTGATGGAGCGGTAGCTTAATTCATATGTCTAGACGACCAGATACATTGATCGGCGGTGAACGTAAACATTTCACGATCGGATTTTAAAAGCTTATAGTATTTCTTAAAGAATATAACACAACCGTCCTCGCGCTTTCATCTGTCTGCTTCACTAATTGAGCCATCGAGAGTATTACAATAGTTCTATTGTTAACGCCAGATAAGTAGAGAGGCTCTAGTTAATCACCGATCTTTTTCCGATGCTTTTAACAATAGAAAAAAATACCGTTGTAATACCGGGGTAAAATCGGTAGAAAAACGCTATAAAATCACTTGAGAGTTTGGATATGGCCCCTTATATCTTTCGTTTTCAAAAGTTTATAATCTTTCCGTTGTAGGTCATACAGATTTTAATAATCCTGCACCTAGTTCATCAGTTTTTCCTTAAATGCGTCCACGTTGAATGAAATTGGGTATTTTTAGCAATGTTGGCAAATGAATGATTCCGCAGTAGAAGAGATAAGTATACCATTTGATTCCGTTTAAAAGTTACATAATTAACTTCTAGTTACAAATATTTTTGCTTCAATAAAATTCAAATGTCATATAGGAGTCAGATTGCAAAAATGCTCAGATTGTGTTGCAATCAACTTGCAATGCATATCAAACTGTTCCTGACATCATTAGGAGAAAATACGTCAATAGTGGTATAACCACCCGATACGGCAAATACTTCAAAAGTCAACATGTTGTCTTAGTTTGTCGTACAACTTAACTATAGCTGCATTTTAGATAACTCGTTTACTAAGATATTGTATATAACTCATCTTGATGCTTTCTGGAGTGGAAAAAACACTTTTAGAAATTCCCGTCGGTATTTCCCATTGAAACCACTATATATCAATGGCTTAACAGCCGAATTCATATAAACAAACAGTTCTCCAAGCCAGGTCCAGGTATAAAATGCCCCTGAGCTCATTAATCGGGTTGTAATTAGGCCAAAGCGGCGCAAAAGGAGTCTCAGCAGAAAGAGCTTTAACTGTAATAAAATTAGAAATTCATATATAAACGTAAAAAAAACATAGAAATACATAGTCTGTTAGTTCGTTCGTTCATTCACCTGCTTAATCATTCACCTAGTCATTCATTCACCTATTTATCTATCTATTTATTTATTTATTTATTTATTTATTTATTTATTTATTTATTTATTTATTTATTTATTTATTTATTTATTTATTTATTTATTTATTTATTTATTTATTTATTTATTCATTCATTCATTCATTCATTCATAAACATTCATTGATATAAAACTACGTTCATAAAAACTAAAAGATAAATTTAATCAACCATATAAACAAATCATGAATACATAACTAAATTCAAACTTACAGGCATATGCAGCAAGAAAAATACCACTGCGTTTACAAACAGCATAAGCGCAACCTGATTTCTTATGTTTGACGTTCTTGCATCTTCGTTGGATTCGGATGTAACTTTTCGCCGACTCAGTTAATATGTTATACTGGTAAACATAAAACAAGATGCTGCAAAATAAGAGCATTTCAAATTAATTTCATTTTATGCGACAAAATAAAACCTGTGCTACGGGTTAAATGCACCTCTCAGGTGTACTATAATATAATAGTATACAAATATGGACTGCTCATGAGGGAAATGGGGTGAAATATTGCCCCTCGGTGATCTGGAGACCGTAAGCCTACTATTTTCCCGAAGCCGGCGAATAAAGAGCAGTCCATATTTGTTTTATATAACGCATGAAAATATTCACACTTGAACACATCTTTCTTAGTGAATATGCTAGTCGATTCTCGACAAAATCAAAAATAAGCTTACTTTTTAAAGTTTTTACTCCGAGCAAGTCGCCGAGGAATAATTACTCTGATGCTGAACTCATCTCATCGATAGAGGTCTAGACCTCGTTGCAGAATGCCCTCAACCTCAGGTGAATTGACAACAAATATTTATGATTCATGACTAAGATTCAATGAAATGTTAATTCAGCCGATAAAAGATCTGTGCCAAATATTATAATGCAATGCAGACGACTTGTTTACTTGTTTTGAAGCGATTCCTCTTTTGCTGTGCACTGAGCGGAGTCCGTACACGCAGATGGTGGTGGAATCCATTTATTGTTTATACCGAGTAGGGCCTTCTAGCGGGCCTTCTAGATTTGTAGAAATTAGAAAAAACTTTATGTAGAATGACGATCACATTCAGGTTTTATACAGGGTCTCTCAAAACGCTCCATGCCGGGATTGCACGAGCCTACGAGGGAGGGCATTTTTGGTCTATTCAAAAAGCAGGTTCTATTGACCGCCCGGTCAATAGTACTTTTTGAAAGACACAAAATGACCGGGAATGACGTCAAGCATGAAATAGGCCAAAATATTTTGTGTTGTGTAATGTATTATCCACCAATCAGATGTCTAGAATATTTTCATGGGTTATATAATGTTTTATAAACATATAAATGACCATATTGAAATTACCAATAATCCCACGTGTGCTAACATTAATTGAGCCAAAATCCAAAATGGCCGCCGTACAGGGGTTTAAAATTCAAATTGCTTCAATTAAGCTAAAAAGCATACCAACTTGTTCATTAGTATCATGCTAAAAATGATTTTTCGTACTTTATGTACTTCCGATGTCTCAAATTATTCGTTTGATCACAAGGATCCCAGAAATAGGAGTTTTATGTTTGCTGTGCCTTGTACAGAGGTCAAATGTAACATTCAAAAGGCTTTTGGAATTAACTTGAACATTTGAATCCTGTACAAGGCACACTTTAAGTTTTTGGATTCAGATTTCAGATGTCGACTTAAGTGTAAATAAAGCTAACCACCAGCAGATTTGGGACATTTTCGGAAGAAGGGGGTCAGCAAATTTGTTTCATATTAAGTCTATGAATACCTTTAGACAAACCATCATTCATGGTGGGCATAAAAAAATCTCAGTGTTTCTAGATTATATTATACATACAGTTCAATTTTCACAAATTTGACACCTGGGAAATGAACTTTTCAAATCATGAGCAAAGACAAATGGCACTCCCATCATGTGCATGTAAATACTTCCACATCCATTTTTTATTGGCATATAGCAAACATATTTCTTGTTATATTTTATCAAATAATAGACCTGCAGTGTTTCTAGTTTTTAACAATGAGAGTTTTTATTTCCTCAATTTTCCATGTTTTTATGTCAAAAAGTGATGTTTCAAATGTCTCCTGTTCTCAGTTGGTCAGTGGTTCAGGTGTTAGTTTGTATGTTGGTTATAAAGAGGAGCCATGGCCCCTTACAGGTATGAAATAAAATCATTGTGTTTTAACTTTTATGTTATAGAAACACTGGGTCAAAACATAGACAAATTTCAAAGTATCAAATTCCAATTTTCACAGTATCTTCCGCATTTTTGTAAAAAATCTTTTTAAGTTTTCATGAATGATGATTAAATTCATTCAAAACTATTCAATAGTAACCCTAAATTATTTTCAACAAGTTTATTTATCAGTGTTTCTAGTCTAATGGTACTTTTCAATGAAAAATAATTACGGGTATGACATTCACAATGGCCTAAACTGGAAAAGATATGTGGGTTGTGTTAAAATCCATTTAATTACAAAGTGGTTCAGGTGTTAGTTTATATGTTGGTTATAAAGAGGAGCCATGGCCATTCACAGGTGTGAAATAAAATCATTGTCTTTTAATTATTATGTTATAGAAACACTGGGTCATAACATAGACAAACTTTAAAGTATCAAATTCTAATTTTTACAGTATTTTCCGCATTATTTTCATGAGTGATGATTGAATTCATTCAAAACTATCCAATGGTAACACTAAATTATTTTCAACAAGTTTATTTATCAGTGTTTCTAGTCTAATGGTACTTTTCAATGAAAAAAAATTACGGGTATGACATTCAAAATGGCCTAAACTGGAAAAGATATGTGGGTTGTGTTAAAATCCATTTAGGTTCAGGTATTAGTGTGTATGTTGGTCATAAAGAGGAGCCATGGCCCCTTACAGGTGTGAAATACAATTCATTGTGCTTTAGTTATAATGGTATAGAAACACTGGGTCCATAACATAGACAAATCAAATTCCAATTTTCACAGTATCGTCCATATTTTTGTCAAAAACCCTTTTAAGTTTTCATGAATGATGATTGAATTCATTCAACACTATCCAATGGTAACCCTAAATTATTTTTAACAAGTTTATTTATCAGTGTTTCTAGTATTATGGTATTTTTCAATGAAAAATAATAACGGGTACGACATTCAAAATGGCCTAAACTGGAAAAGATATGTGGCTTCTGTTAAAATACATTTAATTACAAAGTGGTTCAGGTGTTAGTTTATATGTTGGTTATAAAGAGGAGCCATGGCCATTCACAGGTGTGAAATAAAATCATTGTCTTTTAATTATTATGTTATAGAAACACTGGGTCATAACATAGACAAACTTTAAAGTATCAAATTCTAATTTTTACAGTATTTTCCGCATTATTTTCATGAGTGATGATTGAATTCATTCAAAACTATCCAATGGTAACACTAAATTATTTTCAACAAGTTTATTTATCAGTGTTTCTAGTCTAATGGTACTTTTCAATGAAAAAAAATTACGGGTATGACATTCAAAATGGCCTAAACTGGAAAAGATATGTGGGTTGTGTTAAAATCCATTTAGGTTCAGGTATTAGTGTGTATGTTGTCATAAAGAGGAGCCATGGCCCCTTACAGGTGTGAAATAAAATCATTGTGCTTTAGTTATAATGGTATAGAAACACTGGGTCCATAACATAGACAAATTTCGGAGTATCAAATTCCAATTTTCACAGTATCGTCCGTATTTTTGTCAAAAACCCTTTTAAGTTTTTATGAATGATGGTTGAATTCATTCAAAACTATCCAATGGTAACCCTAAATTATTTTCAACAAGTTTATTTATCAGTGTTTCTAGTATTATGGTATTTTTCAATGAAAAATAATAACGGGTATGACATTTAAAATGGCCTAAACAGGAAAAGATATGTGGGTTCTGTTAAAATACATTTAATTACAAAGTGGTTCAGGTGTTAGTTTATATGTTGGTTATAAAGAGGAGCCATGGCCATTCACAGGTGTGAAATAAAATCATTGTCTTTTAATTATTATGTTATAGAAACACTGGGTCATAACATAGACAAACTTTAAAGTATCAAATTCTAATTTTTACAGTAGTTCCCGCATTATTTTCATGAGTGATGATTGAATTCATTCAAAACTATCCAATGGTAACACTAAATTATTTTCAACAAGTTTATTTATCAGTGTTTCTAGTCTAATGGTACATTTCAATGAAAAATAATTACGGGTATGACATTCAAAATGGCCTAAACTTGAAAAGATATGTGGGTTGTGTTAAAATCCATTTAAATAAAAAGTGGTTCAGGTGTTAGTTTGTATGTTGGTTATAAAGAGGAGCCATGGCCGTTCACAGGTGTGAAATACAATTATTGTGTTTCAATTATATGCTATAGAAACACTGGGTCATAACATAGATTAATTTCAGAGTATCAAATTCCAATTTTCACAGTATCTTCTGCATTTTTGTCAAAAACCCTTTTTAAGTTTTCATGAATAATGATTCAATTCATTCAAAACTATCCAATGGTAACATTAAATTGTTTTCAACAAGTTTTTATCAGTGTTTCTAGTCTAATGGTACTTTCAATGAAAAAATATTTTGTCTATGACATTCAAAATGGCCCAAACTGGAAAAGATATGTGGGTTGTGTTAAAATCCATTTAAATAAAAAGTCAAATTTGCAAACAAAAATATAAGTCAATGTGTTTTGATTATTACAATTACAGTGTTTCTAGATTGAAGGGGTACTTGCCATACTAAATAAACTAATTCAGACCATACTGCATCTAATATTTTGACACTGTTTTAAGGTCAGTGTCAAAAAATATGATAGGAAGGAATGGTGAGTTTTTAGTTAATTTCATATCTGCGAGGCATGAAATCCGAACAGCTGTTTACGAAGATATTGACTATAGTACCAGCACCATTGATGTTTAAAGACATAGAATCTATGCTTGTTGACAAAGAAAAACAGCGTCGGAAGCTTAAACAACTTAAAGACATTTGTGAGCAGTTTAACATAGATGTTATTGGTTCAAAGATAAGGAAGGATTTCTTTATACCTCATTTTGGCATGCAAATGTACATAGGAAGGAAACCAAAACAGTTGTTTTTTTGCTCCTGGTAAAATCATTTAATTTTTATAAGTGACGAGAGACATCTACATTCTATTTGAGCAAAAGAGAGTGTAAAAAGAACTTGTGTATGGTAAACATAATGTATCCACTAATACATTGGTAAAGGCAAGTGACATAGCATAATGTAATTTCAGAAAAATTGGAAAGGTATAATATACCTCGGATGAGCTTCACATAATAGTGAAGTATTGAATATTTCGATACCAATGTTTAAGGTATGTGTAGTGTGAAATCCGTTGACACAACCATCTATAAAACATGATGAATCAATATGAAGTACCTATCCCATGAAGAGAAAAAAGTGCAGTTATGAAGATTATAGGCCTACAGTTGAACTGCTGCTGTAAATCACCTTTGCTATGATGAGTTAGGTTTAGAATATATTGTAAAATGATCGATTAAGATTGGGTTTGGTATGTTTTGATGAACAACAGCATGTGTTGTAAAATCATCTTTTTGTATAATTCTGAAATTACCTAGAAACACTGTAAAGGAGCGTGACATTATAATAATGCTTTAACTATGTATAAAATGATAACTTCAGAAAGTTTTATTGAAGTTCGTGAAAAGTTCTATTCCATGGAGAGCTTTTAAGGCGTGTAGACAGGGGAACTAGTTCTTATAAGCATTAAAATACTTTCTTTCTTTTTTTAAACATTTTTTTCTCCAAACAAATAGAACCACCCATACCTTATTTAAAGTATTAAGAAGATAACTTTATTGACATACTTTTTCAAAATAATAGTTTGAAATCTGCAAGTAGTTAGGAATGGCAAAACAATTAATTCAAAAACGTTCATATGCAAATTGGAGAAAATGGGGAATTTATAAGATTCTTTATGATTTTTTTTCTCTTAAAGTAGAAACACTGTAATTTGTTTAGCACACCAGGAGAAGAAACAGTTTATAATGGAAATGTCACAGACCCAATATTGGTGAATTTTGATGGCCCCGAATTCTATCGAGCATAATATGGGCCTTATCTAGAAATGCTAAAATAGGAGCATATGCCCCAAACAACATTAACATTGTTGGAGTGTTTTTATTTTACAGAAGCTAGAACTCAATGGTTTTATTTTTGCTTACATGGGGCCAAGGTGTGTTAGTTGTGATTACAATGCAAATTTATTTTGAAACCGCTGACCAACTGAAAAACTGAACATCAAAAAAATCATATTTTTGGTGAAAAATACCTTGTAAATTGGAAAAACTATCATAATTTTCTCTAAGAATAGAAACACTGATGCTTAGTTTATACTGTATTTATAAAGAGGACTCTATCAATAACTTATCATTGGAAAATCACTTTGAAAACTTTAACTTGTAAGCAATGGCAATGCCATTTATCAAATAACATGTATTTTGAAGTAAGGAAAAAAAGGTGAAATTACGCAATTTGTGTGATAAGTTTTTTTCTAAAATTAGAAACACTGTCATTTTTTTAGCGCACTGGAAGAATGAGACTATCATAGGGATGCCACATACCCAATATGAGTGCATTTTGCCGACCCCCTTCTTCCGCCAATCTGCTGGTCCTTATCTTTATTGACACTTAAACCCTTAGGTCCATTCTGACAAACCAGATCCTTTGGGAATATCTCAAAATTGAGATTTCTCCATGTTAACTCTTTTTCATCTGACACCAACCGGGTGAACTTGCCAGAGTGAACCTTTGTCTTTAAGTGTTTTGCATCATCCTTCCTTTTGCAAAACAGGAACATTCGAAGCACAATATGTCATTTTTTCAAAAAACAAAGGTCACAGCTTTGAACAAGATAGTTTCTCAATAAGTTTAGAGAATGTGATTTATATTTCGAAAATTCGAATCTTTAAAAAACAATCAATAGGAAATTAAATGCATATATGTTTTTATTTCAGTGTTGCACCTTTGCTCCACCTGACAGATAATCTGAACACAAAGGAGTTACAGGCAAGATAATGGAATAGACCCCCCCCCCACATGACACCCCAGTAGTTAACTATTATTTGAAAGTAATAGTGTTAACCTTGATTTTAATTTTAATTTAGTCCCCGATTTCTTACCAAAACATATTATGAAGAATGTTCCGATCTCAATTACATAATGAGCAATCCATACTTTATACCAGTCCACAAACAGCGTGCATATGCCAAAGGCTCGAGGAATGTGTGAATATTCCGGGGGATAAGTGTAGCAAGCTTCGACGTAATTACTTTTGTAAACCATTAGAAGACCAAGCAGAAAAGCTACACTCCAACACAATCCAACCATTTTCCGCGTTCGACATTTGCTTGCAATTGCTCGGTGTTTCAAAGGCTTGCAAATGGCAAAGGTATCTTTCGAAATTTACAATCCCAACCAAAAACAGTGACATATAGTAAGTTGTGTAAGTCACGATAGAATCCACAGAACAACCAAGTAAGCCATTCCGATAGAAAGATACGTTTAATCGCGACGGAGACCAAGTATACTCTGCAAGACTTACTACACAAGAATAGGTCAAGAAAATGCAATCAGAAACAGCGAGGTTAGCCAGATACAAGTTTGTTATTGATTTCAGTTCTTTCGATCTCATAAAAACAAAGAGAAATGATATATTGAGAAGCACGCCTACTGACGCAAATATAGGTTGTACAATACTTATGAGGACATCTTCCAGTGGTTGACGGAATTGAAGTTTAATCCAGTCTTCATCCAAAAACCAACTATTGTTGTCTGTGCATTTCATCCTGGGTTTGCGATTGGTTGAGAGGTATCTGGTGCGAGGAGTAAGGAAACATATTTTTAATACAATTGAATTACATTGTATTATATTTTGGCACTAAATAATGCTCACAACTCCAGAACTTTTCCTACACTGTAAAATAGGTGACGCCCCGTGTGACGTGTTTCGCAACCAAACATTTGACGTGTGGTATGTTTAGAAACTAAACACAGTGTTCAAGTCATTAAACACCTTGACATGTTAGAAACTAAATGCTGTAACACATTTCATTGTCTGTAACACTAAATGGTGTGGGGCTGTAGGCCTATGTGGAACAAAAGTAAAACAACACAATAGAACATTTTTGAAAAATCAGACTAAAACTGCTAGAAACTAAACACTATGATGCGTTTAAAAACTGTTACAAACAGGTATTTAGAATCTTAACAATTGCTTTTTACAGTGTATTATTAATAACTTATAAATGTGTAAACAAATAAATACCTTCGTGATGATTGACAGACAATTATCAGAGCCATCTGTCTAGCTAAAACCAAACCAAAGGTTTCGAGACCTTCGTAGGCAATATCCCAAATTAAAGAGAACAGCTTAATCTATAATTTTGTCATTTTATAGTATTAAGGTGACCGTACTTTGTTAAATTAATGAGCGTATTTATTGATACCCGGTAAGATTCTTTTTGAGGAACGTATAGATGAGGTGACCGTTGTTTACATCCAATGTTTATCAACAAACGCAACGGTCGAAGGGACTGGACTGTCGATACACGCTTGAGGGAACACCATATGACCACAACACTGTCCGCTATGCCGTATTGCCCTTTATAATGCTTTGGCGGGGGTTTTAAAAGCACGGGTCCTAAACAAAACAGGATGCGTGCGCAAACTGCCGGGCAAAGAACAATGGCAACTAGCCACGTTTTGCCCGGTGTGACGTCACCTGTCACCCCATCTATAGATACACCCGACAGTTACTGACCGGGTCCTTTAATTTTTAGCTAATTAAACATTCTTATATAATACCAGACCGATCGAAAACTCCGTCATTTTTTTCTATGGGATATCATTGCCCATTATGTCCTCAAAAGTGATAATTTGTTTGAAATGATCCATACACATTCATTTAACACAAAATGATACATGACTGACACCTTTCGCATGGAAATCTTACCTGTATTTGAAGGATGTACAGTATAATATAACTCGATAGTTTACAAACAGACGTAAGGGCGTTCTCAATGTAAGTGTAGTGTACCTGTAATGGTTTGGAATGAGTATGTTTGAAATCACAGGCTAATTAGCAATCACCCGAGTCATATCACGTGACTATCAATTTATTCCTAGGCATCGCTCGTTTCGACTGTTTTACATAAATGTATACATGCGTAAGGTAAAATAGGGGTTACATTCGGATCGGCATTAGGTTACAAGGCCCGCTTAGCAGCGCTATAAATTGAGGCCCTAAAAAACGTCAACAAATTTAAATATTGCTTCATCCAAGCTGGTTGCTATGACATAATTATCGTGTGCATCCAACCGGCTGTACAGTATTGCAACGCCCATTGAGTAGTTTTAATACACGCACTGATGAGCGTAGATGTAATTTGCAACATAATGGAAACTTACCCATGCAGTTAGCCGCGAATTTTAATATATGCACTGTGTAATCCTCTCGTAGTATTGATAACAATATGTTTACCAAAGCGAATTAATAGCGCTTCTAAGCGGGCAATTTATGTCATGTAAGGTAACTGAACCACTAGGGGAGAGCGGGAAGTGTACGCCCTATGGGCAGGTTCGCCCACCACGTGATTCTCATCTTTGCGGCCACTGGTTGAATTTGGCGAACACACAATAGATACAGTAGTATGTTGCAAGCTTCCCACATTAACGTGACAAATCACCGTTTGTCAACTTATCATCCATAAACCAGTTTTGCCTCGCAAAAGTGAATTTTCTTCCATTTTTCATATTGATTTTTTCCCAAAGATATTCGCAGGACAAGGTGTTAATGTAAATTATCTTTAGGTAGGTATGGGATTGATTATGGATTTGATGCAGTTAACATCCCATCAATGTATGTGGGACATCCAGGTCAATGCACTTATTGCGCTATATGTGGCACATACGCCCTATGATGATAATGGGGCAGGTTCGCCAATAGGGATTTATATAGTTATGATTTTCCTCTTACAGGATAATTGTAATTATGAAAATAGTTATCAGTAAGGGAGTAACACTAATATTAGAGGAGAATTTTTTTCAAAAAAAATTCTTATTACTTTTAAATTCTAAACGCAAAAGTGCCCCACCTCTATATTTTGGACCCCCTAAATTTTATTTTGGAATAAAATAACGAAGAATAACGAATCTATTATGTATTGGATATTATGGTACTTTGATTAGCCTAATTCTGAGCCTAGGGCGAACTTGCCCCGGCCTATGGGCGAACCTACCCCAGCGTCGGGTAAGTTCGCCCTTTTGAGACACTTGTCTTTATCGTTTACTCTTGCCTTTACAGTAAGGTCTAGTAAGGTCTGGATTACTGAAATCATAGTCGTATGTAGCCAAGATATCAATATTTCACATGGTATCAAAAGGTCCATTCAATCTTTAAAATTGACGTCTCTAGACCTCTTCAAATGAAAATGGGGCGAACACTCCCTGCTCTCCCCTACTTTAAAAGGCTGATAATAACCAGGTTTATTATTATGGTCAGTAAAAGAAACCCATTTAACCATGTCTTATTATTACACGACCTTGACTCTGAAATCCAAGGAACCATTCAAAAATGTATAAATATGTCGTTGGCCCTATTGATATTTTAAAACATTGTCATGTCTTGTCAGAACTTTGTAATCCAATATCATCACTGGTAAAACGACATGAAACGTAATCCCTTCATTATTATCGGAACGACTCGGGGATTGCTGTAATGGAGGGGTCTTGTGTGGCACGTAAGTCGATCTTGGTCATACACGAGTCAAAAGATCAAGCTCCATAGGCGTGACTCGTGCATACATTCTAGACAATAAAAACTACTATTCCAAGTATCCTTGTGAAAAGACGAACAATTATATGCATGAGATATCATGGTCAAACATCCGAGTTTTGACCCAAAAGGCAAAGGTCAACGACTATTCACGATTTTATCGATCAATCCGTATCGGAAGTAGTAGGCCTATACAATGATATAATTTTGAAAACTTTGTGCTCAGACGAACAGTTTGGGAGCAATTTGAATATGGGAGCAATTTGGGAGCTACATGCATTTGGGACCAAATTGGGGACAATTTCAATTATTGACAATCGGTGTTAGTATGGTGGTGCCCCTCATTTCTTTAACGATTTCTTTGAATGTTTTAACGTGACAGATTGACACCTTATACAACGGACCTATGTCACTCGAGGTCAAACTCACCTGGACGTGTATCCGCCATGCGCATTACAACATTGGTCACATTCATTCAATGAAATGCAGTAAAATACTAGCATTATTTTATTAATGCAATTTTTGAAAGCAATAGGAAGTAATAGGAAATATGACAATCATGCGGTAAACTATACAAAGATATTGTGTTATATTGCGGAAATGCTCTCGTCCTATACACAAAAAGAAATATCATTGTAAGAATATAGTTTAACGGAAAACACACGGAAAGGACCTACAATATTTACTGAATCAATAATACATTTTTGAATGCTTAATAGGGCATCGGTACAACCTGCTATCGATACTTCGTGTATGGTGTGGCATTCATCATTATCCGCAATTTAGAAGACTTGAGATCTGCACGACGCATTATTGGTTCGATTGTGCATTGCACAATCCTGTATTGTTTTTGTAGATTGCTGTTTGCTGTTGGTGAGTAGCAGATCAAACCTAAATTGTTTTCGTGAATTTGTTTTGAAATCAGAGGTTTTTATTCTGGTCTGAGGAATTGTCCCTCAGGGACAATTCCGAATGACTAGAACAACAACCTAGGATTTCAAATCGAAACATCGAAACTCAAAACATTGAAACTCAAAACGTTATCAAATCCATGAATTTTAGTACGTATATAAGCATTACGTATGTGAAAAACCTAACTTCTGAAAAAATTGAGGGCTCCCTCCATGAAGGATCGCTTAGTGCCCATTTAAGTGTATCCCAATGAAGGGGATAAGTGGTCCGTGTCAAGTATAATCTTTAGTTAATGTCAAATATGCCTATACCTTTAAACATAAATCATGTATTATTTGTAGTATCTCATTTCATCGATTCGGTTAATGTACCAGCTCGCTAATCGTTAATATTATAAAATATGGTGATCATGAAATATACTTAACTGGACTATCCATAATTCCCCAGCAGGCTCATGTATGCACTAGACAATATAAATGTAATACCCATTCGTGATTTTGAGGGGGATGCGACAGCGTTGTAAACCGACACAAAATACAAACGCAATAAACATCACAACTAAATTGGTCCAATAAGAGTGAGATACAATTATCGATTTTACCCCAAAATGCGCTCCAAGTTGTAAATATGCCCTAAAGTGTAAGCTAATACTATGGAATTATTTTTCCATAGTTTGGGAGCAAGTTTAGAGATAATTGCTTTTTAGGTGTGATCCCCGTTAAATTACTTACATGTTCATATGTTTTCCCTTGTTGTTGTACATGTACACCCAACATGTAAACATAATGTCATCATCATGAATGCTTACTTTGTCTATACTTATCATATGATTTTTCTACTTAGATTGCACTACGGACAGCGAGCACTGTTTTGTTCACATTACAGCACCATAATTTGGTGCTATAGCACAGACCATACCCACTGGTTTCTACGAGATCAGCTTGAGTGCAAATCGATGTATGCACATTAAACACTTCCTTGCAACAACACAATACCGAGTTATTGAACCTATATGGTCGAGCAACAGTGGACATAGTCGCTACAGCCTGTTTGAGCAAATTAACCCAAATTAGTGCTTGAGACTTTTGTCATGGCCATGTACTCTGGGCAAATGTCTATCTCAAACTGGCACGACTGCGATGTCAACAACAGCTACGTTATACCGGGATGGGCGGTTACATATTTTGAGAGGAGAGCGTACGAAGACATCCTTTTAATAAATATCCAACCATCAATTGCTGTAATGGGGGCTATTTTGAATGTCATATTCATACTCATAGTTGCATTCGACAAGAGCATGCATTCGTTGACGAATGTGTACCTCGTTAACCTTGCAGTGTCAGATTTGCTGTTCTTGATATCTTATTCCCTGGTAACACTTATCGGCGCGTTGATATCACCGTTTAGTCACAACTGGCAATTCCTCGGACCATCCGGGTGTTTACTTTTTAACACCATCTATTTCGGAACTTATCACTTCTCGCTATTTATCATTACTCTCATAACGTTTGAACGATATCTAGCTGTTTGTCATCCACTGACACATAGGAAAGTCAACTGTAAATCCCGTACGATGAAACTCGTTGTTTTGTGTTGGTTTTTGGCATTGTTAATCACATCTGTGTTTATGCTGTTTAAGGGATACGCAAAAATAACATGCACCAGTTTTCCACCGGGATACGGACATGATGGCGAAGTTAACCTGCGGCGAACATGGTGTACACGATTCAAAATTGTAAACACCCGTACAGGACTAAACGTGTACCCTCTCTTAATTATCGTCCCCTTTCTGATTTGTTTGATAGGTATGTTCTTATCTTAGGGTGGCACATTTTCTCGCTTTTTTGATGGAGTGTGCTGCTGCAGGCCTTTAATCCTGACTGAATCTGTTAAGCAAATAATCGCCGCGAAACCCCCGGGATTCGACCTGGTCCCTTCGTTCACCGCGCCCCGTCCCCAACCACTCGGCTAATCTGCCAACGTTTGCCAGGGCGGCGACACACATATCAGCTTGGTTGATGACGTCATCGAATCGAATGCTGTAGCGTGCGCGTGGACATAGTTTTTTCCCTTAATGAATCGTAGGTTCCAGGAAAGTTAGGGTTAAGGGATGTTTTTGCCTCCCAAAATGGCTGATTTGAGACCATGCGTTTAATTCGAAGAATAACGTGGCTGCAAACAATGAAGAAACATCTGGCAAATTCCCGTTCTTAATCAAGGTTTGGAGCCCAGTGAAAGAGAGAAACACCTTTCTTGACCACGAATCACTCCCCACGTCGACTTAACTAATAATTAGTTCCACTTGACTCCCGGGCTTAATCCCGAATGATGTTGACGGGTCTTTTCTATGTTTCACGTACAAAGCGTGAACAAGTACCGAAAGGTGTAAGTCACATGCATCTAAACAAAGTAAAATTCGTCAGCCTGCTTCGATAATTGCCTAACTCATTTTTTCTAGTTCTTAGAAAACAACAAAAGTATGAAAAGTGAGTTAGGCAATTATCGCAGCAGGCTGACGATATGTTGAATAGCAACATGAATAGTGCGGGTGAATTCCAACAGGAGCAGCAACCGTTGGATAGCATTAGGTTGGGAATATACCTTTAAAGTGAAATGTAGCTTGTTATATGCCTAATACGAGTTAATATGACCCATTTTAAATCATTTTTCATTATTAGTACAATCTGCCTAACTCACAATGCTCACTTAGGCAGAATTACAATTGTGCATTTATCATCACTTGTAATTGGTCAATGACTTACAGCATGTGCATATTGTAATGAAGTCATGATTTATGCAAAAAACTCAATTTCGCTGAAAAGTGAGTTAGGCAATTATCGAAGCAGGCTGACGAAATGTTAACAAATATACAAGTGATACAAAAAAACAAAACAAGTGATATATGCAAATATTTCTAAACCTTTCTAATGTTATATCATTTAACAAACAACACTTATACAGTCAACACAATAAGTAACCAGGTAATAAATGTGCTGATAACTCTAAAAGTATGACTCCTACATAGACATATTAAATTATAAAGTTGTTGGGAAATGTCTCCTCATTCATTTGAGATATTGCAACTTAAGAATTGTTCATTATTGAGGAAGTAACAATCCCAAATGTAATGTCAAGTACGATTTTCATTTTCGCATTTTGCTTTTCTACACGCGGACTCAAAGCGGCAAATTATTGATAACTGGTAGTGGTAAAGCTAATTTACCGGTCGATGTCCGATTAGTTGCATAGTTGGTCGTCTATGGTCGGCCGCATTGTTACTTGATCAATACGGCACACACGCTTTACCTGTCATACTCTTCCTGCGTTGAAAAGAAAAATGTGAAAATGAAAATCAGATTTGACATTACATTAGGGATTGCAACCTTCTAAATAATCTATCATTCCTAGTGTGCAATATCTCAAATTAATGAGGAGAAATGTCTCGACAACTTTATAATATTTATGTATGAGTTATATTGATAGAGTTTCAGCAAATTATATTACCTGGTCAGTTACTTATTCGGCCGAGTGCACCAATGGTGAGTAACTGAAGAATAGCGCTACCTCGCTGGTAACTGAGGCGTAACCCAACATTTTGAGAGCATCAAACCGGGGTAGGCTACTAGGCTAGTAACCTAGGAATAGTTTACGCAAGAGTAAGTTGAAGCATAACAGTTCATGCTGTAACTAAATGACAATTTCTGATTTTGAAGTTATAACCCCCTTTTGATTTCTTTAAAAAGTTATGGCCCCCTGTTTCGTGCCGCCCCACCGCCTCCGGTAGAATTAATGAATGGTCCCTAATCATTAAGTTGACGATATTTGTCGTTTTGTTGTTTGGACACATAACCCGCATAGCATAACTTTCTTAATTAGGTAATTTTGTTGTAACAATTCGTCGAATATTCAGAGTTTTATTTTTAATTGTATCGATCAATTTATCTATTCTTGTATTTTGATTATCTTCAAGGAAACATAGTGATGTGCGTCTGTATTGTTTATAAGCTTGGACATCGACATATTACTGGGGCTAGCAAAGATATGGCAGCCTCTGAGAAGATAAGAAACCAAGTTAGAAGAATGCTTGTTATCAACAGCATCATGTTCTTTACTTTTCATCTACCCGTAAGTGTCGTCGTCTTTTTCAAAATAACAAGATTCTAACTGAAAATTCAGTCATTTTGAGATATACTAACCTAAGTTCTCGAAAAGAGAATATTACGCACATGTCACCAAATTGACAACTGAGTGCGGTCTTTAATCAACGCAAATTATTAAATTAATAAAAACGCAAATTTCAAATTACTTAGTAACGTAAATCATTAAAAACTCTGAACATGACGACGATCGAGTTCTTATTTAAGTCAATATTCTAACTTTGCGCCGTCTTTATTATACTTTTTCATACAGTGTGTCCCATAATGATATATGCTGGTCAAAGTGCTTTCGAATTACGATCATATCTACATACTTATACTTAGCTTTAATAGGAATATAGAATTTTGAAGGTCGGTCGATTCTGACAGAAATTATGGTAGATTCCAAGTGTGACCATTATTATGCATTGAGAATCTTCCATCCATAAAACTCATAGCTCGACCAAATCTGTGTATCACGCTAAATCCATCCAATTTTATATCATTATTATGCAGTTCGAATCTTCTGTCCTATACTTGCAATGCATTAGTAAAGACCTATTATTCTGCACATTATGTCACTGGAGCGAACTTGGCCAGACCGTTATCCTTAGAACTTGGTCAGTTTGGTTACCTGCATGAATATATATATTTTTTAAATTGAGCATTTTTGGGGATTTTTTTTAAAAAAAAATTTAAAAAAATTGAGGGAAATTTTTTTTTAGATCCTTTAATTTTGTAAAGGATTTTTAGATCCTTTAATTTTTTTTCCCTCAAATTTTTAAATTTAAAAAAAAAAATCCCAAAACATTCTCAATTTAAAAAAACCCCATTATATATCAAAAAAAATATTCCTAAAAAAATTTCAACATTTAAAAAAAAAAAGAAATGTTATTGATATTTTTACAATATTATGGTAATTTTTTTGTTGATTTTTTTGATTTTGTTGATTTTTGATTTTTTTGTCAAGTCAGATTCTCACTGCATAATAATGATAAAATCGGACGTTTTTTTTCGCATGATACACAAATATATTGGTCTCGCTATGAGTTTTAAAAATATTGTGCTCGACTGCGTCTCGCACAATATTTTTTAAAACTCATAGCTCGACCAATATCTTCGTGTATCACGCTCAATCCATCCAATTTTATATCAAACTTACTTCTTTTGGAACTCATTATTGACCATGTTCAGCATAAAGCTCAGGTAGGAGGGAATTGTTCTGCTTGAGTGATTTATATCATACATTCTTTTAGGCGGCAGTTTGAAGTAATATGTGAGTTCATTATCAATTGATGCTGGAAGTGAAAAAACGGTTTCAATATGTTATGCCAAATCAGAACGGATGAAATTAAAAGAGCTAGGAAACTTGTTCCCCATTCTATTGCAGATGGCATTTGACTTGGTCTGAAATGGGTTTTTTTCTTCTTCTTTTTCAATCCCGAATTAAATCATTCTGTGACAATTGTAATACACAATGATCTGGGCATGATTGCGAAAGGCTGGTAATGAAAAATGAAATTATTTATTTTGTTATTTGTATACTTTTACTGTGTCATAAAGACCCTTCCATATATTTGTCATTTAACACGATTTATTTGAACTAAATTAGGTCTACTTCTTTTTACTCTATTGCGTTCTCTTTTCAGGATAAATTCTGGGAGGGTTATAGAGCAGCTCACCTACTATTCGATATGCGCATAGACGCGATACCAGTACTTTATCACAATGCTATGGAAAACACTGGGAAATTATGTCTTTTCTTCAATTCAGCTACTAACCCGATCATATATGGCATATCAAACCAGAAGTATAGAGAGGCGTTTAAGAGAATAGTGTTTAAGAAGAATACGTTTAAATTTACTGACAGCAAGCAATCACAATCACAGCAGAACAAATAGTACTCGTAAAATCGGTTTACGAATCGGGAAACCTGCGTTGATTCTCATGATGGTCATGAATTGATCAAAATTACGTGTAAAATCTAAAATTACATCGATAAAGTATAATATTATTGAACGTTTTTTTTTGATATGTCAGATGAATCCACCATCCGACTTTTCGTAACCCAGCAAATTAACCCTGACCCCATCTTTAACTCTAACCCCAATTTAACCCTGACCCATCCCTAACTCTAACCCTAACAATCATAACAACCCTTACAACTCTAACAACCCCAACCCTACCCCTAATTCGTTACTTTATCAATAATCGCGATAGCTGCGTACCTAGTGTGTTCCAATCAAATTAATCGATTGAAAACGCGTACGCGAAGCGCAAGTCACTAATAATTGCCCAAGTGTTCCATTGTTTTGCTTATTGACCAACCAATTAAATTAAAAGCCTCACGCCCCTGAACTGAATAGTCAATGAGTTATGAGGAAACACGATTAAAGCTTATTTCTGATTGGTTGAATGATGAAAATTTTAATGAGGGGTGACCGGACTTGGACTGTTTCAATAGTTAAGAAGGGTGGACAAAATAACAAACAGAAAACTAATTGATTATTAGCGCGATTATATTGGTACAAATCAACGATTTGAATAAATAGGCATCTTTTTCAGTAATGAATGAGAATAATGACTGCTTAACAGCTGTTTTCGTGAATTTTATTTTAAATCCTCGGTTGTTGCTATGGTCGTTCGGAATTGACAATTCCTCAGACCATTACAACAACCTCTGATTTGTAAAATATCATCACGAAAACCGCTGTTACGCCGTCATTATTCTTTAACCCTAACCCTAACCCTAATCCTAATAATCATGTAATCATTTGTTTGAATTTTCGTTTTAACATCACTTTCTTCGCCTTAGCGTCATTTAAACAAACGACGGAATAAACCATATTGTTCACTGTCTCCTTAAAGATAGTTTAAACCGTATAACCATCTAACCATAACCATAACCATAACCATAACCATAACCATAACCATAACCATAACCATAACCATAACCATAACCATAACCATAACCATAACCATAACCATAACCATAACCATAACCATAGCCATAACCATAATACACCTATCAGTTGTAAGACGCACTATACGACCCCCGGGAGTGGTGCGTCACTTTACCGAGGTGCGTCAACTTCTCATGTACCATGACGCAGCCTGTGTCAAAAAAACGACGGACCATTGCCATCCAAATACGCACCCTCAGTCAACTATCAGCCCATTCGCACCCATGTAAAGTGACGGACCTTTACGCACCCTCCGTCATTTTTTTGACGGACCAAAGGCTGCCACTGACGTACCCTCCGTCAAGAATTATTGGTAAACGACGCACCCACGACGCACCTCTCCCGGGGGTCGTATAGTGCGTCTTACAACTGATAGGTGTATAACCATAACCATAACCATAACCATAACCATAACCATAACCATAAACATAACCATAACCATAATCATAACCATAAACATAACCATAAAACCATAACTATAACCATAAACATAACCATAACCATTATAGCCCTATCATATATTTTATTAAATCTAACAATATTAGCGTTAGCATGTTTACGTTCATAAAGAAACGACTCTTGTATTTAATATGATTCTTTAATAATTGTTAGTTATTTTGCACAAAGTGATCACTAAAATGTAATCACTAACAAAAGGTTGTACAATACAATAGTAATCACTATAAAAAATGTTACCAAAGTGAAGCAAGGCGATTTAGTATTTACGCGGAGAGGGTAGAGAAGAACATTTTAGAGTCAAAGTAACAACAAAGAACAATTTGTCAAACCAGTATAATTATGCAAGAAAATAAGTGTTGAATTACTTACTGAGTATACAGGGTGTCTCAAAAAAAACTTACAACGCACTTTCCGAGGATCGTAACTTTCTGAATAAGTGTCGGAATGGAACAATTCAACTGACAAAATAAAGGCAAAGATGTTGGCTATAATTGAAAGAAAACCGGTTTCGATTCAATTCAGTGATTACGGAGAAATGAGCAAGTATGTAACATTAGTCAGGGAACACTCCCATCTAAGTTTGCTAATTTATTATTAAGTATTTCCGACAGCACAGACAAGAAATCAATCAATACTTCTCTCTCAAATAAAGGGTTCAGCAAAAGAAAGTATACCACTTTGTTTATGTCATTTTGAGTAATATTTTTTTGGGATCAAACAGGCTAATAGACATTTAGATGAATCTTTTTGTCATAATTTGATACGAAATTTGCCACCTAACAACAAAGATAAACCATGATTAGCACCATTTAAAGAAAAGTAGTCACTTTTCAAAAGTCACATTTTCAATACACATACGCGGGAAGAAAAGACCACATGTTACCTGTTCATAATCAAGAATATGGTTATCTCTCTGTTCACAATGAGATAAATTGTTTTGGTGTTATGATTAATTAATCAGTACTCTAGTCTTAGAACATGAAGAATAGTATTCAAAAGTGCTGGCTAATTGAAAGGTTAATGTGTAAATAACCATCCACAGTGAAAATCTGTAAATTAGTCAAACTTGGATGGGAGTGTTTCGTGACTACTCTTGTCTACACACCCCATTTGTAACACGACTTGCAACAAAAAGGAGGATGTAACCATGTATTTTATTAAACGCCCCCTGCCATCGGTACCACTGTAGGCCTACTGTATTGGTGTAATAAACGCCCCACTATCGGCCCGCTGTCCCATATCGAAAAAACAGCAGATTAGCGGATAGTTATCCGGTAACCATCGGGTTACCACCGGGTGGAAATGACATGCAAATTAGATAGTACCGGATAACTACACGGTAACGTTCTGGAGAGCAAAGTGTGTATTGCGGATTACTATCGGGTAGTTCCCCGAAATAGCGGATGGTTAGCGGGTAACCATCCGGTAATGTTTATTGTGGATTACTATCGGGTAACTCCCCAGAATAGTGGATTGCTACCGGGTAACTTCCCAGAATAGCGGATTGCTATCGGGTGATCATCGGGTGGCCACCCGGTGGAAATGACATGCAAATTAGGTAGTACCGGGTAGCTACCAGGTAACCTTTTGGAGCAAAGTAGGTAGAGCTTGTCAAACTGCGGATTACTATCGGGTATACTCCCCGAAATAGCGGGTGGTTTAGTGGGTAACTAGTTTGGGAGCATACACAGGGGCAGCACCAGTTGTTGGGGCAGGGGAGGGGTGGACAAATCGGGGACATGGGGTAGTTTATATGCGTAAGCATGAGAAACACTAAGGTTTCTATGCACAAATTGCTTTAAATTAGCTTAGGCTATATTTTAAAAAAAATTGTCTCAAAATTAGAAGAAAAATAATTCTAAAAAAAAACACGAATCCCAAAGTTTCTTCGATTTTTCAGATTTTCATTGATCACATCATTCTTAATACAAAAGATCACTTTTATAAGGATTTCAATATTTTATATTCATAAAAATAAATGTATTAAAAAAACTGAAGAGCTTTGAGACAAAAGATTTTTTTTAATATAGCCTTATTTGGTTTCAAATTTTAGGTCTTGCATGCTTACACCAACTTTCCTTTCATGAAACGCATTGTCACAAGTAAAATAGAACAAGGAGCCTTAATCTGTTTATCACCCATCCATTTATTTCGAACACTTGACACATTCTTGAGCATGTTTTCAACTGCATACTGTTAAATTTGCAATACTAAATATCATACTTGGTGCCAAATCTCGTCAGATTTACAACTTAGATTAATACTAAACCAAAATAAGCTATCAATCGACCATCATCAAATCAATAAATAAATTAATCAACCACATACTGACTAAGGTAGTACTGGAATTATACCATAGCATGCATATAAACTAAAAAATTAATAAGCTTAAGCTTACTCAAAATACTGTAAATCCAGGATAAATCATTTGATAAGTATAAATCTGAATAGTCTACCTTACCAAGTCTTGTAGAATAGCATGCAGCTTTCATCTATAATAGGTTTATAACATTAATAGTGATAAAATAACCACAAATATCCACACATTTCCTTAAATATAGCAGCATTCTGACACAGGCAGTTTGTCAGTTGGCAGCAAATTCCAATATGGCTGCTGCAGGTTAAGAATTCAAAATGATTAGTTTACGGAGAGCTTTTCGGGTGTTACTTTTTATAGGTCAAGTTTTCGGAGAGTGTTTCGGGTGTGTCATTTCAACTCTATTATACAACAGAGTTTGCGGAGAGCTTTCCGGGTGTTAATTTTTAGAGGTCAAGTTTTCGGAGAGTGTTTCGGGTGTGTCATTTCAACTCTATTATACAACAGAGTTCGCGGAGAGCTTTCCGGGTGTTAATTTTTAGAGGTCAAGTTTGCGGAGAGCTTTCCGGGTGTTAGTTTCAGAGTCATATGTTTTCGGAGAGTGTTTTGGGTATTTGCAAAGTTTTGGGGAACCATCGGGTAACTCTCCAAAAGAGCTAACTGCTCTCCAAAAACTCTCCCGCTAGTGGAGATGTTTGGATTACTTTTAAAATACTCTCCGCAAGGTATTGGGTAACCATCCGATAACTACCGGGTGGTTACCCGGTGACTTTTTTTTTTGCTATGGGGTACTGTCATGTAAAACTATTGGTTAAACGCCCCGTTATGTCGGTACAACTGCTATGTATAGCTATTTGTTAAACGCCCTGTACTGTCGGTACCATTGTACAGTAACTGTATAGCGATTGGTTACACGGCCCGTACTATCGATACCATTGTACTGTATAGCTATTGGTTAAACGCCCCGTACTAGTATCAGTACCACTGTACTGTATAGCAATTTGGTCTCCTCTCTCTATTGAATGACCAACATTGTCCATATGATGTAATAATGGCCAAGCGCCCAAACACTGCCCCTCATTTGAGCAAAATTGTGGTATTTTTGGCCAAAATAAAAAAAACCCGGCCAAACACTCGATTTTACCAATAGCGTTGCTAGATATATAGGCCTATACAAATTTTTACACAACTAAGAATGTTTCGGCAATGATCACTGGCTCTCAGAGAAATCGGCGACATTTATAATGAGCGTGACTACCCTCGCGCATAGCGTGGTGTAATTAAAGTGTTCGCACACTTATTGCGATTTGCCTGCATGCTTTTAAGCATGCAGGAAAATCGCATATCAAAATATGCAGCACATTACGCCGACGCGTGGTGTAATCACCGCAAGGGATTGGATATAATGTATTGGGTTATTTGATACTAACAGGTATAAAAGTTGACAAATGTGGACAATTTAAGGTACAATTTTGATTAAATAAATGTCATTGTTTTAGACCGTACCCGTGTTTATAATTATTTTCTGACATAAATGCGGACAGGTATTGGACAGGTAGTCCCGGGGTGGGGGGGGGGGGGGGGGGGGGTAATCGGATTTGGTTTGGTCGGGGTGTGCCGCTGGAGATTCAAAACCCCTACCCATTTCTAAGGGTGATTTTTAGGGGGTTTGCTTCATTTTAGACCAAATTTTCGCGAAAATAGACCCTAATTTTGGCAAATTTTCGCGAAATTCGAAAAACAAGACCCATGTCTAAGAATTTTTCAGTTGAAAAGCCTTCCCATGGCTAAGGAGGTCTCATGAAAAAACGACCCACTGAAGCGGCACGTCCCCGTATGCCTTACATACGTGAGTACCCCTTCCGGGCAGGTAGTATTATTTTAAATGGAACCACGACGCCACAGGCGGAGTTGTTTCACGCACGAAATAATACTAACCGAATTAAAACATTATTATAATTAACAACATAATTATAATAGTTTTGAAACAGATAAAATATAAATAATTCGAGGTTGGATTCACTTTTATACCCTAACATGGACCGGCTACCTAACCCACGCGGGTAAGGTGTCAGATGATGGCGAAAATAAGTGTAATATTGGTGGTCGCAACATGCCCATTTGACGAAATTTTATTTGAACGTTTTAGCACGACCGATTAAAAATTGACACATTATACGATGCCCGTGTGGCAAATGAGATTGGATCAACACTAGTCTTTTTTCAAGTCCGATGGCGGATATCAAAATCGTTAACTTTATTTGTTGGAAGTGACTCATATATATTTCACACTTTCAATTCCTTCAGCCAGCATGATTATACAGGCTTATTAACCCTCATCCTCCTAAGGGGGATGGTGACACCACCCACCCCACCCAACCTCACCTCCAAACCACCAACACCACTACCCACCCTTAATAATTCTAGCCGATTGCGCTAAAACGCAACGGACAGTGACCTAGGGCGTCTCATTTATCGCCTTTACATTTCTTGCGCTCATTTCGACGAAAAGAAATTGAGATTACCATCCTATCCGGGGTAGGGTAAGCCATCAAAGTCCAAAGGGAGGGAGGGGAGGGGGGGGGGGGTGGTGCCACCTTCCGATTCTTTTTAAATCGCAATCTTGAAAAATGCATTAAGTGTATGGTCCTGAATTTTGTATTATACGCCTATGTCAAGAACATAATTTCCCTCACTTATAAGCAAAAAAGGTTATATTCCGTTATTTGGAACTTTTTGGCGAACATTTCAATATTGGCTATATATTTCAATGCGCAGACGTATACGCCAAGATTTTGAGGTAGGTCAGGCTGTGACGTCATTGTGACGTCATGCGTCGGATGTTTGTACTTATTTTGGTATGTATGGAAACAGGGGACCTCTAGCTATACCATGGTATCCAAATAATCATACTCTGCATATCGGGTTGGATTTGTTTAGGGTGGAGTGGTAACCCCCTTAGTTAACAGTGTTACAAAACGTCTCAGAACGAGGGTTAAGTCTGATCCATGCAATTTGTTTGTTTCTTTCTTTGTTTACACGGTCGGTCCATACGGACACACGCTTGGGTCCTGACGGGACCATGCAAAGTAAAATGCTCAGGCCAGTCTTAAAAAGCCTATACGCATGCTGGCTGAATGAAATGAAAGTTAAAACAGAAAAGAATGAAGAAAAAAGAGCCACTTACAACAAATAAAGGTAACAATTTTGCTGTCAGCCTTGGACAAGAATAAAGAATAGTCTTGATCCAATCTCATTTGCCAGACAGGCTTGCTCGAGTTTGGTCCCTTCAGCAATGTTCAGGACCCAAGCGGGTGTCCATGTAAACAAACAAACACACAAACATTGGATACACGTATCTTGAGGTCGCTCTCTCCCGTTTTGCACATGTCAGTTGTATGACGCACTATACGACCCCCGGGAATGGTACGTCACTTTACCGAGGTGCGTCACTATCTCATGTATCATGACGCACTCATGTGTCACAAACGTGACGGACCTTTAATACACGTAGTCAATTTTGTGACGTACCATTGATTGATTCTGACGGACCACGATGACGCACCCCCTACACCGCCATACATCATTGTTGACTAAACTGGATTGCAATATCAAAAAGTGTAACACGTTGTCTTCAAGAGCGGCACATACCAATCCTATAAATAATACGTGAGTAGCATCTCCGGGGTATTTCCAGTATGGGTATTTAAAAGGTCATAATGGCGATTGGGTGATTTTACGCACACAATTCTTGCACTGAAAATGCATTGAGAGTATTGAAATAGTGATTTTTGCATTTCGAGAGTTACATATCTCAAAAATAAAGTCTGGTCTGGTTGGTGGTGAATAGGGCCTTCATGAAAAATACAACGCTCGTATTTTGTTGTACGCATTTGATGACTTTTTTGACGCACCCAGGTAAAGTGACAGACATTGACGCACCCATTCGTCAATATTGTGACGGACCAACGGTTGCACATGACATACCCTGCGTCAAGAATGTTTTGGTAAATGACGTACCCAGTAACCCACGACGCACCTCTTCCGGGTCGTATAGTGCGTCATACAATTGATATTACATTATGTGCATCACGAAAGCATGACCTCATGGCGCTGGTAGATATTGAAACGTTTTAGCCCTGAAGTAATAGGAGATATGACAATCATACGGTAACATAGACACAGATGCTTTGTTTTGCGGAAATACTCTCTTCCTATACACAAAAATAACTTTGTTGGCATTGTTTCTTAACAAAGCTACACTGCATTCAGAATATATCGGGAAAAACCACTGAATAGACCTACAATATTTACTGAATCAATAATACGCTTTTGACTGCTAGGGGCATCGGTACAGCCAGAAATCGATACTTCTTGTATGGTGTGACATTCATCATCATTCGCAATTTAGATCCAATTTAGAAGACTTGAGATCCACACGACGTCGGTTCGCCTGTTCGTTGTACACACCTGCAATTTGTTGTATCACTGTTTGCTGTTGGTGAGTAGCTGCACCTGTAGCCTTAACATTTGCAATTGATTGTTTTCCTTAATCTTGTCAAAAATACTGCAATCGATTTATTATGAACCATTGACCCCCCTTCCCCACCCTAATCTGGATAATCTGAACATCGAATTTCGGGATAGCTAGGAATGTGTGATGGGATGTTGGTGTGAGGGTGCACAGGATCCTTTCAAATTACGACGAAAACAGTGTTGTTGACGGAATGAATACAAAGAACAAGTTAGATATAGTTTCCTAGGGTAACGGTGAAAATAAAATGACAATGAAGATATGTGGGATATGAGGGATGGGGTATGTAATTAATGGGGTAAGTGGCCGAAAATAATGGGTTTCTTTATAATCTTATGGGCATACGGCCATGTGTTTTGAACTCGCAACGACCACCCTTACCGTTAGATGTCCAGATTTTTACATTTTACACCATCTGAGATTCGAATTAGCATATCGCAATAACTACTTGTTCTACCCCGTAAAAAAAAAAAGCTCGGTAATCTCACAAGAAATACAAATATGCTATTGGAATTTAGGTAGGATCTAATGGTAACATGTTGTGATTAAGAATGTTCAAAAAATATCCATATTTTTCATATTTTGATTAAAGCTCGATACTATTTTGATACCTATCCGATCATAACTTTACTGTGCATATTAGTTCCTCATGCAATTACCCATCAGAATATAATGGTTGTCAATGGTAACTTGTTGAAATATATTATACCAAGAAGTTAATAAGCACAAACGTTTAAATTTCATAACTATTAGAGTTTACAAGTATATTTTGGGGTAAGCACCCTATCCTTATTTAAACGCCATTTTCGAATTCCTAAATGTATAATTTTGCTATCATCGGTCGAATACTTTTTTTTGTTATACTCATGTATGTAAACCGATGAATAAGGGCAAGCTCACTGTGTAGCGAATAGGGGAAAAGCCAAGGACAATGCAATCGATTCATGATTACAATTGTTACATAATAGTTGTCACGTTTGTTGAAACAGAATCTTATAGAATATAAAATAATCTATAAAATGAGAGAAAAATCATGTTCGTACCATACAGGAATGAGGAGTTATTGTAAATTGAACGAATAATTGGGAACATGTTCTATATTTCCCATAGAGATTGTACGCCACCGCCACCGACACCACCCCTGTTTTTACACAATATAATCAATCATATATCTGCCAGACGGGTATGGAAATACCTAATTTATTCACACAATGTAGCTAGATAAATAGGCTTTCAAATGACACATCAACCATTGCTCTACCACATTTAGTTGTTGAGTTACTTAATAGAGAGAGATGGATGATTCGTCACCAAATATGCAACGCCAACACCCTTTTTGGGTGGTGAGTTCAAAACACATGGCCATACTGCATTTTTTAAAACCATATCACTTGTTCATTGAAACATGACGCGTTCCCCCACCTTGGAATAACAAAACATTAGAACTTAAGCGTAATTTCACATGTCATATTCTCCAGACCCCCTGCGGTGACTGAGTGAAAAGTCACAGATAGTGAGGGCGATTGATAAAGACGAGTTTGGACAATATGTTTGATATGTTACTACAACTTTAGTTCGGATGCAGGTTTCGAGATATTCATGGTCTTTTTATACAGTTGTTATACATTTCGTGTTTCTGATCGTTTTAATGTTCTTACGATGTATTTTACCGAGTTATATAATTGTGTTGATTATCTGGTTTTCGTTTATTGTAGTATGTAAATATATATATAGTCTCTGTCAAAATACCTTGGACATAATTCCACTAATATGTGCGTGCATGCTTATTAGCGTACGTACATGCGTATTAGCGTACGTGCGTAAACCCGGCAGTGCATACCGGGCGATTTCAAAATCATCGCGCGTCCTCATTGGTCAATCGTGAACACGCATGCCTGCATACTTGTTCGCGCATTTCATGCATTTAGATGCAGCTCCGCAAACAACAACAAAATACGCTCGCGTGAAATAGCTTGAATTATGTCAAAGGAATTATGACAGGGACTATAATAGTTACATGTATATGGATTGTATTCAGCATGTGTCCTGTTGTAGTTTTTAAGACTTTCTGTAGTTTAAAGATTCTGTTCAGCGCCTTGAGCATGTTGAGACTGTTTACATCGTAAGGCGCTAATAAGGCCCGTGTATTATTATTATTTTAGGTATGAACTAGGACAAATCAGTTATATTTTGTTAAATGTTTCATAATTGTTGTACTACCAACTATTGTACTATCAACGTGTAAAACTATTAGTATAATCAGGAATGTTTATCTGTCGCTTTTTTATTCTATTCTGTCCAGATAATGTCGTCATACTACACTTCGCAATCGTCGATCTCAAACTGGCACGATTGCGATGTCAACAACAGTCACGTTATACCTCCACGTTGGGTCAAATATTACGAGAGGAGAGCGTACGAAGACATCCTTCTAATAAACATTCAACCATCAATTGCTGTACTGGGGGCTATTTTGAATGTCATATTCATACTCATAGTTGCATTCGACAAGAGCATGCATTCGTTGACGAATGTTTACCTCGTTAACCTTGCAGTGTCAGATTTGCTGTTCCTGATATCTTATTCCCTGGTAACACTTATCGGCGCGTTGATATTGCCGTTTAGTCACAACCGGCAATTCCTCGGACCAGCCGGGTGTTTAATTTCTAACACCATCTATTACGGAACCTATCACTTCTCGCTATTTATCGTTACTTTCATAACATTTGAACGATATCTAGCTGTTTGTCATCCACTCGCACATAGAAAAGTAAACAGCAAATCCCGTACGATGAAACTCGTTATTTTGTGTTGGTTTTTAGCATTGTTAATCACATCCGTTGTGATGTTGTTTAAGGGATACGCGAGAATTGAGTGCTACAGTTTTCCACAGGGACATGGACATGATGGCGAAGTTAACCTGCGGCGAACATGGTGTGCAAAATTCAAAATCGTAAACGGACTGCACGTGCTTCCATTTTTACTTACCATCCCTTATCTGATTTGTTTGACAGGTATATATGTTCTTTACAAGGCGAGGGGAGGGGGGGGGGGGGGGGGGGCAATTATGACCAGGGTCTGCCACTGGAGATTTTAAATCCTGACTTAATGTTACATTCAAAGTCAACATTTTCGATGATTGGATCATTGTATGGACAAAATAGGGTGGGTAAATGCCGGGGGTAAATGAGGGGGATAGAATATTATGATTGTATTTGTCATACAATGTTAGACCAACGTATATAGCAAAACTTACTCCTATATTTTATCTTCATTCTTATTTAGTGTCTTTTATTAAATTTATTTTAAACAAACAACAACACATGTTTCTATTTATAAACTCGGCAAATCCAGTGAGTTACCAACTTGCCTTCTTCCAACAATCGAGATATTTAGCAAACGCCCACACGGCAACTCTGCGTTTACGCACAACACATACGCGGCAAATATCGTGTACGGCGCGTTTGAACGTCTTTACACGGTCACAATATGCACCGATTGTGTGAATTAACCCAGCCCAAAACTATATATTATTTACTTATTTATTTTTCCTTATTTTCCTTTTGAATATTTTAAAAGGAAACATAGTGATGTGCATCTGTATCGTTTATAAGCTTGGACATCGACATATTACTGGGGCCAAAGAAGTGGCAGCCTCTGAGAAGATAAGAAATCAAGTTACAAGAATGCTTGTTATCAACAGCATCATGTTCTTTACTTTTCATCTACCCGTAAGTTCATCTCATCGTCACATTGCAATCATCCTTTAATATCATGCGCAATAGAAAATAGCATGCCTTACTGTTTTGAGTAGGGGGATTTGGTAATACACCCTCGATGATTTTGATGAAGGATGGTCAATACCAAATCCTTCCCAACCCTGGTATCAGTTTGATCAAATTAATCTCTGACCATTTTAGTTAAAAGCTGCAATTGTGTATGTTTGACAATCAGCATCAACATTATTGTTCGTTCATTGGTGTAATCAAAATTATTCTGTAATTAAAAGGTAATGGATTATCACGAATTGCGAACAAAGCACCAGTCACGCATGGTGGCTTTAAATTGTTGTACCCGTGAGGTGCACCCATCCAAATTTTAAAGCGTGACCCCGCTAAATGGGCTGTATAAATCATCAGTATTTTGTATTTTTTCCATCGTTTATAACATGAAATAACTCCCTGAAAAACACCTGACTACCTGTAAAGGTACACTACCTATTTAATATATTTTTGAATTCATTATCTTAGGTTTGGATGAGTTTAAGGCTGAGAAAAAGTGAAATATTTCGTGTGTTTTTTATGCAGAATATACCCTATAAATTTAGAGTAAATACAAAACGTAACCAATGTATACGCGTCATACTGTCCTATAATCGTGATAATACATTGGTCTGAAATATATTATTACATGTTGGATATAGCAAAGACCACGGATAATCTGCAACTACTTGACTTTGCTTACAACAGGGATAATAATAGGTCTTTAATAGAGCTAAGTACCTCTTTTTATGACTGACTCAGTTATCACACAAAAATACGGCAGGTTATTTTATATTTTAAGATTGACGACTCAGGGAATCGAACCATGTCTCTCTGACATTAAAGGCGATCGTTCTACCACTGAGCTAACAGAGCGTTACATACTTGATGACTCGGGGATTGTGATTTCACTGTGAAAAGACACAGGGCGCAAATATGGAGGAACTCGACATTGGTTGACTATTTACGCTCGTAGGTCTTCATTTGGAGTCAAATTGAAGCTTTGAATTTTTTCCTAACAAACAATGAATATCCTCATTAGAAAGTGCGGACTGTTATACAAAACAACGTCGCAAACCGCCAATGTAAACTGCGCCAATAAAGTATCTAAACACTTACAAATGGTCAGATTTATCGGAACCTGAAATAGTATGCAATAACATAATTAATTAAGTCGATTCACATTTGTCTTCTGCAGCGCATTTTGACACCTCTTTTGTTTCGCTACGATGTTGTTCGGCGGATTTATGGGCACTTGAGTGGCTTAAGGTCGAATTCAAAGGTTGCAAAAGCTCCTATTCACCCCAATTCCAGAAGGGAACTCGCACAAGCATCACACACACAAAATCAAGACAAAAGACACCAATTTGTTCTGTTTACTTAACCATGATAATTATTGATTTATGTCCCCCATCTCTGTTTTGTTATTGACAATTAATGCTGATGGTCATTGCAATCGATTTATCCAACACGCGACATACAAATCATTTAAAAAAGGCGGGCAACAAATGCTGATCTTATTCGTTGCTTGAATAGGGGCTTTTGCAACTTTTGAATTCGACCATAAGCCACTCAAGTGCCCATAAATCCGCCAAACAACATAGTAGCGCAACAAAAGAGGTGTCAAAATGCGCAGAAGATAACTGTGAATCGAATTAATTAATTATTTGTTTGCATACTATTTCAGGTTCCGATAAATCTGACCATTTGTAAGTGTTTAGATACTTTATTGGCGCAGTTTAGTACAAAATACACGTTTTTTTACAAATAATCTCATAAAATCAATCCTCACAATAACCGCACACATGCAGAGTTGGGCCCCTGATGGTAACACATTTGGATTTCGCTGATGACATAGCACTAGTGTGTGACACTGCTGGCCAGGCGCAGAAACTCATGGAAAGAGTCGAAAAGGCAGCTCGACGTTTTGGCCCTCAACTCCAAGAAACCAAAACATATGGTGTTTAACCAACAGGATCGGGCGACCATTAAAAAAGACCCGGTGGAACCAGTCTGGAAGTAGTCAATGACTTAATAAATATCTGGGATCCTGGAAAACGCGCAGCTTGCAAGACAAGGAAGGTACTAGCATGTTAGGCGAGTAATAGGCTCAACAAGATTCTCAACCTGCCGAGAACAACAACAAATTAAGCTATTCCAAGCTACAGTGACATGGTCAGTAACACCTAAATTTCGCAAACTATTGGATGGATGTTACACCAGGCTTCTTAGCCCTTGATATTAGTTGGAAGTCAATGAACAATGTACTCTATAATAGTGATCTTACTAGAGCAAGTGAAAAAATCAAGAAGAGGCGGCTTCAATTTGCTAAAGAATTTCAATGGCGGGAAAATATTTTGTGCATATTATCAAATTGTTAGTTACATTTTAATCAACATGTGTTGGTGAAAAATCTCTATTGCACAACGTTGGTTAAAAATGTGGTGTGTGCTGCGACATCAAAACGCGGCTGGCTGTTGGTTACGGTTTTAACCAACCAATTGTGTGGTTCACGTACCCTCCCGTTATTTCATGGTTAAATATTTTAACCTTTGTTCTGAGAGTGTAGCTCATGGAAAAAGAAGTACTGGACATCCGATGTTAAGTTAAGTGGATATCTATGATAGGACACTGGACAGACACCTGCTGAGATGAAGACCTGCACGAAATATACGCGTGTCTGGAGAGCCATCGTTAAAGTACGACAGATCATTACGGTTTCATTCCCTGTATGTTATCCAACTTTCTTGAACACGGCTTTGATGCTTTATCCAGGGTAATCAATCATCCCCTCGTACACCATTTATCTGATTTATTTTAACGTGCTTGCTACCATTTCCACCGCTGTCCTAAGCATGGCTCAAGGCTGTTTAGTCTGGGTGTAACAAGAAGCCCTAAATACATGTATTAATTTTGAAAAATGTTGTTGTGTTAAGAAATTCCAACTTTTAACTTCAATTAGTCATAGAAACTAGTGCTATATCATATTTTGTAAACAAAAGTTCAAATTTGGAGTAAAAAAATCACATTATATTATCCGTAAAGCAGATTTTAGTTTTAAAACTAGCCCAAATCTGGCTTAAAGTCCCCATGTTTGTCAAGTCATGTGGCAAGACTGCAGCGCCTGCAGGCTTGCTACCAGTTCCACCGCTGCCGAACTAAAGGTCGCGTGTAGTCGTCGTTCCACTTACATAGCTATGGCCAGTGTTGACTACGGATAGGACCTACATTCATGACATTTGTCAGGTTCCAATGTTATAAATAGACTATATGCAACGCAATTCGCAATGCAACGCAGTACTCGGGCGTCGTGACAGGCAGGACGCGGGAGACAGAAAAACAAAACAAACAAAGGGGAGAAGGATATAGGACGGAAAACGGCATGGAAGGGCTGAGGGCCTGAGGGCCATGTCGGAGAACTTAATATAGAATGAAACAGCACTGACCGGTCGACCGTGGGAGAAACTTCTGTAGTATGTGGCAGAAGTGTGTGGATAACTCATATCCCTGTTGAATGACAATATAGAATCAGTGGACTGAATGAACAGTGCAGTACGTGTTGATCCAAAGTGGTGTAACGGCAGATTTGTTACCCGGTCCAGGACGTAACTGCAACTGGAGAACTGAATGCTTTGATTTGTCAATGATAAGAAGATCTGCAATAACTATCATCACGAAGCCGCGAATACCCATCATCTGTTGGAACATTTCATACGAACGATAAGTGCAATCTTCTAAATCAGTGATCACTAACCGCGATAGCGTACTGCGTTGCCAATGTCATTATATATTATGTATGTTATATTAAAGTGTTGTTAATATCAAGTTTGTCAAGAGTGAAGTGTTTCAGTTTGAACTCGAGCTAAATCGGCTCGTGACATTTGTATACATCTTATTGTATTTTTTTTCATTGCAGGATAAATTATGGGAGTGCTACAAAGCAGCTGACCTACTTGGTATGCCCGTAGACGCAATTCCAATTCTTTATCACAACGCCTTGGAAAACACTGGGAAATTATGTCTGTTCTTTAATTCAGCTACCAACCCGATCATTTACGGAATTTCTAATCGGAAGTATAGATTGGCGTTTAAGAAAATGCTTATGGCGATATTCACGAAAACGAATGTGTCTAAGTTACCTGGGAGCAAGAAACCCAAGTTAGAGACTGCCGTTTCGAACAAATAGAAGTGAGCAAATCAAATACGATATATCATTTTCATCTCTATTGAAATGCCATTAAGAATTAATGGGCATGTTTGAACATCGCGTTGGCTAATGTAGTTTGGGCAATGGTAGTCTCTTTCGACAGGGGATGCTGTGACACAAAACGAACGATATATAAGCGCGTGATTCTATTGAGGATCTGGAAAGTTCACGCTATTTGAAATAACTTACCGTTAAATATTTTAACTACGGCAGTGGAAACAATTCTATTGCAATTAGTGTCATCCCTTCAAATTTGTTAGATTGAGTGGACTACTGTGAATCTACTATAGTTTTATAGTGCGAACTTATAGAATATGACGTGTTGGTATAATACAAATATAAACCAAATTCGAAGGCAATCGAATTGTAACAGATGCCCTGAACATTATTACTAATTGATCCCTTAAGGATCAATACTAATTGATCCCTTAAGGATCAATACTAATTGATCCCTTAAGGATCAATACTAATTGATCCCTTAAGGATCAATACTAATTGATCCCTTAAGGAGCAATAGTAATGTAGCGGACATCAGTAGACTATAATAGAAGGGCTTCATTTATCTCAGCATGATTGCAGTATAAATTCTTGGTGGCTCTCTTCAGTGCAAGGTCATTGGTCGTGGTTTGGGTATATAAAAAGGTTTTGGTCATCGATGGACCCCCGTTACTGGAAACGGGAACATTTTGTGTTGTTTTATTTGGTAAGTTTCATTTATAAAATGTTCTCTTTATTATTCGGAAATACGAGGGTTGGTCAATGAAAGTGATCATGATATGGAATGCATGAGGGGTAGTGTGGTCAGTACAAATTATGAACCTTTGTCTTTCAAACAATACATTATTGGATTTCTAAGTATGAACTATGACGTCATAACATTAGCTTAAAGGAAGTACACTTAGGACAGTTATTTGGCGGGAAATTTGAATTGTTTGTATGAAACACGTCGTAAGAAGATTGCAAACATGACACCAGAAATAGATAAATCCCGATTATCTTTTGCATAATTATAATACATAAGACAACACCTTTAATCCCCGTGAAATTTGAAATATGTAGTATAAGAGGAGAAGTTAGTAAGGAGAAGCAAATGAATAACAAATATACAAACGTCAGTATTTAAGTTGGGATACTGTACTGTTTACAGTTTACAGTTATGTTTGTTTTTCTGTAGGTAGTATACATATGTTCGTCAGAATAATTCATCAACTGGGACAACGTGGTGTAGTGGATAAAACAGATGCGATGGATCTGAGAAATCAAATAGCACTTATGTTGGTGGTAAACGGGGTATTATTTTTCCTCCTTCATCTTCCGGTAAGGTGTCTATTCGTTGTTATTATTATAATTCTTCTTGCTGTTGTTGTCTTTGTCGTTATTGTTGTTGATTATAATGTTGCTGATATTAATATTATTGTTGGTGTTATTGTTCATTATTGTTTAATATTATTGTTGGTGTTGTTGTTCACAATTGTTGTTGTCATTGTTCTTATTGTTGTAGTCTTTGTTTCTTTTATTGTTGTAGCTGTTGTTGTAAATGGTATTGTTTTATTGTTATTGTTTTCTTTGTTGTTGTTTTCTTTGTGGTTGTTGTTGCTGTTGATTTGGGTCGTTGTTATTTCTGTTATTGTTGTTGTTGTTGTTGTTGTTGTTGTTGTTGTTGTTATTGTTATTATTTTTGTTGTTGTTGATTGTAGCTGTTGTTTCTGTTGTAACTAAAGGATCAATCTCTGAACTCTATTTACACTCACAAATGTAAATATTGCCAAATAATCTTGATTCATTCGTTATACTACTGATAATTATTCTTAAAAGAATATCAAATTGTTGAATATTTCAGCATGTTTTCTTAATTCATGTTATCATTATATTTCAGACCAAGGTTCTTCTGATGCATATTTACCTATATCGACGGACCTTAGCTTTTAAGCCTCTTACAACCCATGTTCTATATGGGTGGCGTTGGATTGGTAACGTATGTGTTTACACAAATTCAGCTATTAATCCCCTGATCTACAGTGGTTTCAATGCCCGATACAGACAAGAGTTTAGAAAAGCGATGTTACCAACAAACTGTATAAATGACGGTGTTCGAAATGGTAACTAATAGCCATGTGTTTGACGCAACCTCATCTTAGTTCGTCAATCATCGACGTCCACTTTCTAAAATAATTACCAAATAATAACAAAGTAACACTGATAATAGCTTAATATTGAATACAGGGTGAGTCAAACAACTGCAATATTGGAAAGAAGCCATCTTAGATTCAAAACCAAGTTGATGTTTAAAATGTTTGAAATGTTATAAAGATAACATTTTTCCTTACTAGTTTCATGTGAAAAATGAAAACAATTGCATTTTCCGTTTGCCTTTGATGAACCTTTTTACCCATACACCCATTACACTCGCCGGTCCACGAAACACCCAAAACATGCATCTGATGCAAATTAAAATGTATTGTTCTATTTCAAAGGAAACTCTTCGAGACAGAAAACCTATTGAAATGAAGTGCACGGACAACAATTCTTATTATTTCCCCGAAATCTACATGGATGTGCTTTTGAGAAAAGATCTTCAGAATATAATCATCAGTGTAATTCAACCATTGATCGGCATGTTCGGATTAATTTTGAATTTGAGCTTTGTTTATGTTACTTTTCGCTCAAAACATATGAAAACAAACACTAATCTGTATTTAGTGAATCTCGCTGTTGCAGATTCCTTGTTTTTGGCCTATAGCACCTGGTTTAGTTTAACGCAGTACTTCACTTCGCCATATCCAAATGATCGTGGTTTTCTAGGAAATATCGGCTGCCTAATTGACTTATTTTTAACTTACACTAATTATTACGCGTCTTTGTTTTTGGTTGGTATTGTTACGTTTGAGCGGTATTTAGCAAACTGCTATCCAATTAGGCACAGAGTTATGGCAACAAAATCACGAACAGTCAAGATAATAGCAACCTGTTGGTTATGTGGTGTATTTTGTGGCACTTTCATGGTACTTCAAGGTAGCTCCTATGTCGAGGGATGCTTTAAATTCGCGCCAAAATATTCTTATCTGCCAAGATTAAAAGGATCGTGTAAAGCATTTCCTTTCTCAAAGGTTTTGGTCATCGATGGACCACCGTTACTGGAAACGGGAACATTTTGTGTTGTTTTATTTGGTAAGTTTCATTTATAAAATGTTCTCTTTATTATTCGGAAATATGAGTGTTGGTCAATAAATAATGAAATTGATCATGATATGGGATGCATGAGGGAAAGTGTGATCAATACAAAGTATGAACCTTTGTCTTTTAAACAATACATTATTGGATTTATAAGTATGAACTATGACGTCATAACATTAGCTTAAAGACATAGTAAGTACACTTAGGACACTGCTAAATCAGTTATTTGGCGGAAAATTTGAATTGTTTGTATGAAACACGTGGTAAGAAGATTGCAAACATGACACCAGAAGTAGATAAATCCCGCATAATTATGATACATAAGACAAAACCTTTAATACCCGTGTAATTTGAAATATGTAGTATAAGGGGACAAAGTAAGGAGAAGCAATTGAATAAAAAGTATACTAATTATATTTAAAATAGCCCATTTTCATAGAAAAATTCCTAGTCAGTGAATCACTAATGATGCGGAAAATCAAATAAATTAGGACAAATCTAAGAAATTAACAAGTTTGGGCGATTCAATCTGTCAATAGAATCACTCATGCATCCCATACTATGATCACTTTCATTATTTGTTGACCGACCCTTTTACTTGAATTGTTTATTCGTTGAAGGAAATACGATGCGTTGACTTCCTGGGATGTTTGGCGTACATCTATAAAAACACACCACAGTCTGTGTCACTTCAATTTAATGACAAATTCTTGGCATCGATCAAGTCTAATAATATCATTAAAGGGACATTAAGTGGTGTTGACAATTTTAAATGTTCAAAAATGTACTTAAGAATTCAAGATGAACATTAAAAATTGCCATTATTGTTGTTTCTACTGACAAAAACACAGCAAAACTTGATTAAAACAATATCATCGCTATTTATTGAAAAACGCCCTCTATGCAAATATGGTTCGCGTTATGTATCACGCGTACTGCAGGGGATACTGTCGGACGTAAAATGCTCGTTGCGGCTCTACGAACATCTTTAAATCGACGTTTTCTTGTACAAAGAGGGCTCATTTTTCCTAATCCTTATAGGTGTAAGTTCATACATGTAATACAATTATAAAAATATACTAATCCCAGTTTTTATCATAATCGAGGGCGCAGCCTCCAACACATCTCTAAGTGCCCCTTTAATAATATCAAATACCACCAGTGTGAGTACTTCCAAAATGTTAAAGCACCACCTCTGTCATCTGTCCTTTTCCTGCAATTCCGTTTCTCAATTTTCGAGTATGTGTTGTACATGTAAACATATTAACTTGGGATACTGTACTGTTTACAGTTATCAAGTAGAGTGTTTATTTTGCTGTACATGTAGGTAGTATACATATGTTCGTCAGAATAATTCATCAACTGGGACAACGTGGTGTAGTGGATAAAACAGATGCGATGGATCTGAGAAATCAAATAGCACTTATGTTGGTGGTAAACGGGGTATTATTTTTCCTCCTTCATCTTCCGGTAAGGTGTCTATTCGTTGTTATTATTATAATTCTTCTTGCTGTTGTTGTCTTTGTCGTTATTGTTGTGGATTATAACGTTGCTGATATTAATGTTATTGTTGGTGTTATTGTTCATTATTGTTTAATGTTATTGTTGGTGTTGTTGTTCACAATTGTTGTTGTCATTGTTCTTATTGTTGTAGTCTTTGTTTCTTTTATTGTTGTAGCTGTTGTTGTAAATGGTATTGTTTTATTGTTGTTGTTTTCTTTGTTGTTGTTTTCTTTGTTGTTGTTGTTGCTGTTGATTTGGGTCGTTGTTATTTCTGTTATTGTTGTTGTTGTTGTTGTTGTTGTTATTGTTATTATTGTTGTTGTTGTTGATTGTAGCTGTTGTTTCTGTTGTAACTAAAGGATCAATCTCTGAACTCTATTAACACTCACAAATGTAAATATTGCCAAATAATCTTGATTCATTCGTTATACTACTGATAATTATTCTTAAAAGAATATCAACTTGTTGAATATTTCAGCATGTTTTCTTAATTCATGTTATCATTATATTTCAGACCAAGGTTCTTCTGATGCATATTTACCTATACCGACGGACCTTAGCTTTTAAGCCTCTTACAACCCATGTTCTATATGGGTGGCGTTGGATTGGTAACGTATGTGTTTACACAAATTCAGCTATTAATCCCCTGATCTACAGTGGTTTCAATGCCCGATACAGACAAGAGTTTAGAAAAGCGATGTTACCAACAAACTGTATAAATGACGGTGTTCGAAATGGTAACTAATAGCCATGTGTTTGACGCAACCTCATCTTAGTTCGTCAATCATCGACGTCCACTTTCTAAAATAATTAACAAATAATAACAAAGTAACACTGATAATAGCTTAATATTGAATACAGGGTGAGTCAACAACTGCAATATTGGAAAGAAGCCATCTTAGTTTCAAAACCAAGTTGATGTTTAAAATGTTTGAAATGTTATAAAGATAACATTTTTCCTTACTAGTTTCATGTGAAAAATGAAAACAATTGCATTTTCCGTTTGCCTTTGATGAACCTTTTTACCCATACACCCATTTCACTCGTCGGTCCACGAAACACCCAAAACATGCATAAGATGCAAAATGCGTCTCTCATTAACATTTGAAAATTTTAGTAAATTTGTGACGTAAAATTAAATACAAATTAAATTATCAAAATTGTTGTTGGCGGAATATTCAAATATGAACATGAAATGTGTGCAATTTCAATTGAAAATCACTGTGCTCGTTAACAAACAAGTAAATTGGTTTGTGCAGCAAAAGGTTCACCAAAGAAAAACAAAAATGCGATTGACTTCATTTTTTCACTTAAAGTTTGGAAACAAATATATCATTCTTGCATCGTTTAAAAAGTTTCAAACTTCAACTTGGTTTTAAAAACAAGATGGCTTCTTTCCACTATTGCAGGGGATTTTTTTACTAACCCTGTACGTTCATTTGGATCGCATAAACATTATTTCAGAAACGACCGTTGTTATATTATCATACTGGTACATGTTAGCTTCTTCAGACTACATTAGCTGCTTTGTGTAGTTGCTACAGACTGCTGACGACAATTGCTCATAGATGTTACGTATACTTAGGGTTTAAGGGTCAGTTATTTTCCACAAGAATGACCAGGTCATACAAATTGGGGAAAATAAGGAAAGAAAGACCATGTTGACGTTAAATGTAAGAGGACTTAAGACAAGGAAAAGGCGCCTCTCAACATTTAGATGGATGAGAAAACAATGTTGTGATTTTGTATTTTATTCAAGAAGCATGAACAGGATTTTGATCAATGGAAACGTGAAAAGGGTGGAGAATTTCACTCGGTATGTGACTCAGTAAAAGAGTCAATTTTTCTATTCTTATCTTAATGTCAAGCAATTGTTTTGGATGTAATGACAAATGACAACCATATATGCTATTTATGTCATTGGGGAGTTTAAAATAAAACATAAAATATAACTTACGCATTTTTACGTCCCAAAGAACGTACAATTTGTGTTTGTTGAATTAATCAATGAGATCTGTTACATGATCATGGTAGAGATCATCATCATCATCGGTCGTCCTTGGACGGAACAATGGAAGCAGCTTAGTTGCCTCCATTATTCTTTCTTGGCTATTTGTTTACTCCATTGGTGCGCCACGCCTAGTGGAGGTATGTATATGAATACATATTATATGTGTGTGTACAGACACAGACCGGGATGATCCCCTCCTCTTTACGAAGGAGTCTGTGACCTTTTAACGTGCTCGGGGATAGCACTTCCGATACACGGGACCAACATTTCTACGTACCTTCCGAAGCACGATGCGCCATGAACATGCCAACTTCAGTCTGCACGGTCTGAAGGAGGCATGGGGGACGAGGCTGTGTTGGTGTATCGTTTTTGAACTCTCACTCATAAACGATCCACCAACAGAACTACGGTGCACAGCAGTGTACGACGCTCTATCCGACTGCGCCACCTCGCCCCGTAGAGATAATCACAACATTTTGGGTGGAGATTTTAAAATTGATGTAAAAAAGTGAAGTCAATCACATGTTTCGTTTGCCTTTGGGGAACATGTTTACCCATGCACTCAATTCACTTGTAAACGAAACACCCAACACATGCATAAGATTGCAAAATATCACGGTATCTCATTACCAATTAAAATTTCTAATATCTTTGTGACGTAACTGGAATTTATTGCACCCTTGCTTGTTTACATGAGAGATAAAATAACCAATTTACATAAAGCATGGCGGGATATTCAAATGAGAACATGAAATATGTACAAATTCAATTGAAAATCTCCATGATCGTGGACAAACAAGTAAATAAGGTTGTGCAGCAAAAACAATAAAGTTCAAACGACAAAATAATACGATTGACTTCAATTATATCATTATTGCAACGTTGAAAAAGTTTCAAACTTCAACTAGGTTTTGAAAACAAGATGACCTCTTTCCACCATTGAAGTTTTTTACTCGCATGTATGTACACATGATTAACATCAAACGCATGGATCATGTCCCGAACACAACCATTTATGACATGACCAAGACAGAGCCTCTTATCAACCGTGTAAAAAGTCGCCAGCTGAGATTCCTTGGACACATTCTCCGTCTCCCTTATGAAGAGCTTGCTACAATGTATGCCACTTACATACCAACACATGGCCGAAGGAGACCTGGTCGTCCAAGCACATCATACTTGAAGTACATACAGCGCTTACTTGGTGACAATGAAGGCATGTTTAAGAACGTCGGATAGCCACTCTCGCTACAGATGGCCGTGCTTGGAGAAAATTTGTGGGCAGCCGAAGGATGATGATGTACATACAATGTTATTGTAGATAAAGGTATCTATTATTTCAAGACAATCACAAATACACCACACAAATAAAAGCGTTAATTACAGGACATACTGAAATGCACGACAGTTGAAATAATTATGTTGCAATTAATGGTGATGTATAGATACAAATTGTGACTAGACGAGAGACATTTGGAGGTAACTGAATAATTTGCCAACCATTTTACTAGCGGGGTCTTGAACCCCGGTCTTCTGAGGCTCTAAGCAGGCGCCTTAAAGGTATATTATGTGATCTTTCCAGGGAACGCCCTCAACATCGAAAAATTGAAAGAAGATTTTCTTGCAGATTTACATTTCTGATCATAATTCGTACATACATTCCAAGTTACAGGGCGATACGATTCTTAATTACTTCAAAATCATGATTTAAGAGTGAAAATAAAAATAAACTGTCGGTTAACACCGACAGTTTATATTTTCACTCTAAATTAGGTAATTAGAAATCGTATCGCTCTGTAACTTGGAATGTATGTATGATTTATGATCAGAAATGTAAATCTGCAAGAAAATCTACTTTCTAAAAAAAAATAATGAATAGTGGGCGCTCTCTGGAAAAGATCACATAATATGCCTTTAACCACCGATCTTGTTGAATAATATGGCAATTGAACCAGGGCTTAGTGTTTTGGTGGCGGGGTTCAAAATACTCCAATGATCATAAATATCACGAACTTGAAAAATAAAGAGTTGACCAATCCAGTCGCTTTAAAGGCGAGAAAGTCGACGTTTTGTAACACACCTGTAGGATCTACACTACTAAACAAATGGATCGTAATCAGTCAGATCCGGAACGAGCCCCATTCAATAGAGGGCGCTACAAATTGACTGGTGTGTGTTCCTGTTGTTACCTGTACCCAACAATTTGTGCAATCATTGCATTTTCGCTTTTCAACTCTAAATATTTGCATACAAATTAACATCTTATTAACAATTTGAGGGCAGCCTAGCTACCAGAATTCCGATTTTTTTATCTCACCTTTGACCCCACACCTCGCAATACAAATCGAAATTACAGCCTACATACCGCGATGAGACTACTAGTGAGTTTACATTTCAATGAATTATTTGGGTTAAGTATTATAGTGTTTACATTAAAAATAAGGGATGAATTTTTAGACATTATCTCAGAGATAAGAGGCTTATTTTATGGTTGAAAATCGTTAAAATAGGATTTGTTTTCAATTTGTGACGGGAGACCGTTCCTTTGGAAACACAGTTCCGTTCCCAAGATCGCAACCACACTCTATTGAAATATGAAACTTAATCGTCACCAGCGAAAGACGGACTCCCGTAACTTGATGCATTGCATCAGTAAAAATTGACGGCAATGTGTCACTAAATAGCACGCCTTTAAGCCGAACGCGCTCCTATTCTTGAGCAGACTGCTTGTTAAACGCAATTTTCTCGTATATAAAGCAATAAAGCAACTGGTTGCTTCAACTTTACATATAGGCCTATTGGCTTTCCAGCAAATAACAACCAAAAATAAGGACAAACCAACATTGTCGAAATAGGCGCCGTCACAGATATATGTAGCCTAGGCCGAAGCAATGAACCTACGGCATATATTATTCTCCTGGCTACAGCCAGACATACAGTCATCAAAAAAGTAACTATACAGGTAATAAATGGGCTTCTAACTCTTGAAATATATATCCTACCTAAAAATATTAAATTATAAAGTTGTTGAAAAATTTGTCTTCTTTAATATGAGATATTGCACGCTAGGATCGGGTGATTATTGAGGAAGTGGCGCTCAAAAATGTAAGGAGAAGACCGATTTTCATTTTCACATTTTTATTTTCTACACGCGGACCAAATCTACGGGTATCTTGGGGGATGCATGCGCAGGTTGGACATTCGGCCGCATTGTTCCGATGGATCAATACGACACACACACGCTACCTGTCATTCTCTCCCCCGTGATGAAATGTAAAATGTGAATTTGAAATTGTGACTTTACCTTACATTTTGGATTGTCGCTTCTTAAATATTCAACCGATCCTAGCGTGCAATATCTCATATTAAAGAAGATAAATTTCTCAACAACTTTATGATTTAATATTACTAGATAGGATATATATTTTTAGAGTTAAAAGTACATTTATTACCTGTATAGTTACTTTTTTTAATGACTGTATTAAACGCGGGGACTCTACGATCAAAAGGCCGTTAACACCAGTCAGAGTCGTGAGGTCGAGCTTACGTATCGCACAACCCGAATGTTCGTTGCACCGTTTTTGAGGTGAAGTATGACTTCGCGTACTTAACGCAAAATCAAACTCATGTGACGTGCCTCCATTATATTTCATTGCTGCGAGGAATCTGCAGGGATCGCATGCGATGATACGAAAGGATATTAAATAAATTCAATATATAACATAAAGCAGTTTACCAACCCACGTTGTTTACAATTAGACAATATAACAGCAATAATTATAAACAAACACAGGCGAATGTCCCAACGAAAGATAAGCAAGGACATTCACGAGCGGGTACTTGAATCCCGGTCTCCAAAACTATAGGTGTCGCCTTGATCACTTGGCCACCGGTTTTGCTGTTGAGACGGGTTCGTCCTGAAGCATTATGATAACCATGCATTAAAATTGGACACAGATAATTTGTTATATTGCGGAAGTGCTCACCTCCTATACACAAATGTAATATTGCTGTCATTGTTTTTGGAGACAAAACACACAATAACGGAAAGAACTCCAAAGAAAGACACTTCAATATGTTACTGAATACACAATCTGACAATACATTTTTGACTGCTTGGGCATCAGTTCAACCATCAATAGTTCTTTCTCGCTTGTCATTTATCATCATCTGTAATTCAGATCTAATTTTGGAAGATTTGAAATTTGCACGTCGCATTGTCGGTTCGTCTATTTGCATTGTACACACATGTAAATCGCTGTAAACTATTAAAGTAGCAGAGGCTAACTCTTAAAATCGATAGATGTTCCCCTTTCAATTTGTTTAGCTTCGGATTCCGGTCCAGCTGCAATTTTTTTGTTAAAACGAGTGACCCTCTTTTACCCGTCTCTGAACATCGTCGAACTTCAGGATAAGAGTATAGATGAACGATCATGTGGGTGGGTGATGGTGTTTTATGTTGGTGCATACTAAAAGATCATTAATCAAACAACGACATTATATTAGAATATTCAAGCGTGAACTTCATTTATTAGAGAATTATATTCATGCATGAAAATTACCATCGCATTTGAGAATTGCCTCGGCCACCCACTATTCGAGTAATAATTATTAATATATAATACAGTGTTTTATTTTACATACGTGGTGATTCGAATGAGCACGCTCAATAGGTCATTCAATTCGGCGACGAAAGCATGGTTATATTTTCGACACCACATTACGTGGTCATTTTCTGGCTACCATGGACGACGTGGTCAATTTAACACCCACATATTTAACTACCAAACATGGTTACCAACAAAGATCCTTATCGAAGGTCTTTACTTTGTTTAAGTCAACACGATGTCCTGGAAACTCGATATGAATGTGTTGTAATACCTCGGACAAAGTGGAACTAGGATGTATGTGCTCTAGAAACGTGATCTTTATTATGTCAAAACATAATTTCCCTCTCTTATAAGCAAAAAAGTGTATTTGGGGCTTTTTGGCGAAAATGTCAATAGTGGCTATATATTTCACAGTGCAGACAAACACGGCCAGATTTTGAGGTAGGCCATGTTTAGTGACGTCATTGTGACGTCATGCGTGGGATATTTGTACTTGTTTTGCTATGTAAGGAAAGAGGGGACCTCTAGCTATACCATGGTACACAAATAAGCATACTCTGCATCTCGGGTTGGATTTGTTTATAGGGTGGGTGGTAACCCCCTTAGTTAACAGTGTTACAAAACGTCTCAGGACGAGGGTTAAGTCTGATCCAAGCAATTTGCTCTAGTTTGGTCCCTTCAGCAATGTTCAGGACCCAAGCGGGAGTCCATATAGACCGACCATGTAAACAAACAAACAAACAAACATTGGATGCACGTAACTTGAGGTCCAACTCGCCTGTTTTGCACATGTCAGTTGTATGACGCACGTTACGACCCCCGGGAATGGTGCGTCACTTTACCGAGGTGCGTCACTTTATCATGTATCATGACGCACCCATGTGTCACAAATGTAACGGACCTTTGGTACCCGTTGTAAATTTTGTGACGTACCATTGATTGATTCTGACGGACCACGACAGTTTCAAATGACGCACCCCCACACCGCCATACATCATCATTGACTAAACTTGATTGCAATATGAAAAAGTGTAACACGTTGTCATACCAATCCTATACGTGAGTAGCATCCCCGGGGTATTTCCAGTATGTTTATTTAAAAGGTCATAATGGCGATCGGGTGATTTTACGCACACAATTTTTTGCACTGAAAACGCACTGAGAGTATTGAAATAGTGATTTTTGCATTTCAAGAGTTACATATCTCAAAAATTAAGTCTGGTCTGGTTGGTGGTGAGTAGGGCCTCCATGTAAATTACAACGCTCGTATTTTGTTGTACGCATTGATTACTTTTTTGACGCACCCAGTTAATGTGACAGACATTGACGCACCCATTCGTCAATATTGTTACGGACCAACGGCTGAACTTGACGTACCCTGCGTCAAGAATTTTTTGGTTAATGACGTACCCAATAACCAACGACGCACCTCTCCCGGGTCGTATAGTGCGTCATACAATTGATATTACATTATGTGCTTGATATTACATTATGTGCATCACGAAAGCATGACCTCATGGCGCTGGCAGATATTGAAAGGTTTTATCCCTGAAGTAATAGGAGATATGACAATCATACGGTAAAATAGACACAGATGCTTTGTTTTGCGGAACTGCCATCTTCCTATGCACAAAAATAACTTTGTTAGTATTGTTTCTTAACAAAGCTACACTGCATTAAGAATATATCGGGGAAAACCACGGAATAGACCTACAATGTTTACTGAATCAATAATACGCTTTGACTGCTAGGGGCATCGGTACAGCCAGAAATCGATACTTCTTGTATGGTGTTGCATTCATCATCAACCGCAATTTAGATCCAATTTTGAAGACGTGAGATCTACACGACGTCGGTTCGCCTGTTCGTTGTACACACCTGCAATTTGTTGTATCACTGTTTGCTGTTGGTGAGTAGCACAGCCTTAACATTTTCAATTGATATTGTTTTCCTTATTCTGGTCAAAAATACTAAAATCGATTTATTATGAACCCCCCTTCCCCACCCTAATCTGGATAATCTGAACATTGAATTTCGGGATAGGAATGTGTGATGTGTGATGGGATGTTGGTGTGAGGGTGCAAAGGATCCTATCAAATTACGACGAAAACAGTAGAAATAGTTTCCTACTATAACAGTGAAAATAAGATGACAATGAAGATAGGTGAGATATGAGGGATGGGGTATGTAATCAATGGGGCATACTGCATTTTATTTAACTTAGGCGTAATTTCACATGTAATATTCTCCAGACCTCCTGCGGTGACTGAGTGAAAAGTCACAGATAGAGTGGGCGATTGATGAAGACGAGTTTGGACAAAATGTTTGATCTGTTACTACAACTACAGTTCGGATGCAGGTTTTGAGATATTCATGTTTTTTATACAGTTGTTATACATTTCGTGTTTCTGATCATTTTATTGTTCTTATAATGTATTTTACCGCGTTGTATAATTGTATTGATTATCTGGTTTTGGTTTATTGTAGTATGTATTTATAGTCTCTGTCATAATACCTTGGATCTATTTCCACTAATACGTGCGTGCATGCTTATTATAGCGTACGTACATGCGTATTAGCGTACGTGCATAAACCCGGCAGTGCTTACCGGGCGATTTCAAAATCATCGCGCGTCCTCATTGGTCAATCGTGAAATCGACACGCGCATGCACCCCTACTTGTACGCGCATTTCATGCATTTGGATGCAGCTTCGCAAACAACAACAAAATACGCTCGCGTGAAATAGCTTGAATTATGTCCAAGGAATTATGACAGGGACTATAATAGTTATATGGATTGTAAATATTTAAGCATGTGTCTTGTTGTAGTTTTTAAGACTTTCTGTAGTTTTAGATTCTGCTCAGCGCCTTGAGACTGTTTACATCGTCAGGCGCTAATAAGGCCCGTGTATTATTATTATTTTAGGTATTAACTAGGACAAATCAGTTATATTTTGTTAAATGTTTCATCATTGTTGTACTACCAACTATTGTACTACCAAAGTGTAAAACTATTAGTATAATCAGGAATGTTTATCTGTTTTTTTTAAAATTCTATTCTGTCCAGATAATGTCGTCATACTACACTTCGCAATCATCGATCTCAAACTGGCACGATTGCGATGTCAACAACAGTCACGTTATACCTCCACGTTGGGTCAAACATTATGAGAGGAGAGCGTACGAAGACATCCTTCTAATAAACATCCAACCATCAATTGCTCTAATGGGGGCTATTTTGAATGTCATATTCATACTCATAGTTGCATTCGACAAGAGCATGCATTCGTTGACGAATGTTTACCTCGTTAACCTTGCGGTTTCAGATTTGCTGTTCTTGATATCTTATTCCCTGGTAACACTTATCGGCGCGTTGATATCGCCGTTTAGTCACAACTGGCAATTCCTCGGACCAGCCGGGTGTTTAATTTTTAACACCATCTATTTCGGAACCTATCACTTCTCGCTATTTATCGTTACTTTCATAACATTTGAACGATATCTAGCTGTTTGTCATCCGCTCGCACATAGAAAAGTCAACAGCAAATCCCGTACGATGAAACTCGTTGTTTTGTGTTGGTTTCTGGCATTGTTAATCACATCCGTTGTGATGTTGTTTAAGGGATACGCGAGAATTACATGCGTCAGTTTTCCACCGGGATACGGACATGATGGCGAAGTTAACCTGCGGCGAACATGGTGTACACGATTCAAAATCGTAAACACCTTTAAAGGACTGCACGTGCTTCCATTTTTACTTACCATCCCCTATCTGATTTGTTTGACAGGTACGTTCTTTCATAGATCTATGGTTCTTTATAAGGTGAGGGGGAAAGGCGAGGGGTAGGGTGGGGCGGCCAATTATGACCTGGGTCTGCCACTGGAGCTCTTTACATTCAAAGTCAACATTTTCGATTATTGGATCAGTGGATGGACAAAATAGGATGGGGGGGGGGGGGGGGGGGTAAATGCCGGGGGTAAATGAGGGGGATTAAATATCATGATGGTTATTTGTCATACAATATTAGACCAACGTATATAGCAAAACGTACTCCTATATTTTATCTTCATTCTTATTTAGTGTTTTGTATTAGATTTATTTTAAACAAACAACAACACATGCTTCAATTTATAAACTCGGCAAATCCAGTGAGTTACCCAACTTGCCTTCTTCCAACAATCGAGATATTTAGCAAACGCTCACATGGCAACTCTGCGTTTACGCACAACATACACGCGGCAAATATCCTGTATGGCGCGCTTGAACGTCTTTACACGGTCACAATATGCACCGAAGGTGTGAATTAACCCAGCCCAAAACTATATCTTATTTACTTATTTATTTTGCCTTATTTTCCTTTTGAATATTTTTAAAGGAAACATAGTGATGTGCATCTGTATCGTTTATAAGCTTGGACATCGACATATTACTGGTGCCAGCAAAGAAGTGGCAGCCTCTGAGAAGATAAGAAACCAAGTTTCAAGAATGCTTGTTATCAACAGCATCATGTTCTTTACGTTTCATCTACCCGTAAGTTCATCTCATCGTAGCATGCCTATTGTTTTGAGTAGGGGATACTACTTCATTAGCTAATCTAAATGCCAAAAGCAAGGAATCGTTCAAACGGAACAAATCAAACAAATCAGAGTTGGGCCCCTGATGGTAACATATTTGGATTTCGCTGATGACATAGCACTACTGTGTGACACTGCTGGCCAGGCGCAGAAACTCATGGAAAGAGTCGAAAAGGCAGCTCTACGTGTTGGCCCTCACATGAACGCCAAGAAAACAAAACATATGGGGCCGGCGTATTCTCGTACTAAACGCGGTTTTAGCTTAAAACTGTGTCTAACTATACGCGTGTCTAGCTTAAACTCGAGTTTATCTTTTTAAACAACGTGTTTAACAAAACACGATTTTAAATTACGCAAATATCGTCCACATGGAACTCGTTGGGTAATTTCGTGCAGGTTTATGATACATGGTGGCCCAGATAAGACACCGTAGTTAAAAATCAAATACATCAAATGCACATGTATTTTAGCGATACTATACAACCTGGCGTGGCCTATCCGTCGGGTCTCAGCGGTTACCGATCGGGTGGGTGTTAAGTTTTTAACCATTATTTTGTCAAAATAAGGACTATTGCAACATAACAAACAACATTTATGCGAGGGGCACATAGATATATCGCATGAAAAGCACACTTTTAATGATGAAATAAACAAATCGATCAATTAAATAATGTATACGGCGATAACACGTCTCTTACAACTGCAACCGCTGTGGCGAGCATGCAGGATCCTATTGATTTTAATCGGCGAACACGGGTTCGATTCCCATTTTTGTGCATGTCTTACTTTATTTCATTTAAAAAAATGAAGTATGTAGTGATATTAAAGGTAGATGTTCCGATTTTAAACTTGAAGTTTACTATTCTACATGAAAGGTCATCCTTAAAAAAGTCGTATTCCAAAATTTGAGTTGCATAACTCTAATGGTTCTTATTTTAGACGCAAACGATGCCAAGAAATGTACCCATTGAGTTGTACACAAACGATATTGGTGGTTACCACCTTTCGCGGTAATTCGACGTTATTTCATCGATTTCTCCGTAATTATACCGATTTAGGCCGTCAAATTTCAGTATGATGATGAGAAAAATACGAGCTTTCATATGATATGAAAATCTCCGTATGTTTGAAATAATTCTGTGTTACGAAAATGTGATCGGGTCATCTACCTTTAATGCCTAAATATGATATACATTTTACTATTACTTATTTCTATTTCTTGGAATATATTACGCCACTATAATAAGCCTGTTATTGTTAATAGTAATACATAATCCAATAAGAAATTAATTATTTCTTCAATTTCACTGTAGGCCTATAGATCAAGACTCGTTATGGTGTAATAAAATACATTGGTTAATTCAGGTTATTTATATCTTAAATGCTTTCTTTGTTAATTATACAACTTTTTTTTCTTCTGATATTTTGATCTCCTAGTGTACTTTCGTGACAGGAGTATACCAAATTTAATAATGAATTTTAATGAAGACAATTTATGCTAATTGTCCTCAGCTAGTTGGCAGAAAGTACCAAATATTTAATGAGACACTTTAACTAAACTTATCTAAATATGTATATAGGCCTATGCATTCATATAGTCATCCGGACAATCACTATGCCTACACCTTTTTAAAAAACAAAACCCAACAAATGTTAGGTCTATTGACTTGACTTACTTGACTTATGGCGGATGATTTTTCCGAACCACAATGCCTCTCCAGATCTTCCTTTCCAACATAGCTGTCTTGATTTCTTCCACCTGCAGTCCTGTATCACGTTGTAGTATGTCAATGTAGGTTAGGGCTGGTCTGCCACGCTTTCTTACTCCATGCTTTCGAATCCAATGTATGAGTTTGTGTACAAGCTTCTTGGACCCCCTGAAGCAGTGTCCAGCAAATCTTGTTCTGCATTCTCTAATCCTGTCCGAGACTTTTGGCATGTCCCCATACAGGTCTTTATTCGTCACATGCTGAACTCCAGTTGATGTTGAACATAGCATCCTAGTGTAGCATCCATCCATTTGTTTACCAAGCTTTGGGGTGACTGTCCATGCCTCACATCCATAAAGGAGGACTGATTCTACTGTAGCTATGAACAGTCTTTCTTTGAGCTTTCTGGATAGTGATTTAGCCTTCCATAACTTACTAAGTTTGCCACAAGCTCTCCATGCAGCTGCTTTGCGTGTTTTGATGTCCTTTTCAGTGCTGTTCAAGGTATTTGAAGTCCTCCACTTTATCAAGGCGCATGCCTTCACTTGTGGTGATCACAGGTACTTGCGTCTGGTTGAATGACATGTACTTCGTCTTTGCAGCGTTCATTTTGAGCCCAACTCTGCCCACTGAAGTTTCCACTCTGTTGAGTAGTGATTGCGCTTGAGACACTTCCTCAGACAACAGGGCAATGTCGTCAGCGAAGTCTAAGTCAGTTAGTACGGTGTCCTATTCTTCTGTTGCTTCCTTTTGTGAGGTGGAATCCTAGCTCTTCTTCTCTGCCATCTATGGCCTCTCTTAGGGCATAGTCAAGAACAATGACAAAGAGATATGGAGCCAGGGTGTATCCTTGTAGTGCTCCAGCCAGTATCTAAAACACTTCTGTTTCTCCATCTGGTAATATAACCTTTGCCTTGGTGTCTTTGTATATCTCTGCTATCGCATTTGTAAGCTGATCAGGTACACCATAGGCTTTCAATATTTGCAGCATTCGTTCCCTGTGTATTGTGTCAAACGCTTTCTTGAAGTCGATAAAAGTTATGATGGCTGGCAGGTTATTTGATCTTATTCCCTCAATAATTCTTCGAAGGGCAAGTATATGACCTACAGTGGTACGTCCTCCTCTGAAGCCATTTTGATTAGCTCTTAGGTAGACGTCGAGCTCCGGTCTAATTCTGTTGAGTATCATCTTGTTGTATAGGTCTATTGGGTCAAAGAATTTACAAATGAATGAGTTGATTAACTAATTGTTGTATTAACTAAATATTTGTCTTTATATTAAGGTCCATCATTTTAAAAATCTGTATTCCTTTTAAACCATGGTATCACGATAAGAAAATCACGACATACACTTGATGTAGAAGTTTAGTTAAACGCGAGTTATTCTACCCCCGCACCCATGTTTAAAGTTACACATATTTCGGTGAGTTAGACGCGTGTGAAAGTAAAACAAATGTAAGAGAATTGCGTTTAGTTAAACGCTGTGTCTAAAGTCAAAGTTAGACGCGTGTTTGGCTTAAAACCGTGTTTAACTACGTACGAGAATACGGGCCATGGTGTCTAACCAACAGGATCGGGCGACCATTTACAAAAGACCCGATTGAACCAGTCTGGAAGTAGTCAATGTCTTTAAATATCTGGGATCCTGAAAAACGCGCAGCTTGCAAGACAAGTCAACGTGTTTGCTACCATTTCCACCGCTGTCCTGAGCATGGCTCAAGGCTCTTTATTTTGGATGTAACTAGAAGCCCTATATATATGTATTACTTTTGAAAAATGTTGTGTTGTTAAGAAATTCCAACTTTTAACTTCAATTTGTCATAGAAACTAGTGCTGTATCATATTTTGTAAAAACAAAAGTTCAAATTTCGAGTAAAAGTATCACATTGTATTATCCGTAGAGCAGATTTTAGTTTTAAAACTAGCCCAAATCTGGCTGAAAGTCACCATGTGTGCCAAGTCACACCGCTGCCACACTCAAGGTCGCGTGCAGTCGTCGTTCCACTTACATAACTATTGCCGGTGTTGACTACGGATAGGGCCTACATTCATGACATTTGTTGTCAAGGTCCAAGGTTATAAATAGACTATACGCAATGCAATGCGCAATGCAACGCAGTACGTCGTGACAACGAGGCAACAGGCAGGACGCGGGAGACAGAAAAACAAAACAAACAGAGGAAGAAGGATATAGAACGGAAAACGGCATGGAAGGGCTGAGGGCCTGAGGGACATGTCGGACTTAAAATAGAATGAAACAGCACTGACCGGTCGACCGTGGGAGTAGACTTGCTGCAAGTCCTTGGGCAGTAAAGATACTCTTTACATACAGATAATCTCCCAATATTAGACCTCTACTCTCCCTAAGAAAAAGACTGATTTTAGATTGCTTTATTATTCCTACCATTCCACCACTAAATGTCCACTTGTTGCGTGCATGCTACACAACACACCATTGACACTTCAATCACTGCGTAAGTAAGGGAGCGGTCACTATTTACGCCAGGGGGGGGGGGGGGGGGGGGAATGGAGGATTTCCATCTATTTTCCCCACATTTTTTCATGTTCCCCCTTTTGTCTTCCAAAAAAATTTCAGGTTCCCCCCATCCATCAGGTAAAAAAGTTGATGTTCCCCCCTCCCTATTAAAACAAATCCTCGCCCTATAATTAGATGGTACTCAGTGAGTAAAACAGTGTCTCAATGTAGAATAATGATTTAATTGTTATAAACATATTTAATAAAGTACACATATTTAAAATTTCACAGATGATGAGGTCAATCATACAAGTACTCAATCCAATGTAGAAAATACAATAAGATTGAAGCTGCTTCAATATTAACTTGATATTGACAGCAGCATTGATGAAATACTGACATTGCTATCTACTGCTGATAGCAGCATTGATGAAATACTGACATTGCTATCTACTGCTGATAGCAGCATTGATGAAATACTGACATTGATATCTACTGCTGATAGCAGCATTGGTGAAATACAATGCCACAACTACATATAAAACACAAACTTTTGAAACAGGATGTGTGAAAGTTTTGATTTTGAAAATCAGTACCACAATTGCCCACATTGTTTCGGTTGTGTGTAGGGTGGGCAGTCAAATTAATATGAATATTAATATTTTAAAATTAATATTAATATTTTAAATTCCAAAAATCCAAAGTACATGTGACTAAAAAATCATCTATCAACATATTTATAGGTAGCACTCCGTTTAATCCAAGGAATACATTGCTTTTATACAAGGTAAACACTTGACGACATGCAACACATGTACTATTCGCAACAACTACTCTGATGGGGGTACATATTGTCAGCTAAATATATGGTTGTTATGTGGATTTTTGTCATTTTGCACAAGCTATTTTATGTTCAAATTTGCTTTGTATTTCTTTGTTTTTTGATATTTCTGCTCTAAAAATGATTTGAATTTGATTTCAGACATAGTGTAAAGCTTTTAGTGTTTTAGTAATAATTGGTATATATTACAATGAAACTCATTTTTGCCCAAAATGCCACTCACAACACTCTTGCATTGAGCTGACAATTTACTTTCATATTGGTTTACATCAAAATAGTATAAAGGGTCAGTGTTGCCAGTCAATAAAAGATTATGGTTATGTACACTATACTGACAAATGATTCAATATGAGAGAAAATTATGCATCCTGATTTTGCATAAAAAGAACTCCAGTTGAAAAATCCAAATAAATTTGGTATCTGACCTTTAAATTCTTGCCATTGCATTTCTCCAAGATCCTGCTTTCCTTCCTCGCCTTGTGACTACAACATGTTCTTCCATGATGTCCTCATCGTCACTGTCACTTGAGTCAGATTCAAGAACACCATATACCTCGTCATTGTCTTCACTCTCAATACTTTCACTTTCAACTTGATCACTGTCTTCACCTGCCCCTTCAGCCCCTTCGGTCTCTTCAGCAGAGTCACTTTCTACATTGTCAGTGTCACTTGATGTTTCCATGTGGATGTGTCTTGTAATCATTTGGATTTTTTCACGCTTGTTTCCTGTAATTCTGAGACTGTGTTTGTTGAGATATTTGTTCAGTTCACTAACTACAAGGGTAGAGAGTGATCCGTTGCCTACTAGTTCATGCCAATCGTAGTCGTCGTACTCAAGTCGCTCCCTTTCACCTCGTTCCATGGTACGCTGTCGTTTTCTCATATTGTCCTTACACTGCAAGTGGTGAAGGTGATTCAAATATTTTTGAACCAACTCAACACTGACTGCAAATTCTGCGGAAAATGCGTCGATGGCCTCTTTATCTGTGGCTGACAGCACCTCTTCTCGGAGTGGGTACGACGACACCCTGACCAATTTTGTGACTTGATTTTTAATTTAGTGTTTGGAAGTTGAAAATATTGGTTTTCACACAGTTTTTAATGTAATTCCACATCAGTTGTCTGTACTGAAATAAAATGACATTGTTTTGTTCCTTTGAACATTTCTTTTATTAAACTTGGTCCAAGAGGTGCTCTGTTTTTTGAGAAAATGCACAAAGTCTTCAAAGATAAAAGGCCCGGGGATGTCGTACCTCTTTAAAGAGTTTGGTCGCAAACCGTCTATATTCATTACAGTAGATTTTCAGAACAAATTATAGTGCAACTGTAATCAGTAGATCTGTAGCAAAACTGTTATTAATATTAAAGTTATTAAAGTACAACTGAGGATACTATTGTATAATTATTTGTACTGTGTCTTGTATTCAGGGATGTCCTTTCAGGCATGTACTACCAGTCAACAATCTCAACATGGATTTGGGTATTACAGTTTACATGTATTAAAAAAAATAAAAAATGTCAACAACAAAAATCTACCCCTTATTATTTTTTTCCCCACACGTGTAAAAAAAAAAATCGCGTTCCCCCCTCAGTTGATTTTTAAATATTCGCGTTCCCCCCTGTCTGTATAGATTTTTTTTCGCGTTCCCCCCTTAACTCCTCCATTCCCCCCCCTGGCGTAAATAATGCCCGCTCCCTAAACTCGCACATATGGGCTGTCATATTATGAAATTGCCACATCCGAAAACCGAACTCGCCCCGAGAACCGACCGGCCCGAAAACTGATTAGCGACCAGTCAAGGCGTTACTGCAACTCACGAAAATGAAAATCCTGTTGACACATTTCCACAAGTGGATATGTGGCTGGTATAGTGGTGCTGGCTGGTATAGCATGGTAGGCCTACTATATAGAGAGCTGATATGGGCATGCACTAAACTATGTGATTATAAATACATAGGCTAAAAGTGACATCCAGCAGTACGCCTTGAATCAAGGCTACCGTGGGAGAAACTTCTTGCAGAAGTCTGTGGATAGCTCATATCCCTGTTGAATGACAATCTAGAATCAGACGACTGAATGAACAGTGCAGTGTTGATCCTAAGTGGTGTAACGGCAGATTTGTTACCCGGTCCAGGACGTAACTGCAACTGGAGAACTGAATGCATTGATTTGTCAATGATAAGAAGACCTGCGATAACTATCATCACAAAGCAGCGAATACAGATCATCTGGTGGAACATTTCATACGAACGATAAGTGCGATCTTCTAAAGTGGTGATCACTGACCGCGATAGCGTATTTCGTTGCCAATGTCATTATATATTATGTCTGTTTAATAAAGGGATGTTAATATCAAGTTTGTCTAGAGTGAAGTGTTTCACTTTGAACTCATGCTAGCTCGGCTCGTGACATTTGTATACATCTTATTGCATTTTTTCCCCATTTTACTTTCAGGATAAATTCTGGGAGTGCTATGTAGCAGCTAACCTACTTGCTATGCCCGTAGACGCAATTCCAGTTCTTTATCACAACGCCTTGGAAAACACTGGGAAATTATGTCTGTTCTTTAATTCAGCTACCAACCCGATCATTTACGGAATTTCAAATCGGAAGTATAGATTGGCGTTTAAGAAAATACTTATGGCGATATTTACGAAAACGAATGTGTCTAAATTACCTGAGGGCAAGACACCCAAGTTAGAGACTTCCGTTTTAAACAAATAGTATGTGAGCAAACCAAATATACCATGCTCATCTCTATTGAAATGTCGTTAAGAATTGACGGGCATGTTTGAACATCGCGTTGGCTAATGTAGTTTGGGTATTGGTAGTCTCTTTCGATAAATGTATATCCTATTTAGTGGATGTTGTGACACAAAACTAACGTTAAAAGCGCGTGTTTCTGTTGAGGAACTGCAAAGTTCACGCTATTTGAAATAACTAATACCGTTAAATATTTTAACCATTGCAGTGGAAACATTTCTGTTGCAATTAGTGGCAAATTACTCATTGCATGTAACGTGTTAGTATAATATAATTTTAAACTAAATTCGAAGGCAATCGAATTGTAACAGATGCCCTGAACATATTGATAATTGATCCTTTTAAGGATCAATTAGTAATTTAGCGGAAATCAGTGGACTAGGCCAACACAAAAAAGTAATGTTGTCCTCCACAGCTCTCAGAATAGAGGGGCGGGCGGGCGATTCTATTTTTTAAATTTAAGGGAAAGTCAAGCAATTAATCATATATATGATGTCCCGATTTCAAGTCAAACAACAGAGACTTCATACACTTCATTTAACATTTGAAAAAAATTACTAAATTCAGTAAATTATAACTTAATATGGCAAAATATGTAGTGCTTGTTTTATTATAATATTACAATAGAATAATAAAAAAATATTCATATGATCTGGTAAGGGAAAATGGTAAACAAGTGCATTAAAGGGTTAAGAGCACACCACACCTCTCTTTATATCCCTGAACAAGCTTAAAATCCGTGATATCTATACTTATCAACTTGCTATACATATGTACAGATACCACCATAAATTATTACCCCTTGACCTCCCTGCCACCCTTTTTATCAATCACTCTGATATCCATAACCACAATACGCGTCATGCCACTGATATTCTCATTGCTCCTACTCATACCAAACTGGCCGAGAATACTTTCAGATCCCAAGGTCCACTTATTTGGAATAACATGAGCAATACTCTCAAAATCTGCAAGTCACTTGCTATATTTAAAATTCACCTAAAATAATACATCCTTCTCCAATATCGCTCTGAAATGTTTAACAACGAGTACGCTTCAATTAAATAATTTATCAATATAATCATGTAATGTAAATGTCTGTCTAATGTTTTTGTCCTGCACCCTCATTTTTTGTATGTATTCACACATTCAGTGTATAGCTTATAAGTATAGTAATCTCATTGTATAAACACCCTATACACTGTATCTACGATCCGTATAAATTAATCTGTTACTGTAACCTACATCTTTGTATTACTCCCTTTTATTGATATTATGTATTATACTATTATTTATTCAATTGTAATTATTTTATCATTGGGTGCCATCTTCCTCACGCTCTGCGTTTTAGACGGGCATCCACATCTCCTGTATATTTGTATTTATAAATAACTGTTACTGTATATGTTTACCGAGATGAAAACAAATAAACTGAAACTGAAACTAAGAGAGATTTCTCAAAAAATGAAATTCAATATTTTCATCTTGTTAAGATAGATGATATACATAGAAACCCTCTCATGTAAGATTTCTTCAAACAAAATCAGTAAACATAAAAAAATAAAGACATTTTCTCAGCATTTCTGAAGGTATATAAGTGATTTTCACTTTTTTTGTTTGTATTTTGGTTAAAATCACCACTGATTAAATCATGGAGGTCATGACTATGCATCACGCAACAAGCCATGGAGTGTCTTAAAGGTTATTTTGAATAAACATGAAACAAATAAGTAAGAAGTCATCTTTTTGGCCTTTTAGATGAATTTGGGTAGTTTCGATGTCATCACATCGAAAATCAAAACGCTTTCAAATCCATGAATTTCACATGAAATGCTGCAAATTAATCTCTATAATTTTGGGTGGTAGTTCGTACGTATTTAAGCATAATGTACATGTATATGTGAAAAGCCCATCTTCTGAAAACAAAATGAGAGCTCCCTCCGTGAAGGATCTTTTAGTGCCCCTTTACTGATATTGAGATGCATTCAAAACATATATTATTATATCCATCATGCTTATATAAACACTTCAAAAGAAGTAAGTTCCCCTTTAGGGGTTCCCGTATATTTCCAAAACAATACATTGGAATGAAATGGGGTTTTCAGTCAAAAGATTATGGGCTTCATACCAATAATTGACCAAAATTTCAAATCAACAGGTTCTGTCATGCTCGAGTGAGCACGTATTGAATGATGGAATGTCCCATTTCAAAGTTGCTAAAATAACGTTTAATATCAAAATTTGCTAAAATATTGTTTAGTAGCGGGAGGACCTTTCCTGACTGGATAAATGGGGCATGGTTACATACACAATATGGGGACCAAAGATCATAAACACATTTGCATCAGGCAGTGAAAGTCACATTGACTGGCTGATCAACCTTCATCACAGGATATTGCTCATTTTCAAAAGCAACATTCCCTCTTTCAATGCATGCTAATTTGAGCATGGAAGCACCAGTTGGGTTAAAATTCTGGTACAACAAGAGTTGGACTTCCATATCGAGTAGCGCGCCTCATCAACACTTTGAGAAATCGAAGCAGTCATTTTATTTGCTTGAATTCAAAATAAATGTTTAAAAATCAACATAAATTGTGCATTATTTTTAAATATTTTCACACATTCCATCTGCCTCTTCCGAATCCATATTACCAGATCAACCCACAAACCCATTAAATCCCTCACGCACATCGCTAAGTACGAAGTCGTCGAATTGCGGAGGAGTTGCTTGGAGGACACAGTAATATGTTCAGGGCATCTGTTCCAATTTAAAAAGACAGCGAAGTCATATCCTGGCCTCATTTGATTGCATACATCATCAGGAAATTTGGGTAACAATCTTAACACATAACAAAACGTGTGTGTAATATTTTAATGAAATGATTGATGTTTTATAATAGTTTAAATAAAATATGCGTAGAGTTCCGATTTCTCTCACATTTTATTCTCACAACGTCATTTCAAAATATATAAAATACATTCATGCTATTTCAGAATATGTCATAAATATTTTAAAGGTAGTTTTGATGTATTTTGTCTACCCTGCTTTGGCCCATGTTGATGGTCTCCATTGTCATGCTGGTCATGCCCTGAGTTTTATGTATGCTTTTAACCATGGTTGTTAATAAAGTAATTGAATAAATCCAAATAAAAACGCAAAAAAAACCTATACATACACATACATGTTGCCCTCTTTCACTCATATTATTGAAACCTCAACATGAGTTTCGTAGTAAGTTGGCACTCATGCCGCTTCACTCACAAAGATGTCACTCCATTCCTAATCTTCACTGGAGCATACAACTAAGACAAAATACCATAATTTTCTCCTTGACATGGATATATAGAATAGTCTTAAGAAGCACTGCAGAACTTGTACGCACGGTCCATAACGTAATATACACAGAGAATAGTAATTCGTCAAAACCGTGGTCTTATTTGACAAATTAAACATTTGTCATGGAAGGTTTGTCAGTTGATAGCAAATATTTTCACTCATAAATATGTGTCTTTCAATAACAAATGAATTAATGACCAATTAAATTGCAAATTAAAAGAATAATTTGTAATCGATAATAAGTCATTTAATATGAATGACCCATTAAATGGCAATTAAATTACTAATTTTAATTTGTCATTGCATTGATATTAAGTCTTTTTAATTGTCATTAATTAGTTTGTCATTAAAAGTTAAATATATTTCAGTCAAGTTAATGTTTGCTACGATGAAAATTAACTAGAAACACTCTAAATTGTTCTGTTAGCATCACAAATAAGTGTGCACCATTACAGAATATTTCTTGAATCACAAGAATTTCTTATGACATTTTTTTAATTTGTCAAATAAGACCACATTTTTGACGAATTAATATTCTCTGTGTATACATACGATAGTCCCAACAGAAACATTAAGAGTCATCATACCTTTAGCACTTTCCATGCGGTAGGCGTCTGCAGACGACATCAATATAACTCATTACCATATTTGGAGTCACCAGGCTGAGGAATGCATTCAAATAAATACAAACATGCCTAGTATTAGTTAAGTCATTCTTGAGTTATACTTTAAAATCGGGAACATTTTCTGAAAAATCTGTTTTGTATAGGCTTAAATTATGGTGACACTAATACCACCGTTGAAAGCGTTAAGCAAACTTAAAATTGAACGAAGACCAATGCAAATATTATAAGGGGCATATGTTCAATGGTTAAGCTGTATATTTGTTGGATGTTTATACGTATGGTGACTGTCGTATTTAGTCTTACGTACAAGTCTTGTCGTATAAGTCTTACGTACAAGTTACTTATACGTTGAGCCATATGTAGTAGTTTTGCCGAGGGGCCTAATCTATGGATGGCACTGATGTCAAGAACAAATTTGCATATATGCAGATTGGGTATTGGAAATAAAGCCAATTCCATTTCGGATCAGACGGCTATTTGGCTTCTTTGGTGGCCATACAGACTATACACTATACTCAGATTATAAACCAGTATCCTAAAACTACACTTGATTTGCCTGCGTATACAATAATCACAATTGGTATACAATAATCACAATCGGTATATAATAATCACAATTGGTACACAATAATCACAGTTGGTATATCTTTTATTGGTTGTTGAGGTGATGTAATTTAAGACTGCCAAATAGTGCCGCGAATCAAATTTAGTGGTAATTAGTATAGTTGCCTTAGCTGAGGCACGTTATATTCCAATATTAAAATTAAATACGAGGGTCGTTCAATAAATAATGAAAGTGATCATGGTATGGGATGTATGAGTGATTCTATTGAGGGATAATGTGATCAATAATAAGTGTGAACCATTGTCTTTCAAACAATACACTTTTGGATTGTTAGATACCTTTGGTTAGGTTTCAGACACTGACTGAAATCTGGCAATTATTTGGCTGGATATGTAATATGTTGAATATGGGTTGATTGATACATTTGCATATTCCGTCTGCCTCTTCCGAATCCATATTACCAGATCAACCCACAATCCCATTAAAGAATAGTGAAGAATAACACCTGACGCCCATCGCCATCATCAGTTACAGTGGCCTTGACGCTCGCTACCACAGAGGGGAGTACGAAGTCGTCGGATTGCGGAGGAATTACAGGGAGGACACTACTTTTTTCGCCACAGTAATATGTTCAGGGCATCTTTTCCAATTTAAAAAGACAGCGAAGTCATATCCTGGCCTCATTTGATTGCGTACATCATCAGGATATTTGGGTAACAATCTTAACACATAACAACACGTGTGTGTAATATTTAATGAAATTATTGATGTTTGATAATAATCTAAATAAAATATGCATAATGTTCCGATTTCTCTTACATTTTATTCTCACAGCCTCATTTCAAAATATATAAAATACATGATTGCTATTTCAGAATATGTCATAAATAGTTTAAAGTAACTCTAATAAATACACAAAAACATACATGTTGCACTCTTTCACTAAATATTATTGAAACCTAAAGATGAGCACTCAATGCCGCTGCACTCACAAAGATGACACTCCATACCTTATCTTCACTGAAGAAACAATTAAGAGCAAATACCTGCAAGTTGATAAATTTTGTTTGTTAATAGAATTTCGAGGTGTTTACACTGTTAAGTCTATTGTTTCCGGCTACAATACGATTAACAAGTCGTACGCAAGGACAGTAGCGACTGTTTCATGATGAAAACTGAAAACTGTTGACAAATGCCCAAAATTGAAAGCAGATATCAATAATAATTTAGTTTTGTGGGGATCTTTCATGGACAATGTGGTCAAGATTATGTCCAGTTCATTTAAATCTTTCTTCGTTCTAAGCTGACCACTTACTGAACATCTTATTTACTTATTTTCTGCGTGAATGCTGCGTGAATGCAAGTGACCATATTGATTGGCTTAAATTATATTGGGGTTTTATCACCGAAAGTCCACAATTATTCACTTTTGATATTATCCCATTTTATGGAATTTGACAATTATTGCAGCCACTTCGGGAACCATTTCGGGAACCATTTTGGGGGCCGTTTTGGATTTCGAACTGTGTTAACAAAGCAAAAATTCTGGATATGAGTTACTAGTGGTGTAACACATACACCCAATTGTTAAATTTATATTTTCATCATACATTTCGCTTAATATTATCCTATTTTAAGGAATTTTGACCTTTTTTTGCAATTAATTTGGCGGCCATTTTGGTTTAAGAGTATGTTAACAAAGTAACGTTTTTAGATATGAGTTTCCAGTTGTCTAACACATACACACCATTGTTAAATCTATACTCTGATCAGACATGTTGGTTTATTATATATGCCAATATATGGAATTTTACCGGCCATTTTGGCGGCCATTTTGGCGGCCAATTTGGCGGCCATTTTGGCGGCCATTTTGGCGGCCATCTTTGATTTAGGTGTGTTAACAAAGCTAAAGTTCTGGATAGGAGTAACTGGTGGTCTAATATATACATCCCACTATTAAAACTATACTTTCACCATACAATTTGATTGCTTTATGTCATTTTATGAGATTTGACCATTTTGGCGGCCATTTTGGACGCCATCTTGGATATCTGGAGAGCATCGGGGTTTTATTCACTGTTAACATCTAAAATGTGTTTAATGATCCTAAAGGGCCCCGAGAAATTTAAAGTTTAGGTGCTCGCTAAGGGTATTTCTAAAGCCGTTTCTAGGCTCACAAACTTTACTATTTTCCTTAAATTTACATCATCCAAGGATTGTTTTTAACATTTTTTTGCCTGGCATTTTGCTTAAATATAGTTGGGTGTTAAAGGTGGTTTCCCCTTCTAGTCCTGATGTTTGGGTACTGAGTATACCTACTGCGGCGTGAGAAACTTTTGAATTTCGATAGTCTCTGAGGGCATTTCTTAGCCATTTCAAACCTCATTAATTCTTATGTTATAAAATATAATTGTTTAAGGTTGCCAAACAAGGTAGAGGGGGGGGGGGGGGGGGGGGGGGGGGGGGGGGGGGGACTCAAGGTATCATGTATCATGACGCCGTAAACTAGATTGCAATATGAAAAAGTGACAAATAGTTTTCAAGAGAGGCAAATACCAGTCCTATACGTGAGAAGCATTCCGGGGTATTCCCGGTATGGGTAATTTTTAAGGCCATACAGGCGATCGGGTTATTTTACGCACACAATCCTTGCACTGAAAACGCATTGAGAGTATTGAAATATTGATTTCTGGTTAGTGGTGACTGGGGAGTAGGGTCTTTTTTGACGCACCCAGGTAAAGTGACATACACTGACGCACCCATCCGTCAATATTGGGACGGCTGCACATGACGTACCTTGCGTCAAGAATGCGTTGGTAAATGACGCGCCCATGACGTACCTCTCCCGAGGTCGTATAATGCGTCATACAACTGACAATTGCAGTATGCGCACCACGAAAGAGTGACCTCATAGCGCTGAAAGATATTGAAACGTGTTAGACCTGAAGTAATAGGAAATATAACAATCATACGGTAAAATAGACACAGATGCTTTGTTTTGCGGAAATGCTCTCTTCCTATACACAAAAATAACATTGTTGCCATGGTGGTTTAACAAAGCTGTACTGCATTAAGAATATATAGGGAAAAGCCACGGAAAGGACCTACAATATTTACTGACTCCGTGATACCTCTTTGACTGCTTGGGGCGTCGGGTGCAGCCAGATATCGATATTTCTTGTATCGCTTGGCATTCATCATAATCCGCAATTTAGATCCAATTTAGAAGACTTGCGATCTACACGTCGTATTGTCGGTTCGCCTGTGCGATTTTTAATACACACCTGCAATTTGTCGTTGTGTACTGTTTGCTGTTGGTGAGTAGCACAGCCTTATGTTTAATTTATACTGTTTTCCTTATTCTTGTGGAAATAGCTAAAATAGCTATTATGAATGATTGACCCCCCCCCCCCCCTCCCATTTCTCCACCCGAATCTGGATAATCTGAACATCGAATTTCGGGATAAAAGTATAGCTAGATGTTTATGTTTGGATGTGTGGTGAGATGTTGATGTGAGGGTGCAAACGACCCCGGCGGACGACCCTTTCAAATTACGATGTTTTTGACGGAATGAATACAAAGAACAAGTTATAAATAGTTTTCCAGGATAACAGTGAAGATAAGATGGCAATGAAGATAGGTGGGATAGTGAGGATGAGGTAAGTGGTTAATGGGGTAAGTGGGCCGAATTTGTTTATATTTTTATAATCATAGTCATTTGGTGACTCAGTGAAAAGTCACAGATAGTGAGGGCGATTGATGAAAGCGAGTTTGGACAATATGTTTGATCTGTTACTACAACTACAGTTCGGATGCAGATTTCGAGATATTCATGGTCTTTTTATACATATCGTGTTTCGTTTTAATGTTCTTATGATGTATTTTACTGAGTTATGTATTTATATTGACTATCTGGTTTGGGTTTAATGTAGGTATATTGATTGAATATATTTCACCATGTGTTCTGTTGTAGTTTTTAAGATTTTCTGTGCAGCGCCTTGATTCTGTTTATATACATCGTAAGTCGCTTAATAGGTCCCGTGTATTATTATTATTTTAGGTTTGAACCCGGACAAATGATTTGGATAAAAATGTTTCATAATTGTTTTAATACCAAATGTTGTAATACCAACGTGAAAAACTATTAGTATAAAGATTGCTTATCCGTTGCTTTTTGTTCTATTCTATCCAGATAATGACGTCATACTACACTTCGCAATCGTCTATCTCAAACTGGCACGACTGCGATGTCAACAACAGCGCCGTTATACCGGGATGGATGATCAAATATTTTGAGAGGAGAGCGTACGAAGACATCCTTCTAATAAATATCCAACCATCAATTGCTGTAATGGGGGCTATTTTGAATGTCATATTCATACTCATAGTTGCATTCGACAAGAGCATGCATTCGTTGACGAATGTTTACCTCGTTAACCTTGCAGTGTCAGATTTGCTATTCTTGATATCTTATTCATCGGTAACACTTATCGGCGCGTTGATATCACCATTTAGTCACAACTGGCAATTCCTCGGACCAGCCGGGTGTTTAATTTCTAACACCATCTATTACGTAACCTATCACTTCTCGCTATTTATCGTTACTTTCATAACATTTGAACGATATCTAGCTGTTTGTCATCCGCTCGCGCATCGAAAAGTAAACAGCAAATCCCGTACGATGAAACTCGTTGTTTTGTGTTGGTTTTTAGCATTGCTAATCACATCCGTTGTGATGTTGTTTAAGGGTTACGCGAGAATTGAGTGTTACAGTTTTCCACCGGGATACGGACATGATGGCGAAGTTAACCTGCGGCGAACATGGTGTACACGATTCAACATCGTAAACACCTTTAAAGGACGGCACGTGCCACCATTTTTTACCATCCCCTATCTGATTTGTCTGACAGGTATGTTCTTTACACGGGGTGGGGGGGGGGGGGGGGGGGGGGGGGGTATGTTTTGACCGAGCTTTTAAATTCTGACATAATTTCAGATTCAAAGTCAACATTTTCGATATTGGATGGACAAAATAGGGTAGGGCAAATTATAGGAGTAGAGTATCATGATTTGCATTTGTCATATAATGTTAAAAAGTTACTTCTATATTTTATCCTGATTCTTTAGGGTTTCTTGTTAGGGAAACAACAACACATGTTTCTATTTATAAACTCGGCAAATCCAGTGCGTTTACGACAACACATATATACGTGGCCAGTATCGTGCACGGCGCGCTTAAACATCTTTACACAGTCACAATATGCACCGAAGGTAGTGTGAAGTAAGCCCCGCCCAAAACGATATATTTATATTTATTTTGCCGTATTTTCTTTTTGAATATTTTTAAAGGAAACATAGTGATGTGCAGCTGTATTGTTTATAAGCTTGGACATCGACATATTACTGGTGCAAGCAAAGAAGTGGCAGCCTCTGAGAAGATAAAAAACCAAGTTACAAGAATGCTTGTTATCAATAGCATCATGTTCTTTACTTTTCATTTACCCGTAAGTTCATCTAATCGTCACTTTGACACCATCCTTTAATATCATGTGCAATAGAAAAGAACATGCTCTGCTGTTATGAGTAGGGAGATTTGGTAATACACCCTCAATGATTTTTCCCCATTATTTTTATTTTTCATTCATCTACATTCTATACATAGTTATATAACATAATCACAATATATTAAGGGGGTGTGGATCCTCAGCATAGCCACCATAAAACTGCTGCAACTCCTTTAGTATTCATTTAATCTATAATTATAAAAGTATACATTTTTTTTGCAGAAAATGAATCCAACCATAATCATGAAATTGACCATTTTGGAGAAAATTAGAAGAAACACTTTTTTTGACCCATTTTAGGTTTTGCAAAGATAACTAAAAATACATTTTGTCAAATTTTGTCATACTAGTTTTATTATAATCCTAATATACAATTCCCTAGGAAGCTTTTTTGATTGTTTTTGAATATCTTATAACAAATGTGATTTTTTTTACCTCCAAAATCATGAAAATGTTGGCACTTTTTGGTCAATAATTTGAGTTATCTTTGCAAAACCTAAAACGGGTCAAACAACTTTTTTTTAAATAATTTTCTTCAAAATGGTAAATTTCATGTTTATGGTTGGATTAATTTAACCCTTTTCATCAAATAAATGTATACTTTTATATAGATTAAATCAATAATGAAGAAGGTACGGCAGTTTTACGGAGGCTATACCTGGGGGTCCATACACCCTTAACATACTAGTATCAAGTATAAACAAAACCTGACTCTACCAGCGAACAGATAGATGTCTCATGATCATCAACGGTACATGACCTTCGCAGGTGAGTTGACAAACAAAACCATATAATATGAGCTGTCATGTATATGTGTATTAAGAAAAGTATCAAAACCTCGATGATTTTGATGAAGGATGGTCAATACCAAACCCTTCCTAACGCTGGTATCAGTTTGATCAAATTAGTATCTTACCATTTTAGTTAAAAGGTGCAATTGTGTATGCTTGACAAAATCAGCATCAACAATATTGTTCGTTCAACATTATTCTGTAATTAAAAGGTAATGGATTATCTCGAATTGCTAACAAAGCACCAGTCAGCAGGCAGGTCATACATAGCGTCTTTAAATTGTTGTACATGGGATTTGCACCCATCCGCATTTTTAAGCGTGACCCCTTCTAAATGGGCTGTAAAAATCATCAATATTTTGCATTTTTTCATCGTTTGTAACACGAAATAACTCACTGAAACCAACTCACTACCTTTAAAGGTATAGGCCTACTACCTATTTAATAAAGTTTTATATAATGTACATTATCTTAATTTTGAATGAGCTTATGGCAGTTTAGTGTTTTTAGGCAGAATAGACCAGAATACAAAACGTAACCAATGTATACACGTCATACTGTTCTGTAATAAAAATTTCCTGTAATAAATTAGTCTTAAATATATTAAAGGGGCATTAAGAGATATGGTGGCGGAAGCGCCCTCAATTACAAAAATATATGATAAAAACTGGGATTTGTATATTTTTACAATTGTATTACAAGTATAAACTTACATCTAAAAGCATTAAGAAAAATCAGCCCTCTTTGCACAACAAAATGTCGATTCAAAAAATGCTGATCGGGCCCGATCAGCATTTTACGTGCGACAATATCTCCATACATAACGCGAACCATATTTGCATAGAGGGCGTTTTTCAATAAATAGAGATGGTATTGTTTTGTTGTGTTTTTGATAGTAGAAACAATTTTTAAACATTTAAAATTGTCAACACCACTTAATGTCCCTTTATGACATGTTGGAGATTGCAAAGATCACGTATAATGTGCAACTACTTGACTTTGCTTACAACAAGGATAAGCGATATAAAGTACGACATATGTCGCCGGAGTGAGTGGGTATGATAAATCATGGACTCGCGTGCAGTCGTCGTTCCACTTACACAATGTAACTATTGCCAGTGTTGATTACGTATAGGGCCTACACTCATGACATTTGTATACATCTGAGTGTAACTCTTTTTTCCATTTCACTTTCAGGATAAATTATGGGAGTGTTACAAAGCAGCAAACATACTTGGTATGCCCATAAACGCAATTCCAGTTCTTTATCACAACGCCCTGGAAAACACTGGGAAGTTATGTCTGTTCTTTAATTCAGCTACAAACCCGATCATTTACGGAATTTCAAATCGGAAGTATAGATTGGCGTTTAAGAAAATGCTTATGGCGATATTTACGAAAACGAATGTGTCTAAGTTACCTGAGGGCAAGACATCCAAGTTCGAGACTTCCGTTTTGAACAAATAGTATGAGAGCAAACCAAATATATCATTCTCATCTCTATTGAAATGCCATTAAGAATTGACGGGCATGTTTGAAAATCGCGTTGGCTAATGTAGTTTGGGCATTGGTAGTCTCTTTCGATAAATGTATATGGGCCATTCCACAAAAATGGGACCACTTCAGCTTTGGAAAATTATGAAAATAAATTGTTTCAAATCTGCTTACTTTGATTGTTTTTGATGACCCAATATGCTAAAGTTACTAGAACAATAATGTTTGCGAACACCACTGCTCACATTTTTACGCACGAAACCATGTAATTCAGGTGTTTTATATGGTATTTTTCACTCGGTGAACGGCGTTATCTAGTGTCATATTGCATTGTCAGTCATTGCAGCCCTAACTAAGTCCGAATATGATATTCAAATTATTGTTTTTTTTTGTCGTTGAGAGGTCTCCCCATAACAATATTTGACAAGCTATGCGACAGAAGAATGAATTTCATTTTTTAGCCTCAACAAATCTCTTGCTATGAATCAACGCTTTTGACAACTATGTGCTTTCAATTTTGTAACTTTTTCCAAGACTTGTTTTGTCAATTTTACTCTAGTAGAAGAATATTCCCTTCTGTAATGTATCAATTGTCAAATTTTCTTTAAGCCCAACATTGAAATTGTATGTAATTATATAAAGATAACTTTATATGCTATTTTTAATGGTATTATTCTTGGATAACGCCGTTCACGTGTATGCCAGTTATGGGATTGAAACAAAGATAAAACAATTGAAACTGACATAAATCATGTAGCTGTTGGAGAAACTTTATTTGTTATATCAATTTTAATACGAAAAAATGATTTAAACCATACATTTGGGCTGAATTTTCCAATATTGACCGTCAAACAGTGGTCAAATATTTAATTTTCACTTTAAATGTTTTATATAGCTTGCATTTTCGTTTAAAAGGGGTATGTACCATTACATTAACTATTGTATTCAATTACATGCACACTGCATCACATATTGTGAAGTTGTTCTCTTTTTTTGATTGATATGGACATTTTAGGGTAAATTCCGTTATCCCTGTGAACAGCGTTATCCATGGTTATCCTGACATACACACGCGAAATAAGCCTGACGAAAACACATGCTCAATACTTGCTAAATAGAGCGATTTCGCTATGTGTAGCGCGGTAGTAAACACTCATATGTGTGGACAATGAGCCATATATTTACACTTACAGCATATTCTAGAAGAAACCGTTTGGTTCACAAAGTGAAATGTGTTATATAGAACACAAAAGAAGAAGCAAACTCACTGTTTTCAATGTTTCGCTGCTGTATCTAGACTTCTCAAAGATTTTCCAAAGAAGAAAGATTGTGCTCTTGCAATATTTTCTTCAAATGAGGGTGATAACACTTTACAGGATAACGCCGTTCACGATAACGCCGATGACGTTTGTATTCGTTTTCGTCCCTTTCTGACCTTCTGCAAGCCGTGTAGTTGAATTTCTATTTTTTTCGATACATTTAGTATAAGAACCAATAGACCTATAACATAATATCTTTCAAAGTTAACAGGATCCCAGAGAAACATCGATATCGGAAATTACAAGCTTAAAACAGTCGTTTTAAATAATGAACTTCAACATTTTTTATAAGCCAAATGATGTGCCAGAGACTTTCGAGGTGCTATAATTTCAATAGCGTGGTCGGTTTGCTACGCGATTGCTCATAAACTATTGCATATTTAGAACATTCAGTTTATAATGATATATCAGGTGTACGGATATCGGAAACTACACACATTTCGTGGAAAGTTCATTTTAATTTAAAAGTGCACATTAAATTTACTGTATGCAGAAATGAATGCCTTTATATATTTTGTTGGTACCTTTGCTTGATTTATTCGTGACAAGACCTTAGAAAAACTTGAATTGAGAGTCAAATCCAACAGTTTAAAATTGCGACATCTGGTCGAGGAAACCGTGTTTTTGTGGTTTTGGGGGCCTTTCAGAGTAAATTTGAACCTGATAATGTCATTTAAAGCATGGCAAACCATGGTGTTCCGAGTAGAACTCATCAAGTTCTAGCATAATATTTAAAAACAAGTGTGATATATACTTATAGTAAGATTTCCCGAATGATAAAAAGCCAAGTGGTCCCATTTTTGTGGAATTGCCCATATCCTATTTAGTGGATGTTGTGACACAAAACTAACGTTATAAAAGCGCGTGTTTCTGTTGAGGAACTGGACAGTTCACGCTTTTTGAAATAACTTACCATTAAATATTTTAACTACGGCAGTGGAAACAATTCTGTTGCAATTAGTGGCAGGTTTTCCCTTCAAATTTGTTAGATTGAGTGAACTACTGTGAATCTACTATACTTTTATAGTGCGAAGTTATAGAATATGACGTGTTGGTATAATGCAAATATACACTAAATTCGAAGGCAATCGAATTGTAACAGATGCCCTGAACATTATTACTAATTGATCCTTTAACCCTATGCATGCGGCAGGCTGCTGTGGCAGCCCATCCATTGCATCATTGGGCATTGGTAGTCTCTTTCGACAGGGATGTTGTGACACAAAACTAACGATATATAAGCGCGTTATTCTATTGAGGATCTGGAAAGTTCACGCTATTTGAAATAACATACCTTATAATATTTTAACTACGGCAGTCGAAACAATTCTGTTGCAATTAATGGCAGGTTATCCCTTCAAATTTGTTAGATTGAGTGGACTACTGTGAATCTACTATAGATTTATAGTGCGAACTTATAGCATATAACGTGTTGGGATAATATAAATTTAAACTAAATTCGAAGGCAATCGAATTGAAACAGATGCCCTGAACATAGTAATGTAGCGGAAATCCGTGGACTAGGCCAACACCTAAAAAAGTAATGTTGTCCTCCACAGCTCTCAGAGAGGAGGGGCGGGCGGGCAATTTTTTTTTTAAATTTTAAGGGAAAGTCAAGCAAATAATCATATATATGAAGTCCCGACTTCAGGTCAAACAACAGAGACTTCATACACTTCATTTAACATTTGAAAAAATAACTAAATTCATTAAATTATCACTTAATATGGCAAAATATGTATTGCTTGTTTTATTATATAACAATAGAATAATAAAAAAAATATTCATGTGATCTGGTAAGGAAAAATGGTAAACAAGTGCATTAAAGGGGCACAGAGAGATTTCTCAAAAATTGAAATTCAATATTTTCATCTTGTTAAGATAGATGATATACATAGAAACCCTCTCATGTAAGATTTCTTCAAAAAAAAATCAGTAAACATAAAAAATTAAGACATTTTCTCAGCATTTCCGAAGGTATATAACGTCGCTATTCTTTCAAAACCTCGTATCTCAAAAAAATAAAAATGAATAAGGATGAAAAAAGAAAGTTGGAGATACGAGGTTTTGGTGGTTTAGAAAGAACAGAAACGAAAAAAAACTGCCATAAACCAGTCCGTATATCAATTCAAGCCCTTTGCAATAAAATCTCACCTGTAGTTCACACATTTGCTGCGAAATATCAAGAAAGTTGGAAGTTTGCCCTCAGCACATGGTCAGCATTTGTGTTTCAAAACTTTGTATACATACGAGGTTTTGAAACAAAGCTGCTGAAAAAGCCAAATTTGTTTGCCTTCTAATTGGCTGTGACAAATAAAAACATTACCATAATTTGCATAATGTCTCTGACATCATGATAAACACAAAAAATCAATTTCAAGGTAAGTTGGAGATACGAGGTTTTGATAGAAACACATTTGACTTTTTATCTAAAGCTGTGTACATCATGTAAGCCTGGGAATAAAATACAATATGCATATTCTTAATTCCGACATTTTTGTATGAGCAAATTAAAACATTTCTTTGTATTTTTCTCTTTATTTAAATATTTGCATAATTAAGTACCTATATTCGAGACTTAATTTGAACATAACCATACCTTTAATATGGGTTTGTGACCTATCAAATTAAAGCGTAAGACATACACAACAAAATGGTATGAGAACATTTTATGATTTTGTTTTTGTTTTTAAACTGCACATATTTAAGCAATGAGTATGCATTCTACACGCCCTCTTAGCTTTATTTGTATGCAAACAAATGATTCACCAGGCATAACCACAGGGAACGTGCATTTTAATCTACCGCGTTAGCACTGCACATGCCATTATGTGTGCAGTCATGCACACCCCTACATACAAGGAGTGTGTGTGATTTCATAGACCAGCTCCCTAGTATGTGCTTCTTGACATCTCTTTAGGTCTTTATAAATTGGAGATGTGTACTCAGCTGTGAAATCAAGGTCGCTTAAAAGCTAGCTTCTAGATGGCTGGGCCCTATACAGTTTTGAATGGTGGGTACTGAAGCAAAGACCAATTACAAAGGAGGTTTAATAGAAATGTATAACAACATCAAAACTCACATACGGAGAGTAAATTATTTATTTGAACTTGAGTCATTTTAAAGCATTTGGATCACATACTGAATTGGTTTAATTTTCATTTTTTTATGGACCAAAAGGAGGTGGTGTATAACCAATTGAAATAAAGGGCGTTTATGGTTCGTACGTATGTATATGTGAAAAGCCCAACTTCTGAAAAAAATGAGAGCTCCCTCCGTGAAGGATCTTTTAGTGCCACTTTACAGATATTGAGATGCATTCAAAACATTATTATATCCATCATGCTTATATATATATCATAATTTATTACCAAGTTACATGCATAAGAGCTGAAGCAGTAATGCAGTAATTTCATTTGCTTGAATTCAAAATAAATGTTTAAAAATCAACATAAATTGTGCACTATTTTTAAATATTTTCACACATTCCGTTTGCCTCTTCCGAATCCATATTACCAGATCAACCCACAATCCCATTAAAGAATAGTGAGGAACAACACCTCACGCCCATCGCCATCATCAGTTGCAGTTGCTTGACGCTCGCTACCACAAGAGGGGATTACGAAGTCGTCGGATTGCGGAGTAGTTGCAGGAAGGACATTACCCTTTTCGCCAGAGTAATATGTTCAGGGCGTCTGTTCCAATTTTATAAAGACAGCGAAGTCATTTGATTGCATACATTATCGGGATATTTCGGTAACAAACTTAACACATAGCAAAACATTTTAATGAAATTATTGACGTTTGATAATAATTTAAATAAAATATGCGTAGCGTTCCGATTTCTCTCACATTTTATTCTCACATCTTCATTTCAAAATATGTCAAATGCATTAATGCTATTTCAGAATATATAAAACAGATTTTAAAGGTAAATAACTCCAAATGAAAACACAGAAAAACTATACATGTATCATGCATGTTGTCCTCTTTCACTCAATATTATTGAATAGTAAGTTGGCACTCATGCCGCTGCACTCACAAAGATGTCACTCCATGCCTTATCTTCTCTGAAGCATACAAATAAGACCAAATACCTTAATTTTCTTCTTGACATAGCTATATAGAATATTCTTAGGAAGCACTGCAGGACTTGTACGCACGGTCCATAACGTAATATACACAGAGAATAGTAATTCGTCAAAACCGTGGTCTTATTTGACAAATTAAACATTTGTCATGGAAGGTTTGTCAGTTAAGAAATATTTTGTAATGATACATGACCAATTAGTAGTATTTTTAATTAATTTTCAACACAGCCGTTCGAAATCAGTGTACTAAGGCCGTGAGTGACCGATTCCAGTTCTAACATTCCCTTGACTGAAATATATTTAACTTTTAATGAAAAAGTAATTAATTACAATTAAAATTTGTCATTGCATTAATGACTTATTATCAATGCAATGACAAATTAAGATTAGTAATTTACTTGTCATTTAATTGGTCATTCATATTAAATGACTTATTATCGATTACAAATTATTCTTTTAATTTGTCATTTAATTAGTCATTCATTCATTTGTAATTGAAAGACAAATATTTATGAGTCGTGAAAATATTTGATGTGTTGAAAAATGATTAAAATTACTACTAATTGGTCATTTATTACAAAATTATTGAATATCATTACAAAATATTATTCTGTTTAGCATCACAAATAAGTGTGCACTATTACAGAACATTTCTTGAATCACAAACCTGCCATTTGTTATGACAATTTTTTAATTTGTCAAATAAAACCACATTTTAGACACATTAATATTCTCTGTGTATATACGATAGTCCCAACAGAAACATTAAGACTCACTATACCTTTAACACTTTCCATGCGGCAGTCGTCTGCAGACGGCATCATTATAATTTATTACCAATTTTGGAGTCGAGTCACCAGGATGAGGAATGCATTAAGATAAATGCAAACATGCCTAGTATAAGTTTAGGAATTCTTGAGTTATATTTTGAAAAATCGGGAAAATGTTCTGAACAATCTGTTTTGTATAGGCTTAAATTATGGTAACACCAATACCGCCGTTGAAAGTGTTAAGCGAACTTAAAATTGAACTAAGGTCAAACGAATAAGAAACAAAAACATTTTGCTGTGCTGTGCGATTTTTTTAATATTTCTTTTAGAAAATAGGCTATGAGGTATGTGTTTTGTTGTTGTTCTTGATGTTGCTAATCCAAGCTTACAGAGAACTTTTTAAAAAACATTTAAAAATAAAAAGGCCTCAGCGCATAGACCTACGCGACGTAGCTCATGTCACATACCAATGCGGGCGGGCTTATGAGACAAACCTTCTTCTTTGTTTGGCCTAAGACCAATGCAAATATATCTATATCATGAGGGGCATTGTTCTATGGTTAGGCTGTATTTTTGTTGGATGCTTATGTATGGTGACTGTCGTGTAAGTCTTACGTATAAGTCTTCTCGTATAAGTCTTACGTACAAGTTACTTATACGTATGTGCCATGTGCAGTAGTTTTGCCGAGGGGCCTAATCTATGGATGGCACTGATGGCACTGATGTCAAATTTGCATATGCAGATTGGGTATTGGAAATAAAGCCAATGCCATTCCGGATCAGACGGCTATTTGGCCTCTTTGGTGGCCATACAGAATTACACTATACTCAGATTATAAACCAGTATCCTAAAACCACATTACTTGATTTGCCTGCGTATACAATAATCACAATTGGTATACAATAATCACAATTGGTATACAATAATCACAATTGGTATACAATAATCACAATTGGTATACAATAATCACAGTTGGTATACAATAATCACAGTTGGTATACAATAATCACAACTGGTATACAATAATCACAATTGGTATACAATAATCACAATTGGTATACAATAATCACAATTGGTATACAATAATCACAATTGGTATACAATCATCACAGTTGGTATACAATAATCACAGTTGGTATACAATAATCACAGTTGGTATACAATCATCACAGTTGGTATACAATCATCACAGTTGGTATACAATAATCACAGTTGGTATACAATCATCACAGTTGGTATACAATAATCACAGTTGGTATACAATAATCACAGTTGGTATACAATCATCACAGTTGGTATACAATCATCACAGTTGGTATACAATAATCACAGTTGGTATATCTTTTATTCGTTGTTGAGGTGATGCAATTTAAGACTGCCAAATAGTAACGGGAATCAATTTTAGTGGTAATGATTATATCTGCCTTAGCTGAGGGACGTTATATTCCGATATTACAATTAAATACGATGGTCGTTCAATAAATGATGAAAGTGATCATGGTATGGGATGTATGAGTGATTCTATTGAGGGATAATGTGATCAATGCAAAGTATGAACCTTTGTCTTTCAAACAATACACTTTTGGATTGTTAGATACCTTTGGTAACGTCATTAACATAAACACAGTAGGTTTCAGACACTGACTGAAATCTGGCAATTATTTGGCTGGATATATAATAATGTTGAATATGGGTTGATTAATACATTTGCGTATATCTCGGCAAGGCAAAAAAACACCAGAAAACACTTGGCACATAGTTAGAACACACACTTCACTCTTTTCTAGGTCTGAATTATTTAATACAAGCAAGAAGGGACCATCTCAAATACGCTTTTATTTAGCAAAATCCGCAATAATGTACCTTAGAAAACAACAAAGGATACAGAACAATGGAGGGATTATAATTTAGATAACAGTAATAAGAGAGGTTGTGGCAGCCATCTTTGATTGATGTATATCTTCATTTTGACTATCACAATATTTAAACACATTGATTTAAGCATTTTTCATTATTTCTGATTAGAAATTGAAGACACAGTAAGTTTTTTCTGTTAAATTTTATGATTTTAGTAATTTTTGGCCCAGTTCAACATGATCAGCCGTCTGCGCATGCAGATAATTAGTTAGCTGTGGAATCTCCCAAATTGATTAATTGCTTGGATTTTTCCTAAATTGTTTGATTTCCCGCAATATTAATGATTCACTGACTAGGCATTTTTAATAAAACTGGCTATTTGAAATATTGATATTTTTACACTTTTTATTCAATTGCCTCTCCTTACTTTTTCCTTTTACACTACATATATCAAATTACACAGGGATTAAAGTTATTTTTTTGTGTCTTTTTATCATACTTACGTGAAAAAAATGGGATTTACCTGTCATTTATGTAATCTTCTTACCACATGTTTCATACGAACAATTCAAATTTACCGCCAAATAACTGATTTAGCAGTGTCCCAAGTGTACTTACTTTGAGACAATGCTATGACGTCATAGATTACACTTAGAAATCCAAAACTGTATTGTTTGAATTACAAAGGGCCATACCTTGTATTGATCACACTATCCCTCAATAGAATCACTCATGCATCCCATACCATGATCACTTACTCATAACTTACTGACTGACCATTGTACAGCTGTAGACTGTTTATGCGATAGGGTGATCTCAATATTAGTGAATCCCAGTTCTATCTAGAAATTGTAACATTTATGAAATATTTGTTGTACTACATTTATCCACGATTGCGATTGGTTTACTCTCTAAACGTTTTGAGCAAAATGTATTTGCGAATGCTTGCCTGTATTTTGTATTGAACCCACTGTATATTAATGGGTTTATGGCAGCATTTATGTAAATGAAAGCATCCCCCACCCAGGCCCATCCGTAAAATACATCATTTAGCCATCGGATTTGCCAACTCGTACGCTGCAAGAACACCGTCAGAAGAAATAATTTCAACTGCAATATATAGAAATCAAACAAACATGTGTTATGTTGTTGTTTATGAAAAAATGTCGATTTGACGAAGCAAACAAACACTTTATCTAACGTACCTCCCTGGTTGGATCGGACGGTCAGAATCAGTGGCGTACCCAGGGGTGGGGGGGGGGGGGCATGGGGGCCCGGTGGCCCCCTGAAATAACTCCGTCGGTACGCACGAGCTCCTGTCGGCACATTTCTGATTCTGACCATGCGATTTTTGTTGGCCGGTTTGAGGATAACGTCACTCCTACCCCCCCCCCCCCCCCCCCCACCTCACTTCAAGATTTCAGCTCATGTATGTAAAACCGATGAATTAGGGCGAGTTCACTGTGTAGCGAAAAGGGAGAAAGCTAAGGACAATGCAATCGATTCATGGTTACAATTGTTACATAGTAGTTGACACGTTTTTTGAAACGGAAACTTATATAATATAAAACAATCTATAAAATGAAAAATGTACAATACCGGGACGAGGAGTTTTTATAAATTGAACGTTAAATTGGGAACATTTTCTATATTCCCCATAGAGATTGTCCAGAGCGCCACCACCACCGCCGACGTCACCGCCGCCACCTCTGACTTTCGAAAATATAATTAATCATATCTCAGCTAAACAGTTATGGAAATACCTGATTTATTCACACAATGTAGCTAGATACGCTTTCGAATGAAACCTTAACCATATAGCTCTACCACATTTAGTTGTTGATTTAATAGAGAAAGATGGATGATTCGTCACCAAAAATGTAACGCCACCACCCTTTTGGGCGGTGAGTTCAAAACACATGGCCTTATATTAGTATTATATCGATGATAATATAACATTAGCAAAACGCTTACCGGCATATGGAGTACGAAAAAGGCAGCAGCGTTAACAATTAGCATAGTAGCTACTTGATTTCGAACGCTGGAAGAGTTTTTATCCTCGTCGCATGAGGGCGTCACTGATCGACGACTCAGTCTACGAACGATGAATGCAAACATTATGCAGCTAGCTACATGGTAAAATAAAGATAAATATATTGAGATACAAATGCAAAGAATTTCTCCCTGAGGCCCTCAAAGAATCGTTTAGTAGAGGAAATAAAAGAATAATTCGATAAATTTGACCTTTAGGAGATATTATAGGAAACAAGTATACAATTGTGTTTGTTTCTTCGTTCGTTTCCTGGTGTTTATTTCTTTGTCGGTAGGTTTGGTCATTGTTTGTATGTTTGTTGGCGTGATTGTTTTTCAATAATGTTTTTGTTGTTGTTTTTACATTTATTTGTTTGTTTGTTTGTTTGTTTTGGGGTGTGTTTGTGTGTGGGGAGGTGGGGGTTATGTTTGTCTGTAATTTGGCGTTTGTTGACCGTGTCACTCACCGAAAAATATGACGAAAAACGTTGCTAATTCGACGACGTGTCGGACAAGCCATATTCTATTTGCGCCCGGGAAGAAAAAGAAAGTGCAAATTCCATTTTCACTGGGTATATGCTGGTATTTAGATGAATAAGTATTACAACTTGAGGCATAATTGCCTTTGAATAACATACATGTCCCGAGGACCGATGCGGAAACCCAACATGCTAAAATTAGTTTCCATGTTCGGCTTTTACTTGCGATAGCCCGATGCTTGAACGGATGGCAAATCGCAAGGTATCTTTCAAAACTTACAATACCGACTAGAAATAGAGACGAATAGTATGTAGTATAATTCAAAAACACATCTATACAGCAGCCCATAATACCACTCGGGTAAAACGACACGTTCAATCGGAAAGGAGACCAGAGATATTCAGCGACGCTGATGGCGCCATTGTATGTCAGAAAGATGGCATCCGATACGGCAAGATTAGAGAGATATATATTTGTTATCGTTCTCATATCTTTTGACTTCAGAACGACGAAGAGAAACATCATATTTGATCCGATTCCCAGTAAAGCGAAAATTGGTTGGATGCATATTAACATTATGTTTTCTGTTGGGTTTCTAGAGATTGCCTCTACCCAAATGTCAGGTAAATAATCGCTACTGTTTTCGGTGCATTTCATCTTTGTTGTCGGTGATCTCTGGAATAAACCGTACCAAAATCGGTGGCCATAAAGGACATCAAATAGAAGGTTTGTTTGTTTACATGACATAAAAACATACCTTTTAGTTCTTTTTATCTAATGTCTAATTTTCACATCATCAAAACATGCTTTAAATGGATACCTCATAAGTGAAATATAGCCTTTAGAATGATGAATACAAGCATAGCATTTCCTCTTAATTTACTTTTATTTTTCAAGACAGTTTACTTTTCATATATAGAAACTAGAAAACCGACAAGAGGTATGTTCTAATGCGATGGGTCACATATATTATACATAAAGTAAATTGATGGAATCTTTACAGGCATATTGCGAGATATTTTACATGGAACGCCCTCTTCGTCTTTGAATGTTTTTGTCAAATAACAAACTTAAGTTAAAACACATGAACATTAATATTGTTTAAATCACATGTCAATATTTTCCTAATCACTTCAGAATAAAATTTAAATTGATAACTGTTGTGGTTTTTTCCTGTTTTTAATAAAATGTTAAGACTAGTGTTTCCGGCTATAATACGATTAACAAGTCGTACGTATGATGAAAACTGAATGTTGACAAATGTCCAAAATTGAAAGCCTATATATCTTATAATTTATTAAAGTTTTGTGAGGATCTTTCACGAACAATATGGTCAAGATTATGTCCAGTTCAGGAAAATCTTGATGACTCAAAATTAACTGCGTGTATTAGGGTGCATCGTCTCCCCCTTTTGTCAACCAAATTTAATGTAGCTAGTCTTAAAATGTGCCAAATGTTAAATTAATAAGATTCCCAAAATTTAAATTCATTCCGAGTTCGTCTTCTGGGTCCTCCGTGGCCCTAAAGTTTGAATGAATAACCTATGGGAACATTGCGCAATAGCCATATGGCAGCTATACATTTTCTTAAGTAATTAATGGTACATACAATGGCTGCCATGAATTTAAGGCTCATGATTACAATGGTATGTACCCAGAGTCTGTTTTTAATCAAATTTAAGTTTTAAATTCAAATGAATATAGCATATTCGCCACAATAATGAATAGCTGCCATGTGATATGACAGGCTTATTACAAAAGCAGCCATTTACAAATAATGGCTGTATTTTAACTATATTTTAAAGCACACTGGCTCTTCAATGTAAGTGTCTTGAGGAGGGTAGTTGGGTAGTCCTCTGCAGCTTGTGCATCTGAAGCTAGTCTACTTTGTCGCCCTTTCTCATCAAATCATTACTTCAGCCAAACCAATGCTTGGCACCACAATCTGATCCCATGATCCCAGTGAGAGAAACATTTTTCTCGGGGCGTCGCGGTTTTCGGATGGCAGCGGTTCTCATAAGATGTGATTAGAAGGAAAATAGATTTTAAAAAATGGTCTACAAAGTAGACTATAATCAGAAGCAGGATCAAGACCTTCCACAATCTGGTTGCCAGACAGAGAGTAAGGGTCAAGCCCAGTAGTAAGCTGGGGCCACTACCCTTGCCAGTAGGGAAGGACTGCATCCAGGGGCTGCCACATGCTGGGAGGCATCTTAAAGACAACTCACGATTCCAAGAGGACAACTTGCGATTGCCGCAGGACGATTCATGGTCGATTAAGGGACAGCTCGTCCCAGGGGGCTGGAAAATACCAGGCCTGGACGAGACTCCTGAGGGCCAGCCAGTAACAGGAAGCACCTGAGAGAGGCTCTAACACCCTGAGGGCCAGCTAGAGTGGTGCTACATAGAAGATCCAAACTAAATTTTCTTTTTGGTGGGCTTATTAGCAACAAAAGAAAAAAATAGAGATCTGTGGCACACCACTCTGGCCCTCAGGTCATGAGGGAGATGCAGAGCCTCTCTCAGGTGCTGTCTGTTACTGGCTCAGGCTGGCCCTCAGGAGTCTCCACCGGGCCTGTCTCATCCGGCCCTTGTGGGACGAGAAGTCCATCGTTGACCATGAGTCTTCCTGAGGTGACCGTAAGTTGTCCACCTGCAATCATGAGCTGCCTTTGAGATGATTACGAGCTTGTGGTGGAGGCTGGCCAACCAGCCCACCACCCTCCTGGAAGCAGTCCTTCTACTGGCTAGGGTTTAGTGGCCCCATCTACTACTGGGCTTGACCCTCACCTTCTGGCTGGTGACCAGACTGTGGAAGGTCTTCATGCTTCAGATGCACAAGCTGCAGAGGACAACCCAACTACCTTCCTCAAGACACTTAGACCCAGTGTGCTTTAAAATATAGTTAAAATACAGCCATTATTCATAAATGGCAGTTCTATGCTAAATAAGCATGTCATATCACATGGCAGCTATTTATTTTTGTGATGTTAATGTCATATTCATTTGAATTTTATCTTCAAGTTTGATTGAAAACAGACTCCAGTTACATACCATTGTAATCATGATTCTAAAATCCATGGCAGCCATTGTATGTACCACTGATCACTTAAGAAAATGTATAGCTGCCATATGGCTATTGCGCAATGTTCCCATAGGTTATCCATTCAAACTTTAGGGCCACAGAGGACCCAGAAGACCAACACCGAATGAATTTAAAATTTGGGAATCTTATTATTTCAACATTTGGCACATTTTAAGACTAGCTACATTAAATTTGGTTGACAAAAGGGGGAGACGATGCACCCTAGCGTGTATATAAATTAACTGCGTGTATATATTTGAATAGTCTACATAATAAACTTACCTGATTTTAAGGAATTGCAATAATTACGCGATTCTTTGTTCCAAACTGGACACAATTCCTACGTTGACAATGCAGATGTAGTGAACGTGTTAGGGATGGATCTCATTTACTTATATGATGCGTGAATGCACGTGACCATATCGATTGGCTAAGGTAATATCGTGGCGTAAAGGCGCAGTCACACCTAGCCGATGTGGCTCGCCGTAGCTAAACCGTAGCACACAAATTACAAAGGTAAGAAAATCGGTGGCGCTCCGTCGAGAAAAGCACTTGAAAATCACAATTGGCCGTAGCAATACCGAAGTAGTAGCAGTACGGTAGTACTACGGTTTCACATCGCTGAGAACGGTGGTATATCGTTAAGACATGGTCGAAACATAGACTTGCAACGAGTCCGTAGGACACTAACAATGACGGTATGGTGTCAAGTGAAAGAATACATTCAAATACCTAAAATAAATATTGAAACGTGAAGTATCGGCCATTTTTTGAGAATTTTTCCAACAATTCCGTGTAAACTTCAATTAAGTCTAATACCTTAAGTAGACGACACAAACATTGGGACACTCACCATTGACGTCACTGGTTAAACAAAAGTAACTTCAGATCGGCAAGTTGAGTGGCACACCCCTGATACTATGAGGCCACCGAAGAGCCGCCGATCCATTACGGTGCGCTACCGGTGCTCTACCGACACTTAACAAAGCCATACCGCAGTACTGCCGTTGTAGTCCCGTTTCTCGCTTCGGTAGCGCAACGGCAGACATTTTTGAGCATGTTCAAAAATGTCTAATGTCGTATGCCGTTGCTAATCGTCGCATGCCGATGTTCTGCCGATGTCCTGCCGATGTACTACCGTTCTTACCGATATTGATACCGTTGCTCTATCGTACTAGAACCGATCCCCGACAATCACCAAATGTGTGCTCTGGTATATCTATGGCAAGCCAAATCGGCCAGAATCCCTGACCGTAGTCCTGCCGATGTACTGACGATGTATTAGCATTCTAGAGATGTGATACCGTTGCGCTACCGCACTCGTACCGATCCCCGAAAATCGCCAAATTTGTAGTACGGTATAGCATCGGCGAGCCACATCGGCCAGGTGTAACCACTTTTATAAACAGTTTTATTTGCCGAAAGTCCCATTGATTTGTATTCTCCTTGATAATGCAAGACATTCGTAAATTACACTAGTGTAAAGACCCCATAATAAAGCTGTATAATCCTTGGGGCACTCGATGAAATGTATGGATTTCATATCGGTTTCATACTTGATCAGTGACCCTCGTGACCTAGACGAGTAAACTCTTAGGACGCGTATGTTTCAAAACATATTGTCGATGTTATTGTTAAAGAAACCAGACGTTGAGTGATCTACTAACAGTTGTCCTGTGTATATTTATTTAGTTATTGTATTTATTTACACATTTGGACATACACTTTTGGAACAGTGGCATATAGAATACATGATTTAAAAACATAAAAAGTAAAGGTAGAATATTATACATGTATATACAAATATTTACGTGAAAACATTTTAAATATATACATCAAATCATCACATACAATTATATTAGAACATCATTGGAAAGACATAGGATAAGACGTTTCTAAATTGTGAGCAATGATTTATTTTCAAGTTTACGAAATTCGTCAGCTCTTATATACTAAATGCACTACATGGATATGTAGAAGATCCGCAGTATCTTTATCGTATAGTTGGTAGTAACTATTTACATAGGGTTACCATGAATGAGCGCGCCATTGAGTGGTAAAGTATTTGACTGTGCTTTGAATATCATCGCTTCATCGTAATGATATTTGATCCCAAAGCTGTTACCATGGTTACAGGGCGTGTCCAACATATCAACAATAAAAATCATGTTCAGCAATCTTTAGTGTATCATACGAATATTTTTCTATCCATTTTGAAGCTTTCTCTACTCAGGCATTTCATATCAGCTTGTGCCATTTTTCATGAGCAGAGAACGCTTTTATTTGAATCGTCAATCAGTGTAATTGAACTTAATATAGAATTAACATGGCTTACAAACACTATATTTATTTATTTTTTGTAAATAAAAAACATTGGATGTGTTTTTAATTACATTTGTCCCTCATGGACACTTTTTTTGACAAGCCATGTATTATTTTTAAATATATAGCCCATACAATAAATCTACTATTATCATTTACAACATTTACACAACATCTAAGTTTGGGCTACTTAAAAGGGTCAAAAGGACAAAATTATGTCTTTACTGAAACGTAAGCCCTGCAGTTTACATGATTTATGTATTGTTACGATCAAAGTGATAATAGGGGTTGCACCAGTCCTTTTAAGAAGATATTTATGAAATTACCAATATTATATTAAATCTACCATAAAAGCTAACATAATTCAATAAGCATGTACAATCAGTTGTTAAAATGTTGAAAATCCGTTCATGAATATCACGTGTAATAACACCATTGGCATATTCGGAAATCCTTTTGTGCGAACGGGGCGAACTCATTCATTAAATCCCTGCATGTGAGCAGGGTTTTTGGAAACTATGTCAAAACAACATATCATATAATCTATAATCAGAGCAAACAAAATAATGTTCAAATTAGGGCCACATGTACGATTTTTATGCTCACAAACATTTGCAAATGACGTCATTTTGAATGACAGTTGCGCGCGAACCACGATTCAAATTAGTATTCATATTTACTCATGTAGGCGTCTATTTAAAAACTCGTAGCTTAAAAATTGTCAAGGTAGTTCTAAATCTTTTTTAGTTAATGTCTAGTTAGCGGAATGTCAACATTACCAAAACTAAATGCATTGTTGCTAGCAAGAAATAATTAGTAATTTTCTCATATATATAGGCCTATACTTATATTTGGCACGAGTAGTTTCATCAATAATATAGATGTAGATCAGTTGTCTTGGATCATTTTAGATGGAACAAAAAGTGTCCTTCATCACGATTGGGACCTAGGACTTTATTCAATAAAACAGTTCAATTTCCTCGTCTCAACACATTTTAAATCACTGTAAGACATTACATGCTGTGTAGCACCCGGAATAGCGTTTAGTTTTATCTCTAAAATGGCCGCTAATCCAACGGGATCTATGTCCAAAAGGCTAACCGGCGTAAGAGTCCTAATGTGGCTCCCACAAACTCACACATAATAAACCGTAACCCTGTTGCTTTGCCTTGTAAACGAGGCTAAAAAAACTGATGCGTGAATCATTTATATCGAGGGTTAAGCGCGAGAAGGCCGTAACTCAATTTTTGGGCAAATTTATATTTTGGTACAAAAATAATCCATATAACTTAGATTTTCAGAACCATAAAGAGATGGATTTTCAGAACCATAAAGAGATAACTCATAAACACTTTTAATTTGACTAGAATTAGAGTTATAAGTTGGGTGGTACAGTGTATTGTAATGAGTTCCCAACATATTTGAAAAGTCGATTATCTCAAAATAGCGTTTCTTGAGTTACGGCCTTCTGTCGCTCAACCCTCGATATAGGCCTACATGTAGGTCTCTATACTCGCTAATTCATGATCCCAGCTCAAATCGGAATGACATTTTAACAACACGTGCTGCAACATGTGTCGAATCAAGATAGTGAATGAGATTGAGCCTGTTTCACAGTACATGTATAATATAAATATTTCAGTTGACATATTTCAGAGTAAGGGACATTTCAGATTATGACGCAGGAAATATTTTTACAGTCGGTACTAATATATTCGGGGCATTTCATATACTTGTATTTTCTTACTTATTTACCAAGAATAACTAGAAAAGCTTGGATTAGAGAGCACACAACATTGTATTGCTATAGCGTGGTCGTCTAATACAGGATACGTGTAGTGCAAACTGAAGCTTCACGTTCATTTTTCCCAGGTCACCATAAGCTTGATAAGCACTGCCCAATAATGTTTGTGTTGTCCCGAACTAGAACTGATATTAACACGTAGGCCGTTCACTGAAATAAATGGACATGAAATGAACACGGTTAGCAAACGTCAATCAAAAGATAACTTATTGCCCCTGATACAAAATGTAATATTGAGCCTAACAATCTTTCCGAATCAGGAGATTGCTTGTAAGAAAGTAATTTTCCTGCAAGAGACAAATTTCGGGGGTTTTTTTTCGAAAAAGGAACTTCTTTCGGACATTTTATTTTCACATAAAATTAGGTCACAGCCCGGATCACAGTTATGGGGACAATTAGAGCAAAGATCGCACACACATAACTCGTCGCCAAATACGAGCCACATAACTCGTCGCCCAAATATGAGCATACGACACACGGTATTAGTAGTGTAATTTTCCTGCAACAGACCCAAATTTCGTAATTTTGATTTTGGATCATAGTCATAATTATCTTCATTTATACTCATACAACGTAATACAATAAATCCGTTCTTCGAAGAACGCGTCATTTGCGTAAATATTGTCATTTTCATCATACAACTCCCGTGATTTAATCGAACAGCCCAATATATATAAAACATACTTGCCCACGAATTAACAGCGGTTGAACGAGAACTAGCAACAAGCAAGTGATTGGTGTGCCAGGTAACACGCACTTAATAGGAGCACAGAGAGACAGACGATGCCGGACACGGGCGTATTCACGAATATCCAGGTTAAAATATGCGAACGAGGTTACGTGATCAAGTGAATGGGACGAACGCTTAACAACGGACTACAATCAACAAAATTATGGGGTCATATAATCAAAATCCATTGTTACAACGGAAATTCAAAATTAACGACCGGTCATGTCCACCATCGTCTGCAGAGAGATATGTTTGAGGATATGCCCTCAATTATTCAAAAAACTGGGATTTGTATATTTGTATAATTGTTTAGAAATATCAGCCCTCTTTTATAAAACAAAACGTCGATTCCAAAAACCTTGATCAGCATTTTACCGTAAGTAGTGTTCCAATTCCAATGCTGCATGCGTGATAAATAACGCGAACCATATTTACATAGAGGGCGTTTTAAGAAAAGTTTCAATAAATTGCGATGGTATTGTTTTAATCAAGTTTTGCTGCGTTTTTGTGAGTAGAAACAACACTAATGATAATTTGTAATGTTTTCATCTTGAATTCTGAAGTAAATTGATTTTTAAAAATGTTCAATACTACTTCGTGTCTCTTTCAGTGGAAGTAAAGTCATTGACGCGAACAATTTTGAAAGTGCTCACATTTGTGAAAAGAGCTACGCAACAACCCTTTTACGTAAGTCATAACTCATAAAATATACACTACATGTAGGAATATAATTACGTTATTTTTGTAACACTTACTGTATTAACGTGGGGCTGTTTATGTCATTTTACACCAAACTATGAATCTTATATGCTATAGGGCCTACTTATTAATTACGTCGTTGGTCTGTTTATATCATTTTACACCAAACTTTAGTATTATACTATTAGGGCCTACGATATTAATGACGTCGTTGGTAAGGCATAGGACCTTACACCAAACTAGGAACCATATAATATGCTATAGGACCTAATAATTAATGACGTCGTTGGTCAGCCTATATTTCCTTATACACCAAACTATGAATCGTATAATATTCTATAGGACCTAATTATTAATGACGTCGTTGGTCTGTCTATGTCCTTTTACACCAAACTATGAATCGTATAATATGCTATAGGACCTACTTATTAATTACGTCGTTGGTCTGTTTGTATCCTTTTACACCCAAACTATGAATCGTATAATATTCTATAGGACCTACTTATTAATTACGTCGTTGGTCTGTCTATGTCCTTTTACACCAAACTATGAATCGTATAATATTCTATAGGGCCTACTTATTAATGACGTCATTGGTCTGTCTATGTCCTTTTACACCAAACTATGAATCGTATAATATTCTATAGGACCTACTTATTAATGACGTCGGTGGTCTGTCTATGTCCTTTTACACCAAACTATGAATCGTATAATATTCTATAGGGCCTACTTATTAATTACGTCGTTGGTCTGTCTATGTCCTTTTACACCCAAACTATGAATCGTATAATATTCTATAGGGCCTACTTATTAATGACGTCATTGGTCTGTCTATGTCCTTATACACCAAACTATGAATCGTATAATATTCTATAGGACCTACTTATTAATGACGTCGGTGGTCTGTCTATGTCCTTTTACACCAAACTATGAATCGTATAATATTCTATAGGGCCTACTTATTAATTACGTCGTTGGTCTGTCTATGTCCTTTTACACCCAAACTATGAATCGTATAATATTCTATAGGGCCTACTTATTAATGACGTCATTGGTCTGTCTATGTCCTTTTACACCAAACTATGAATCGTATAATATTCTATAGGACCTACTTATTAATGACGTCGGTGGTCTGTCTATGTCCTTTTACACCAAACTATGAATCGTATAATATTCTATAGGGCCTACTTATTAATTACGTCGTTGGTCTGTCTATGTCCTTTTACACCCAAACTATGAATCGTATAATATTCTATAGGACCTACTTATTAATGACGTCGTTGGTCAGTCTATATGTCCTTATACACCAAACTATGAATCGTATAATATTCTATAGGGCCTACTTATTAATGACGTCGTTGGTCTGTCTATGTCCTTTTACACCCAAACTATGAATCGTATAATATTCTATAGGACCTACTTATTAATGACGTCGTTGGTCTGTTTATGTCCTTTTACACCCAAACTATGAATCGTATAATATTCTGTAGGGCCTACTTATTAATTACGTCGTTGGTCTGTCTATGTCCTTTTACACCCAAACTATGAATCGTATAATATTCTATAGGGCCTACTTATTAATTACGTCGTTGGTCTGTCTATGTCCTTATACACCAAACTATGAATCGTATAATATTCTATAGGACCTACTTATTAATGACGTCGTTGGTCTGTCTATGTCCTTTTACACCAAACTATGAATCGTATAATATTCTGTAGGGCCTACTTATTAATGACGTCGTTGGTCTGTCTATGTCCTTTTACACCCAAACTATGAATCGTATAATATTCTATAGGGCCTACTTATTAATGACGTCGTTGGTCTGTTTATGTCCTTTTACACCAAACTATGAATCGTATAATATTCTATAGGGCCTACTTTTTAATTACGTCGTTGGTCTGTCTATGTCCTTATACACCAAACTATGAATCGTATAATATTCTATAGGGCCTACTTATTAATGACGTCGTTGGTCTGTCAATGTCCTTTTACACCAAACTCTGAATCGTATAATATTCTATAGGGCCTACTTATTAATGACGTCTTTGGTCTGTTTATGTCCTTTTACACCCAAACTATGAATCGTATAATATTCTATAGGACCTACTTATTAATGACGTCGTTGGTCTGTCTATGTCCTTTTACACCAAACTATGAATCGTATAATATTCTATAGGACCTACTTATTAATGACGTCGTTGGTCTGTCTATGTCCTTATACACCAAACTATGAATCGTATAATATTCTATAGGGCCTACTTATTAATTACGTCGTTGGTCTGTTTATATCCTTTTACACCAAACTATGAATCGTATAATATTCTATAGGACCTAATAATTAATGACGTCGTTGGTCTGTTTATATCCTTTTACACCAAACTATGAATCGTATAATATTCTATAGGACCTACTTATTAATGACGTCGTTGGTCTGTCTATGTCCTTTTACACCCAAACTATGAATCGTATAATATTCTATAGGACCTACTTATTAATGACGTCGTTGGTCTGTTTATATCCTTTTACACCAAACTATGAATCGTATAATATTCTATAGGGCCTACTTATTAATGACGTCGTTGGTCTGTCTATGTCCTTTTACACCAAACTATGAATCGTATAATATTCTATAGGACCTACTTATTAATGACGTCGTTGGTCTGTCTATGTCCTTTTACACCAAACTATGAATCGTATAATATTCTATAGGACCTACTTATTAATTACGTCGTTGGTCTGTCTATGTCCTTTTACACCAAACTATGAATCGTATAATATTCTATAGGACCTACTTATTAATTACGTCGTTGGTCTGTCTATGTCCTTTTACACCAAACTATGAATCGTATAATATTCTGTAGGGCCTACTTATTAATTACGTCATTGGTCTGTCTATGTCCTTTTACACCCAAACTATGAATCGTATAATATTCTATAGGGCCTACTTATTAATGACGTCGTTGGTCTGTCTATGTCCTTTTACACCCAAACTATGAATCGTATAATATTCTATAGGACCTAATAATTAATGACGTCGTTGGTCTGTTTATATCCTTTTACACCAAACTATGAATCGTATAATATTCTATAGGGCCTACTTATTAATGACGTCGTTGGTCTGTCTATGTCCTTTTACACCAAACTATGAATCGTATAATATTCTATAGGGCCTACTTATTAATGACGTCGTTGGTCTGTTTATATCCTTTTACACCCAAACTATGAATCGTATAATATGCTATAGGACCTACTTATTAATGACGTCGTTGGTCTGTCTATGTCCTTTTACACCCAAACTATGAATCGTATAATATTCTATAGGGCCTACTTATTAATGACGTCGTTGGTCTGTCTATGTTCATTTACACCAAACTATGAATCGTGTAATATTCTATAGGGCCTACTTATTAATGACGTCGTTGGTCAGTCTATATGTCCTTATACACCAAACTATGAATCGTATAATATTCTATAGGGCCTACTTATTAATGACGTCGTTGGTCTGTCTATGTCCTTTTACACCAAACTATGAATCGTATAATATTCTATAGGACCTACTTATTAATGACGTCGTTGGTCAGTCTATATGTCCTTATACACCAAACTATGAATCGTATAATATTCTATAGGGCCTACTTATTAATGACGTCGTTGGTCTGTCTATGTCCTTTTACACCAAACTATGAATCGTATAATATTCTATAGGACCTACTTATTAATGACGTCGTTGGTCTGTCTATGTCCTTATACACCAAACTATGAATCGTATAATATTCTATAGGGCCTACTTATTAATGACGTCGTTGGTCTGTCTATGTCCTTTTACACCAAACTATGAATCGTATAATATTCTATAGGGCCTACTTATTAATGACGTCGTTGGTCTGTTTATATCCTTTTACACCAAACTATGAATCGTATAATATTCTATAGGGCCTAATAATTAATGACGTCGTTGGTCTGTTTATATCCTTTTACACCAAACTATGAATCGTATAATATTCTATAGGACCTACTTATTAATGACGTCGGTGGTCTGTCTATGTCCTTTTACACCCAAACTATGACTCGTATAATATTCTATAGGACCTAATAATTAATGACGTCGTTGGTCTGTTTATATCCTTTTACACCAAACTATGAATCGTATAATGTTCTATAGGACCTACTTATTAATGACGTCGGTGGTCTGTCTATGTCCTTTTACACCAAACTATGAATCGTATAATATTCTATAGGACCTACTTATTAATTACGTCGTTGGTCTGTTTATATCCTTTTACACCCAAACTATGAATCGTATAATATTCTATAGGACCTAATAATTAATTACGTCGTTGGTCTGTTTATATCCTTTTACACCAAACTATGAATCGTATAATATTCTATAGGACCTACTTATTAATGACGTCGGTGGTCTGTCTATGTCCTTTTACACCAAACTATGAATCGTATAATATTCTATAGGACCTACTTATTAATTACGTCGTTGGTCTGTTTATATCCTTTTACACCCAAACTATGAATCGTATAATAATCTATAGGACCTACTTATTAATGACGTCGTTGGTCTGTTTATATCCTTTTACACCCAAACTATGAATCGTATAATATTCTATAGGACCTAATTATTAATTACGTCGTTGGTCTGTTTATATCCTTTTACACCCAAACTATGAATCGTATAATATTCTATAGGGCCTACTTATTAATGACGTCGTTGGTCTGTTTATGTCCTTTTACACCAAACTATGAATCGTATACTATTCTATAGGACCTACTTATTAATGACGTCGTTGGTCTGTTTATATCCTTTTACACCCAAACTATGAATCGTATAATATTCTATAGGACCTACTTATTAATTACGTCGTTGGTCTGTTTATATCCTTTTACACCCAAACTATGAATCGTATAATATTCTATAGGGCCTACTTATTAATTACGTCGTTGGTCTGTCTATGTCCTTTTACACCAAACTATGAATCGTATAATATTCTATAGGGCCTACTTATTAATGACGTCGGTGGTCTGTCTATGTCCTTATACACCAAACTATGAATCGTATAATATTCTATAGGACCTACTTATTAATGACATTCGTTGGTCTGTCTATGTCCTTTTACACCCAAACTATGAATCGTATAATATTCTATAGGACCTACTTATTAATGACGTCGTTGGTCTGTTTATGTCCTTTTACACCCAAACTATGAATCGTATAATATTCTATAGGGCCTACTTATTAATGACGTCGTTGGTCAGTCTATATGTCCTTATACACCAAACTATGAATCGTATAATATTCTATAGGACCTACTTATTAATGACGTCGTTGGTCAGTCTATATGTCCTTATACACCAAACTATGAATCGTATAATATTCTATAGGACCTACTTATTAATGACGTCGTTGGTCTGTCTATGTCCTTTTACACCAAACTATGAATCGTATAATATTCTGTAGGGCCTACTTATTAATGACGTCGTTGGTCTGTTTATGTCCTTTTACACCCAAACTATGAATCGTATAATATTCTATAGGACCTACTTATTAATGACGTCGTTGGTCAGTCTATATGTCCTTATACACCAAACTATGAATCGTATAATATTCTATAGGGCCTACTTATTAATTACGTCGTTGGTCTGTCTATGTCCTTTTACACCAAACTATGAATCGTATAATATTCTATAGGACCTACTTATTAATGACGTCGTTGGTCTGTCTATGTCCTTTTACACCAAACTATGAATCGTATAATATGCTATAGGACCTACTTATTAATGACGTCGTTGGTCAGTCTATATGTCCTTATACACCAAACTATGAATCGTATAATATTCTATAGGGCCTACTTATTAATGACGTCGTTGGTCTGTCTATGTCCTTTTACACCCAAACTATGAATCGTATAATATTCTATAGGGCCTACTTATTAATTACGTCGTTGGTCTGTTTATATCCTTATACACCAAACTATGAATCGTATAATATTCTATAGGGCCTACTTATTAATTACGTCGTTGGTCTGTTTATATCCTTTTACACCCAAACTATGAATCGTGTAATATTCTATAGGACCTACTTATTAATGACGTCGTTGGTCAGTCTATATGTCCTTATACACCAAACTATGAATCGTATAATATTCTATAGGGCCTACTTATTAATGACGTCGTTGGTCTGTCTATGTCCTTTTACACCAAACTATGAATCGTATAATATTCTATAGGGCCTACTTATTAATGACGTCGTTGATCGTATTGCTCACCTGACATTGTCTGCCTTAAATTGTTGGTAATTTGGAGATTCACTTTCTTCAACGGGAATCCTATAAAACAGTAAATTCAACATGTTATTATATTATTGACATGATGTAATTTCTTTATCTAAGAGCCTGTAAATTTTAAGAATTATAATTAATTGATGTTCTATTATCGAAACATTTGGGACATCTTGTTCTATGATATGATACAATTGTGTATTTTTAAAATAGATTTAACAGGTTTTAAGTTTGTAATTTTTACATAATAAAATACTTGGAGCTATTGATAAAACGGTCAATTAAATTTCACCAATACTACGCATTTAATATCATCTTAAAGGATAAATGAATGTGATCACTCTCTAACACAAAATCGCCAAAGATATATAAACTGTAATACCAATTTCTCATTACATCAGTTTTGAAGTTGAAGGGTCATGTGAAATGCGCGGGGTGTGGGTGTAGGGGTGGGGTGTGGGTGTAGGGGTGTGGTGTGGGTGTAGGGGTGGGGTGTGGGTGTAGGGGTGGGGTGTGGGTGTAGGGTGTAGGGGGGGGGGGGGTGGGGGGCATTGGTTGGTGCGTCAGACCCGCTTTTTGCACGGGGTGTCTAAAGGGGATGTACCCCTGAGAAGTTGGATTCGTGCAATTCGTTGAATTCTTTCACAAAAACTTAGAGATAAGCTCCCAAAACATTAATAATTAACATTGATTAACACTAATCATACACTTATTCATACTATTCGGGAGGGGTGATTGCATAGGTCATCCACCCTAGTATTTGGGGATATCCTTCATCCCCGGATTATACGCCTGTATGATCGTACCCATACACTATTCAGGAGGGGAGGGGGTGATTGCATAGGCCATCCACCCTGTATCCTTCATCCCCTGATTATACGCCTGTACCCAGCACCGTCTGCCCGCTTGATAGTACTGTTAGTGCGCCCCCAATTTACAGTTAAAAGTTATATTTCAACAATGAGGGCGCCCATAATAACCAAATGGAATACAGACGACGATGGCCACGCGAATCCTACATTTTGAACTCGTATTGGAATAACACGTAATCGCGAATGTTAATCTTATCATTTTGAAAAATTCATTATAATTAGAAGAATTTTTTACCAATCCAAAACCGTTGGAGTTGGCTAACCAATTCCATTGTAAATGCTATTTTTAAATTATTTTCATCGTTAACCGGGCGATGACTGTTAAAAATATTTCAAAATGGTGCACTCCCGTTGCCTGCCATATTGGAACGATGAAATCGCGTGGCCATCGTCGTCTTATGAAATAGCAGACGATGCCGAACACGGGCGTATTCACGAATATTCAGGTTAAAATATGCGAACGAGGTTACGTGATCAATTGAATGAGACGAACGCGTAACAACGGATTAAATTCAAAAAATGATACTGACACTGGAGTTGGTTATCCAACTCCAGCGGTTTTAGGATAAAATACTTTACTTTCAACGTGTGATGAATTTTATGGGGTCATATAACCAAAATCCATTGCCTTACATTGAAACCAACGGAAATTCAAAATTGACGGCCGTTCGAGTCCACCATCGTCTGTGAAATAGTAACCAGATGACGATGGATAAGTTTTTGATCAAATCTTTCGGAAAAAGGTTTACACTTAATCGCAGATGATTAATAGCCTATCACGTGTACTGTTAAAACTAAATTTGCCTAATCTATCATAAAACCTTTATAAATAGAAAATCATCCCAACTCTCACAACGTATCATCGATGTGTTTCTGTGTTTCGATTCAATACGTACATTTTAATGATTACACAAAATAGGCCTAAACAGGTGAAATACTCCCATCCCTTGTAGATTAGGCCTACTGTTAAAACTAAATTAGCATATCGTCAAACCGTTGTAAATGGAAGATTACCTCAACTCTCACTCGATATTATCGATGTATTTATGTGTTTAACGTCAACATCTTGTATTTTCTATTATGTGCATCACACTTCTCAAACTAACACCGAGGGATATTCGTGACATTTATTTTACAGCTAAGTTGATTCAGATTTATAGATCTGAAGAGCTTATTATGCAAAAGTCTTTTAGATAATAGTATCAACATTTACGCGTGTTGTATTTGAAGTTCGTATCTCATTCCGTTACGGAGATAGATATTATAAATGTTCGGATATTTTCGGTATTTTCCGTATTTGAATTGAACTTATATCGTTTGTACACGGATAAACAGTTCATGGCAGGTACTTTTGTGACAATTTGTTTTCGAAATATTTGACTCGTATCAGAAATCTGAAACGTGTTTTTCCGTTAAATGTGCTCCTGAATAAATTGACACTTCGTTCAAAAAAATGATTGGATAATTTTGAGGACGCTATGAATATTTTATTGACATAATATAACGTAACAATTACTATTTTAAGGCGCTATTCCAATAGATCATAGTGCATCAGAAAATTATGCATAAAGGCAAGTCTTAGATAGATTTAGAGATGAATTTAGTACACTTTAACCCTCGACCTCCTAAGGGGGGGGGGGGAGGGTACAATCCCCTAAGAATGTTTGCTGATTGCGCTAAAACGGACAGTGACCTAGGGCGGCTAGGGGATCTCTTTTACATCCCTTGCGCTCATGTTGACGGAAAAATAATAAGGGTAGGCCTACCACTTCAACCGGGGGTAGGGTAAAAGTCGTCAAAGTCCGACGGTAGGGGGAGGGTTGTTTTACAAGTGATACAAATCGCCATTTTGAAAAAAGATATCTTTATTGTATGTTAGAATCATCAATTCCCTCATAAAAAGCAAAAAAACCCGGGTAAAATTAAATTTTACAATGATAATAGCATGATCTTCAACTAATTCGTACCTTAATGTTGTATCCTCTTCCACTTTTGCTGGTGGTTGTGGTGGTGGTATGCTGTCTTTATCGTCGTCCACCGGTGCTCGTTTTGCTGATGGTGATGGTGGCAGGCTGTCTTTATCGTCGTCCACTCTGGCTCGTTTTGCTGGTAGAGGTGGTACATGTAGGCTGTCTTTATTGTCTTCCACTCTGGCTCGTTTTGCAGGTGGTTTACCATCATTGCCATTCTGTAGAAGACACAATAATAATATCACAACATAATATAACGTCGCTTGCAAGTAAAGGCCAAAAGCCGATTGGTCTTTTCATCCACGTCTCGATACACGACATTGAACTGGTTTGGTTTTTAATTCATTACTTCATGAATAACCGCGATATCTGCGTACCCAGTGCGTTCCAAACAAATTAATCGTTTTATGAGAACGCGCGCGAGAACCGCAGGCTACTAATCATTGCCCGAACGTACTACTACGTCAAAGTGTTCGATTGCTTTGCTCATAGACCGACCAATCAAATTAAAGCCTTCGCCCCACACTGAATATTCAATGAGTTACAGGAAACACGATTAAATTGTTTTCTGATTGGTTGAATGATAAAAATGTTAATGAGGAGATGATCCGACTAGGACTGTTTCAATAATTAAGAAGGGGTGGAAAAATTAATAACCAAAAAACTAATTGATTATTAATGCATTTGTATCGCGGGAACTCGCGATCTATTCAATCCTTTTATGGTATGATGTGTATATGAGTATGTAAGTGGTTTATGTATGCATGGTTGAATATTATGATTTGTGTGAAATTGTGGTTCAAGCGCCATTTTGTTAAAACTATCTATGGACGTCGTTGAGGATGGACATAGTGGAATTTTCAACTGAGATCAACTGGTGTTGGGAAACCCCATGTGCAGAAATTGTACATGATTACTGGCGTGCGCAGTTTATTGGATTCCCAACCTTTTGAATCGAAGGGTTAATGGGCTTTTACTATAACATACAAGTAACGACATGCTTGTTTAAACTAAAAAAAATGGTAAAACAAATACAAACAAAATCGTGTAAATATGTTTTTAAAAATTGCGCGCATCATGTTTGGGATGTGACATCATTCGGTGCAAAAGAGAGCCCAGCTGCGCTATGTTTGCATAAAATTAAGGTCAAACTGGTGCTCACCGGGACAAATACCCTTCGCCCCGCCCCCTGAGAAATTTCCCCAACTCTTCAAAAGTTACAGGAGGAACACATGTTCTTCTGGGGTGCACTGCGCAGCTTAGTTGTCCCACAAAGTAAAGAAAAAAGGCACATCATGACTGGTAAAAACAATCTTTCGATACCAACAACCCCAAACACGTTGTAGTCTGCGATAGGTAACATTCTGATCGTCTGTATAGTAATAAAATATCCACTTCGCTTTACAGCAGCTGATTCACCCGCTCCAATTAAATTTAAACACATTAGTACAATAACTGAGCGACTAAAATGGCGAGAAGATTCGCTCAGACTAGGGCTCACTTTTACTATGATCAGAACTTTTCAAACGTTACAAATAATAACATTGGGCCGTATTCTCGTACGTAGTTAAACACGGTTTTAAGCTAAACACGCGTCTAACTTTGACTTTAGACACAGCGTTTAACTAAACGCAATTCTCGTACATTTGTTTTACTTAAACACGCGTCTAACTCGCCGAAATGTGTCTAACTTTAAACATGGGTACGGGGGTAGTTTAACTAAACTCGCGCACCAACTGTATGCCTTGAATGATCACTCATCCGTGCCCGGTGCAAGCTGACGTGCAGATCGCATAGTCTTTAAAAGTACCGTGTATTTAAGGCATTCGGTCGATATTTATTGTACTCCATTAGGGCCACAATGAATTAAATACCTGTATACAATCAACGCAGGACCACTCTGGGAACGAGATTTGCAGAGTTTAAAATCGTGTTTTGTTAAACACGTCGTTTAAAGGATGGGTCAACCGTGGAACAAACGCTTTATAATAAATAAGACAGAAGGTGCGTAGATATGGCTGCAAAAGGATTATTGAAATGCCCTTTGTGGCAAACAGCTTCAACGTAAGTCTTTCGAAACTTAATCGCAAGACATGTCGAGAGTAATGAAGGTGAAAGCATATTTGTAGGGAATGCAATAAAGACTTCTCAAGAAAAAGCAGCCTTCAACGACATGTAATGTCTCATCTGGTATGTGCAAGTTCTGACCAGTTTCACATCTGTGACGTTTGTGGCAAAATGTACAGGGAAAAATCAAATCTTAAACGGCATTTGAAAAGCCATAGAAATGAATCTGTTCAATGCAATAAAAGGTGCAAAACAATTTATGTCACCCTATATGGTTCAAAATTTCAAAACGAGTGGTTTGCTCCTCTGAGCTATCTTTTGCTTTGGTTTGTATTTGTTTTTAATTAGTCAAGTCAAAACAAAAACAAAACTCACAATATCCAACAAAAACATGCTAAAATCCATAACTTTGGATTTAATTCTGATCACCCTGTATCTATTTAGCCTAGACAGATGGTGACTATTGTTTGTATTATTTATACAGCACCAATATTGATGTAACAGAACCAAGTTGTTTGTTGTTGTTTATTGTCATGCTCTTCATGCAATATGCTAATTACTATACAATGGCTAATTATAATTTGTGACTTTTTATGGTTCCATCCTATATATTTTAACACACCCTGTATAATTTGGTTTGAAAATAAAACCATATAAATCCCTGATCTATAGGCTTTTCAAAAATGTATACTTCTTTTATAGGTCTCTGGACTAAACAATAAATGATATTTTCTGTTAAAACAAAACAGGCGCATTTTGGCATATTTTCTGGTGTGAAACATTTATGTTTACCTGTTGGTGACTACTGACCCGTTGGAGATAACTCATACCCATTTTAAGGGTGATTTTGGAGAAAAAAACCGGTACCCATTTCTAAGGATTTTGCTTCGTTATAGACCCAATTTTCGCAAATTATCGGGAGAATAGATCCATTAGAGCGGCACATCCCTGTATACCGTATTAGGCGAGACCCCCCCTGGTACAAACGTCTAACCAGATGAAATAAGCCAATTAGCCAATCAGCCAATGAGCACACGACCAAACAACAAGAAAACGCTTTTTTGTATTTATGACTGATATTGAAATATTATTATACCCAAATACATTATGAAATATTGAATTGGACGACGGGTATATATTACGTATTTTTTACTCACGACGAACTGATGTGCATGGCTTTCCATTTCAAATGTTTCCACCCAAATCCGAGCTGGTTTTAAGTCATACATCTCGTACAGTCGTTACTCGTTTAACGCTCGCTCAAATACTTTTAATTTGCCAATCAGAGCAAATATGCGTTATTTAATTAGACAAGAAACCAACACAAATGGAAATACATGTAAAATATTAATTCTACAAAGTATTTTGTATTATGAAAATGTATAAGAGAACAGGTTGAAATTAAAGATTTATTCCTACATCCATTAATGAAATACTGAATTGAAGAGTCTCATATTCATATTATTACGTCACACAAATTAACGAACAGATGCGGCTTTCAGTTTCAAATGCTTCCTCCCAATTCGAGGGAAGGTTTAAATTCACACATCTCGTATGATCGTTTAAGACCTCGCGTAAACCAAATATTTTGAATTGCCCAATCAGAAAGCAGGATTTTGGTAATACGGTACAAACGTATGTCATCATTAATCCTGCTCCCGGTTTTTACCCGTTTTTTAAACTCTCAATCCTCCTCAAAAGTGACCTTAAAACTACTTTAGGTCAACCCTCAATAATATATGATACATACAATCAGCATAATAATTATAGAAATGCTACTGAAAGATTTCTAAACTAAATCAAAGCTGATAAGACTTCTAAAGTGTGATAAGAAAAGATCACAAACAATTTCTTTTGATGCAAGATGTGTATGTAACGCGCTATCATATTATGTATGTACGACGTACTGATTAATTTATAGAATTATTAAATTAAAATATTATCTTACCTTGCATAAAATTGTCAGTGGCGTTAGCATGGTTAGTTTATTTTTACAACCCATATACTATAATACTATCCGCAGTAACTTTATCAAAGCCAAAGTTTAGTGGATGTCTCATATCATAAACTAAGTGGATAGACGGCCAATTGCGGGGCCAATTGTTGGAAATCGATCTACCACGTATCTAATACATATTGTGTTGGTTGTGTAGTAGGGACTTCGTGTCACGGGGAATTCCACCATCCTTCCCTGGGTTTATGCATGTACGGATATAAATGTATACATGTACGCGCGTAAAGTATACTAAAGCACGTAATGATAACTATCATGCATAATGTTCATACTATATTTATGATATAAAGATACAATATGTAAAACTGTGAGATAAAGAGTTTAACGGGTTCGCCGTCGGCCCAGTTTTATGTTTGATACTTTCAATGATGAATTCGGGGACAAAAGGTTGGATATAATAACAGCAATTGGATGATGTGTATCTTTACCGTCCACTACTTAAAGGTAGATGTTCCGATTTTCAACTTGAACGGTTTTCTATTCTACATGAAAGGTCATCCTTAAAAAAGTCGTGTTCCAAAGTTGTAGTTGCATAGCTCTAATGGTTCTTATTTTAGACGCACAAGATGCTGTGAACTGTACCCATTGAGTAGTACACAAACTATATCGGTGGTTACCACCATTCGCGGTAATTCGACGTTATATCATCGATTTCTCCGTAATTATACCGATTTAGGCCGGCAAATTTCAGTATGATGATGAGAAAAATACGAGCTTTCATATGATATGAAAATCTCTGTTACGAAAATGTGATCGGGTCATCTACCTTTAAATCACAAGAAACCTATTGTTTAACTTAGGTGCATTTGATGCTTACAAAATATAACAATTAACAAATAATATATAAATTTAATACATTTTAAAGAAATGGTGTACTTTTATTGATGATATTAGGGGGGACTCAAGGAAGTTTTTTATTTGATTTTTTGAATTTTGTGAGTGCTGTAATTACTGAAATATTAATCTAATGCATATAAAAGTATACATTTTTGGAAAGGAAATGCATCAGAGAATCTAAATGTGGCGTCAATTTTGACCAACAATGTTGATTTTTTTGAATAAATCACTAGATTCACTTTTTTGACCCCATTTTTTTTAAACAAGCAAAAAGTGCCAAAAACGTGAAAAATGTATTTATTTTTTAAAATACTTTTTAGACAAAATTTCAAAAAATATTAAAATTAGTGGCCTAATGTGAATGTCGGTGATATAATAACGTCTTTGGTTCTCAGTGTAGCGATTGATATTATTTATTTGCAACTACTTTAGGTATTTAAAATGTTCATGCTACGCTTTTTCTCGCCCAAAATTACTCCCGCGTTCTTCTGTTTTTTAGCTTCGCCAAGTCACATCGCTTATTTCTACCTTGATAAAGGCCTATGCCCGAAATATCGGAATTTTAATAAAATCATGAGGTTTGAACCATATTACGTATTCTCTAGACATTATTATCAATGGATACAGTAATATGTTGCAAGCTTCCCACATTAACGTGACAGATCACCGTAACATGTTTGTCAACTTATCATCCAAAAACCAGTTTTGCCTGCAAAAGTGAATTGTCTTCCATTTTTCATATTAATTTTTTTCCAAAGATATTCGCAGAGAAGGTTTCATTGTAAATTATCATTAGGTAGGAATGGGATTGCTTATGGATTTGATGCAGTTAACAACCAATCAGTGTATGTGTGGGACATCTGTGGTATAGGTCAATGCACTTATTGCGCTACTGTATATCATGTACAGTCATCACAATAAGTAACTGACCAGGTAATAAATGTGCTGATAACTCTAAAAGTATAACTCCTACATAACCATATTAAATTATAAACATGTTGAGAAATTTCTCTTCTTGAATTTGAGATATTACACGCTAAGAATGGTTGATTATTAAGGAAGTTACAATCCCAAATGTACTGTCAAGTCTGATTTTCATTTTCACATTTTCATTTTCAACACGGGGACTCAGACCGGCAAATTATTGATTGCCAATTCACTCGTCAATGGCCTGGTTGTTGGATAGTCGGCCGGTGGCATTGTTACGGTTGATCAATACGGCACACACGCTTAACTGTCATACTCTCCCCGTGTTGAAAAGAAAATGTTAAAATGAAAATCAGACTTGCCCTAACGTTTGGGATCATAACTTCCTCATTAATCAACCATTCTTAGCGTGTAATATATCAAATTCAAGAAGAGAAATTTCTCAACAACTTTATTATTACATATGTTTTTGTAGGAGTTATACTGTAGAAGTTATCAGCATGTTTATTACCTGGTCAGTTACTTATTGTGATGACTGTATATTGGGCACATACGCCCTATGATGATGGGGCAGGTTCGCCAATGTTCGCCAATAGGGTTTTATGTATAGTTATCATTTTGCATAATTTCGAAATTGTAATTTTCCTCTTACAGGACAATTGTTATTATAAAAATAGTTATCACGAATGGAGTAACACTAATATTAGAGGAGAATATTTCAAAATGTGGTATTTCTTATTACTTTTAAATTCTTAACGAGTATGTTCCGCAAAACTGCCCCACGCCTATATTTTGGACCCTTTTAATTTTATTTTGGAATAAAATATTGAAGTATAACGAATCTATATGTATTGGATATTATGGTACTTTGTGAAGCCAAGTTGGCCTTTTTGAGACACCTGTCTTTATCATTTACTCTTGCCTTTACAGTAAGGCCTAGAGTACTGAGATCATGGTCGTATGTAGCCAATATTATAAATCTTTCACATAATATCAATAGGTCCATTCAATATTTAAAATTGGCGTCTCTAGACCTCTTCAAATAAAAATGGGGCGAACACTCCCCGCTCTCCCCTACTGTACTGATTATTACAAAAGTTGTCTTCATGTTCAAATAGGAAAACAAACAACAAACAAACAATCGAACGAGTAACCAGTTCAATACAGAGATAACTGCAGATATATAAACTTGTCAATAATATAATTATAACATGTGTTTAATATTGTAATGTCAATTCAGCCTATAAATGCTAAATAATCCATGGAATTATTAAAATAAAATAGTATCTTACCTTGAATAAAATTGTCAGTGGCGTTCGTTTATTTTAACAATCCATACTATATTATCCGCAGTAACTTTATCAAAGCCAAAGTTAAGTAAAGTGGCTGTCTCATATAAACTAAGTGGATATACGGCCAATTATCGGAATCTGATCTGTCATGTATGTATCGCGTATGTGTGTCAGTATAGTGGTCATGGTGGTGAGGTATAATCAGTTCCCTGGGTGTGCGGATACGCGCGTACAGTCTATTTAAAGCACGTAATGATAGTAAACTATCATGTATGAATGTATTTATGATATAAAGATGTAAAGAATTGTGAGATTTTAACGGATGAACGGGTTCGCCGTCGGACAAGTTTTACGATTTACTTTCAATGATGAAATCGGGGCCAAAAGGTTGGATATTAACAGCAATTGGTGTATGATGTGTATCCGCACTTTACCGTCCAAGACTTAAAGCCACAAGAAACCTTTTGTTTAACTTAGTTACATTTGATTCTTACAAAACAAAATATAACAATTAACAGTGTTCTTTTGTTGATGATATTAAGGACAACAAAATTGTTTTAGCATCAAGACACTCACTAGCCATTTTAAGCCTTTAAGAACTATATATTGATATAATATAATAAATAACTGGTATAGAAACATTAAAATGGGAAAACATGATAAAGGATCAAACTAATGCAATTGTGTCATGGTGATTAAACAATCAGAATATCAAACAAACAAACAGACAAAAGCACCCGCTAACCCCACCCCACACAAAAACGTTGTACAACAACAACAATATTGATACACATTTCAATGATACAATTTTTGACTGACAAGTGTTCATTCTGTTGTCAATTATGCGTAATGCAAAATAAAAAATAGGCGGATTATTTTATAACTTACCTGTTAAAATATTGGTTGTGACATTTGTTTAAAGTCTGTCTACAGTACAGTGTAGAAGCGAACGGTCTAATTTACTTTTATTACATACTAAATATAAGTACATACCTTATCATAATCATAGCTCGAGAGTAGTGTTTTGCTTGCCATAATATCCGATATTTGTAGTTAGAAATCAATTGGTAGTTTTGTTTGTATCACAATCTGATGACCTGGGAGATCTTGATTTGGTCACATCAAAATGGGGCTCTTGCCGGCTACTGCTCCTGTTGCATTAATGTGTACAACACAAATCTCGGGGTTGGCATAACCAAATTAATCCTTAATCACATCCAGAAATGTTCTAACAGTGTCCATCCCAATTTAAGTTAACTGAAGATCAACTGTGATAATATACTATTACTAGTATTTCTAGGGCTAGTATTAGATTGGTCCCTGAGATTGTTTGCGTAAATGCGTACAATAGAACTACAATTGTTTTGTTTAGGTTTCCAACTTCCAACTTCAGGCACAATTAATCCGCGAAGTATGACCCCTATAAAGTAATTACGACATACATACGCGCCGATGTAATAGTGTATGATAGTAGTTCCAAGTTATTATTCATTCCCCCGCGACCAATATAAACCAATCGCTGTTCGGCTGCTCGGACGGCGTGGGGATTCCCCATCAAATATTTTGAAGTGGCTGGTTTCAGATTGTAGTAAGTAGTTTGCAGCCTATCTTTGGAGAAACTCAATTGGGCTTCCTCCATACAATCGTTGGGATTTGGGGTTCATTGTATATTATTGGGCTTCCTCCATAGGTTTTTAGGTGGAAATGGGGTTACATGTATTGTGGGTATGGGTATTATTAATAGGGTTTTTGATGCGAGTATGGATTTTAGTATTGATCCTAAGGGCCAAAACAAGAAGTTAAAATACAACATTTTCAAATTGTATCTTTATTTGGTCGCTTTTCTGATTGTTGATGTTTTTTTAATACTTTTTTGACTTAGCAGATCCGAGCAAATCACGGTTAGTCCCTTTTGCTAGGGATTATTAAAATCAATAATGTGATTGGCTAACTTTATGTATATGATGAATGGGTGTGTCTAAGGAAGGGATTACACGGAAAGGGATGATCCTGGATATGATCATTGTAGATACCGCGTTTTACTTTGGGAAGTACACAAATTTATGTAGATACTTTGGGAAGTACACAAATGTATGTAGATACTGCATTTTCTGAAATGAAAACAAGCTTTTCCCATTTAAAAAAACAAACAAATCTGTCATAATATGAAAAACCTACCCATTTATGAAAAAAACATTCTTGTCATGCATGAAATAAAATCATTTTATTTACAGGGATAGCACTGGATCAAAAATCTGAGAGGTCCTATGACATTTTTCAGGACCCCTTAGGACTTCAAAAAACAAATTTAAGGGGTCCCCTAAGAAATTGAGGGGTCCTGAAGTTTGGGTATTTGAAAATATTACTGATTTTTAAATTTGAGACTTTTCAATATGTTTTTCATAGGGTCCAATTTAGCACTGTCAATGTTCCAGTCATTTTTCATGTTTGTTTTCACTATCAGTATCCATGGTAAAAATGTAGCTAATTCACCCTCAATAACTTTGTAAACTGCAAATGCCTGTATCTCAAACTGTCAAATATGGACTTACGGACTTATTTCGCTCACGTCTTCAATTACAAAATAAAAGGTAATAAGATAAGAGCACAACAAAATATTTGGATGCACGATGTGTATGTAACGCGCTATATTATGCATGTACGAGGTAATTATTAATTACAATTGGAACTTTAAAATACCGTATATCATGAAGGCCCTAGGACTTGTAACAATACGATTCCAATTTGATCGTAATGAGAAAGCCAGTGTTAACATAGGTTGATTTGATGCTTACAAAAGAATAGTGTGCTTTTAATGATGATATATATATTATATAGGGACAATATAACATTGTTATTTGCATCAAGACTAGCATTTGCTTTAACCTAAGGTTTAAATAACTTTTATACACACAAATAACATAACAAAATCATTAAACCACTTCTACCATTTATATTTTTCCAAGCAATATTTATAACGAATGCTTTGACACAATACAAATACCCATATAAATGGTATAAAAGGCTTAACGGCTACAACGTATGAATACTGTACAGATAATTAAAATAAATCTTCATGTTCAAATAGTCAAAGGAAAACAAACAAACAAACAACAACAGAAAAACAAGTAAACAAGCAAATAAAGAAATAACTACAGATATATACACTTTTCAATAAAACAATTATAACATGAGACTTATTTAATCTAAATATTATCTTACCTTGCATAAGAAATCCGTACTATATTATCCGAAAACTTTATCAAAGCCCAAGTTAAGAGGCTGTCTCATAATCAAGGGAAACCAAGTGGATATACGGCCAATTGTTGGAAACCGAACTACCACGTATCGGGCGGTGTAGTGGTGTTTTAACATGGTTAAGGTATTATATTCTGTGGAATATAATATTCCACAGAATTTAAGTCTATGGTATAATTATTCGAAAGTTTCATTCACGATATCTTTCCTAAGATTAGTCACTGGTGTATGCATGCAGGTATGGATATAAAATACGCGCGTACAGTCTATCAACGCACGTATAATTATAAAATATCATGCTTAATGTACATTTCAGTGTCTGATGTATACAACATAACAAAATCCTTACACCAATTATCACTTCTGCCATTTCTATTTTACCAAGCAACATTTAGAACGAACTATTTGATACAATACAAATAACCATATAAATGGTATAAAAGGCTTTACGGCTACAAAGTATTTTAGTAAAAGGAAGAAAAAGAAGAAAAAAAAGTAGAAAAAAAGTAGAAGGAAGAAAAAACAGAACAAGGGTAGGGGATACCCTCATTTAGTGTAGTGCACTATGTACAGATTATTACAAATTGTCTTCAGGTTCAACTACTAGTAGTAAAAGGAAGAAAAAGAATCAAAAGTAGAAAAAAGTTAGCGAGCGAAGCAATTGAAGAACTAACTGCAGATTACACGTTTCATTAAAACAATTATAAAAGCATGTGTTTAATATTTGAGCTTGTCAATTCAGTCTAAATGCTATATAGATAATTGATAGACTTATTAAATTAAAATGTTATCTTACCTTGCATAAAATGTGTTCGTTTATTTTGACATTCCATACTATCATCCTTATTAACTTTATCAAAGCCAAAGTTAAGTAAAGTGGCTGTCTCATATAAACTATAAAGTGGATATACCAGGTATACGGCCAATTGTTGGAAACCGAATCTGTGTGCAGGGTTGTGGTTTGATGCTTATACGCTCGTAAAGTCTACGTAAATAAATTGTCATACATAATGTACATTTTGTATGCCAACCAACGATATTTTTAGATTGAAAATACAATACAATAGTCCTTTAAATTTTATTATTAACAATAGTCCTTTGTTTAAATCAGTTTATTGCGTGGGGACGTAATTTAGCGACGTAATGTAGGGACGTAATGAAGGGACGTAATGTAGCGATGGAGATCCAAAATTCATTCTCGTGAACTAGGTGCATTTTTGAATATCAATAAAATAATAATTTGATTTACTTTTAAAGGGGCACAAAGTCATGTTGAATTTATTTTATTTTAATAATTTATTATTTACTTCAGAATTCAAGATGAACATTAAAAATTGCCATTATTGTTGTTTCTACTAAAAAAACACCAGCAAAGCTTGATTAAAACAATGTTTAAATATGTTGGAATACCACCCCTAACCATGTGAAATGCTGGTTGCGGCTCAACCAGCATTTTGAATTGACGTTTTGTTGTAAAAAGAAGGCTGATTTTTCTTAATCCTTATAGGTGTAAGTTCATACATGTAATATAATTGTAAAAATATAAATTCTCAGTTTTTATCATACATTTTTTGTAAATAAGGGCGCCGCCTCCATCACATCTCTTAATACCCCTTTAATGATGAAATCGTGGACAACAAATTTGATATTAACAGCAATTGGTGTATGAAGTGTTTCCGCACGTTGTGGGATGTGCCCCCTCAGAATGGGGAACAAATCAATTTTCGAACTCATTTGGTGCGATCTGGTGTATACTTTTGACCAACATTTTAACGATAAGCCACCTCTTCATTTCCAATATATATTTTGTTTTTTATCAATGCACGAAAGAAGTTGAGCATATACTGATATATTCTTGATTTAAGTATAGATGGTTTAAAAGCTCGAACAGGGTGTACTTTTGACCAATATTTTATTGAAAAGCAATCACTTTATTTCCGATCAATATTGGCTTTTTATATAGGCCTATGCCAGAAAGAAGTTATACTAGCTAGGCCTACCTCCAAAATATCAGATTTCTCGTCTACGTACATTCGCGTATGTATCCCGACCGACGTCCAATAAACTCCAAACGTTCTTATGTTATGTCGGAAGACTTTTGTAACAAAGACACTACGATTACGAACTCTTTGAAACTAAAGTCTAATTAACTGTTATTACATATTAAATATAAGTACATAGTTACCTTCTCATAATCATAGCTCGACAGTTGTTTTTTGCTTGCCATAATATCCGATATATGAAGTTCGAAATCAATTGGTATAGTTTTAATATATATCACAATCTGATGACCAGGATGATCTTGATTTGAAATATTGTGAGTCCAGTCACATCAAAATGAGGCACTTGCCGGCTGCTGCTCCTGTTGCATTAATCTGTAACCACACAATCTCGGGTTGGCATAGCCAAATTAATCCTTAATCACATCCATGATACACAGCTATATTTATCTTTTGACTTGGATAGTGCTTGCGATGAAATTGCCTCTCGTTCTCGAATTGAATCTTGTATCAAGGACATAAAATCTTGGATGACTGCAAATAAGTTGAAATTGAATGATGACAAAACTGAGCTTCTCATTACTACTTCAAAATACCATCAATCAAAACCTAGCACTGATTTTCTTCAATTCGCTTCCTCCAACATTAAGGCTTCTACTAGTGCTCGAAATCTAGGAATTATATTTGATAACACGCTGTCAATGGACAACCACATCAAAAATGTGTGCAAATCAACATATTTCCAAATAAGGAACATAAATGAAATTCGCCAAGTGCTTGATGATGATACTGCTGCTACACTTGTTCACGCCTTAGTCACATCACGTCTTGACAATGGCAATGCTTTATTATATGGGATCACTGAACGAAATCTCAATAAACTTCAACGAGCTCAGAATGCTGCTGCACGAATGCTCACAAGGACTAGAAAATTTGATCACATTTCACCTGTTTTAGAGCGTCTCCATTGGTTACCTATTCGGTATCGCATCCATTTCAAACTTCTTCTCCTAACCTGGAAAGCCCTACATGATATGGCACCTTCTTATATCAGCGATCTTCTCAATCCACATATTCCATCACGTCGCCTCAGATCGTCAGATAAACAGTTTCTCTCTGTTCCTCGGACACATTCTTCATATGGCGACCGGGCTTTCTATGCTTGTGCACCTAAACTGTGGAACTCCCTTCCTTCAGATCTTCGATTCTGTGATTCACTTGATGGTTTCAAAAAGACTTTAAAAACTCATCTGTTTAAGATTGCTTATGATTTGACTGATTGACTGATGTAATTGTTTTTATAATTTAACTGTTTGTTTTTATTTGTTTTAATGTTTGCGCCTCGGAATAGGTTGTCTAGATAGATGGCGCATTATAAATGCATTATTATTATTATTATTATTATCCAGAAATGTTCTAACTAAACAGTGTCCATCCCAATTATAGTAAACTAGTATTAGATTGTTCCTCTGAGATTGTTTAATACCACAATAGAACTAAAATTGTTTTCTTATACATGTAGGTTCAACGTAACATCATGGACTAGTGGTTCAAGTCATGCATTTGATGCATTTGCATGGACAGTAAACCTCCGTGACATTGAAATCCGCGTACATATTCGCGTATGTTACGCCTATAAGGTAATACGACACACATTCGCGCCCATGTGATTGTGTGTGATAATAGTTCCTACTAATTTATTATTCAATACCCCGGTGACCAATATCAACTACTAGTAATCGCTTTTCGGTTCGCGCTGGCGTGGGGATTCGATTCCCCATCAAATATTGCTATAAATGGCCTGTCACGTATAATAGTGGGCTACAGTGCAAAGCAAGCGTAGTGTAGGAATCAACAAAGGGCCTGCGACGCATGCGTATTTGACACCCTCAGTGTGCCGTGTGTGATATCGAGATTCTCTTTCACTACTATAATCGGATCTTTAAAACGGAGTGTATCAACGAACTGGACAGTTTATTTTTTTGAATCGATGAAGAACCGGATTTATCGGAGAATAACTGTTCTTTTTGACGAAGAGGTTGGTCGATTCGAATGGTTAGTTATAAATTGTAAATTCAACTGTAACATTGAGGAAGTGATTTTATTTTCAGTGGTTATCGGTATCTAGCGAGGGACAGGCGTTTTAGTCTATGGAGTGTAATCAACAGTGGATCAACGCGCGCGTTAATACTGTTCACTGTGATACAATTAGAATATTAAAACCTGATTCATTTGAGATTTGATGATATATTGTGATCATGGTGATAACGCTTAGTAATTATCTGTTATTTAAATCGTGGAGTCCTACTCACTGACGACATTAGACTGAGTGTAATTAAATATTGTATGTCCATACGAAAATGAATATCGTTAAACTGGAACATTTCGCGCGGTTTCGGTGGTGAATAGCAATCAGGATCACAACGTTGATGAAATCAGAGTGACCAAGTTGTGGCGAAACATTTGAGTACCTTAATTCTTAATACAGTAGCTTTAGATTAACTGATTCACCGTTATACCATGCACGAACGTTATTACGTGTGCGCTCACAAACAGACAAACACCATTACCGTCTATGCATGAACCATGCATGAACACCGTTACCAGTATGATTTAATGAATGCAATGGTATAGTTCAAGGTCATTGTTATTTGTTTTTCATCGTTCTACGACAACAGATCTGAACTTGTAAGCTAGCTCATTGTTGCAGAACTACAGACTGACTCAGTTTACAGTGTCAACTGTCAACTCATACAATTATTAGTGAGTAATGGTTGGGTATAGGGTATCTTAACCGCTGCTGATCTGACTCATAAAGGTTAGGTGCTTTATATGGATCCGAACTTTTCCATCAAATACCAAAGTTGTAGAATAAAGGAAATTCGGCTGTAGTATGATCCTAAAAAATAACAACATGTGTTTATGACCCGCGGTTCATGATTAATTAGTGTAAAATTAGAAAGAAAGTTTAATAATATGATGTCGAATCAAAAGACGGTCTCGTTTACTGTCTTTGGTTGAAGTGAATAATCATGCTGTTCTGAAAGGTCTCTGGCACTCGTCTGGCTGGTATCATCCGGGCGACCACGCAAACAGTATTGAACTGCTATCTTTCGATTTTGAGGAAATCAGTGAACAATACAATCGCGATTATAAAACGTCACTGAAATTATTTGGGTTTTTTCACATATTATTGTTATGGGGGAGGGCAAAACAAAATGTTAATGTTTTGTGCGCTTAGCGATCTTTTTCCCCTCAATTTGTCTACCATCATTGTCTCCTACCACCAACAGCTGTTTCTGCAACATTCCGAATACTATAACTATAACAAAATAGGCCTTGTAAGTATAAAGATGTGTGCGTGTTGGAGAGGACGGGGAGGTCATATAAATAATCGCGTTCGTCGACGAAGATAAATGATATTATTGGGACACTGCCCCCTACCAAAGATAATGACCGCCTCCTTTAACTATAAAACAATTTTAAAATACTATTATCATTTTATTATTTGTAGCTTTAAAGATTGATGACAAATATAACTGAAAATGTCGGATCAACACGACGGTTTATCGATAGATGTTAATTCTCCACCGAGTCCACCGCCTTCCGAGAACCGACCTGGAACCAGCCAGGGTCCATCAGCGGTCAAGAATATCCAAAAGAAGAGGACAAGTTCAGATCAGGGAAATAATCCAAATAAAAGAACAAACTCTGATCGTGGACTTGTGGATCCGGTGTGCTGTCTAAGAAATAACTGTTTCAGAAAAATCAGCGGCGAGACAAGAACACGACTCAGGAGAGAATACAATGAACAACTGGAAATCAGTACCAAAAGAGGTCGTACCTTCATCAGAAAGTTTATGTTACATGGCCCAGTGAAGAGTCGTCGTGGTCATAGCAACCGAAGGAATGCAACGTATCAGTATCGCATTCCTAATGGAGATGAAGAGGATTTAGAAGTGTGTATGAATGCATTTTTGCTCGTATTTGATATTAAGGAAAGAGGATTGCGAAATGCTAGGAATGAAACTGGTAAGTACAATAATTGTGTGTTCGTTAGGTTTCACATGAAAAATGAATCAGACTAAAAATTGTAATAATCGTATGAATCAATATTTAAAGGTGTATGTTCCGTTCGCTTTTTTGGCTGTGATTTTCTTTTTCACATCATGATATTTTCATATCAGAAGAATCCCCATTATGTTTCTCATCTAGTGTCATTAAAATCTTAGGGGCCAGAAATGTTCCATTTAGAAATTAATATAGGCTAAACTGTGGTTTTCTGCCAAAGGTGGTTGACCACCACCAGCCAGTGTGTATACTATTCAATGGGCAAACCTCTTGTGACCTTGTGAACCATTGGAGTTATGCAACTTAAAACTTTGGAATGTGACAATTTTAAGAATGACCTTTCATGTAAAATAGAAAACATCAAGTTGATAGTCAGGCCAGAAATCAGAACATCTACCTTTAATGTGATATGAGCAATTCTGGCAGCTCGTTCCTGGTACATTTGTCGAGGAGTTTCTCTGTATAGCTGACAATCAATTTAAAAATAAGTTTTCACAAATAAAGTTTAATTCAAATGAAAAAACATTTTTTATCTGCATAATCCATTTCAAAATATAAAGAACCTTATTGTAAAACGTGCAAAGGTCATCAGTTATCAAAATTGATATTTATATTGATTGAATATACAAACAAACATCAGTGGTACAAATTTGTGATCTCTATTTTCCCTAGATACGCCAGTCAAATTTAATTTTGTTGGGTGTAAATGTGAGCGGAAAATGTTAATTCGACACGCCCTGGATTAACCAATACAAATATCATGATATTACTATAAAGCGATACACAATGGGGTATAGTTAGATTATGGGAATTCCCAGATTTCCAGATGGCGCAAGTTTGCTATGACGCTGTCGCTGCACAATCCGGGTTTTCCCCAGCCAGGTTGGATTCAGTCCGTTATTATCATGAACGGCCTGAACTTCAGGAAAATGAGACTGGAGTTCAGGCTAACTAACGCAAATGCATGTACATGTAGTCCGCTCGTTGGTTTCTTTTTCTCGGATTTGCGGGCTGTGGTCAAGTCTATCTCTTGCTGGGTTTTTTCCTCCACCCGCACGCGTGCGCACTGGTCCTCACTTTGTTCATGCTTTGTTACGAGACGTTGACTGGATAGTATACTATAGGTCCTGGATGTAGATAGATCCAATCAAATGTGTTAGTATCTATATTACAACTCACGTAAAGAGCACCCGATGGCCTACATCACACGTCCCATAATCGCTTGCGCTCACCCTCGGCCAAACCGAAATCATCCCCTGCATCCCCCAAACGGATTTTAAGTCGGTATATAAATATTTAAAAGTTTGTTCATTAACCATTATTTACTAATTAAAACCCTCATGGCAGACAAAATAAGTTTTTGCTTAGTTTTATAGTTTTTAGACCGAACCATGGTTAACGATGTTGCCAAGCTTATGCCACAGGCGCATGAGTGGGCGTCATTTTGCGTGATGCGAGACAGGTAGACCATGTCAATAATAAAGTTTAGTGTGTGCCTTTTGGCTCACCATTTATAGCAACACTGCTCACTTGAACCGAACGTATAAAGATTGAACCGAAGTTAAAGGGATAGTCATAGGCAATAATATATAATACTAACGATATTCTGTCCTTATACATCATAGTTTTATGATCCTTATATCATAGTTGTATTATTTACTGAGGGAAATAACGCCATTAAAATAAGATTTAGGTATTCATTAATTCGTCGCCACTTTTATCGTGATGGCGCAGCGGTCTAAACCCTTCGTATTATTAGACTGATTTCGCTATTAGAATTAGTTTCCGTGAGTTCGAATCTCTCTAGGGTCACCTTTTAATTTGTCTTTATTTTTGTAACAAATGACGCTGTTTTATGAGTTTATATAATTTGAGTCTAGGGACTATTGGAGGGATATTAAATATAAATTCCTAAACTGAATTAAATCTCTTTTTCACTCATTGATCGTAGATGTTTAATATGTTTTGTGAAAATTATAACTGTATACATCAATCAAATTAAATGATGAATTAATCCCCTCCGCCCCTTCCCCACATAGATACAACACTGGGCCTTCATCCCGGATATTAAATGTGGATTTAAGGACAAGTGAGGAGAAATGCCCGGTGTCAGTGCTTTAAATCCCATCAGACCCATCCACAAAACGGACCGTAGGGTCTAGATTGTTATAGAAATACGGATTGAAACCTGTAGGCCTAAAACACGTACCTCACTGGTAAAGTGCCTTAAAACCAGAAAACCGATATTATTAGTATGTCTTTCATAAGGGAGCAGTTCCATTTATACGCGATAAATTTATCGCGACTGTATCGGGGCCTGATATGTTTTGGACCCGATGTTTTTCAAGTTAATTCGCGATAAAATAGTCATCAGGCCCCGATAAAATAGACATCGGGGCCCGATACGAGGCCTCTGCCATACCCTGGGGTATGTTTAGCAAATAGAGCGGGACATTGTTAAGCAAATACACGAGGATAATACAATTTACGTTAAACATCCATAATCAATAACATTATCTCTAAAAACATGAAATGCTGAATTTGTACCTTACAACTAGAATAAATAGCCCGAAGCTCTATTTAATTTTACATACCGACCACTTATTTTTCGTTATATTTAAACAAGCGGTAATACGCTACTCTTTAAATAATCCTTTGCTTCTCGCAACTGTTCGCGCTAAAAATCTCATCGGGGCCTGATAAAAAACTCATCGGGGCCCGGAACATTCTCGCAATTTTTATCGCGTACAAATGGAACTGCTCCCTAAGGGATGTTATACAAGGTCCTTAAGAATTTAAATAGAAAGCAGACCCTCACTTTATAGGTTGTCATAATGACCAGGAAATCAATGATTTTATATAGAATGGTTAATAATTTTGGAAAGGCAAACACATCAACTTTCCCCTAATGTTTATATACACAGGTAAATGTTTTAAATACCCTAATTTCAATGAAAATCATTTCATATTAAACAGCTTTTGGTCACTTACCCATCTATAAAAAGGACAAATTGATATACTCCACAGGCATTTTATAAATTTCACCCCACAAGACCTTCCACCTCCAATTGCTTCTCCCACGCAGCTGATTAATTTAGGTCTCCGCTGTAAAACTATTACTTAGACCCTCAAAAGACCATTACCAGGATAGTCTTATCACAACATTTCAACATTATGTAAAACATTTCATATTTCTATGTATTTTAATCAATATTGACAATATTGCGTCTTTTCTCACTAGATGTAAATCCCAAATCCTATGTCTCATAAATGAAGAGTTTATTTCCTAAACCGCTTACATCTACTTTCAGAGGTTTTTTTTGGTTTAATTAGGGCAAAATTATACAAATGGAGGTATCCTAAAGCTAACGTACGTTTTAGCTCTCCAAGTGTAGCCTTCTACAAAGTCTCAACACTAAGTCTTCTACCATATTCCAAGTATCAACACCATATCTTATTCCATCTATCCACAAACTTTTATTTGGAAAGTGTTATGCATTCTTAATTAGACATTAGAAAATTATCTGGCAGCTGGAATTGAACAAATCGATAAAATAAAAAGAAAGTTGCTGCCAGATATATTGGTTTTATGCTCCTTTGATAACATAGCTCGTCAACTGAATGTCAACCGATTATAGAGTTTAGACCTAGCCAATAGAGCCAGTCGTAAACACAACATAACGTGTACTTTGTACTTGTGGATGTCTTGGTTAAATAAACAATATGTTGACAAGAATGAATGAGACAATTTCTGTAATGATTTGACGGGAAATGCGGTTAAGAAAACCAAGGAGATCTTTTCTGATGAGTCAAACTTCAGAGAAAAACGAGGACACATCTAAAAAAACAATTGAATGGCTTAGAGAGGAGAGTGATACAAGAATATTTTATAGCGAGTGCAATATATTCTTGTATCACCCGAAAATAAGACATTCAATAATATTTATATTATTTATATAACAGACTGTTTGATAACAACTAAAAGTTAGCCCGAACGGACCTTCTCTGCGCATACATACTCACGCGCACATCTACTGCGCCGCACAAAACAATATTGGACGGCAGTATCATTTGAATATTGGATACACATCCGGGATTACGGGAAGGCCCATATAAATAATAATACATACTATTGTATAATAATGGGTGACACACTGCGTTATTGGCAAATGATCAACCGACTAGAAACTAAAGCACCTTATTTACTTAACAGATGGTTTACCGATACTACAGCAGATTCAAGCCAAGAGTGACGTAGATTCCGCTGAAGATACAAACCAACAAGGAATAAGCTGCTCGTGTATCAACGCGAAGTCAATGTGTTTCCATTCTAATTCGGGTGAGTTCATCTTATAAAATGTTCATATCATCCATTATCATTCAAACAAGACCCACATTCATAATGACCATGCTACATTTCCATTTAGTATTCGATATGTGCTATCGTTATTCCTAAGTAGGCCTATTGTTGGTTAACCACGGTTTCGTTCGACATTCCATACATGTATAATAATAAATCAATTTAACATCTGCAATTTGTAGTTTTTACTTATGAAGCTGACAAATTACCCATGTGTAAATGATGTTATGTCTTTTTTTACATTCATTTATAGTTCAAACTCTGGATGAGTTCAAGGTATTGACTGACTGGAATCTGTATCAGATACACAACAGGACTCTTACAATTTTATTTGATGAGGGCTTCGATGGAATGCTATCGCTACAGTCCATATTGGAAGATGATCTCACAATTTTCAGAGAAAATAAAGATCCAGCAAAAATTATTAAAATGGCTCAATTGACCATGTTAAGACGCTTTGTGCAATGTCTCAACTGTTCACATCACAAACCACACTGCAAGGAACAAGAGCAATCCGAGAATATGGAAGCCATCGGGAGCGGTCTTTCAGTTATCGTCAGCCATCAGTCTTCAGTAGGCCGTGGCATACACACATCTACATCTACCGTTGAACATCTACAGTCAGGTAATGAAGTAGTCTCTCAACATGTATATTCAAGTTACACTAAATTGTAGAGCTTCGTGGTCTATAAGTTGTGAAACATGTGCAAAGTTCTTTTTGGGACACCCTGTATGAAAACTTATTTCAGTCTTTTAAGGGGGACTCAAGAAACATTGTGATTTGATTTTCTGAATTTTGTGAGTGCTGTAATTATTGAACTATTAATCAAATGCATATAAAAGTATACATTTTTTGAAAGGAAATGGATCAGAGAATCCAAATTTGGCGTCAATCTTGACCAAATATCTTCTTTAATCTCTGATTATTTACAATGATTGTCTTTTTGTACCGAATCTGTGTTAGGAGGATCTGCGTCACTTCCAACTTCGACATCGACATTGTCCTCAACTCTACCTGCACCACGTACATCAGTCAGCGAGAGTGTACCACAGTCTTCAACCCCATTGGTAGACTATGCTCATGGAGGCTCTGCCCTAGGTGCTGCTGACGTATCTGTTCATGTAGTACATCACGCAGCTCTCCCGTCCGAATCAGCATATTTCCAGTCGAATACAGACACAAGTTTACCTGCACACGATAACGATGGTGCGTTCGCATCACAACAACCAGCGCATGTTGAACCGCCTCGTATTAGATTAGCTACAGAAGAAGTTGTGAATCCCCCATCGAAATCTTCGCTATCTTCATTTGACCTTGCACCATCAGGTTCTTTAGGAAATACCCAAGAAGAAATGCAGATACAAATGCTTCATAAACGTAAGTTACAGTAATTCATAGTTCTAATTGTAGTAGAGATAAGATTCAACCCAAGTGTTATCGGAAATGTCATTGTCTTGAATAAATGTTTAATGAAACAGAACATGTTGTATGTTGTGTATGTAAGGCCTTTACGACTACCATGTTCCCCTGGTATTTACGCTCGTATCCAGTATGTACCTCGAAATACAAAATGTAAAAATGTCGAAACAGGATATCACAAACATTGTGTATGAAATAGTGTGTATGAATTAAGTTTCTGTGAAATATTTCCTTTCCAATTATGAGAGTTCAGTCCATGCCCGATCTGACCTCATTTGAAGAGTGAAGATCTAATTTAGGATAATACACCTATCATTTGTAAGACGCACTATACGACCCCCGGGAGTGGTGCGTCACTTTACCGAGGTGCGTCAACTTCTCATGTACCATGACACACCCCGTGTCAAAAATACGACGGACCATTGCCATCCAAATACGCACCCTCAGTCAATTTTTGGACGCACCATTGGTGGATTCTGACGACCATGACGACGCACCCCGTCGTCAGATATCGTTGACTTAACTGGATAAAACACGATGACTATCCCTTGTTATACATGTAGGCTTGCGTCTATTTACAATAAACGGGAGGTAAGTAGAAAATTTGGTTCTCGAAAGTGTATTTTAACCAAAATTGGGTTCTCGAAAGTGTATTTAAACATTTGAACTTCGGATTGGAAATTACACCTTCTATAAACCATCAAAGAATTTAAGGGGGCATTTACAATTACCAAAAACATTTCTGATTTAATCAATACCACCCATATACTTCGAGAAAAGGCACCCCAAACGTATTCCGCTATTGTGATAAGTCCCCGGGACTCCCCCCCCCCCCCCCCCCACCACCATGATGCCTCCCGAATGAAATTACAAACTCGATGTAATCCTTTGTATACTAAAACAAATAGTCAGATATGCCCCCCCCCCCCCTGATAACCCCCAAATGCGATGCCCTAAATTTGATTAAATTTGCATAGACAACACGGGTGATTACGAGTGCTTCCCCGGTAGTATAGTCTAGGGCCAAGACTGCTGTATTCTCCATCCATCGGCTCGTAGGACGATAGCAAGCGACTGCGCGGAACAATTGGCGACGATCGAGTGATTTCAGGCATTTTAGAACATACATGTAGGGTATAAAATATGGGAGTGATGTTTGCGGTATTAAAGTGGAGCCTGGTTGGCGGTATCAAGGAGTTATGTGGTATAGTAGGCCTATAGCGTATTATTTAAAGATCGTATTTTGTTGTTCGTAAACAGATGTACACTGTGACGCACCCATGTAAAGTGACGGACCTTACGCACCCTGCGTCATTTTTTTGACGGACCAAAGGCTGCCACTGACGTACCCTCCCTCAAGAATTATTGGTAAATGACGCACCCACGACGCACCTCTCCCGGGGGTTGTATAGTGCGCCTTACAACTGATAGGTGTATAACAAATACATGTATATCCGTTGATTTTGACTTAAAGGTGGGTGGCCCAATTTGGGTCAAATTTAACGGACATAATGTTCAAATTCAATTTCGTGGTATGTTGCTCGGAGATGGTTAACACCTTCTTAAGAGAAATTCCCTATAGCATCTAACTATTAAGAAAACATCTCTCAACTTAAACTTTGTCATGCCTAATGTTCTAAAACTCTCAATGTATCCATACAACAGAAGTCCAGCAATGGTTTCACTGTCCAACATGTGGCAATCGGAGCAGAACAGCAGATGAAGCTACGAAGTGTGACCAAAGACATGTCGAACTTCTACAAGGTTAGTAACATTCGGTACTATTTTGATTTTATTTCTGGCCATGTGTTTTGAATCAAGACCTCTGAGCCAGTTCCTGGTAGCTCCCCTATTGAAATTCAATGCCATATTTTGCAAGGGACCACTTTATAACCCATTGCTCATGGTAGGACATAGGATTGGCATCCCTTTCTGGCAAATTTCAATTATATATATTAAAATTATTGTAACTTGCCAGTGTTTTTACCGGCTAAAACTAGGGAGCGACATCTAATGCATGCAGGGGAAAGTAACATGTCCAATTGAGGCATTTGTTCATTTGATATCAATTACCAATACCAGTATAATTATGATATTGCATAATTCATGAGATTATCATCCATTGTAAATATCTCTGAGGGACTGCAAGTATGTGTAGATTAGTGCGTGGAATTTTAAGTGAACACAAACTAAACTGAGTGTTCAAGGCCTTTGTTAAATGTGAATGTTAACAAGGAATAGATAGGTGTGTACATTAGAGGTACTTGAAAGCTAACAAATTGAAATCTTTGAAACACTAATTATATTGTTAACACACTAAAGTAATAGATACAAACTTGTTTAATCACTGTCAGGAGTCTCAAAGCAATTGCAAAGGAGACTTTAAAATATGATTAGAAACAATTTAATTTATGATCAGACTATTTTTTCTCATGGTATGTGTACAGTATGACCTATATCTTAAGTATGGCCTGCAAAATTCTTGATTTCAGTTTCATTCAACATATTTTGCTTTTAGAAAGTACATATCGTCAGCCTGCTTTGATAATTGCTTTGCTTAACTCACTTTTCAGCGAAATTGGGCTTTTTGCATAAATCATGGCTTCATTACATTATGCACATAATGTGATAATACCCATGCCAATGACCAATTAAACGTGTTGATGAATGCACAATTTCAATTCTGCCTATGTCAGCCTTGTGAGTTAGGCAGATTGTAATAATTCATTCTTTAGACATTAGAACATGATCTGGCAACTGGAATTGTAAAAATCCATGAAATAAAAAGAAAGGTGTCACCAGATGTGTTGGTTTCATGCTCCTTTGATATAACATACAGCTAATGCCATCCGATTATAAAGTTTAGACTCAGCCAGTAGAGAGAGCCATCTCAAACACAACATAACGTGTACTTTGTAGTTGTGGATGTCTTTGTTAAATAAACAAAATATTGACAAGAATCCTTAAATTGGACAACTTCTGTAATTATTTGACTGGAAATGCGGTTAAAATAGGTAAATAAAACCAAGAAGATCTTTTCTGATGAGTCAAGCTTAAGAGAAAACAAATGGGGACACGTATTGAATGGCTTTAACGAGAAAAAATAATGCACGAGTCGGAAAAGAGTGAAAAATATAAATATGCACTGTAGACTTGGTTAAATTGAGTGCACCAAAACTATGTCATAACAATGTGTAATACATAATGAAATAGCTAATGAACACGCTATGAATTAAAGGTAATATTTGAAATGTCAATTTCTTTTAGCAGGTGTCTCCAATCACAGGTATGACGAGGAACCAAGTGTGATCGCGAATACGGCGCGTATATCAGAGTCGACAAGTATTTCCAGTCCATCAGAGCTTGTAGCCAGTGGCATTCTGGAATTGTTGTCTGAAACCAAATCAGTGCAATCACCACCTTCTTTAGCAACACTGAAGACAACACTACCACGGAGTTCATTGTCACATGTGGCTTCTTCAATGCCAAGTGTTAGCCAGGTGTCTTTACCGCAGACTATTCATAACAGGAATGTTACTATGGCAACTGATGTATCTTCCGATGGAGGTATACCTTGCACTTCAAACAGTGCGGATCCACACTCATACATTAGTTTGAAAGTTAAACCCAGTTTTGAAGTAGAAATATACTTAGCTATGTTGGAGTTAATTTGCTATCAGCATAATCCTAAACCATTTCAGAGAAAACACCTTGTGGCTTGTCAGAAATATAATTGGCAACTTCTTCAATGTGTTATCTTAACCAGGATATGAACATCCTCTTTAAATACATTTTCAAATAATTGAAAAATATAAGTTGTTTACTGACTTTAAGTAACTATTCATCATATTGTAAATCAATAAAATGACAAGATACGTATATTCATCATTACTAAAGCATTCAATTTGTTCTTTTACACGTATTTGTAGGACTGGATATACTTTCAATGGCAGCCAGCATGGCTGATGTCAATAGCGATTTAACAAAAACGACAGCTGAAAGCACAGGTAATGAACGTCGTTAAAAATACAGAAACCGTCTTTAAAAATACAGAAAACCTACGGGGATACTCATGTATACAGGGTGACCCAAAAAAATGTTAACACTCCGGGCACATAAGATACATTAAAAGGACAGGAACACACGGGTATAATCTTGATGTATTATGAAAGCTGAGTAAATAAGCTTTCATTTGCATTTTATTGCGTTCCAATTGGTTATTTAGAACAGGAGATATGCTTCAGCAAAAATGAGGAAGCAAAATCGGCTTGGTCCAATCCTCTCAGTATGAAAGTAAAGCTTTTAAGGGAAGACTAAACATGAAAATGCTATTTTTCAAAGTACTTAACCTATACACTTGAACTTTGGTCAGAAGATGTATTTGGGCAAGACTTTTCATTTTAAGCGAAAAAAAATTACGTCACGGACACCGTTGCCATGGTAACGGCGGCCATCTTGGATTTTAAAAGCACTTTTTGCGCGCACCTTTTTACGGTAACGGTTTGTCCAATTGTGTTCAAATTTACTACATGTATTACCAATAAGTACATCTTGAATTACTCAGAGCGATTTTTTATTAGAAGTCGTCGTTTTCCGAAACGATACGATAAAAGTGTTAAAATAGTTGTAATTAATGCAAATTGGACCAAGCCGATTTTGCTTCCTCATGTTTGCTGAAGCATATCTCCCGTTCTAAATAACCAATTGGAACGCAATAAAATGCAAATGAAAGCTTATTTACTCAGCTTTCATAATACATCAAGATTAGACTCGTGTGTTCCTGTCCTTTTAAGCTATCTTATGTGCCCGGAGTGTTAACATTTTTTTGGGTCACCCTGTACAAGGTATCTGCGGATACCGCTTTAAAAGGGCACTGAGATATCTATACGTATAAGAGTGAGCCACCAATTTTCCTTGAACTCAGGTTTGTTGGCACCTACGTAATACACTTTGAGGCATATACGACAAAACCAACGTCTGGCCGTCTGATACCGTTTACCTTGATTCGCCGTGTACATGTTTACGAGTTGGTCATTTCCCAGATGTCAATCACATAAACAGCTTCAAATTCTGTCAAGTCCCATCGTTCAACCTTTTTCTCATACATTATTACATTTCAGGGTTCTTACGTACATTATCTATCTATTTTTCCAACAACAAAAAATCATCGGAAATCTCTCAGTGACCCTTCAATCTCTCAGTGATCACTTTTTTCAAGAAAAATCCTAAACATAAATGGAATGATTAGTTGTAGGAAATCCCTTGATAAATGAGGGTATTTTGTTCCCAATATATTGGAATTGTCTGACTCAATCCAAACATTTCAAAGCTTGATGAGCTACCATGTCATCAAGTATTTATTTATTAATTTTATTAAGTAATAAACATTAATGGGTTCTTTAATTTAATTCAAATATCTCTCTCATCATTATGTTTTGTTTAGATATAGATAAGAGGTTGTTCAACGCCAGCGAATCTGGTAATATCGGAGAAGTATGGAAATATCTTCAGTTAGGTGCTCAAGTGACTTCCACGCACGGATTGGTGAGTTTCCGTGAATGTTGTGAAATCCAAATTTGGGTATCAACATTAATAATACTTTCTGGGGATAAGATGTAGCTGAGTGTCGGCTTATTTTTCAGCTCTTTTCAGTTGACGGGATTTCTGCATTGTAAACAATTACCATTTTTCATTACAGATGTGTACTATGTGTCGAACATAGATTATTGTGTATTACTCTGTACCAAGTGTTATCTGTTTCTATGCTTGCATTGGCGAGATATACGCAAATGTATCAATCGACCCATATTTCGACCTATTGCATATCCAGCCAAATATTGAGAGATTTCAGGCAGTGTCCAGAGTGTACTTACTTTAAGCTAATGCTGTGACGTCATAGTTCATACTTAAAAGTTCAAAAGTACATTGTTTGAAAGACAAAGGTGTACATACTTTGTATTGATCACACTATCGCTCAATAGACTTACTTCATGCATCCCATACTATGATCACTTTCATAACCAACCCTCGCACTCGCCCAGTAGCGATGTTGCGCTTAGCGGAGAAACGATTTAAGATTAGTAGCATGATAGCTCCCGTAAAGGAATAAATGTTAAGTTTTGTGTAGCTCGAGTAAAGGATTACCCCAACCCGGCCCCCTCCTAGATAGAAATGACGACCCTATTGTTACTTCACTGCATAGTGCTGGAGTCGAGTTCTCCCAGTCCGAATTTGAGTTCAGGCCTTCAATAAAGCATCTGTCTATTTCTGTATCCCTTTACTTTGTTAACGTTTTCCATGCGGCAGGCGGCTGCAGATGACATTACAAATGTTGACAAAATGTTTCAAAAATCTCAAATCTAATTTCATCACCATATTTGGAATCACCATGAAATCAGTCACTTTTATTCTTTATATTCTGTTTAACAGATATCTGTAATTTAGAACGGTTTTAATTGCCCAATAGGTACGTTTTGTATCTTAGAATTGTCCAAATGAATAGCAGTCAGGAGATATTTGGCAGTTTTTTATCCGTTTTCGTCGCACTAGCTAAATTGACCTTTGGTCTTCACTGCATCTCTAGAAAGCTACACATTTATAGTAAATGATAACTGATATATGTTTTATTTTTGCTATGATGCAATCAAACCCAGTGTGATATTTTGGACAACGGACACGGAAAATTACCCCCACTGCATATGACTTCTGGCAACGGACAACACGATGCATATAAACTGCTTCTACACCTACAATCCAAGGCAGAATCAATGTGTTGCCCATGCGTGTCTTCCAGTCTAAGTACACGACATGTTTAATGTGTTCATAATACGGTGTGATAATAGACTAAAATGTTATTTGATTGACGAATATGTGTCATTACAGTATCAGCATACCCCACTTCATACGGCTGCTCGGGAAGGACACCACGAAATATGTAAGCTGCTTCTACAAGCCCAGGCAGAAGTAAATGCAAGAAGCAAGGCAAGTACAATGATGTATGTTTACGATAATGAAATGAAGTGATCTTTATCATATTCATAGATCTTTAATGTATATCCATATATTTAAGAATGCGTGCCTGAGAAGACAGTAAATGCAAAAAGCAAGGCAAGTGTGATATATGTGTAAGATAATCATGATAATGACATCACGATATCTTTATCATATCCGTATTTAAATGTTGCAAAACGAATCCTTGCACGTATGACCTAGCATTCAGGGTATCCTAATTCATACGGCTGCTTACATCGCACACCACGATGTATGTAAACCAGCAAAGGCAAAAGTATATGTTGGCCCTGCATGACTTTTTTTCTCGGTCTTGTGTAAGGGAGTGTTCATAAATACCTTGGTGGGGTTGGAAAAAATGGGGAGGGCGATCAAAAAAAAGATTAAAAATATAAATAAGTTACATTTTTCCGCAATAGCCCAAAAAATAACCCACATTTTACAATTACACGCTTCGGGCGCGTTAGAAACTAAGACATACAGGAGGGGTCAAGAAGAAAATCACCATAAATGGGGGAAATCAAGAAGAAAAAAATCCGAGGCTCAAAAATGTCCACCCACATCCCCCCACCCACACCAAAGTATTTATGAACATTCCCTTAAGTGCACAACATGTATTCAATTATTCAAGTATAATATAATATATGTATACGATAATCAAATGAAGAGATCTTTATCATATCCATAAATATTACAAGTATAACCCAAAACTCAATGTATCCCCACTGCATATGACTTCTGGCACCGGATAAAACGAAGTATATAAACTGCTTCTTCACCTACAATCCAAGGCAGAAGTAAATGTGTTGCCCACGCGTGTCTTCTAGTCTAATTACACGAGATGATTAATGTGATCATATGGTCAAATCCAACGAAAAGTGTACACGTGATGTTCAGGCCTATAATAAAATAATCTATATCTTGACTATTTTATTTTTGTGTTATACGTATCCGCCTCGATAAGACGCTTCGCGCCATATATAATATGACTAACTTCTATGCACAATTGGGCGTATGCGAGCAATAAACCTGCTATTTTTCACCCTTTTTACAAAATAGTTGTTAAGGTTTTATTTTAGACATATAACCGTTTAGATGAAAACGAGCTTAAGCGGAAATAATTTTACCTGTTTGATTGGTGGATATCTCAAGAATGCCTCTTGTAATTTTTGTTACTTTTGATCAATCCCCTGAATTGTTGTGATTTTTTTGGCTGTGGTATGTTTTGACGTTACCTACCAATACATGTTTTGTTAAATCTCACTTTTGGGGAAGAATTCGCCTGAGGTAGTGTAATTTGTGCTGTAAGGATACCTAAATATGTTAAATACTTAAATGCATTGTCCACATTCAAGTCGATTTTTTGATAAAGCTGTTAGAAATTTTAAAAGCGGAAACGATCGGTTTGGTAAAAAAATGCATTACCTCCGAATACCTATTTAAAACACTGCCATTTTAATATAAACACAGATTAGTGAATGATATCTATAGAATAAGCGAAGTGTGATACAATGTACATGTGTGCCAAGTTTGATCATTTTGAAGGCAACATTTTTTGAAATATCAGCAATAAAAGGCTGGATTCGTAGGCAAATTTGAAATATGAAATTTTACCTTCAAATACAAATAACGATACCGTGGTTATTCCCTCTGTTGTTACATACTTGTATCGACTGGAATAAAGTAGAAATGTGCGCTGCGTTCGGCAAGCCACAGAGAAGTTTTGCATCAATCTTTCAGCTTTTGTAAGTAACTTTTCACAAAATTCTGTAGTTTGCGTACAAGTGCATCAATAATTTGTTGTTGTCTTAAAAGTTGATTGAATATAGCCTCCCTATGTCTCAATCTTGTTACTCTTATTAGTGTAGTTGTTTATGTTATTCACGCAAAGACATCCTCTGACAGTTGATTTAAATCGCAATGGGGGTGATTAATGTTTATATAAATAATCAGTAACAGCTTCTCGTGCATTGACTTCATGTTGTATTCGGAGGTAACACGTATATGTAGGCAACATTCAATAATATACACGGTGCATATTGGCCCTAAATGATTTTATTTTACATACAAGCAGTGCGCAATCATACAATCTGACTGGATATATTATTACATTTATATTTGGAGGGAAAAAAATTAATATTCCCTTATTAAATGAAAATAGGAGGTGTTAATTTAAATAAAATGCATGGTAAAATCACACTGGTTTTGCCGAGAACATATTTTTTGTTGGAGTTAGAGTGAATGAATGTTATTTATATCCATAGATTACACGTTGATCGTCTTAAAATGGGTACATTTAATCATAATATCCATGAAATTTCGGCTTCATAATCAATTTTCTCATATTCCATTTTGTATTCGTAGGTAACCTATATATTAGTTAATGAGCATGGTACAATTCCTGTATTGTTTTTCGCTTTCATTCGCACCTTATATTATGTAAATATTTAGCAGGAATGTATGAGACGGGAATAATATCGTTTGGTGCGTAATATTGTTTTAAACCAGCTTGTCGATATGATGTATACGTAGTTAACCAACTTCCTCTGGAATTGCAGAGAAGTGACTACTGAGGTACATAATATTGGCCATTATTGTAGTTGTATTTGAAAATGGAATTCATGTGTCACAAATATAAAATAACTTGCTTCATTTTTGCTCGGGCAGGTTGTGTAATGTCACCGAAACGTATTTTAAGTGAACAAGAAATTTAGTAAAATATTTCCCCTTTCTTTTAAAGGTGGGAGGTAATCAAGGGTAGGCCTAACTGATTTCAGTCTCCAATCAAGAATTGTTCATGAATAATGCTTCCGACATTCATTAATTAGTGTAATTGAACTAAGCAGTGGTTGATTTAAAAGAAAATCACAATGAAAGGCACATGCCCGACAATATCTCTGTCGTGGCAAAACCTATTAGATTAGTGTTTTTAAATCAAACAACATTGAATTTTTAAACATAAAATTCCTATTTTGTCTACATCTGACAACATATTTCATATTGGTGATTCTATGTCAAACGGAATCTGCCTCCGGTTGAAATTCGATAAAAACTTGCTATGTACGACTTTTAGAATAATACAAATTCCAAACTAGGAAATTATATTTTAATTCTAATCTGACAACTGGATGTCTTGCTGTAAGTTGTATGTGCTTTATTCCGCGCGCTGTGGACTGAAATGCACGACATTTGAATATTCTAGACTTTGATCATGTTCGGCTCATATTAAACTTATATATATATAATATAAGGTCTGATATGAAATTATTTCAAAGTATATAGTAAATGAATTAAAAAGCGATCTGGCTTTCGTGTTTAAAACAGCTATTCAAAATGATAACTGCTAGAAGACTCGCTTGCCTCCTTCATTTAGAACAAATTGAGGAAGACAACCGGTTGTTTTATTGCTTAAAACACATAACCTGACATTCAAGATTATGAATTACAGGCAAATCAAACTGTTTGCTAAAAGAAAACCGCTTGCTTTCTAATTAATGATGGCTCGAGGAAATGTTCAATAGTTGATTCGATCCAATACTTTGGATTCACACGGAAACTGAAACGTTCATTCTTAACATTCTAAAATGTCCTATAATAAACAAAAAGTAATTCTGTTCTACTAGATATTCATTCTCGTGACAAGAGAGAGATGAAGAACTAACAACACAAAGAATACAACAAGATCCACTAAACTTGTTAAGTAGAGATTACCATGCTGAATGATCAGAGGTATCTTACTTAAAATGTTTCTATATGCTTAATATTTCATTATGTTTAGTTTTAATGATGAACATGCTTTTTACCAAATGAGATGAGTAAGAATATTATACTAGCGAGTTAATTGATTGTTTAACTATACCTTTACGAAATTTTAACCCAGTACGATATGTATGTTGTCATCATCTTGCCTTGTATCAGATGTTAAATACGGTATTACACACTTCTGACTGTTTTGTAGAAGTTAAATGCACATTCTTAATAATTGAAAGTCAAGCAAGAAAGACACTTACAAAATTGGATGATCAGATACGTTAGCATAATAAAACATTTTCTGCCGTAATTATCATGTGTAAATTAATTTTAATCAACATTCCTTAACCAAATTAGATGATCAATAATACTAACAGTATAGGCCTAGTGAGTTTATTGATGTTTAGGATATTTTCTTTTATATCTTAGAAATAGGAACATAGTTTTATATAATTTTGATGTTTATTTGGTTAATCTTGCTTTTTATTCAAATGTTGAATATTACGCAATTCTGATTGTTTTGTAAAAGCAGTGCTGAGCGCACATTCTTATATTATCAACTTTTAACGTCAAGCAAGACACCTTTTTATTTTGCTGTACGACATTCACCCTCACACGCGATTCAGGGCATAAAAACTACGTCGAGTACAGTTTTGCCTCTTAAACATATGTAAAATCAAAGAATCCAACCGTTCTTAGTCAACGAAGTTAAAGTTGAGAACAAATGTGTTACCTACGAATACTTTGATCATTGCAATATTAGCTACCTGCTTTAAGTCTTAACATGTTTTTCTCTTATAGGAATGATTAAAATTGTTGCCTGATATTTTGTTCTTAATAAACCTATTCAAAATCACAACTGAGAGTTAGATATTGTATATTTTTTCAACATTAAATTAATATTCTAGTATCTATTTAAAGTAAACTATTGGGGAATATGTCCATAATATTAGGATTTAAACATGTTTTAACATGTTTAATTAAAAACAAATATTGTTAACAACCCTGCATGATCATTTCACCCCCAAAATGCAGCATAAATTAAGTACAACATTAATTTATTACAGTTTTACTTCTCTTATACCTACGTATACATTAACTGTTACCTACGAATACAAAATGTCCACATTCCTCTATGTACTTAATAATAATAATAATAATAAACCATGCTTATTAAGCGCACTCCGTCGCAAGACCCCAGTGCGCTGAACAAAAAAAAGAAGAAAAAAGTACAAAATATGAACAAAGATACAAAACATTATAAAGTCATTTGCTGAAAGAGGTGAGTCTTGAGCGAGCTCTTGAATTGCTGCAGTGATGTGGCATTTCTAACATGAGATGGGAGCCGGTTCCAAAGTTCAGGAGATGCATGAGAGAATGATCTTTGGCCATAGGTGACAGTGTTAGTTTTCCTCCGTTGTAAGATGACAGATGCATTTGACCTAAGAGTGCGTGTGGGTTCCTTGATGGAAATAAGGTCGCATAAGTACTTTGGAGCCTGGTTATTTAGTGCTTTGTATGTCAAAAGCATAAGTTTAAAAACAATACTTAAGAGTCATCTCAGGTAAATATCGAGTATAGGTGGCAAAGCTCGCCGATTTTTTTTTTTTTTTCCTGGCCAGGTTGAAGTACTTTGGTAGCATATCAGAAAAACGAGATTAGTTTGTTAATCTTTTACTCGTTGTCATGGCAACAGCCCAATTTAGATTTTAGCCATTTTTGGTCAATATCAGTTAAAAATAGTCGAAATTTACCGCACATTCGTTATCTTATTGCAGCAATATGCAAGATTTTTTTTCAAAAGTAACTATTACTTGATAAAAACAAATCTTTAAACTTTAGACACAAATTTAAAAAAAAAAAAAAAAAATTGTTTTGATGTATTTTCTGACCTGGCAACACTGCTAGTTTTGACATATTAAGAAAATTGATATTTTAGCCTATCTTTGCATCTCGTAAAAACTACTTGCCAGGGCACTCAGGATATTGTCCTCATAGGTGGAGGAAGGGATGACTTTACCCTACTCATATCTGATGAAAACAGCTTGGGGTATTATATACTTTAACGGCAGTGTTGCCAGATAATGACGCATTTTGGAAAAAATACAATATTTCGTTTGTTACAAATAATGACATTCCTTTTGATACTGAAGCCATTTTATTACGAGAAATTGGATTTAGTATATACCAGATGTTCCAGGGACTTCCATAGATACCCGTTAAATAAAGCAGGTGGTAATATAGGGCATATACTTCTACTCTTGTTGCCAGTAAGTTCACAGTTCGGCAACATTGCTATATTCAGATAATTTGATTTCGTATATTAGTCGGGTATGCACAGGGGAGTGCACGTGCACCCCAGTACTAAACCAAACCAACTTTTTAGGTGTCTTTTAGGGTCCTTAAACACATTTAGATGTTAAAAGTGAAACAAAATGGGATGCTCTCCAGATATCCAAGATGGCGTCCACAATGGCCGCCAAAACAGCTGCCAAAACAGGTCAAATCTCATAAAATGACATATAGCAATCAAATTGTATGGTGAAAGTATAGTTGTAATAGTGGGATGTATGTATTAGACCACTAGACACTCATATCTAGAAGTTTTGCTTTGTTAACACACCTAAATCCAAGATGGCCGCCAAAATGGCCGCCAAAAATGGTAAAATTCCATATATTGGCATATATAAACCAACATGTATGATCAGAGTAAAGTTTTAACAATGGGATGTATGTATTAGACCACTAGAAACTCATACCTAGTATTTTTACTTTGTTCACATATTTTAAAATCAAAATGGCCGCCAAATTAATGGCCGAAATTGGTCAAAAGTGGTCAAAATTCCATGAAATAGGCTAATATCAACTGAAATGTATGATAAAAATATAATTTTAACGATGGGATGCATGTGTCAGACCACTAGTAGCTCATTTCCAGTATTTTTGTTTTGTTAACACAGTTCAAAATCCAAAATGGCCCCCAAAATGGTTCCCGAAGTGGCTGAAAATTTGACAAATTCCATAAAATGGGATAATATTAACCTAAATTTACGATGAAAATTTAGTTTTAATGGTGGGATGTATGTATTAGACCACTAATAACTCATACCCAGTATTTTTTTAAATTTTTAACATAGTTCAAAATCCAAAATGGATGCCAAAATGGCCCCCAAAATGGTTCCCGAGGTTGCTGCAAAAATTGTCAAATTCCATTAAATGGGATAATATCAACCTAAATGTATGATGAAAATATAGTTTTAAGGATGGGATGTATGTATTAGACCACTAGTAACTCATATCTAGTATTTTTGCTTTGTTAACATACTTTAAAATCCAAAATGGCCCCCATAATGGGTCCCAAAATTACTGAACAAATTGTTTGAATTCCATAAAATGTGATGATATCAACCAAAATATATGATGCAAGTATAGTTTGAACATTGGGGGTATGTAATAGACAACTAGTAACTCATATCCAGTATGTTTGCATTGCAATAACATACTTTAAAACCAAGATGGCCACCAAAATTGCCGCTGTCAATATAAAAAATGTCTACATGAGTGTATGATAATTCGAAATAGATATTGTCTGAGTGTATACATACATATACTGTTATACTGTACACAACGCCCTACATCGGACATTAACGGTACAGTGCCCCTGAAACCTAGGGACATGAATTTTTATGTACACAGAACGGGATGATCCCCTACTCTTTGCGAAGGAGTCTGTGACCTTTAACGTGCTCGGATTTTGCTCTTCTGATGCACGAGACCACCATTTATACGTGACTTCTGAACCACGATGCAATTGAGACTAAGTACCTTGCCTAAGGATACAAATATGTTGGCCGTAGCGGGCTCGAACTCGCAACCTTTGTATCGTGAGACCTGCGATCTATTTGCTAGACCACACACGCTCTCATCAAATTCACCAAATAATATGTTCTAAACTGCTAAGCTATTGCTTTTAGAAATAAGGCCTACCTCTGTGACAATTTGATTCAGTATCACTTTCCAAACTGGCTGCCAGAATGGATAAGTTGATGTTAAATGAACTAACACATTTGTTTTGTATTGTAAATGACCATATTATGTGAATGCTATCACATTAAAGTTAGGGTATTGGTAAATGTACAATTCTGGCAGCCATTTTGGAAAGTGCTACAAAATCAAAATTGTCACAGAGGGGTGCCTTATTTCTAAAAGTAATAGCATAGCAGTTTAGAACATACTATTTGGTGAATTTGATGTTCTGTGTACATAAAAATTCATGTCCCTAGGTTTCAGGGGCACTGTACCGTTAATGTCCGATCTATTTCGAATTATCATAGGCTCATGTAGACTTTTTTTTATATTGACAGCGGCAATTTTGGTGGCCATCTTGGTTTTAAAGTATGTTATTGCAATGCAAATATACTGGATATGAGTTACTAGTTGTCTATTACATACCCCCAATGTTCAAACTATACTTGCATCATATATTTTGGTTGATATCATCACATTTTATGGAATTCAAACAATTTGTTCAGTAATTTTGGGACCCATTATGGGGGCCATTTTGGATTTTAAAGTATGTTAACAAAGCAAAAATACTAGATATGAGTTACTAGTGGTCTAATACATACATCCCATCCTTAAAACTATATTTTCATCATACATTTAGGTTGATATTATCCCATTTAATGGAATTTGACAATTTTTGCAGCAACCTCGGGAACCATTTTGGGGGCCATTTTGGCATCCATTTTGGATTTTGAACTATGTTAAAAATTTAAAAAAATACTGGGTATGAGTTATTAGTGGTCTAATACAAACATCCCACCATTAAAACTAAATTTTCATCGTAAATTTAGGTTGATATTATCCCATTTTATGGAATTTGACAAATTTTCAGCCACTTCGGGAACCATTTTGGGGGCCATTTTGGATTTTGAACTGTGTTAACAAAACAAAATACTGGAAATGAGCTACTAGTGGTCTGACACATGCATCCCATCGTTAAAATTATATTGCCATCATACATTTCAGTTGATATTAGCCTATTTCATGGAATTTTGACCACTTTTGACCAATTTTGGCCATTAATTTGTGTGGCCATTTTGATTTTAAAATATGTGAACAAAGTAAACCTACTAGGTGTGAGTTTCTAGTGGTCTAATACATACATCCCATTGTTAAAACTTTACTCTGATCATACATGTTGGTTTATATATGCCAATATATGGAATTTTACCATTTTTGGCGGCCATTTTGGCGGCCATCTTGGATTTAGGTGTGTTAACAAAGCAACACTTCTAGATATGAGTGTCTAGTGGTCTAATACATTATATACATATATCCCACTATTACAACTATACTTTCACCATACAATTTGATTGCTATATGTCATTTTATGAGATTTGACCTGTTTTGGCAGCTGTTTTGGCGGCCATTTTGGACGCCATCTTGGATATCTGGAGAGCATCCCATTTTATTTCACTGTTAACATCTAAAATGTGTTTAAGGACCCTAAAAAGTTGGTTTGGTTTAGTACTGGGGGTGCACGTGCACTCCCCTGTACATACCCGACTAATATACGAAATCAAATTATCTGAATATAGCAATGTTGCCGAACTGTGAACTTTCTGGCAACAAGAGTAGAAGTATATGCCCTATATTACCACCTGCTTTACTTAACGGGTATCTATGGAAGTCCCTGGAACATCTGGTATATACTAAATCCAATTTGTCGTAATAAAATGGCTTCAGTATCAAAATGAATGTCATTATTTGTAACAAACGAAATATTGTAATTTTTCCAAAATGCGTCATTATCTGGCAACACTGCCATTAAAGTATATAATACCCCAAGCTGTTTTCATCAGATATGAGTAGGGTAAAGTCATCCCTTCCTCCACCTATGAGGACAATATCCTGAGTGCCCTGGCAAGTAGTTTTTACGAGATGCAAAGATAGGCTAAAATATCAATTTTCTTAATATGTCAAAACTAGCAGTGTTGCCAGGTCAGAAAATACATCAAAACAATTGTTTTAATTTTTTTTTTAAATTTGTGTCTAAAGAATAAAGATTTGTTTTTATCAAGTAATAGTTACTTTTGAAAAAAAATCTTGCATATTGCTGCAATAAGATAACGAATGTGCGGTAAATTTCGACTATTTTTAACTGATATTGACCAAAAATGGCTAAAATCTAAATTGGGCTGTTGCCATGACAACGAGTAAAAGATTAACAAACTAATCTCGTTTTTCTGATATGCTACCAAAGTACTTCAACCTGGCCAGGAAAAAAAAAAAAAAAATCGGCGAGCTTTGCCACCTATACTCGATATTTACCTGAGATGACTCTTAAGTTTCTGGCGCATGCTCAAAATTCTTAATTTTCCAGAAAGGGTCATTCCCCCTCTTTGAGGTACATGAAAACAAATGTTCATTAAAATCATCTTGGTGAAAGTATACAAAGTGACTCAACCTCATGTTTCAAAGTATTGAGAGCCTGAAAATGCTACCTAACTGTGCGAATCTAAAATGTAAAAAAAGATGAGTACCTGTACAAATATGTCCACTTTCTATCAGCATTAGCATCTTCTGAATACAATACAATCACAAATTTGAATGCAATATGTAAATAGGTGGAATAATCATCACTTAATCAAAATATGGTACTTGTATTTGTAGGTAACATTGAGAAGTGTACCTTCAACTTCATCATTCCACCACGTGGTCAATTGGAGAGATTAGTGATGGCCCTTTTTTTCCATACAAGCTTGATATGTTGACTTTGAGTGGGAAAAAGGAAAAAGAGATCGAAGCATTTTGAAACTGGACCCTAAAAATCTAGCCGTGTACACTTTTCGTTGGATTCGACCATATACTGTGTGATAATAGACTAAAATGTTATTTGATTGACGAATATGTGTCATTACAGTATCAGTTTACCCCACTTCATAAGGCTGTTGAGGAAGGACTCGATCGAAACCTATCAATTTAGTCCTGTATATTGAAGGTCTCTTAGTTCTTATGAAAAGTAAATATGACTTTTGCCGCGGTTCTCTGGGAGTAGGGTTAACACTTATGGTTGTCCTTGTCTGATTCTGGCTAATTAAAGGGCACCCCCCCCCCCCCCCCCCCTCACACCCCAAGAAATCAGCCACTTTTATTGTTTATTGTTTGTTCACCAGATATCTGTAATTTAGAACGATTTTAATTGACCGTATTGCGCAGGATACATCTCGATCTTGCAACAAGCTATAAACATTCCATCCCACAATGCATTGATTTTAGAATCTTATTTTCTTTACAAATTAAAATAGCTAACTGTTTGTTGATTTTGAGCTCCCCACAACAATCTTCACTAGCATGCCTAGTGAAACAATTTGTAAATAAGATGGACTCTTTAGCATACTTAAAAGTAAATAAGATATGTACTTTAAGTATGCTAAAGAGAAAACAATGAAATTTACCAGGATAATTACACTTTACGAAATCGCTCCATTCGTACAAAATAATGGAGTGATAATAACAATAGGGCGAGGTCTCAGCTAGGTGTATATTAATAAATTATAATGTATTCTACGCGATAGTAGGATTGTTATTAATATTGCTTAATGTATGTGTCTTTTATAGAGTCAGAATACCCCACTTCATTTTGCTGCTCTACGAGGGCACCGAAATATATATGAGCTGTTAGTTCAGAATGGAGCAGATGAACACGCAAAAAACAAGGCAAATATTTTGTTATCGCAAATATCAGAATTAGTTAGAATTGACATAATGTTACAAATAAAATACTTGTAAGTATAACCGGAAATCGGGATATCCCCAATTCATATGACTTCTGGCACCGGACAGCACGACGTATATAAACTGTTTCTACACCTACAATCCAAGGCAGAAGTAAATGTGTTACACATGCGTGTCTTCCAGTCATTTTTAATGTGTTCATAATACTGTGTGATAATAGACTAAAATGTTATTTGATTGACGAATATATGTCATTACAGTGTCAGGCTACCCCACTTCATTGTGCTGCTCTGAAAGGACACCACAAAGTATGTGAGCTGCTTCTACAAGCCCAGGCAGAAGTAAATGCAAGAACCCAGGCAAGTACAATGATGCATGTTTACGTGAAAATCGACATTCACCGCCAATGACATCAGTCCGGTCCGATTGTCTAGTTCACCCACTGTATTGCCGCAGGAAACATCTCGATCTTGCAACAAGTTACAAACATTCCATCCCAGAATGCATTGGTTTTAGAATCTTATTTTCTTTACACATTAAAATGGCTGACTGTGTGTTGATTTTGAGCTCCCCACAACAATCTCCACCTAGCATGCCTATAATATAGCATGCCTAGTGAAACAATTTGTTAATGTGATGGACTCTTTAGCATACTTAAAAATATGCTAAAGAGAAAACCATGAAATTTACCAGGCTAATTACACTTTACTAACGGAGAGTTATTGTTTAAATCGCTCCATTCGTACAAAATAATGGAGTGATATAACAATAGGGTGCGGTCTCAGCTAGGTGTATATTAATAAATGATAATGTATTCTACGCGATAGTAGGATTGTTATTAATATTGCTTAATGTATGTGTCTTTTATAGAGTCAGAATACCCCACTTCATTTTGCTGCTCTACGAGGGCACCGAAATATATATGAGCTGTTAGTTCAGAATGGAGCAGATGAACATGCAAAAAACAAGGCAAATATTTGTTATCGTAAATATCAAAATTAGTTAAAATTGACATAGGTCGATTCAAACATTATTATAATCATGTACTAAATTGTACTGTATTACCAAACTCTTGAGTATATGAAACTGTTGTGGTTTTTTGTTGTTGAATGTTTTGTATTAAGGTTATTCAAAACATATTTTACCTCCTATTGCTTTCTGAGCTAATGCAAAGTAGATGATTGTCGTATTAGAATTTACACAATATGAACTTTTAAAATGGTAATATTGGTAAAAGAGTCTCATCAGGAATGAAATTGGGAGTATTTATTCAACATTAATATTCGGATTTAATGAAAACAGGACAATCAGATCCTTCTTTTTATTTTTTATTTTAAATATTTACTTTGTAATTACTTAAGAAATATATAATTTAACTGTAAATATAAGATAATTAAAAAACCACTATTGAGTTGTAAGGAAAATGTTAATGACTTAATTACTATTTAAATATTTTACAAAGTTGTTCAATTTCATAGTTAAATTATAAGTCATTTCGTTTTGACAAATACAACTCATTTGCAATATTATGCAAAGCATGCTAACATTCAGTTGTGGTTCATTATTTTCCAAAGGTTTGAAAATATAATGATATATACCTACGTACATATTTTAATTTATTTTATTTTGCTATTATTTTTTTGCAGTGGAATCTTAGTCCTGGAGATATGTACGTATTAAGATGGAAGATAAAGATGAAGACATATATAGATGATGACGAAAACAAGAAGAAACTGATGACGGGGAAGACATATATATAATGATATCTTACGTACAGTGTATGTTTCATCATTCTTTATTCAATCATTAAAAAATACAGTAAAATTGATAAAAAGAACGTACATAAAACCCAGGACACGATGTTGGCCCGTCAAAGACCAGCAATGACCGACCAATATTTTATTTTGCTATTATTTTTTTGCAGTGGAATAAAAGTCCTGTTAGTATAAGAGCTATTGTCACGGCGTAGTTAGCAAATGCAAAGGTAGATGTGTGGATGGGGAAATGTACAAAGGCATGTAAATGTAAGAGAAAGATATGACAATGTGTACGTATTAGGATGATGTAGTGGCGGCGGAAATGAAGACAAAGATGAAGACATAGATGATGACGAAAACAAGAAGAAACTGATGACGGGGAAGACAGGGGATAGTGCTATGGGATTATCTTCTACAGTAAATTCGCGTTGCGTTTACAACCAGTGATAATCGAATGAAGGAACCAGGAATTAACAAACGGCTTCATTCTTATTGCACTATTACATAGTGTCCCAGAAACCTGCAATTGGCAGAGAGCTCTAGTTTGACTTTTACGCCGTGGATTTAATCATATTTATACATTTTGGAAACCCTAGGATCTCCATATTAAAATGGTAATTAAAATTGGTCAATTCATTTGCCTAGTATGCTCATGTAAGGAAGGGTGTATAGGGAACCGATTTGAAGGCCGATTGACGACCGAATTTGAATTTGTACACAAACAAAAATATTCTCCCTTTGGTAATCCCTACTCTTTGGGAGGGATATGCTGCCAGAGAAACGAACTAAAATTTACCAGTTCCGTAAAAAAATATGTCAGGAAATTATACTCATTATTTATCCAATGTTGTTGAAATTGACACCAACAAAAATGCAGATCTTATAAAACACCCGTTGGTTTACCAAATATGAGTCTGAGAATGGATTAATTTGTTCACTAAATGGTTGAAGATGGGTGCGTATTTTGCGGTCGCTATATTTATGTGGCCTCATATTCAGTAAAAATAGAATTATAATCAAAACACATAGTTAAGCAAGCTCTTTGTCGCTCATGAATATTTTTTGTCACTTACTTTGTTATCTATAAATATTAAGGTTGGAATATTGAATGAATAACACGCTGTGATAAAAGACAATAATTGAGAGCACGACAGTATTTCTAACGGTGTCTGTAATAGGTTAGTTATGAGACTCATACATGATGCATTCATGCATTCTTCGATACAAATATGACTATGGCCTTTTATCACTAATGTTAGTCGAATTAAAGTAATATATCTCGCATTCGCAGATTCATTAACAAGGACACTTGCCATCATGCTGTACGCTCTCTCGATCATTCTTTCCCATCTTGACTATTGGAATGAACTCCCATCTTCTGTACCAAAAATCATGCGTCTACAGAACTGGGCTGCAATATTGATTGTCTTTACTGTAAACAGAGAACATTATCCGCACCTCTGCTGAAATCCCTCCATAAGCTACCGTTGAACAGAGGATCACTTTTAAATTGCTCTTGTATGATTATAAGTCATTCAACGGAATTGCAACCCATGTACCTATCAAACTGTTTCAAATTGTAGGTTCCAAAATGACAAGAGTAAAAGCTCTGTTTCTTTTATTGCCTTCAAGAAGGCCCTAAAGACATAATTGTTCCCATCTAATCATGTTCGCTATTGTATTCTTTTGTAAGCGCTATAAGCCTCCAGGCAATAGCGCATCGCAAATACGTATTGTATGTATGGCCATGTGTTTTGAACTCGACACCCTTCCCGTTGCATGTCCAGATGTTTACATTTTACACCATCTGAGATTCGAATTAGCATATTGCAATAACTACTTGCTCTACCCCATAAAAAGTATATTTTCTGAACGGTAATCTCACAAGGAATCCAAATAAGCTACTGGAATTTAAATTGGACCTAATGGTAACATGTTGTGATTAAAAATGTTCAAAATATATCGATTTTTTTCATATTTTGATTAAAGCTCAATAATAATGTTATACCGATCCCAATCATAATTTCACTGTGCATATTAGTTCCTCATGCAATTACCCATCAGAGTTAATAGAGAGAGATGGATGATTCGTCACCAAAAATGTAACGCCACCACCCTTTTGGGGTGGTGAGTTCAAAACACATGGCCGTATGTATGTATGCAGCATATCAAAAGGGGAGTTTACTAAGCGTAATGAGCGTAATATTATGTCAAAGATGCAACAAACGGACAGGTAGGGAAGAGAAAAAAGGTTCCCTATAATGAATCTTTTTAATTTCTGATTGATATAATCCTTATTATGAACATTATTAACGTTGTGCACAACATAATACGTGAACATATTTTTGAACAAAATCCACATGAATGGAATGTGACAAACACGCTCCATGTGATTACAGTGGCTTATCCAGCAAATCCAACAAAGGTATCCAAAACCAACATGCTAAAAAGGTGTGCGGCCCAAAAAGAAAACTGAGCACAGGCATGGCAGGCATTTGTGCCCAGCAATAATAACCAATCAGAGCGATAGATCGATCTTCCGTATTGCGCATCATGAATGTCCGTTTTCTATCGTTTTAAAGGGGAGGTAGATACGCAAGGTCAGCCTCACGTGACGTGCGCGCATTTGGTATATCAATGATGTTATAATAATTATAATAGTCATACAATTTTGAAATGCCCATAACGACGGAAAACAACGATTATCAGTATAATGTATTTAAATCGAATATTATTCGGTTGACCTATCACGTATTGCTGCTGAGCTAATCGCACTGAATAAGAAAAATCATCAATCAAAAAACTTTTTTTTCAGTGCGTGTACTGTAATCATTATGCCTACCTTAGACCTTGAAGCTGTATATTTTATATTTTGAACCCAATCTAATATCTTATTTTTGGCAGCGGTTACACTCATAACACAATTTGGCCAAAATTGTACTATTTTTATACTTAAATATTTAAGGTTTCAACTTCACTGTTATGTGTGTATGACCACATGATATTCTTACCCTAATGTATCAAATTGGAGTACAAATGATGTATAAAATAGTAACTTTAAGTTATGTTGTGGTTGGTTGTGGTAATGACGTTGTATACTTACCTCGTCATGCTCGAAGTCACGTCACAGCACAATGTCGGATATATCCTTTGTACAACTTTATTATAATAGTGTGTGAAACGTTGTCTATTATTACATATGTAGGTCGTACATACAGATTATAACGTCGATGTACTTTGACGTAACTTATTCACAAAATGTAGTCATTGTAATGTTTTCGTTTAACGGTTATCGTTTTTTTACATAAACACAATATCAATGTTTGCAACATGTTTTAGATGTTAGCTGGACACGTCTCAAATCCTACTACAATTTGTGACGTCATTTTTCGGCATCCGCAGAAATGTCAACAAATGACGTTTGCCAAATGTGCCACATGCTGCGAACATTGTAAATAATCTTTCAAAATGCTGTTATATGTTATGACATCCAAAAAAAGTTCATTGAACGTCCACATAGATGTCTCAAGTAACGTTTTACGTTATGAAACTTGGAAACGTCACAAATGTTTTGTTAATGCTGCTATTTTTGTGACGTTATTGATATGATGTTATTATACTATCATGACTATTCGCGACGCCCAGACAGCGTCCGCACAAATTTCTTAAACAGTGTTGAAAATCGTTGGAGGGAATTGTTGTGGTAACGATGTCAACTACCATTTTAAATCCGAGTACATTTCCTGACGTCCAGGATATGTGTTCATACTTGCACATACAAAAACCCGCCAAATAACAACGTTTGCCAACAAACATGTCTGAACGTCCGAACATTCACCAAAATATGGCAAAATTCAAACCAACTGACCAATTTTCTTTAAATGGTGCTAATCATGGTTTATCTTTGTTGTTAGGTGGCAACTTTGGTATCAAATTGTGCCGGAAAGATTCATCCAAATGTCTTTCTAGTCTGTTTGGTCAAAAAGTATTATCGGAAGTTACTCTAAAGGACCTAAAGAAAGTGTATTACTTTCTTTTGTTGAGCACTTTAGATGCATGCTATTTGTTTTCCTCTTTGAGTTGGTTATCAATATAAATATGAATAGATTTTCGGACTAAAGAAATTTCAAATTCACACGTTCAGCTTATTTTAGTTCCGTGTATAAGTTGTGATGTATTTCGAAGTATTTAAAAAGGTCCATCATTATGCCATAGTGACGTCATTTCACTTCATTTCCATATAAGGATGTTCATCATCTTCCGGAGGAAGTTCAGTTATGCATTGATTATACCCCGATGTCTGTGACACATACGGCTGCTGTTCAGTGATGTGGGTTACCATTGGCTTCTCGTAACCATTGTCTTCTACAGATATTTGAGTTGTGTATCCAGATATTTTATCCTGGCCACGGTTGGACGTAGAGGGCATGGATGATAACGATTGCCTAATTAAGAAATGAAATTAATTATGTATCATTAGAATATACATCACATGTCAATTAGGTTATTAAAATCAATGTTCTGATTTCTTTAGAGTATCTCAATTATTACCTTGTCAGTTCTGATTTATTAAGCCTATGACATACTACATTAATCGCGCGACGCGATTTGCCGCTTACGCTCCTTATAAAGAGTGCTATTTACCAAATAAGGGGTAAGGGTATGGTGTATAAGTCCCAAGTATGCAAATGAGGATAATGAGATTTATTCCGTTGTTGAGTACTGGGTAGATGTGTGGTAGAGCATGACATTGTATTCAGTAAGCTCATTTGCATACTTGGGACTTCTACACCATACCGCTACCAAATAAGGAGTGTCAGCGGCAAATCGCTCCGAGCGATTGGGTAGTATGTCATAGGCTTTAGAGCTCATATGGTAATGCACTAACGTCAGTGCGCATTGCAATAATCTCGCCTCATTTTCGCAAGCGCCATTGTAACGCGCTGGCAATCAAAGACGTACACCGACACTCGCTCGTTAAAGCTGCGTTGATCCCTATGATACCCTCTGACGTGTCGTCTGCATAGAGTTTGATGAACGAAGTATCTCTATTTTGGAACTTCACCAGGCCCGCCGAGCTTAACACTTTCCACGCGGCAGGCAGCTGCAGACGACATTTCAAAAAATTCACAAAATGTTTCAAAAATGTCAACATTATTGAATTTCATTACTATATTTGGAATCACTATAAGAAATGCATTGATATAAGTACACACATGTAATGTATTGGGTCAGGAATCATTGAGATAGACTTTGACAATTGTGAAAGGTTTCTGAAAAAAATTGTGTAAGGTAGAAATAATAGCCGCGTGGAAAGTGTTAAGGAAGACGCACCACGATAGAATGTTTCAGCCAAATGTTCTTATATTCACTGTGAACAAAGTTTAAACAATTATAAAAAAGAATCTTGAATACAAAACGTGAGTCATCTACTTCGTTTTTGAGCTACAGCCATTTCAAAACACGTGTTTTTAGTCATTGTTGATTACTATTAGTACACGATCCTATATGGAAATATACTTTTTAGGCCGAACATTTGTGTATTTAAAAACAAAACTGCTCCGCCAATTTTGTTGTAAATTTAATAAAAAGCTACCGATTTACGCACTGTCATCCTGCGTCGCACACGTAGCTTCGTTCTGAAGGATAGGTGCCTATGGCCCTTCTTACTCACTAATTAATGTATATGGGATTTGAATGGGAATCGACAGCAGTGTTGATAAAATCAATCCCCATCTGCATTAAAAAAAATGTTGGTTCTCTCCTAAGCCCTTTTTGAGACCCTGGGCGCCACACCCTATCAAACAAAAAGTTCACCCCACACCGCTTCGATTACTAGAAGAAACAGACAAAAAAGAACCGTAACGCAAGGTAAATTTAGGCAAATAAGTTTAAAGTTGTACGTCATCATGGTCGTTCTTGATAACAATGGAACCATACGGCAGGCCCAAAGTCCAATAATGGGGGTCCACCCGCTAGTCATAAGGGTCGCTAGTCATAACGTGTATTTTCCTATACCACGAGTGCGCTAGTCATAAAAGTATCTTAGGGTTAGGGTTAGGTTTAGGGTAGGGTTAGGGTTAGGGTTAGGGTAGGGTATGGTTAGGGTTAGGGTTAGGTAGGGTTAGGATTTATGACTAGCGACCTTATGACTAGTGATCCTTATGACTAGCGATCCTTATGACTAGCGAGTTTGACCCCAATAATGAGATAAACCATGGATTATCGATCGAAAAACCTGGATTATCGATAATCGTCACACCACTGTTAATATCAAATCACCATACCCTGATAGTTGGGTGACATATCGTTCAGCCTGCTCAACCCGTGGTTCTTCACGAATCACACTTCTGTCTACGCGAGTCATGTATCCCGATATCCCCTGGCGGGTGTCATTATCATCTTCTCGTGGACCTCGGTTGAAAGAGGGCGATTTAGGTAATGGTCGTCTGATAGAGAAACATATTAGTAACATTATGATAAAAGACTTAATTAATATCTATATGACTGTGTTTGACCATTCGCGAGAAAAACGCCATAAGACTTTCCTTAACCCTTTGCAAACTAACCTATCGATGAGTCAGAAAAACTAATGCACCATTTATTCCACCAATGAGATAGATTGTTAGAATTGTTGAAGTGAAATATTAATATAATTAGTATTTTAATTCGTTATTTGAATTAGTTTATCTTGAAATGAACCAATGAAATGCTCATGGAGTTACAACACTCTATTGCACTTGAAGACGAGGGTAAAACGTCGATAGTAAGGAATCACTGTAAAACGATAATAGATTAATCACTTCCACATTGGCGAGAAATATTCGGTTCTTATATCTCCGCGCGCAAAATGAATCCAACCGTACGCGAGCGAGTTTGGTCAAAAGCAAGCGGTTTGGGTCACAAGCATGCGTCACGCATGATGAACAGAGCGCTTGATGCCTTCATGCACGACCGCGTCCTTCTGTATTCATTCGCTGCTGAGGCTTCGCCAATTTAGAACAGATCAAGTTATAGTATGTTACATGTTCATACAGCTCATACGTACAGGGTGAGTCAGTAGGGGAATTAAGCCATCTTGTTTTCAAAACCATGTTGAAGTTTAAATTTTTTTAAACGTTGGAAGAATGATATAGGCCTATTTGTTCCTAACTTTATGTGAAAAAATGAAATCAATCGCATGCTTCGTTTGACTTTGGTGAACTTTTTGCTGCACAACCCAATGTACTTGTTTGTCCACACGAGCATAGTGATTTTGAATTGAAATTGCATACATTTCATGTTTACATTTGAATATCCCGAAAACAGAAATTTGGAATCATTTTTTTTTTAAATTCAAATTTAGATCATGGGTTATGTAAATTGATTATTTTATTCCAATTACGTCACAAATTTAACAGATTTTTAAAATTTTAATGAGAGACGCATTTTGCAATCTTATGCATGTGTCGGGTGTCTCGTGGACTAGCATCTGGAATGGGTGCATGGGTAAAAAGGTTCACCAATGGCAAACGAAAAATGCGATTGATTTTATTTTTTACAAAATGTCAAACTTGGTTTTGAAAACAAGATGGCTTCTTTCCACTATTGCAGGTTTTTTGTTGACTCACCCTGTATAAACGTAATATTTTGCAGGCACCATACGTACAAGCAACCTTTAAAAACGAACTGAGAGCAATGCATATGTAACCCCTGTTAGATTGACCATGTGAAGCGTTTCTATCGATTGACATAGCAAACTGTACCATGTGTGTTTTTATGAAAGTTGAGGTATTTGTTTACTTGTAAATGTTTTGTTTTTTGATGACCACGTTGATATTTTATATGTTTGTTTATGATGTAATGTTTCTTGCGAAACACTCCAAAATTGCTGGCGTTTTATGATATTGAAGTTGACTGAGTTTGACTTCCCAAAATTGCGTGAATTGCCATTTGAATTAATTGATTTATTAATTAGGCTTTACATTTGCAGATCACCAGGTTTATTGTTGGAATTTAATTTGTGGCATCCAGTTGTTTATTTGTTATGTGATGTATCTTGTTTTTGTTTGTTTTGCATATTATAATATATATGAAATGTTGGTGTTTTAAATCTGTCCAGATACCATGTATACTACAATGCATGTATGCACACCTTTTTTTGTTCATGAGTATAATTTGTCCATCCCAGCAACTCTTCTCATGGCCACACATGTTTAGGTGATTAACCCCTGGGGTCATTGGTCAAGACTTTTAGTAACAGGGTGTTTGTTTATTTGACCTTCCCCACTGTGTTTGAATAGAAGATTATTTATTTTTTGCAATTTCAAAACCCAATTTGAGTCACCCAAGACTTTCTGGTATTGTGAAATTTGTTTTTTGACCATGCTGGCATTCCACCTTGTGTTCTCCATCGCATTGGTCATCCATCTATCTCCCTCTGTTGCTTAATAATTTACTCGATACCCGCTCTGATATTGCTCTATGAATTATTAAATGATTTGTTCCTGTTCTGCTGAATAAATATTTGTGCATCTGCTGAATAAATATGGATTGTTTTTAAAGCCTATCTCTTGCCTATTTCGTCTTTTGGTATCAACGAATCCAAGTTGATAATCATCGAGAATATTCTGAATTATTTTGCCATTGGTGAAAACCGCACCGTTGGCTTGTCACGCCATATAGACTCGGGTTACACATATATTTAGGATAATTGTTCAATTTTAATTGGTGCTTATACGTTACCGTATTATGGTTCAAACTATTACTTTGGCGCGGGCTTTGGCGAATATCGTAAAAGTAAGTACAGTCATGTATACGTATGCGCTGTATGTACTTCTTCGTGCGGCCTAACATGTGTTATTGTTTGCTCAATTGATTTATCTTTGCTCAATTACTTGATGACCAGAGTGAGAATTATAATTCTAAATGCCTACATTTGTCATCACTTTGTATCATTACGTAAAAGTATTATTGACTATACATTAATTAATCTATAAGTTTAGGTCTAACTTAATAGATTTACTTATAAAACTGTCCTGTCCTAGAGCAAACCAGTCGCTTTTTTCCTTTCTCAGTGCGAACACAGCCATCTTGATCATCATACAGATTGAAAATTAGGTTGACGAGATTCCCATCGTTTGCAGTGTGTTAATAATGCCGAATATCTCACACAATCATTATGGCCTTAGCGTAGTATATAAAGCATCTCTTGTGCCGCGGCCTTTCCGGAAACCGGCTTGCTCAGCAGGAAGTTCACATTCAAGATGGGGTCTGAGACGTTCGTTGATGATGTGCAACAGGATGTTGCTTGCATGTGGTATCAGAGCGATAGTATATACAATGATTTTCACATTCGCTAGCATCCACTTTCTTTAGAAGGGTTAGGAAAATTGATCTCTACCAAACCTCTGGCCTCTGATACGAATAGTATGTAATAAAATTCAAAAACACATCTTAATAGCAGCCTACAATAATACCATTCGGGTAAAACGACACGTTCAATCGGAAAGGAAACCAGAGATGGCGCAATTATATGTCAGAAATATGGCATCCGAAATGGCAAGATTAGAGAGATAGATATTTGTTATCGTTCTCATTTCTTTTGACTTCCGAACGACGAAGAGAAACATCATATTTGATCCGATTCCCAGTAAAGCGAATATTGGTTGGATGCATATTGACATTATGTTTTCTGTTGGGTTTCTCGAGATTGCCTCTACCCAAATGTCAGGTAAATAATCTCTACTGTTTCCGGTGCATTTCATCTTTTATTGTCGATGGTCTCTGGAATAAACCGTACCAAAATCGGTGGTCATGAAAGACATCAAATATAGAGTTGGTTTGTTTCTGTAAGTTATTATATTTTGAACCGTCACATTCATGACATAAAAACATACCTTCTGGTTTTTTTATATCTAATGTCTGATTTTTACATCATCAAAACATGCTTTAAATGGATACCTCATAAGTGAAATATAGCCTTTCGAATGATGAATACAAGCATAGCATTTCCTCTTTTTCAAGACACTGTTTACTTCATATCTAGAAACTAGAAAACCGACAAGAGGTATGTTATAATTACATATATTATACATATAGTAAATTGATGGAATCCTTTACAGGCATATTGTGAGATATTTTATATGGAACGCCCTCTTCGTCTTTGAATGTTTTTTGTCAAATTACGAAATTAAGTTAAAACACATGAACATTAATATTGTCTTAATCACATGGCAATATTTTCCTAATCACTTCAGAATAAAATTAAAATTGATAACTGTTATGGTTTTTTCCTGTTTTTAATAAATTCCGAGCTGTTAAGAATAGTGTTTCCGACTACAATACGATTACCAAGTCGTACGTATGATGTAAACTGAATGTTGACAAATGTCCAAAATTGAAAGCATATCTCTTATAATTTATTGAAGTTTTGTGAGGATCTTTCACGGACAATATGGTCAAGATTATGTCCAGTTCGGGAAAATCTTTCCTGATGACTCAAAATTAATTGCGTGTATACATTTGAAAAAGAATAGCCTACATAATAAACTTACCTGATTTTAAGGAATTGCAATAATTACGCGATTCTTCGTTCAATATTCCTACGTTGACAATGCAGATGTAGTGAACGTATTAGGGATGGATCTCATTTACTTATATGCTGAATGCACGTGACCATATCGATTGGCTAAGATAATATCGTGGCGTAAAGGCGCAGTCACACCTAGCCGATGTGGCTCACCGTAGCTAAACCGTAGCACACAAATTACAAAGGTAAGAAATTTCGGTGGCGCTCCGTCGAGAAAAGCACTTGAAAATCACAATTTGCCGTAGCAATACTGAAGTAGTAGCAGTATCGGTAGTACAACGGACGTAGTATGGCAGTAGTACGCGTTTCACATCAATGAGAACGGTAATACATCGTCGCGTCAAGACATGGTCGAAACATAGACTTGCAACAAGACCGTAGGACACTAACAATGACGTCAAGTGAAATGGCGTCAAGTGAAAGAATGAATTCAAATACCTAAAATAAATAATGAAACGTGAAGTATCAGCTTGTAAAAACAGTACATCACGTACGCCTTTTAGCATAACTTTCAAAACCGCACCATTTTGGGGGAGTGTTTCCAACAATTCCGTGTAAACTTCAATTAAGTCTAATACCTAAAGTAGACGACACAAACAGCGCCACAAACATTGGGACACTCACCAGTGACGTCACTGGTTAAACAAAAGTAACTTTAGATCGGCAAGTTGAGTGGCACATCCCTGATACTATGAGGCCACCGAAGAACCGCCGATCCATTACGGAGCGCTACCGGTGCTCTACCGTCACTTAACGAAGCCATACCACGGTACTGCCGTTCAGTGGCGTAGCTCAGCCTGACAAATTTCTTGTGCCCCCGACCCCCCCCCCCCCCCCCCCCCCCCCCTCTCCCCTTTGTGCCCCCGCCCAATATCCGGATGTAATGTTTATACGCGTTATAACTATTTAAAAATGACCATTTTTCGCCTGGTTATTATAAATAAATGAAAATGTTATAGAGATAACTGTTTAAAACCAGGAGGATTGGCCATTAGGCTATTTGTTGAATGTGTTGTTTTTTGGACTGTGCGATTTTTTGACCGTGCGAATTTTTTTGACCTCACCCCCACCCCCACTTACGTGAAATTCACGAGGCGACTGACTGCAAAAAAAATTGGGGCAACCTTTTACGAACATTTCAGAAATCTTGCCCCCTTGAACAAATCCTAGCTACGCCACTGCAGCCGTTGTACTGCCGTTGTAGTCCCGTTGCTCGCTTCGGTAGCGCAACGGCAGACATTTTTGAGCATGTTCAAACATATCCTGCCGATGTCCTGTCGATGTACTACCGTTCTTACTGATGTGATACCGTTGCACTATCGTACTTGCTTTAATGCTAAATTAATTGTTGCTGGTGATATGAACGCTCGTACTGCTTCGGTTGCTGACTACATTGATGATGATCTAGACCAAGCACATCTTCCGAATTTTTATAATCTTGACAATTTTTCTTTACCAAGGATATCTTGTGAAAATGTTGTAAATAGTTTTGGTAGGATGTTGATAAATATGTGTAAATCACTTTGTATTCATATTGTTAATGGTAGAAAACCTGGTGATGATAAGGGTAACTTTACATATATTGGATCAAATGGTTCCAGTGTTGTTGATTATGTACTAGTCTCTTCATCCTTATTTGACCTTATAACCAACTTTCTTGTTGACGACAGAGCAGAATCTGATCACCTGCCAATCGTCTGTTCATTGAAATGTAACATTGTTCAACCTATATGTGATGTAACAGATTGCACAATTCCACAATATAAATGGAATGATAACAGCTTGGAAAAGTTCAGTGAATGTGTTAATTCTCAATTTGTTCGCAATGAGTTGGTTGATATCTGTAATGTATTGTTGCCTAACAAATGTAGTATTGATGATTCAATCGATCGTGTCTGCAATGTACTTTATAAAGCCGGGATCTCAATGAGTAAACCATATTATAAACAACAAACATTCAGAGTAAAAAAATCTCCTTGGTTTGATCAAGAATGTATTGCAGCCAAACATAACAAGTTAAATTGCCTCAGACTTTTCCGCAGAACTAGTGGTGTTAATGATTTGAACAAATATATAGCCAAAAAACGCATCTTTAAGAAATTGTGTAGAGCTAAGAAACAGTCATATCAGAACAATATTCGCCAACAACTTATATCTGATTGCAAGAATCCAAATTCATTTTGGAAAACTGTTGAAAATCTGAGAGGTAAAATGCAAACTGTTGCAAATATATCGATGCAAAACTGGTTTGACCATTTCAAAAGTGTTTTCCAATGTGATCGTAATACTGATAGTGATAAGACTTTTGACGAAGATTTTAATAGTCAATTAAGGAGTAATAGTGATATTGAAATACCTGACGTTAACTGTGATGCTTTGAATGACAAGATTACTAACAGTGAAGTAATCCAAGAGATTAAGAGACTGAAGAATAACAAAGCATGTGGTATTGATGGTATCCCAGCTGAATTTTTTAAGATGTCAGTGATTCCACTATCCCCCACGATTGGTCGTATATTTAATGCCATCTTTGACTCAGGCTATTTTCCCGAGCAATGGTCAAAGGGATTAATCGTTCCAATCCACAAAAATGGAGATAAAACCAATCCAAAGAACTATCGGGGCATTTCTTTGCTAAGTATATTTAGTAAAATTTTTACTGGTATTTTAAATAAAAGGTTCACAACCTGGTGTAATGATAATAACATTATCCCTGAATGTCAAGCCGGTTTCAGGAAGGGTTACTCTACAATCGATAATATCTTTGTATTACATAGTATAATTCAAAAACGTCTCACCAAAAAAGGTGCAAAATGTTATTGTCTTTTTGTTGATTTCTCTCGTGCTTTTGACTCTGTTCCACGTGCTAAACTATTATTTAAATTAATGTCAATTGGTGTAAGTGGTAAAATGCTTAAAATCATAAAAAGTATGTTCTCAGATGTTAAGGCATGTATTAAAACAAATGATTGTATTTCTGAATTGTTCAAATGCCCCCAAGGGGTTAGACAAGGTTGCATGTGTAGTCCACTCCAATTCTCCGTATTTATGACTGCTCTAAAGCATACTATAAACCAGTTTGGCGGTAGAGGGGTTCAATTGCATCCTGATAATGAGGAGGTTAAGATACTGAAGTATGCTGATGACATTATTCTTATTGCAGATACTCCGACTGGGTTAACACGTCATATCAATGCACTTTCAGACTTTTGCAGAAAAATGGATATGTCCGTTAATTTAAACAAGACTAAGGTCGTAGTTTTTAGAAAAGGTGGTCGACTCAAACATCATGAACGGTGGTATCTCGATGGAAAAGAAATTGAATGTGTTAATTCTTACAAATATCTCGGGATTACTTTCTCCTCTGGGAATACCTGGGGCAAAGCAACATCTACTTTGGCTCAACAAGGTTTAAAAACTCTTGCTGGTATCCGTAGCATTTCTTATAAGGTCGGCAGTATGCCTTTTATTCCATATTTCAAATTAATTGATGCATGTCTCTCTCCAGTATTACTTTATGGTTCAGAAGTATGGGGTGGCTGTAATTCATACGAGTGCATTGAAAAGGTTAACATTAAAGCATGCAAACAATTCATGATGGTTTCAAGTAAAACTACCAATGCAGCCGTCCGAGGCGATTGTGGCAGATATCCATTGTTTATTACATGTGTAATTAGATTGATGTCGTATTGGTCAAAACTTATTCAAATGTCAAGTGATCGCTATCCAAATAAATGTTATAAGATGCTTTACTATCTTGATAGTAACGGTCATTCTAACTGGGCTACTAATATTAAAAATATACTTTTTAAACTCGGGTTTGGTATTGTTTTGATTATGCAAGATATTGGTTCTATAAATAACTTTTTACTACAGCTGTCAAATAGGATGTGTGACATTTCTTCACAAGAATGGCTCACTGAGATCAATGCTTTACCCAAACTACGTACTTATATAGAATTCAAGTCACTTCTTCGCCCTGAACAATACCTACTCGAGGTCACGATTCCATGTCACAGAAGAGCGTTGAGTAGATTAAGGTGTTCCAATCATTTACTATTGATTGAATCAGGTCGTGTAAATAACATTGAGTTACGTAATCGTGTTTGCCCTTTGTGTAATTCAGGTGAGATTGAAGACGAATACCACTTTGTCCTAATTTGTCCCTTTTATGTTGATCTACGAGTAAATCTACCAACTCACTACACTGTTATTCCTAATCGCAATAAATTCAATTCATTGATGCGTTCAAACTATCCGCGCGTAATCAAATCAATTGCTTTTTATGTCTATAATGCTTTTTCACAGAGAGACAGATTTATGAATGGGTGATAAATCGTTGTTTATATACTAATCGTTATATCGTTATATTATCAATTTTACTGTATATTTATATTATATGTACGTCACTACATGTATAATTACTATGATTTTGTAAATCATGCCAATTGTGGCAATATTTTGTGTATTTGGGCCGATGGCCTCATGTACTTGGAAATAAAACTAAACTAAAAAACTAAAAACTAGAACCGATTCCCGACAATCACCAAATGTGTGCTCCGGTATAGCTCGGGCAAGCCAAATCGGCCAGAATCCCTGACCGTAGTCCTGCCGATGTACTAACGATGTACGGTACTAGCGTTCTAGCGATGTGATACCATTGCGCTACCGCACTCGCACCGATCCCCGAAAATCACCAAATTTGTGCTACGGTATAGAATCGGCGAGCCAAATCGGCTAGGTGTGACAGCACTTTAATAAACAGTTTTATCGCCGAAAGCCCCATTGATTTGTATACTCCTTGATAATGCAAGACATTCGTAAATTACCCTAGTGTAAAGACCCCATAATAAAGCTGTATAATCTTTTGAAGCACTCGAAGAAATTGTACTTTGTGTCGTTCTCATTTACCGATTACCCATGTATGGATTTCATATATACTTGATCAGTGACCCTCGTGACCTAGCAGAGTAAACTTTTAGGACGCGTATGTTTCAAAAGATATTGTCGATGTGAAAGAAACCAGACGTTGAGTGATTTACAGTTGTCCTGTGTATATTTATTTAGTTATTGTATTTGTTTACATATTTAGACATACATTTTCTGGAACAGTGGCATCAACTAATACGTCAGTATAATATAGAATAGGCCTACATGATTTAAAACATAAAAAAGTAAAGGTAGAATATTATATACAAATATTTCGTGAAAACAATTTCAATTTATACATCAAATCATCACATACAATTATATTAGAACATCATAGGAAAGACATAGGATATGACACGTTCCTAAATTGTGGAGCAATGATTGGTTTTTAAGTTTACGAAATTCGTCAGCTCTTATAAACACAACACAAAAAGAAAGTAATCACTTTTTTCGAGACACCCTGTGTTTAATTCCTTGGGCCCTAAATAAATTCAAAATATTGGAAAGAACCGAAAATTTTCTCCCGCACATTTTGATACCTCATTTGTTACAATAGCACAAATATTGATGAAGCTGTGTCCATTTGAATACGAAATGATGCAGTTTCCATTGTTGCACTTAGCCCTATACCCATATGAAAAGATCGTAAACAAAACAGTAAATCTAAAGTGTACCACTTCCTTTTCTAAATGAAAAGAAAATCATAATCCGAACATCTCACTTCGTCAATTGTTTCCAACACCTGTAGGAGGAAGATACACACGATACTGATGGATTTGTGGTTAATTTTGACAAAACTTTTTAATTTCATTTTTTGTATTGATTAAACAAAGCCCAAATGAGCAAAACAAACCTTGCTTATCATCCTTATCATTTGCATATGTACACTTATTCATTATTTCATGGGTATAGGGTTAAGTGCAACAATGGAATCATTTTGTATTCAAATGGACAATGCTTCATCAATATTTGTGCTATTGTAACAAATGAGCGAGAGACAATTTCTGTTCTTTCCAATATTTTGAATTTATTTAGGGTCTTAGGAATTAAACACAGGGTGTCTCGAAAAAGTGGTTACTTTCTTTTTGTGCGGAGTTTATATTAATGCACTACATGGATATGTCTAAGATCCGCAATATCTTTATCGTATAGTTGGCAGTAACTATTTACATCGGGTTACCATAAATGAGCGCGGCCATTGAGTGGTAAAGTATTTGACTGTGCTTTGAATATCATCGCTTCATCGTAATGATAATTGATCTCAAAGCTGTTACCATGGTTACAGGGCGTGTCCAAAATATCAAAAATAATAATCATGTTCAGCAATCTTCAGTGTGTCATAAGAATATGTTTCTATCAATTTTGGGGCTTTCTCTACTCAGGCATTTTATATCAGCTTGTGCCATTTTTCATGAGCAGAGAATGCTTTTATTTGAATCGTCAATCAGTGTCATTGAACTTGATAGAGGATTAATATGGCTTACAAACATATTTATTTATTGTTTGTAAATAAAAAAACATGGGATGTGTTTTTAATTACATTTGTGATTTTTTGACAAGCCCTGCTATATTTTTAAATATATAGCCCATACAATAAATCTACCATTAGTATTTACAACATTTACAACATCTTGGTTTGTGTCAAAAGGACAAAATGATGTCTTTACTGAAACGTAAGCCCTGCAGTTTACATGGTTTAAGTATTGTTACGAATAGATCAAAGTGATAATAGGGGTTGCACTATTTAAGAAGATATTTATGAAATTACCAATATTGTATTAAATCTATCATAAAAGCTAACATAATTCAATAAGCATGTACAGTCAGTTGTTAAAATGTTGAAAAGCCGTTCATGAATATCACGTGTTATAACACCTTAGGCATATTCGGAAGTTCTTTTGTGCAATCGGGGCAAATTCAATAATTTGATCCCTTGTATGTGAGCAGCTATTTTGGAAACTATATCAAAACAACATACCATATAATCAGAGCAAACAAAATAATATAAATTAGGGCCACATGTTTGATTATTATGCTTGCAAACATTTGCGAATGACGTCATTTTGAATGACAGTTGCCCGCGAACCAGGATTCAAATTATTATTCATAAAATTATTTACTCATATAGGCGTTTATTTCAAATTCATAGCTTAACATTTGTCAAGGCAGTTCTAAATCTTTTTAGTTGTTGTCTAGTTAGCGGAATATCAACATTACCAAAACTAAATTCATCGTTGGTTGCAAGAATTAATTAATAATTTGCTCATGTTATATTTTTTTGGTTTATAAGCTGTTATCGTGGCACGAGTAGTTTCATCAATAATATAGATGTAGATCAGGTGTCTTGGATCATTTTAGATGGAACAAAAAAGTGTCCTCATCACAATTAAGACCCAGGACCTCATTCAATTCAATAGTTTAATTTCCTCCAACTCAACACATTTTAAATCACTGTAAGACATTACATGCTGTTTAGCACCCGGGATAGCGCCGGTTTAGTTTTATCTCAAAAATGGCCGCTATTCCAACGGGATTTATGTCCAAAAGGCTAACCGGCGTAAGAAATTTGACAGTCCCGAATAAATACGAGTCCTAAATGTAGCTCTCACAAACTCACACATAATAAACCGCAACCCTTGCCTTGTAAACGAGGCTAAGAAACTACTGATGCGTGCAGTATAAAACACGTCGGTTTACTCGGCTTATATCGAGGGTTGAGCGCGAGAAGGCCGTAACTCAATTTTTGCCAAATGGATATGTTGGTACAAAAAATAATCCATATCCTAGATTTTCAGAACCAAAGAGATAACTCATAAACACTCTTAATTTGACTAGAATTAGAGTTATAAGTTAGGTGGTTCAGTGTATTGTAATGATTCCCAAATATTTGAAAGTCGAAGATCTCAAAATAGCATTTCTTGAGTTACGGCCTTCTGGCTCTCAGCCCTCGATACAGGCCTACATGTAGGTCTCTACTCGCAAACTCATGATTCCAGCTCAAATCGGAACGACATTTTAACAACACGTGCTGCAATATATGTGTCGAATCAAGATGGTGAATGACGATTAAGCCTGTTTCAGAAGTACATGTATAATATAAATATTTCAGTTGACATATATTTCAGAGTAAGGCACATTTCAGATTATGACGCAGGAAATATTTTTCGGTACTAATATATTCGGGGCATCTCATCTACTTGTATTTTATTATACTTATTTACCAAGAATAACTAGAAAAGCTTGGATTAGAGAGCACACTACATTGTATTGCTATAGCGTGGTCGTTTACAGGATACTTGTAGTGCAAACTGAAGTTTCACGTTATGGATATTTCCCAGGTCACCATAAGCACTGCCTACTATTGTTTGTGTTGTCCCGAATTAGAACTGATATTAACACGTATGCCGTTTACTGAAATAAATGGAAATGAAATTAACACGGTTAGCAAACGTCAATCAAAAGATAACTTATTGCCACTGATACAAAATGTAATATTGGGCCTAACAATCTTTCCGAATCAGGAGATTGCTTGTAAGAAAGTAATTTTTCTGCAAGAGACAAGTTTCGTATTTTTATCGAAAAAGGTACTTCTTTCGGACATTTTATATTCACATAAAATTAGGTCACAGCCCGGATCACAGTTATGGGGACAATTAGAGCAAATATCGCATACACATAACTCGTCGCCAAATACGAGCCACATAACTCTTCGCCCAAATATGACCATACGACACATGGTATTAGTAGTGTAATTTTCCTGCAACAGACAAATTTCGTATTTTTTCGGACATTTTATCTTCACATAAAATTAGGTCACAGCCCGGATCACAGTTATGGGGACAATTAGAGAAAAGATCACATACACATAACTCGTCACCAAATATGAGCCACATAACTCGTCGCCAAATATGAACATACGACACATGGTAAAAATGATGGTATAAGTAGTGAAAACCCAGCCCTGATTGACTTGGATATTCTTGTTCATAAAACTTGAAATCTAAAAACGTAGGGTTAATAGTTATCACATTGAGTAAATAATGTTGATGTATATAATATATGATTATTAAATTATATTTAAAAGTTTGGTAAATTAATGACCCATTTTCAAAGCCATTTTTTGGTTTGTATGGGTCTAAAATGCTCAATGTTGCTGTTTTTACAGACAATTTAGCAACATCTGTCAAATAATTATATAGAAAATTATGAGTCTTCGGTAAACGTATATGCCCCCCCCCCCCCGAAAATTGGTAAATGTAGGTGTCAGTTTTTCATTTTGCTGGCTGCACATCCCTGCCAAAAAGTATCTGAGTACCTCCCCCACCACACACCCCTTGGGATCAGACCCTTAGGTCAGAAGAAAAAGATCATAATATTGGTTCCAGTGTAAACCTCCTACCTTTTTCGTTGTTAGTCATCAGTGTGAGGCTCTGGTGTCAATATTGCTCCCGTTACAGCGTTGTCATCGAACAAGTATCGTGCATGTGCCCTTGCGTTTTGTCCAAGAGTCAGAGATCTTAAAGCGGAGGTTATGCTCATCACGCCTGGAGACATTCTGTTTACAGAAATGATATTAATGAGATCATTAATATAATATATAGTATCTTTATGAATTATTATATGCATAATGTTACCATTTTATTTCAGATTTCTGACTTTTAATCCGGTCTACGAGTACGACCATTAGGCAATTCATCGGTACCAAATTGAAAAGTTAGAATTCTCGCATTATCCGATAAATCAATTGATCAAAGTCATCAGTATCTTCATTTATATTCATAAAACGTAATACAATTAATCTGTTTTTGGAAGAACGCGTAATTTGCTTCAATATTGTCGTTTTCATCATACAACTCCCCGTGATTTAATCGAACAGCCCGCTATAAGTAAAACATACTTGAATTAGCACGCAAGTAAAGTGATTTGTGCGCCGGGAAACACGCACTAACGTGGTGAGGTGGAAGTAAAGTCATTGACGCGAGCACTTTTGAAAGTGCTCACATTTGTGAAAAGGCAACAATCCTTTTAAGTGAGCCATAAATCATACAATATACATGTAGGAATATAATTACTTTAATTATTTTAAACACTTACTATAACGTGGGCTGTTTATGTCCTTATACACCAAACTATGAATCGTATAATATTCTATAGGACTACTTTCTAATTACGTCGTTGGTCTGTCTTGCTCACCTGAAATTGTCTGCCCTAAATTGTTTGTAATTTGGAGGTTCACATTCTTCGACGGGAATCCTATAAAACAGTAAATTCAACATGTTATTATTATATATTTTATCGACATATTTTCATTATCTTAGAGCCTGTTAATTTTAAGAATAAGGATTAATAGATGTTCTATTATCGAAACATTTGGGATGAAGTATTCCTATAAAATAATACAATTATGTATTTCTAAAATAGATTTAACAGGTTTTCATTTTGTGATTTTTACATAATAAAATACTTGAAGCTATTGATAAAACGGTCAATTAAATTTCACCAATACAAAGCATTTAATATCATCTGAAAGGAGAAATTAATGTGATCACTCTCTAACACAAAATCGCCAAAGATATAATTATAAACTGTAATACGAATTTCTCATAACATCAGTTTTGAAGTTGAAGGGCCGTGTGAAATGCGTGGGGTGTTGGTGTAGGGGGGGGGGGGGGGGGGGTGCGTCAGCCCCGCTTTTTACACGGGGTGTATGGAGGGGATGTGCCCCTGAGAAGCTGGATTCGTTTTATTCGTTGAATTCTTTCACAAAAAATTAGAGATAAGCTCCCAAAACATTAATAATTAACATTAATTAACACTAATCATACACTTATGCATAATATTCGGGATGGGTGATTGCATAGGCCATCCACCCTAGTATTTGGGGATAAATCTTTTATCCCCTGATTATACGCCTGTACCCAGCACCGTCTGCCCGCTTGATAGTACTGTTAGTGCGCCCCCAATTTACAGTTAAAAGTTATATTTCAACAATGAGGGCGCCCATAATAACCAAATGGAATACAGACGACGATGGCCACGCGAATCCTACATTTTGAACTCGTATTGGAACAACACGTAATCGCGAATGTTAATCTTATCATTTTGAAAAATTCATTATAATTAGAAGATTTTTTTACCAATCCAAAACCGTTGGAGTGGGCTAACCAATTCCATTGTAAATGCTATTTTTAAATTATTTTCATCGTTAACCGGGCGATGACTGGTTAAAATATTTCAAAATGGTGCAATCCCGTTGCCTGCCATATTGGAACGATGAAATCGCGAGGCCATCGTCGTCTTATGAAATAGCAGACGATGCCGAACACGGGCGTATTCACGAATATTCAGGTTAAAATATGCGAACGAGGTTAGTCCAGTGGCGTAGCTAGGATTTTTTTCAGGGGGGGCAAGATTTCTGAAATTTTCGTTGCCCCAAATTTTTTTCCAGTCACCAACTCGTGATTTTCACGTAAGTGGGGGGGGGGGGGGGGGGGGGGGGGGATAATCGCATAATACATGTACTATATGTACAATTTTGCCTTATATTTGACTATTTGGACTGACTATGCCCACACATAACCTGACCCGCATGCAATCTCGGTCTTTTATCATTTTGTTCCCTATTTTCTTTTTTTTCCCTTATTAATTTTTTTAAGAAGGGTGGGGTGGGGGGGGGGGGGGGGCGGGGGGCACAAATTGTTTTTTTGGGCGGGGCACAAATGGGTTTTTTTTCGTCAGGGGCTACGCCACTGCTGTAATGCCATGCCCTGGACATAATAGACAGCACCGCCTTAACACGCTAGGCTTCCATAGACGGCGTAGCGCATACAGTTTAGTTAATTGAAAGATGTCAAGAATTTTGACGAATCCCATCCGCGTTCTCCGCTGCCGTCTCGTAATCGGAATTCGGATGAGGTGCTTCTTTCTTTTTTTCTTCAAAGTAGCTCAAAGTCAACAGGTGCCTGGAGGCCTCTTGTATATGATGACAAAGAGAGTCCAGAGAATGGTATTATCGATGGGTTTGTTTTTAGCTTAATGGGTGGTCAATGTCATTACCATTCGACCTTTAGAAGAACTTTATGATTAATGAACTTACTCAAATCCTGGACCCTGCTCTAATCAGCACTTCTTATACAATGGGTAACAGGTTTTCATTGGCATATCGTTATATCAAAGATTTTTGGTTATATTAACAACGCTATACACATATATTTTGGATAACGCTGCAGTTATCACTTTTAATCCATAATAAAATAAAGAGCTAAATGGGATAAAAGTAACCTACACATGGTGGACACCTGTTCAGTCAAATTGGATTTTTCACAGTGCGATATATAACAAACACCTTACTATATAATGTACATGATATACATTGTGCTTTCAGATTAAGCTTTACGTATCCTGCATTGCGTATTATCTCCCCTTCTTAAACTCTCGTCCTCGCTTCGGGGTCTCCTGTTTTAAAAGTCAATATTCTGCTTGTAATCCGTAGATTGTGGTATAGATTGAGCACGCACTTTAATAACCGCTGCCTAAGGATTGCGTGTTGACTTTCTTAAATGCGCGCAGCTTTTAAGTACTTAACATTGCGTATTGTTGCAAAACAGGAGCTGTTAAGGTTTTTAAAGCAAACAGTACGAGTTGTTCTCTAACTTATTGTTCTGTACAAGTACCCCGGGCCATTAAACCAAACGCATGATATCACATACCTAGTGTGGTTAAGACGTCTAAATTGTCTTTTTGCTTATATTATACACTACACATGATAAACAAATTGCACGAGCGACTGATTTAGACTGATCAACGGGTTATCCCTGGTATATATTAATAGAGACACAAACCTATAAAATTGATGTATGTTTGCATTGTGCTTATTTATACAATGACCAACCATACCAATACGGCATAAATTCATTGAACTGTCAAACCGCCAACATGATAGTGAATGGTGAACGTCTCTTTATTTTTTCGGTAACAAACAGCCAGTCACTTGAACTTGCAAGGTGTGATTAACGCACCAAAATGCAATGACACAATAGGATTAAGGTCAACAAACTCCTGCAAATGAATTGGTCTAATTTGATCAGGGTTTTTCGCAATATATCAATGTCGGGATTACGCCTCTTACGTTTTAATCGGTGATTTATTACAGCCTGCACTTGTATTTGTCTCAAAATGGCGCGGAATAAAAAGGCACATTTCTGAGTATGAAAAGGCCTTTGATAGTTTTATTGTAAATGCAGAGAGTGCAGGAATGCCTTCAATTATTACCCTTTTACGTGCAACTGTTACAAGACAATAATGTATTTAAAAACTCCCCTAGGATAGTTGTCGGAGATCTCTCCACCAAATCGCGTTAACAATTAGTCCCTATAGTGTGGCGGTCTGGCGGATTAATAATCGCACTACACTTTATTATGATCTTGGCGTTCAAATAGTTGTTCGTATCGAACTGAATTCAGTTATATCAAAGCTTATAAAACAAATAATAGAAAACATTGTGCTTTATCTGACAAATCTGACGGGGTTGTCTTGAAATTGTGAAAATATGCTACCGTTCCCTCCCTAGTATGGTGCAACAGGGAATGGTAGAGCGATTGTGTAAATGTAAAGCACCACCCGGTAACTCCTTCCATTTATATAAGTCAGATTTATAATTAATCAAACCATTAAGGACCAGAATTCTAAAAAAGGTCGGCATTTACATCGTTCACACCTACTAGCATTCATTCCTTCGTTCTGTTTTCTATATCTGATATTCAGGGGATAAAGAGACCCACTAACTACTGACGTCTTCTCATCAAAGATTATTCGATTAAAAAATCACCAGACTTTAATTAGGCCTACAATGATTCCAACCAGATAATAATGAATATTTACTTTACTTATTTTCAGCTCGAGTCTTGAGAGCAGCACGCCTCCATCCCCAGACCATATGAGAATGGGCAGTTCTTCTGGGACGCCTCCTCCACGCACACACAATGGGCGACAAAGAATTCGACCGTTTCTTATCTCCTACATCGAGTCTGGCCGAGTCAAAGGTCTTGAATGGATGAACAAGGAGAAAACACTCACCATGGAAACACGCAGGAAAACAAGACTACAACCCAGAAGAAGATTCGAAAATATTTAAGGTAATGTCAAGCTTATTAATCAACACTCATGTTATGTATCAGAAGGAGGAAATTCAATGATGAATCGGCGTACAGGTTATTCGACCGATTTTGTAGCATTTGTCTAGTACCCACTACCCAGGTATATTTCCATCACGCAACAGTTTTAGGTAAACAGGGTCCTACACAACATGTGCTGATAGGCATGCCTATCGCACTTATAAGGCAATACAAATTGATTCCTAACACACGTATTGTGTACATTTCAAATCAAAACCATGTTAGTTCTAGAACAATAGGTTAGCATAAATAATTGAATACAAAAACACGTAAGCATCTACACTACTGGTACGCTTTTACACTATTTGCACACGTCGAACGCGCGGCTGTTTGTGTGTTACATGTTCCAAGAACTTTCATTATCTGCTATTAAATCAGAACATTCTATATTATATCTTTTTACATTCTACACACACTGGTTCAATGATGATTTGATTCACATATATGTTGGTACATGTACAAAATTGTGACAAGATTGGTTATAATGTAATGCAACTGTTTGTTGTCTACATTATAAGTGCTACGAATTATGTATTGTTTGTATGTTTGTTTAACATGGTATATGTTCTCGATAGCTTTCAATATAGCGTACGATTTTGTGTTGCCAGCTATTCCTTCAACAAATTGTCTGACAACAGGGTTTCTCTGTGCCACCCATTCACTAACATCAATTGCATTTACTTTGCTTATGTCTTTATAATTGTTAATGATGCTCTTAATATCCTGGTTCACATTTGCAAGTTGAGAATGTGCAATCATACCAGCAAGTTCGGCCAGCTGGTTCTGGTTGAGTTGTAGAACTTGATCTTTCAGTATATCAAAGGCATTGTTTTTGGGCGTACCATCAATTATATCATCATCATTGTTTTCAGGTTCATTATCCGCAATCTCATCATCACTATCACTAGTATAAGTATTATCAGCATGATCAGTATCAGCATTACTTGCCTCTACTCCTAGTACATCTCGCTCAAGTCTTTCCTTACACTGAAGGCAAATTCTTTGTTTTCTGGGTGCCGCCCTTGTCCTGGATGGTTTGTGGTGTGATCTTTTGAGTTCATTACCGAGACCGAACAAATAATTCTTTAATTCCAAATCTAACCTACGTACGAGAATAAGCTTACCACTATCGTGACCCCATTCGTTATGCTTTACGTTAAAACAATTGACCTTAAATTTGCCACGTTGCGACATTTTGAAAGGCAGCACATCGCTGGAAAGAAGACTACGTCATGTACGTGTGCATGTACAGGAGAAAATTCGTAGAAAAAACCTCAAAGAAAAGGAACAATTGTAGAAAAATGCCCCGATAAGAATTAAAGTGCCACGGCATAAATCTGCTTAATAAGTTCATCTTCCGGGACAAATCAAAATAGTCTCGTCCCTTACTAATATAGTGTCGTCCAGAAGTCCCTGAAAAAAGTGCATTTTTGTACTCATAGACATAACACGTACTGCGCAGGTACGGCAAAAGTGACGAGGTGATCTAAATATAATTAACATATCGCGATTTCCAGATCTGGATATCAGTTGCCACATTGGAAATATTTCCAGATTTGGTCATTTGCCCGGACTGTTTAACAATACAAGTCTGTCCTTCGTTGTGCGCTTATAAAAATGATAGCGTTGTCTTTCCATATTAAACCATCCGTGAAAGTCATCTAACCCATTGTATTGCCTGTATGGGCAAGCGTTCGTCTGTAAACAAACAAAAATCACACCCGCCCACAGTCTCATGTTAGATGGTTAGTTCCATTATACTGTCACATGAATGCTTGTTAGTGAAATATCGCCGAAAGATTTGCTTTTTATGAAATCGCTCGTGTAAAGCAGTTTCGTATGGTTGTGTCTAGAAACTACATGTAAGTGTACGTTTGACTGATCAGATTAGCGATTCTTCCACCAGGTTGTTCGCGTTCGTAGTTGCAGCTGCAGAACAGACTATAATGGATATTCTTCAGGGTGTACATGATCATAAAAGCTCTGACTGAAAAAAGCTGCCAATTCCTCGAATTTGTACAATCCTGAGAACTGATTTCCCGAAGGAGGGTCTGGGGTTTCCAAGAAATGGCGCATATTATTGCTTTCGGGACTATTTCTACAGTTAAATTGTGTTAATAATACGGATTACGGATCTTGTTTGCGAACAATCATTTACTACGCCAGCTGCAACTCTGCTGCGAAAAACATTTTACCATGGTTATCCGCAATATTATCATTATTGCAAAGTACATAATCGGATCAGACACCCCGGGGCGTGGTTAAGACTTTCATCGCCCTCTAATCGCCCTAATTTAACATGAATGTGCTTAATGGCTTTCCTACACTTCTTGACAATTCTATTATGGCAAATGCAGATGGATTTTTCCAACGCAAAGTAGGAGATCGTGTGAAATAACATTCACAGTGCGTGATGTCATTGGATACATTGTATGCAAATAATCAATTGAGAATAGTTGAAGCAAATAATATGATGAACTCATTCTAAATAGCTGGGTGTTTTTATAGATTATGTGTGGGTTAATTTAGTATGATTTTGTGATTTTGTCTTCCAATTTGCATGTTTGGTACTGCTGTGTCTGTATTTGAATCAGTAGTCAATTACGGGTGCTCTTTGAGTCTGTAAAATGATCCTAGAGGTTAAGACCAAAGCTAAATTTTAAACAAAGTGAGTAAATAATGTCTTGCGAGGGTATTGAGGCCAATCAGGAAGACTTAGGAACCGACGATTTCTGGGGGAAAAGGATTTGTCTTTGTGCATTTCTTTGTGCATTTTAAACTAACACTTCTCCGTAGTGATTAATGTTAAAAGGCAGGATTATTTTAAAATTATACAATCCTACATTTACAGAATCAACTATTGTAGATTCTGTAAATTTGAAACAGCACATTCTGAACAAAATTAGACACTTGGCAATATTGTAACATCAACCCATCTACCATATGATAATTCGTATATTGTCCTTAATCATTCCAGCTTTGGTCATCTAACACCGGAAAATACAAGGAGGGTATCCACGTTCCCGAACCAGCTGTTTGGAAGACGCGCCTTCGCACCGCACTTAACAAGTTACCAGACATTGAAGAGATACAAGACACAACTGGACATCCCAGAACCCTACAGAGTCTACAAACTACATCCAAAGAAACGTGATTTTTTTGTAATAATTATAGTTATTAGAACTTTGTACGGTCACTTTGTCAACTCGTGGAAGAAAACATTCATGGATCCGACGTACTTAAATGTTACAAAGCACTAAATATTTTGAATGTGTACATGTATATGTATCCGTTGTATGTTCTAAATTATTGCAAACAAAAGTTCAATCATTATTAGATGCAACAAACTAAAATTAAGTCTAGAACCACGAAATTTGTGGCTGAATAACAAGAAATTGGGTTCAATTCTCGGTCAATGGAAACAAATTGCCTGCCTCAAATCAACATATTCAAGAAAGAGCAGAACAGAAATGACTTAAATACAGATATACCTGACTCAACCGACTTACCATTTCAATGATGAAGAAATTAAGTCGAGGACAAGAAGTTGTAAATTCGTTTAATTATTTATACAAAAATGTAGATTCACACACTATATCGTCTGGGGATTTTATAGGTCAAGTCGGCAGAGGTCCACTAGCTAATTCCATGTCCAGACCTTCAAATTAGTATTAGTTCCCTCCATGATATCAATATTACAACGATATATTCTCAAGCTTTTTCGCTGTCGACCACCATGCCGCGAAGCAGACGACCACATTGTGTAATTTCGCGCCATGACAACAAACTTTTTTTGAGCACCCGGCCCACTCATGACGTCACGACTTACGATATAACACACCGTACTCCCTCTACGTCATGTACAATAATGAATCATAGTAGTGTTTGTATCTCGAAGTGAAATATGATATGAAATATGGTATAAATGAAGTGATGCCATTTTTAGCACCAAGGGTGACCACAACCTAGGGTCAAACAAATTCGCACGGTCAAAAAAAAATCGCATAATACATGTATATACTATACAGGGTGAGTCCAAAAAAAGGTTACCCTAATTGAAAAAATAAAAAATAAAAAATTCTGACCACAAAATCAAGGCAAACAAAACTTTAAATGATTGCGCCATTTCTTTGATATCATATGGAAGAAGAAAAAAAAGCTATTTGATGATACCGTTAAATAAATATGACTATTTCTGTACAGGAGCTGTTTTTTCACCAAAAACACGGTTTTTAATTTCAAGCTTAACGAGCTTAATAATGTGTACTAGGATTATGATGTAAAGCATTACACATCTTGTTTATTAAAAGAATTAAGTAGACAATAGACTTGTTCAAAATTGTCTCCTAATAGATTAAAACATGAAATATGGATTAAATCGTATCACCACTGTCAGTTGCTTTGGATGGTTGCACTGAGGGACAATAGACAGCTTTAAGGCCTATTTATGACACAATTACCACACTTTAATCATTTCATAACAAAGGAATTGATCCTTTAGCTGTCGGTATTGTAATTTTTTAATTGTCTTCGGACGTTAAATTGGTCACTTTAATTCAAAACAGCGTAAAATAAGTTTCCCTCAACCAATCTAAACCAGATAAAATTCATATTAAAGCTAATTGATTTGTCTTTATACCGTAGTAAATTGTTTTGAAAACAAACGAATACTTTTTCTAAAAAAATCCCTGAAGTTGAGTAAACTTTTTTTTGACTCACCCTGTATGTACAATTTTGCCTTATATTTGACTATTTGGACTGACTATGCCCACACATAACCTGTACCCCGCACGCAATCTCGGTCTTTTATCATTTTGTTCCCTATTTTCTTTTTTTTTCCCTTATTAATTTTTTTAAGAAGGGTGGGGGCGGGGGCGGGGGCAAAAATGGGTTTTGGGGGTGGGGGCACAAATGGGTTTTTTCCGTCAGGGGGCATTTGCCCCCCCCCCCCCTCCCCCCCCCCCCCCTCCCCCCATGAGCTACGCCACTGGAGGTTACGTGAATAATTGAATGGGACGAACGCGTAACAACGGATTAAATTTTAAAAATGATACTGACACTGGAGTTGGTTATCCAACTCCAGCGGTTTTAGGATGAAATACTTTACTTTCAACGTGTGATGAATTTTATGGGGTCATATAACCAAAATCCATTGCCTTACATTGAAACCAACGGAAATTCAAAATTGACGGCCGTTCGAGTCCACCATCGTCTGTGAAATAGTAACCAGATGACGATGGATAAATTTTTGATCAAATCTTTCGGAAAAAGGTTTACACTTAATCGCAGATGATTAATAGCCTATCACGTGTACTGTTAAAACTAAATTTGCCTAATCTATCATAAAACCTTTATAAATTGAAAATCATCCAAACTCTCACAACGTATCATCGATGTGTTTCTGTGTTTCGATTCAATACGTATATTTTAATGATTACACAAAATAGGCCTAAACAGGTGAAATACTCCCATCCCTTGAAGATTAGGCCTACTGTTAAAACTAAATTAGCATATATCGTCAAACCGTTGTAAATGGAAGATTACCTCAACTCTCACTAGGTATTATCGATGTATTTATGTGTTTAACGTCAACATCTTGTATTTTCTATTATGTGCATCACACTTCTCAAACTAACACCGAGGGATATTCGTGACATTTATTTTACAGCTAAGTTAATTCAGATTTATAGATCTGAAGAGCTTATTATGCAAAAGTATATTAGATAATAGTATCAACATTTACGCGTGTTGTATTTGAAGTTCGTATCTCATTCCGTTACGGAGATATTATAACTGTTCGGATATTTTCGGTATTTTCCGTATTTGAATTGGACTTATATCGTTTGTACACGGATAAACAGTTCATGGCAGGTACTGTTGTGACAATTTATTTTCGAAATATTTGACACGTATCAGAAATTTGAAACGTGCATTTTTCCGTTAAACATGTTAAATGTGCTCCTGAATAAATTGACACTTCGTTCAAAAAATTGATTGGATAATTTTGAGGAAGCTATGAATATTTGATTGACACAATATAACGTAACAATTACTATTTATAAGGCGCTATTCCATAAACCATAGAGCATTTGACAAAGAATTCAGAATAGTATGCATAAAGGTGAGTCTTAGATAGATTTAGAGATGAATTTAGTACACTGTCACCCTCGTCCTCCTAAGGGGGAGGAGGGGGATGGTACTATCTCCTAAGAATGTTTGCTGTCCTTACCCCCCCCCCCCCCCCCCCACCCCGCGCTCGCTACACTGACATGGTCACAAAGGGCCGTTTTAACACCGTATACGTGCATGTACGTTTGCAATATCTATAGTGATGTGCGTGTCTAGATCTATCATGTATTGCACAATCCGTAGAAAAAGTACATGCTAAGGTCGAGATACATTGGGAAAGCCCCGCAAATATCTAGATCATCTATTTATAACCATACTGCGCAATGGCAATTATGTACAAAAGCATTAGCTTAGACGGTAAATATATAAGAGACGCTGTCAGGTCAGGTCACTACAGTTTGAATATAAACATCAACAAGGAAATTGCTATACCTGTATTATGATGCGGGGGGGGGGGGGGGGGGAAGTAGCGATGTGGTCTTCCCAAAACCGGCAAAATGTATTGCATGTTACAAGTCGCAAATGTACCGACGGAACCTCTGAAAAAGGTAAAGTGGTACACAAAAAAGGACTATTGTCAAATGTTACGGGGGCGGGGTTACCTCCGCCCCTCCCCCTGTATCCGCCACTGTAGGGGATCTCTTTTACATCCCTTGCGCTCATGTTGACGAAAAAATAATAAAGGTACCACTTAACTCGGGGGTAGTGTAAAAACCGTCAAAGTCCGACGGTGGGGGGGGGGGGGGGGGGGGGGGGGGTGATTGTCTTACAATTGATAAAAATCCCCAATTTTGAAAAAAGATATCTTGATTGTATGTTAGCAACATCATGTCCCTCAAAACCGAGTAAAATTCCGATATTTGGAACTTTTTTGCAAACAAATCAAATGTGGCCTATACTTCACTGTACAGACGAATACAACATGATTTTGTAACGGGATGGGAGGGATATTTGTACTAGTTTTAGTATGTATGAAAGAGGAGACCTGTAACTATATCAAGGTACCAATATCAGCGTACACCGCGCCTCGGTCCGCCCCCCCCCCCCCCCCCCTCCCAATGAGAAATAGCCATTCTTTGTAATTAAATAGTATAATGATTAAATGATTCTAATTCTTACCTCAAAGTTGTATCCTCTTCCACTTTGGATCGTTTTGCTAGTGGTGGGGGTGGTACATGTAGGATGTCTTTATTGTCTTCCACTCTGGCTCGTTTTGCAGGTGGTTTGCCATCATTGCCATTCTGTAGAAGACAACATAATAATATCACAACATAATATAATGTCGCTTGCAAGTAAAGGCCAACAGCCGATTGAATTTTTCATCCACGTCTCGATACACGACATTGAATGGGTTTGGTTTTTCATTCATTACTTCATGAATAATCGCTATAGCTGCGTACTCAGTACGTTCCAATCAAATTAATCGGTCAGTCGACGACATTATGGACTTGCTGGAGTTCGTACTCACCACCACATACATGACTTTTCGCGGCCAAATTTACAACCAGAAATTCGGTACAGCGATGGGGAACACGGTATCTCTGATTATTGCTAACATTGTTATGAAGCATCTCGAACAACAAGCTATTGCTACGGCTCCTTTAGAATGCAAACTACGGTTTTTCAAACGGTATGTTGATGATATTCTTGAGGTCGTCACCCGCGGCACGGAAGAACAATTGACAAAGCACCTCAACAATGTTGACGACACTGGCATTCTAAAATTTCCTTATGAATGTGAACAAGATGGTAAAATACCATTCTTAGACACCCTCAATGTCAGAAAACCGGACGGTAGAGTAAATGTATTAATATACCGGAAACCGACCCACATGAACCAGTATTTGAACTGTCAATCAGCTCACCCTCTTTATCACAAACTCGGAGTCATAAGAACATTATTAGACCGGAATGAAAAAGTTGAGAAGAAGAGACCATCAAATCAGCGCTTAAAACGTGTGGCTACCCGGAGTGGTCCTTTAACAATGTCAATAAACAAATGTCCAAGCCAAAAGTGAGACCCAAAGTCAACAAAAAGACGACTGACACAGACAAAAGAATTGGTCACCTTCGTCACCCTCTAATACACACAAGGTGTCACTGAACCGGTTCAGCGCATACTAAGGAAACGCAATATCAGTACAGCAGTCAAACCTCACACCAGCCTTAAGAAAATCATTGTCCACCCCAAAGACAAGCTTGACAGCGATGATAAGGCGGACGTTGTGTACGAAATCCCCCGTTCCAATTGCAAGAAAACTTACATTGGCGAAACAGGTAGAAAGCTCGGCACGAGAAAGAAAGAACACAAACCTGAAAATGCTAAAACGAGCACTCACAATTACACTCGGTTCCCGAGAAAGCAATCCCAGAGTGCATGTTGACATCCTCGGTAGCGGAACACGCAGTCAAAGAGAATCATGTCATCAAATGGGAGGAGTCAAAGATAATAACCAGAGACGAAACAAGAAACACCAGATGGATTCGCGAATCTATTTGGATCAGGAGGAGAGGCGGCACCAACCATCAAAAGCACCTTATGAATGGCGACGAGAGGGCTACCAACTAAATCATCTTTATGACTCAGTGATCCAGAGTGCGTCATTATCTACATCTGATGACGTCATCAAGAATTCCTGATGAAACTATTTCATGATGTGGCTTTTCATTTCAAATGTTTCCTCCCAAATCCGGGGCAGGTTCTAATTCATACATCTCGTATGGTCGTTTAAGACCTCGAGGAAATCAAATATCTTGAAATCAGAAAGCAGATTTTGGAAGGCGCAATTTCACGGTACAAACATCAATTCTCTGAGGTTGTGATGTCATCACTAGTCCTGTCCCCGAGTTTTCGCTCCCAATCCTCCTCAAAAGTGACCTTGACTACTACTAAGGTCAACCCTCCATTATTATATGATACGTAACATCACCATAATAATTATAGAAATGCTACTGAAAAATTTCTAAAAGCTGATAAGATAAGAGCGCACAATTTTTTGATGCACGATATGTATATGCGCTATACAGACTGTAACAAAAAAGTTATACAATCTCAATTTTATTTTTAATTTAATGTTAAAGTCATGCAATGTCAAAATCTTTTACACTCTGTGTTAAGTTCCGTTTTGGCTATCCAGAATCATTTTATTTGGTCTTTTTAACTACTTGCGTTCATAACAATTATGACTAATCTACTATAAAGTCCTCTAGAAATCGGGCTGGGCCACTTTCACACTATCATACAATCTCTTGTAAAAATTAAATGGTTACGGTATCATGCAAGGAACATTAAAGAGAACAATATAATTATTTTTTAAAATTAAAATAATATTTGTAAATACCTAACCTTCTTTGTAATACGTTTAACCACTTGAAATGAACCATTGTTGTCTAACAAGAGCGCTCTACTGCTATGTTCCTGGTTCGAACCCATTCATATTCATCCTAGTGGTTTTACCATTGATTAAACCAAAGTGGCCCAGGTGATTTCATGACTACTTTGGACAATTGATTATATCTCTGCTTACCGACAATCGATTATCATGAAACAAAGCTTATTCGAAAGCTAAGAAAATTTCCCTTGCACGCCATTAAAACTTAAAACAGAAATTCTACGGGAGATATTTTTAATATTTTTTTCAAAACTGTATAACTTTTTGTTGTTGTTACAGCCTGTATACAGTATGTACGACGTAATTAATAGTAATAACAATTAGAACTTCAAAATATCATGAAGCCCACCCAGGTGCTTTTAATGATGATATTAGGGACAAGATAACATTGTTATTTGCATCAAGACTCCTACTTTCTTTAACCAAAGGTTTAAAGAACATGTATACACTCTGGATGTATACACATTTAACATACCAAAATCATTAAACCAATTATCACTTCTGCCAAGCAACATTTATAACGAATGTTTTGATACAATACAAATAACCATATAAATGGTATAAAAGGCTTTACGGCTACAACGTTTGAATACTTTACAGATTATCACAAATTGTCTTCATATTCAAGTAGTAAAAGGAAAACAAACAAACAAACAAACAATCGAACAAGTAAGCAAGTACATTACATAAAGAAATAACTGCAGATATCATGTGTTTAAAATTGTAATGTCAATTGAACCAAAATGCTGAATAATGTATCGACTTATTAAATTAAAAATGTATCTTACCTTGCACAAAATTGTTAGTGGCGTTCGTTTATTTTTACAATCCATAGTAACTTTATCAAAGCCAAAGTTAAGTGGCTGTTTTATATACTAAACTGAGTAGCCAACTGTTGCAAACCAATCTACCACGGATCTGTGTTCCCTGGGCTTATGCATCGCATACGCGCGTAAGGTCTACTTTACACACGTAATGATAGAATAATGTACATATTATATTTATAGATATGAAGATGCAAAATGTACTTTGTACTGCTGCGTACTACTACAGCATAATTTCGCATTCCAATTTCAAAACAAAAAAAGATTCCAAATTCATCCTCGTGAACTATACACATTGAAAAAAGTATCGCACCACTGCTTTTTTTTGAAAAGTGCAAATGTGGGTTCGAATTTTGCCACCATGGTGTGATATTAAGGATCATTTGTTTGCGTAAGATGTCCAACAAAATGTTACCCAATAAAAGGGCCACATTTTAGTTAGTGACGTAATCGATGTAATGTTTTTCAAGGCCAAGGGGAAATGCATGTTTTTGTCCAAACGCATGCATGAAACAAGTTTGGGTATAACGCGATATTGAATAGACTTTAAAAACTTAAAATAGTCACTGTATTTGGCGCAAGATATGTTCCATTTAGACGTTATAGGCTACAATGCAGTGAATGAGTCCAAACATGCCCTTTTTTGGTTGCTCATAAATTCAGCATATACGAAGAGGTCACCGTTGATATTCTTTTGTTTATTTGACCTAGGTCAACACTTCCGCAATATTGCTTTTGTCATTTGAACTTATTTAAAATTTGACCTATTTTGACCTTTGCGTACGAAAAAGGGAGTTTTTTCATGTTTGAGGACAATCGGGCAACTTTTGAAATTTGACCCCAGATGACCTTTGACCTTGGAGGACTTGAATGTGTTACCAAGGATTACAACTATAAAGATTAATGATCGGACTTCTCAATATCGCGTTATACCCAAACTCGTTTCAGGCATTTTCCCCTTGGCCTTGAAAAACATTACATCGATTACGTCACAAACTCAAATGTGGCCCTTTTATTGCATAACATTTTGCTGGACAGCTTTCGCAAACAAATGATCCTTAATATCCCACCACGGTGGCAAAATTCGAGGCCACATTTGCACTTTTCAACAAGCGGTGCGATACTTTTTTAATGTGTATAGGTGCATTTGTGAATAATCAATAAAATAATAATTTGATTTACTTTCAATGATGAAATCGGGGACAAAAAATGTGATATTAACAGCAGTTGATGTTTGATGTGTTTCCGTACTTTACCGTCTTAGACTTAAACCACAACACAACATACAACAATTAACCAATAATATATACATTTAATACATTTTTTAAAAAAACCGGTGTACTTTTATTGATGATATTAAAGGAAGATGACCCTATCACATTTTCGTAACACAGAATTATTTCAAACATACGGAGATTTTCATATCATATGAAAGCTCGTATTATTCTCATCATCATACTGAAATTTGACGGCCTAAATCGGTATAATTACGGAGAAATCGATGAAATAACGTCGAATTAACGCGAATGGTGGTAACCACCGATAAAGTGTGTGTACTACTCAATGGGTACAGTTCACAACATCTTGTGCGTCTAAAATAAGAACCATTAGAGCTATGCAACTCAAACTTTGGAACACGACTTTTTTAAGGATGACCTTTCATGTAAATTAGAATAGAAAACTTCAAGTTAAAAATCGGAATGTGATCGGGTCATCTACCTTTAAGGACAACAAAACAGTATTTGCATCTAGACCCTCAGTAAGCCATAAAGCTTTTAAGAACTATATATTGATATCAATAATATAATAAATAACTGGTATAGAAACATCAAGATGGGAAAACATGATAAAGGATCAAACTAATGCAATTGTATCATGGTGATTAAGCACCCGCTAACACCACCCCACACAAAAACATTATACAACAACAAAAACAATTAATACACATTTCAATGATACAATGTTTATTTACCCTCAAATTGATATAATATTTTTGACTGACAAGTGTGCATTCTGTTGTCAATTATGCTTAATGCAAAATAAAAAATAGGCGGATTATTTTATGACTTATCTGTTAAAATATTGGATGTGACATTTGTTTTAAGTCTGTCTACAGTACAGTGTAGAAACGAACGGTCTAATTTACTTTTATTACATACTAAATATAAGTACATACCTTATCATAATCATAGCTCGACAGTGGTCTTTTGCTTGCCATAATATCCGATATTTGAAGCTAGAAATCAATAGGTAGTTTGATTTGTATCACAATCTGATGACCAGAGGGTGATCTTGATTTGTTCACATCAATGGGGCTCTTGTCGACTACTGCTCCTGTTGCATTATTGTGTACAACACAAATCTCGGGGTTGGCATAGCCAAATTAATCCTTAATCACATCCAGAAATGTTCTAACAGTGTCCATCTCAATTTAAGTTATGAAGATCAACTGTGATAATATATTATTACTAGTATTTCAAGGGCTAGTATTAGATTGTTCCCTGAAATTGTTTACGTACTACAATAGAAGCACAATTGTATTGTTTAAGATATTATGTTTCCAACTTCCAACTTCCACTCACGATTAATCCGCGAAGTATGACCCCTATAAGGTAATTACGACATACATACGCGCCGATGTAATAGTGTATGATAGTAGTTGTTATTATTGTTATTCATTCCCCGTGCACACTATAACTAGCCAGTATACTATCAGTAAATAAATCTACTAGGCTCGTACACCAATATTCATTACTTTACAATTTAAATACAGCAACAAAATGGTCATTACTTGTACAAGTATGAAGTAAAATAATATTAATCATGGGCATATTTAATTCACAAGAAAAAACATTATAGAGTCATCACAATTAGTATATAAAATATTAAAATAAATGTTGTTATAATTTAAAAAAACAGTGAGCAGAAGGTCAACCAATCTTGACCTCACAGCAGTGGTGAAGTCAAATCAATTTTACGACCACGCTCTTAATCCCTCCATCAATAGGTGCTAATTGGGTGGTGAATAGACACTTGAGTGGATCAATACTAACAGCCATATGGTGGGGAGTATAGTGAGGGTTCATTTTCAACATTTAAAACACACAATTTTGAGCTTAAAGTCGACTGAATCTAGAAAAAGTCGACCTATATGAGTAGCATAATCATAAAGAGGAGATATTTAACTTAATTTTGACTGACTCAGTTTTAAAATCGTACTACCAGTTAGCTCACAATAATTGGTTGAAAATTGGGGTCAATCGAGGTCACGAACATTTAGACAAAGCAGTCAGTAGAGGTGTGTCATTTTATTGCAAGTTGATTGGACAAACATTTGCCTGTACAAAATGATTTTTTCATTGACTAGTTACACGACCAATCGCTGTTTGGCTGCTCGGACGGCGTGGGGATTCCCCATCAATTATTTTGGTGGCTGGTTTCAGATTGTAGTAAGTAGTTTGCAGTTTGGGATTTGGGGTTCATTGTATATTATTGGGCTTCCTCCATAGGTTTTTAGGTGGAAATTGGGTTACATGTATTGTGGGTATTCTTAATAGTGTTTTTGATGCGAGTATGGATTTTAGTATTGATCCTACATTGTAAGGGCCAAAACAAGAAGTTAAAATACAACATTTTCAAATTGTATCTTTATTTGGTCGCTTTTCGTCTTATCATTTGTTGGGTATATATTAGCACACCTAAACTACATTAAAAAAAGCACACATCTGATTGTTGCTGTTTTTTTAATACTTTTGTGACTTAGCAGATCCGAGCAAATCACGGCTAGTCCCTTTTATTAGGGATTATTAAAATCAATAATGTGATTGGCTAACTGTATGTACATGATGTATCATGGGTGCGTCAAGGATTACACGGAAAGGGATGATCCTGGATATAATCATTGAAGATACTGCGTTTTTACTTTGGGAATTATACACATTTGTAGTTACTGCGTTTTTACTTTGGGAAGTACACAAATTTATGTAGATACTACATTTTCTGAAATTAAAAACAAATCTGTCATAATATGAAAACCCTACCCATTTATGAAAAAAAACCAAAATGCAGCTACTGCGTTTTTCCTTTAAGGGCATGTATTGTACTGTTTGCAGTTTTTGGTGTGTTTAGCCTTTTGTGTCGTAAACTGCGATCTTTTCAACGATACAGGGAAGTAATTGACGTGAATAGTGGACACTATTGGCTAGTCCTGCATGAAATAAAATAATTTTATTTATAATTTTAATTAAAAATCAGCTAAAGAAAGAAAATACTTTCTTTTAATTGAAAATAAACACAATTGAAATTAATTTTTAACAGTACTGGAGACATTTTTGTAACTTTCTTGCATACTGATTTTGAATAGTGGCACTTTTTCTGAAAACATCATTTTGGAAAATGTTGATTGTTTCGGAAGAAGTGAACATGCTATTGAAAGACACTTTTGATGGGTAGCCAAGCGTTCCCCATTTTCCTAAACTTTTCAATTTTTCAAAACGTACATTTGTGTGTGGAGTTATGCAAACAAACGTGATCGAATTTTAGGGGGACTTACTTTTTTCAACCCCTTTATATACCGATGCTTATATAGCGCTTTACACCGAAGTCCCTAAGCGCTCTACAAACAAAAAACAAAAACATTCGAAAAGCAAACAAATGTGTTTTAAGAGATGTCTTAAATTGGTTAACAGTCAGAGACTTTTTGACATGAAGAGGTAATTTATTCCAATGTTCAGCAGATGATTTGCAGAAAGACCGGTGTCCATATGAATCAGTAGAAACATAATTGAGTCTCATTAATTGAGTCTCATATTTCTATTACGTCACACAAACTAACGAGCAGGTGCGGCTTTCAATTTCAAATGTTTCCTCCCAAATCCAGGGGCAGGTTTTAATGTCTCCAGTAAATCAAATATCTTGAATTGCCCAATCAAAGAGCAAGACTTTGGTTATATAGGCACAATTTCACGGTACAAACATCGCTTGAATCCTGCCCCCGGTTTTTCACTCCCAATCCTCCTTAAAAGTGACATTAACTACCACTAAAGTCAACCCTAAATAATAGCCTATATGATACATACAAATCAACATAACAATTATAGAAATGCTACTGAAATAATGATAATAAACAGCCATTAAAAAGACGCATATCAAACCGCAAGGAAACACAATGCGCCACACAAAGATAAAACAAATACATAATGGAAGACGTTCATTTTTGGCCAAATTGAGATAAACATGATTTTAGGCAGCTTTAGGGGTAAGAAACATGGGAATATTACTGATTTTTAAATTTGAGACTTTTAAACATGTTTTTCATAGGGTCCAATTTAGCACTGTCAGCAATGTGAGTGCAAGAAGTATGTAAGTCCACTCATTATAGTGTTTCTAAAACATGAACCAAAGTAAATTATCAATGTCACTGCGCAAAACATGGATTTTTGTGCACTTAAAAGTCGACATATATTCCTGTCATTTTTCCTGTTTGTCTTCACTATCAGTACCCATGGTAAAAATGGGGCTAATTCACCCTCAATAACTTTGTAAACTTCACATGCATGTATCTCAAACTGTCAAATATGGACTTACGGACTTCTAGCGCTCACGTCTTCAAATCCATATTTTACAAAATTAAGAAAACAGCCATACGTAAATACAACCTAAAATGCTATCTTATCTTAAGAGGCAATAAAAGATAAGACTACCAACAAATGTGATGCGGTCTGTGAAAACCCGCCACATGTCGGGATTTTTCATATTGGAGATATTCATATCATGAGAAAGCTGAATCTGTGCTGATTACAGAACTGTTTTGATCATTTTTCTGCGACCACTACAAAAAAAGTTATGAGTGAATGATGATTGTGATGTCATAAAAAGCTACAAAACAAGAAATCATGAAAACAGGTCATAAAAGATACATAGTTCAATAGAATAATAGTATAAGGCTAATTAGAAAAGTGACTTAAAGTAAGGTTTTTGAAGGTCGAATTTCATAAAAGGTGATGACACAAAGTTTTCATTTTTTATTTTATTTTTATTTTCTATTTTACCCATAACCCCTATTTCACATTTTGCGACATCCGACGGGTTTTCACAGATCGCATCACAAATTGTTTTGATGCACGATGTGTATGTAATGCGCTATACATATTATATATGTACGACGTAATGATTAATTACAATTGATCGTTATGAGGAAGCCAGAGTTAACATAGGTAAGTTTGATGCTTATAAAGAATAGTATGCTTTTAATTATGATATATATTATATAGGGACAAGATAACATTGTTATTTGCATCAAGACTAGTATTTGCTTTAACCTACGGTTTAAAGAACTATTATACCTACTTGGTCTGATGTATACAAAATCATTAAACCAATTATCACTTCTGCGATTTATAGTATTTTACCTAACAACATTTATAACGAATGTTTTGATACAATACAAACAACCATATAAATGGTATAAAAGGCTTTACGGCCACAAAGAATGAATACTGTACAGATTATTACAAATTGTCTTGATATTCAAATAGTAAAAAGATAACAAGCAAACAAATACCCCAACACACCAACAAACAAACAAACAAACTAACAAACAAACAAACAAACAAAAAAAACGAGTAAGCAAGCAAAAAAAAAGAAATAACTGCAGATGCACAAGTAATACATGTGCTTAATATTGTAATGTCAATTTTACCTTAAGTTATGGACTTATTAAATTAAAATGTTATCTTACCTTGCATAACATTGTCAGTGGCGTTAGTTCATTTTTACAATCCATACTTTCATCCGCAGTAACTTTATCAAAGCCAAAGTTATAAAGTGACTGTCTCATATAAACTACGTAAATATACGGTGTAAGTATATTAGAATCATACCACGGATCTGTGTGCAGTGTATTTGATCTCAACCATTGTTACTTTTTATATGCGCCTTCGTGTAATTCTATTGGTTCGTTAGAGCGGTATAATGTCAGGTTCAGGTAGAAGTAGTAGTAGTATGTACGCATATACGCGCGTTATGATAAACGATCATATATTCTGATGCATAATGTACATTGAACTAAAGTATATTTATAGATATGAAGATACAATACATGTATTTCTTTGTATACTGCGTGGGACAGAAGATTCCAAATTCATTCTCGTGAACTAGGTGCATTTTTGAATATCAATAAAATAATAATTTGATTTAATTCTAATGATGAAATCGGGTACAAAATGTTGGACATCAACAGTAATTATACTCTGTTTGGCCATCTCGAGACAGTGACGTAGCTGAACAGGCGCAGCTTTTACGCACGCGTGTGTATCTTCCGCCTTTCAACGCTCGTGTTGTACGCCAGCGCCGCGAGTATGCGCGCGCGTTATGTGATGCAATTAGTAGAATACGCGGTTACGTCACTGTCTCGAGATGGCCAAACAGAGTATAGTTTATGATGTGCGTTACCCTCCCAGACTTGACTACGTCACGCTAACATAATGTTTACGGCTTGTGGTGACGAGCCGGTTCCAAGTGCATCGTCACAAGGAGCCTATGGTTAACATATGTAGCATTTCGGGCTTACATAATAAAACAATTAACAAATTATATATAAATATAATACAAAAAATGTCGCACTTTTATTGAGTGATATTAAGGACAACAAAATGCTATTTGCATCAAGATCCTCACTAAGCTAAGAAGGTTTTAAGAACGATACACACCATATTGATATAATATGATAAATTGACCATACATTATGTTAATACGCAACAAACTTCAAGTCTCGTCTCAAGACTCATCTTTTTAAAGACTCGTATAATGTTTGATTATAATGTGTTGCCTTCCCACTCTGTAAATATTTGTGTGTGGAATTTTACCGGACTTGCCATGTTTCCCCTTGTGTATGTTTTATTTTTATCATGTGTAAATTATGCAAGTTGTTCTTGTTTTTAAATGGTTTGTTGCTTATGTAATGTCAAATATCTTGTTGGTTTTTAAAATATACAGCGCTTTGAGGCCTTTGCTATTAGGCGCTCTATAAATCCCAGTTATTATTATTATTATTATTATTATTATTAACTTATTTAATTTTTGTTTTGTTTTTGAAAAGTGTTTATTCTGTTGCCAATTAGGCATAATACACACAAAATAATAGGCTGATTATTTTATAACTTACCTGGTAAAATATTGGCCGCGGCATTAGTTTTAAGTCTGTGTAGCGACGGCGCGCTTTGTATGGTATGTGTGTAAAGGGGTGTAGGTAATCACCGTCAATCGCGGACCAAGCGTGGACATACCTACAACCGTGGACGGTCCTCGATTTTCTGATATGTGAAAAATGTTGCAAACAGTGTAAAAGCGCTATCCAAATGAGGTCCTCGCATGTGATACCCCCTGACATATCTCTGTTGGATAGTTCATTGTCTGGTTAGCGGTGTGATACACATTCAATTTTTTAACAGTCATTTCGTCTTCGTTTTGCCGGTGTGTTGGTGTGTCCTCGTTTGGATGGTATCACGACATGGTCCGGCGGTGATTACCAGTAGTTGTGTATGGGAAGCGTATGTATCTTCGGTACGGTGTACATATGCGCGGGTTACTACTTTTCTAGCTATAGAGTAGATGATGTTACCTGTAACGTCACAGCGGCTTTTGTTGCCAGGTGATATGCGCGCGCATTCCCTGCCAAACAAAAGCTTGCCTGCCGGTGTGCACGCGCATGCGAAGTGGTGTCCATTATAAACCATACGCTAAACCAAACCTGCCATTTATACTCAACAGCAGTCAATAAAAAAAGTCAATACATGTTCCCCCGTGCATGGAATGGAACCGAGCACTTAACATTGTTGATCAACAAGACGTAAAATGGTCTTTATAAGCAACTACGTTCACACCACCAAATCCAACAATCTCATTGCACAATCACGCTAAGGTACAAATAGGCTCCGAACATTTAATTTTTGGAGAGCGACCACCATAGCGTGCATGCACGATCACCTTGACTGCGGCCACGGCGGACTTGGTTCGATTCCTGGAAGCGGCACACACCCCTTTTGTCATCATTTGTCCCGTGTTTCTGTCCGTTAGGTTAAGGGTTTTCGAGCTACCATTTCATGTTTCTATAACCCTTACAATCCAAATGCAAGATAATCTAACAGAAGCACCGCGCTGTGCACCATCATTCCCGTCTATCCCATTGCGCAATCACGCGGCCGCGGCATACCGGTTCGATTCCTGAGGGGTGGCACACACCTCTTTTTCTGTCATGATTTGTTCCATGTTTCTGTCTTGCTAGCTTGATTGCCACACCCCGAATATGTAAGGGTTATCATGTTTCCATTTATTGAATAGAAATTGGGACGATTCCTAATTCATCCACAGCAGATACGTGCATGTATAAAAATATAAATACAACAATAATACTTGAAACAAAGACACTCCGAACCCTCTAATTAACTTTTATTACATAATAATTATAAGTACATACCTTATCATAATCATAACTCGACAGTAGTCTTTTGCTTGTCATAATATCCGATATTTGAAGTTAGAAATCAATTGGTAGTTTGAATTGTATCACAATCTGATGACCAGGGTGATCTTGATTTGAAATCAAATGCGTCCCAATCACATCAAAATGAGACACTTGGCGGCTTCTGCTCCTGTTGCATTAATTTTTACAACACAATCTCGGGTTGGCATAGCCAAATTAATCCTTAATCACATCCCGAATTGATCTCACAGTGCATCCCGATATAAGTTAACAGATTGTGGTAATACTCGTATACTATTAGATTGTTCCCTGAGATTGTTAACATACCACAATAGAAATACAATTATTTTGTTATAGGTTGATGTTCAAGTGAACTTCCATGTCTCAGTTATATTGAAATCCGCGAAATATGACCCGTATAAGGTAATTACGACACACACACGCGCCGATGTAATAGTGTAGTGAACAAATAGTGGACTATCTGCGAATTAAGGCTATTTATACAATAGGAGTGATAGTGTGGCCCGAGATTTTTAATTGTTTAGTGAAATATTTATTTCTAGTCGCACAAGTCTCACGCGAAATCCCATATCCCCTCAAGCGCCGAAGCATGAAGAAAAGAATAAAGGAATACAAATAATCCGACAGGTTGGTATCAAATTATCCATTTTGTATTGAGTTTACTTTAATGTATTGAATTGTGACAAAAACAACTAACAAAACAATCGTCTGACGGATGGGATTAACCATTTGAAGTATATTCCGCTCGTATAAAAGAACTACGTTTACATATTTTCAAACCACTTAGTTTTGTAGGAATGAATATAGTCGCTGAATATAAGGTTCAAAATGAGAAAGGACTTTGGTTCAAAAAAAGCAGTCGAACACTAGTTTTTCATATTCTTCAAAATGTATAGGTCAGTATGATATTTACCGAGATGCCTAACTCAAAAAAATGCAGGTACCTACTATTGCAACGTATTAAATAAAAAGGATCAAGAAACAAAGACGTCATACAATAATCAATTAACAACAGTCCAAGACAATGCAAGTCAAGAAAAAAAGTTTTTTTCTGTGAAATGTCATTGGTTTGCGCTCGTGAAGGTGACTCAATAATTAAAGTACGATGATGATGCATTCGTAGCGTTTAAGAGTGAATTTTTTCTAGATTGACAAACTTTTGGACACACATTTTTTAGATTTTGCCTAAAGTTTCGGAGGTGAAAGACATTTAGTAGTTATGAAAAAATATGGTATTCAAAAATTCAGCAACCCTCTGTTGCCATGGTAACGAGCCAAATTTTATTAAAACTATACTTTCACAATCTATTTTGATCCCGATTTTGATTGATGTAATGTCATTTCAGGAAATTTGACCTTTTGGCGGCCATTTTCGACGCCATCTTGAATAACACCTTAGCATACCCAAATCATTTTGGTAGCATACTGAATATGTTTTAGAACAGTGAAAGGAAGTTAAAAAAAGTTGTTTGGGGGGAGTCCTGGGGGTGCACGGTAACCCCTCATATATACCCGGCTATGCAATTTCCCGTGAATTGGATCATGTGACTTCAGGTCACGTGATACGCAAGTGCTGGGTTTCCCCATTTTTTTTCTTGAATTAACTCAAAGGGTATTAGGTCTTTGTTATAAAAACAAAGTACAAAGCACCTCGAGGGGAACTGTAGCCACCCGAAGTCGGTTAGTAATATCTGACTTTTTCAACTTCCTCAAAATGTGATATTTGAACATGGCAACAGGGTATCAATATGGCAACACTGACTTATTTAAATCGGTTGGTTGTTAGACCAGAGATAGGGCAACTCATTCATGAAGTCAGTTTGGGCAAAAAATGTACCACCTTGGTGTAGGGTTCTGCCAAATTTTAACTTTCTTTGTTGCTGAAATCAGTATAATTAGTAGAATTTTCCCCTAAAATGACCTAAAACAAAATAGGCTCGTACCATGGCAACAGAGGGTTGCTGAATTTTTGAATACCATATTTTTTCATAACTACTAAATGTCTTTCACCTCCCAAACTTTAGGCAAAATCTAAAAAATGTGTGTCCAAAAGTTTGTCAATCTAGAAAAAATTCACTCTTAAGTACGTTGTAAATTTTCTTTTTTGATTTGAAACCAAAATAGTGTATATTGTTTTGTATCATATTTAACTTCTTCTCACATTTTTAGCCTGAAAATAATACAATTCAAGTGATGATATATTTTCGAAAACGTGTGTCAATCAAAGTGGTGTATCTCAGATTTTTGTCGGAAGGGGACAAGCTTTAATTGGCGCGGGATCGACTACTTTGTCCAAAAACATCTGATGACTATATAAGAGAAAATGGAATATAGGTCTCCGTCGTAATGACTACATCGTACATATAATACAGATTTGGACTTGGAATGCTGTAATGACTACATCGTACATGTAATGTAGTTTTGGACTTGTAATCCTGTTTAGTGTTGCACTTGGATTGGTTTTATATACGGAATACACTGTTGAGCTCCTTGGCTGAGTTTAGAATGCATGGAGGTGCGGTGGGGGTAAATTAACATTGACCGGTCAGAATTTAAAATCAAAATTGATCGGTTGTTTCTGCTAGAATGTTTTCTCTTTGAAAAAATATATTTACCTCAGGCCTTGTGTATTTTATAGATGATGTTCTTGTTCTGGTTGTGGAGCGATAAAAGTTATTTTTGAAAGCTAATATCGAGTTGGCAGTTGTCAATTTATAGGCAATTGACACTAAAACAGAAAATACCAATGTTTTGTTTTTTACGATAATGTTATGACAATCACTTCCAGAAAAACATAACAATACTTGTAATTTACGTAAAAATCATATCAGTTACTTTGATAATGTTTGTCTTTGTGTACTCAAATATGATTTTTTTTTTTAGAAAGGATTCATCGGAAAACATATCATTTCTTTAGTTAGAAATATATCACAATTTGCACTGAATAGAAAAAACACATTCCATTCTTGTTTTTGGTATGACACAATACATAATTAGGTAATTATAACGTGCTCCTAGTGCATATTCAGCCGCATAATAACCATAAATACTTGCTATTTTATTTGAAGTTATTTCATAATGTAGTTTATCTACTCATAACCATGAAAACAACTTTACCAAGCTCAAAAATGAAATATCCGTTTTAGGAGTGATACAACGAGGCAATCAGCCTTAATCGACACAAGTTCTTACTTATTATTTAGCTTTCTAAATTTGGAACTTTACCAAAACTGATGAATATGGTCGTATATTTTCATAAAGTTAGCATATTTTGGAATTTGTTAGCCACATTTTGACTGCCGTTTACGAATAAGGATATCGCATAATTGATCAGATGGACGGCGTGAGATTGTCACAGTACCCGGAATGAATACCAGTGGTATCAATTGCGCAGTGATCTGCAGATGCATGATGGTTGTTTTCCCAATGTTACTTTCGAAAATGGCATCATAAATTATTTGTTACATTTTTTAGTTGGGATTGTGCCTATCCGTAGCATGTGGACGACCAGACGAAGTAATGAAGTAATAAGCATTATAAGGGGGTGAGAGGTGAGACACGCGCTTAACACGTTAAAAAGCCCTGGTTTAGACGATAGTCATGTTTACGGCGTAACAAGCATTTTACCTAGGGCTTTACGTAGTAAGGTGGACCCAGCCAGCTTTGCTTACAGCTTAACCAGTATTTTAACTAGTGCTTAAAGTAAAAGTGGACCCAGTAGCTCTGTTTACGCGTACGGTGTAACCAGTAATTTACCTAGGGCTTTACGTAGTAGTAGTAAGGTGGACCCAAAAGCTTTGTTTACAGCGTAACGAGTATTTTACCTAGGGCGTTTTAACGCGTGAAGCGTGTCTCCGTCCCCCCCCCCCCCCCCCCCCCCCCCCTTATAATGCTTATTACTTCATTACTTCGTCTGTTCGTCCACCTTGTAATACATGCTACGGACAGGCACAATCCCAACTAAAACCAAAACATGCATACAGGGTGAGTAAGTAAAAAGTGTACTCAAAGTAAAATAATTATGACAAATAGTTGTTATCAGAATATAAAGGCAACCAATGTATGCGGAAATAGATGCATTCATTTACTGTCATCAGCAAAAAGAATCATGGCATTTCATTGTACCGTTTACCAGATATGACCATCTTGGTAAATTTACTGCATTTTCAAACCGAACACAATATTGAATATTTTACTCTATAATGCTTGATATTAATTGATACATGGTACACAATAGCTAACTAATCAATTAAAATCAAACATTCTTAGTTACTTTTTCAAACATTAAATGCAAAATATTGACAAAACAATGTCATTATTACACGAATTCAGCAACAACAACAACAATTTTTTGTGATAGTCGGACACAGTTCGGACTATAGCGTGGACCGTTTTCAATGGTGGAATTCAATAGATCTTATAAGAGAAATATCGCAAATCTTGTTCGGTTCATAAAATATTCACTTTCACGCAAATGTGTACCACAACCAATTTTAACCAACTAAAATAATTTTGAAACCAATGAGATATCCCGTCTGCTTCACTAAAAAGTCGGTGAAGATATAAAATCCAAAAGTTGAGTACACTTTTGTTTTACTCACACTGTATGTGTGATGAAAGTGAAGTATGGAGGAGTTGCTCAAGAAATCGTCTTTGCTCACACCTCGTGAATGGGACTTGATAACGGCACGTGCATGATAACTTATAATTTCAAAATTCAGTCAAGTTCTGGGTTATTTTTTAATTCGAGAACAGAGTAATGATTACAATACTGAACTGTGAATAAAAGATAACCAAGTGACCTTTAAAGGCATATTATGTGATCTTTTCCAGAGAGTGCCCTCTATTAATGATTTTTTTAGAAAGTAGATTTTCTTGCAGATTTACATTTCTGATCATAAATCGTACATACATTCCAAGTTACAGAGCGATACGATTCCTAATTACCTCAAAATCATGGTTTTAGAGTGAATTTAGAGTGAAAATATAAACTGTCGTGTTTTAAACACGACAGTTTATATTTTCACTCTAAATTCACTCTAAAACCATGATTTAAACACGACAGTTTATTTTCACTCTAAAATCATGTTTTGAAGTAATTAAGAATCGTATCGCCCTGTAACTTGGAATGTATGTACGATTTATGATCGGAAATGTAAATCTGCAAGCAAATCTGCTTTCAATTTTTTTTCGATGTTGAGGGCGTTCCCTGGAAAGATCACATAATATACCTTTAAGTTCTTTGTATCATGTTATTCTAAAACTGGCGTTTAAAAACGTATTTGTAATATCACTTTAATAGCGTGTCTATACCAGACAACAGACCAGACGTACTGTACAGGGGAATTCCCCTAAATATGCGGAGCAAGCGTAGTATTAGAACCAACTACGCATGCGTATTTGACACCCTCAGTGCCCTATGTGTGTATTATCGAGATTCTCTTACACTTCAGTTGATCGGATTTTTTGAACGGAGTGTATCAACGAACTGCGACAGTTACTTTTTTGAGACGATGGATTTATCGGGAAATTACTGTTTATTCTGACGAAGAGGTTGATCGATTCCAATGGTTATAGATATAAATTGTAAATTCAACTGTTATATTAATGCGGATGTGAATTTTTCTTCTTCTTCAGTCACTGTCAGTGGTAAGTCTGTATCTAGCGAGGGAGAGGCGTTCCTTTTATGGAGTGTGATAATCAACAGTGGATCAAACGCGCACGTTAATACTGTTCAACTGAATCGTTTTTAATGTTATATTGTGATCATGGTGATACACGCTTAATAATTAACTGTAATTTAAAACCGCGGAAACCTACTCAGTGAAGACAAGACAAGTCTGAGTGAAATTAAATATTGTATGTCCATACGCGTAAACTGAAAATCGTGAAAAAGTGTTGGAACATTTCGCGCGGTTTCGGTGGTGGATAACAACCAGGATCACAACGTTGATGAAATTAGATCTAGAGTGACCAAGTTATTACGAAACACTTTGAGTACCTTAATTTAATACAGTAGTTATAGATTCACCTTTATCATGTTTAGTACCACTTGCTTTGATGGCATAACGAATTCGCAATGGCCCTATAGACTTGTTTAACGTACACGTACCAGTGCGATCACACAAACACAATGAGTCGACCGTCTATGCATGAACCATGCATGAAAACGCTACGCCATTATACAATTATACAGTATGATATTGAATCAGTGACAGTTATTGAATGCAATGATGGCAAAGTTCAAGGTCACACTCATTGTTATTTGTGTGTGTTTTTTATCGCATACATGAACATGCATATTTGTCTGTAAAATCTCTCTACGACAACAGATCTGAATTGTACGCTAGCTCATTTTTGCAGAACTACAGACCGACTCTGTTTACAGTGGCATAATTCCATGTTCATCTCTAACCAATTATCTTTGTACGCTCAAGGTTATGATTTCAGCTCTAGAGACACTTTGTTTTCAGTGGAAATATTAGCCATGTTCACTTGTACAGCTTCAGTTTGATGTCAAACAGGAACTTCGTTAATACCCTACCAAAAATGAACAATCCACATACAATTTATACCAGGTGAATTCAATGGTAGGGCAATTCTAATCTTAGCCAGATAAACCACCAGACATAGGGCAGGAGAAGAGTGTCAGATAACAGATATGTCTAGCCAACTCTCCTGAAGATATACACACTTAAAAATAAGTAGTTAAAAAAGGCTCCTTGTCAAGGTTCAACTATGCACCAACTGAAAGAAGGGTTAAATATGACACTCAGTTAAGTGTGTATTAAGTGGTATAGTCTACAGTGCGTCTCTTGGAAATTAAAATCATAACAACTGGTGAGCCCTCATAATCAAGTTTGACACAATGGGACTATTGGCCATGTAAACAAGTAAACAACTTAAACATGTACCACTGTAGCCAATCCTTGTACCACTGTTGTAGACAGTCCGGAATTCCTTTAGCATACTATTATACCAGATGTGGTTGTTCAACTCATACAATTATTAGTGAGGAATTTAACTTTGGGTATAGGGTATTCTAATCTTAACCACTGCGCAAGAGAGATCAATGTTTATCAATGGTTTTATAGAGCAAATCATAATACCACGTTTGCCATTATTCAATATGTGTCAATTAAAAGCCCATTTATAAACTGGGCTCAAAACGAAACTTATAATTTTTCACATGATCATATCTTGAAAATCTCAGTTTATTCTGTCCATTAAAATGAACCAAAATGACATACAGAATTACTTCAATACTCTACTCTAATGACATGTTAATATCCAAACGGTTACCTTACTGACAGAACTGCAAAATACACTGGCATGGAACCGCTTGCTGTATCACATGTCACAGCCTGGACATTTCGGCAACATAGATTTTCCCCTAAATTTGCCTACCCTCATTGTTTCCTACCGCAACAGCTGTTTCTACAACATTCCAAATATAATAGAACTATAACTACATGTAGATAGGCCTTTATAGTATATCAGATGTGTGTGTGTGTTGGAGAGGACAGGGAGGTCATATAAAATATCGCGTTCGTCGACGAAGATAAATGACAATTTGGGACACTGCCCCCACCCCGCCCCCTACCAAAGTAAATGACCGCCCCCTTTAACTATAAAACAATTTTAATAAATATTATTATCATTTTATTATTTGTAGCTTTAAAGATTGATGACAAATAGAACAGAAAATGTCGGATCAACACGGTTTATCGATAGATGCTAATTCTTCACCGAGTCCACCTCCTTCCGAGAACCGACCTGGAACCGGCCAGGGTCCATCAGCGGTCAAGAATATCCAAAAGAAGAGGACAAGTTCAGATCAGGGAAATAATCAAAATAAAAGAACAAACTCTGATCGTGGACTTGTGGATCCGGTGTGCTGTCGAAGAAATAACTGTATCAGAAAAATCAGCGACAAAACAAGAACACGACTCAGGAGAGAATACAATGAACAACTGGAAATCAGTACCAAAAGAGGTCGTGCCTACATCAGAAAGTTTATGTTACATGGCCCAGTGAAGTGTCGTCGTGGTCATAGCAATCGAAGGAATGCAACGTATCAGTATCGCATTCCTAATGGAGATGAAGAGGATTTAGAAGTGTGTATGAATGCATTTTTGCTCGTATTTGATATCAAGGAAAGAGCATTGCGAAATGCTAGGAATGAAACTGGTAAGTACAATTATTTCACAAGAAAAATAAATCGGACTCAAAATTGTAATAATCGTATGAATCAATATTTAATGTGACCTGAGCAATTATGGCAGCACTTTCCTGGGTCATGTGTAGAGAAGTTTCTCTTTTTAGCTGACAATCATTTTTAAAAATAACCTATAAGTTTCACAAATAAAGTTTAATTCAAAAGAAAATTATTTTTCATTTGCATATTCCATTTCAAAGTAATTAAATTTATGAAAAACGTGCAAAGTCCATCGTAGTTATCAACATTTGTGATCTGTACGCCAGTCAAATTTAATTTTGTTGGGTGTATATAATGTGAGCGGAAAATGTTAATTCGACATGCCTATTAACCAAAACAAATATCGTGATATTACTACAAAGCGATGCACAATGGTATTATTAGATTATGGGAATTCCCAGATTGCGCAAGTTTGCTACGACGCGGTCGCTGCACAATCCGGGTCTTTGTATTTGAAGAGCTGTGTTGCAAAAGGGACTATATCCAATTCTACCTGTTACTCATTTTGCATTATTGAATGGATGGCTATTCATTATGTGGAATTTGGCTTGTATTGTTGGTGCCTCAATTGGCGTGCATGGATGCACTATTCCAAGTCAATGAACCCCGGGGTGGTTACTTTCGCCAAAATCGTACGTGGATGTGCCTACCGGACTTCGAAAATGTGACTTTCCCTATACCTATTTTTTGGCTAATTTCCCACCCATCAATATACCAATTTTGTAAGAAAAGCACCCATTTGTGCACAAATTGGGCGCTTTTTCCAAAAATGCCTCAAAATACACCCAATTTATACCAATTGGGTGCTTTGGTCTGTGATGAAAACCACCCCATCGATATACCAATTTTTGCGAAAAGGCACCCCAAAAGGTAGGCACATATACATATACCATATCAATGTGAGAACCCCCCCCCCCCCCCCCCCCCCGGGCAATGAACACAGCCATACAATAATTTGATTAATTCCATGGACTTGTCAATGCAAATTTAATAATGCAAAATGAGTAACATGTTGGAGTGGTCTGGTGGCCCTTTTGCAACAAAGCTCTTTATTTATGGATGTCTTGGTTAAATAAACAAAATGTTGACAAGAATCCTTAAATTGAAAGAATATTTATGAATTAGAAAACTTCGGTAATGATTTGAATGGAAATACGGTTAAGATAGGGTAATAAAACTAAGAAGATCTTTTCTGATGAGTCAAGCTTAATATAAAAAGGAGACACATCTGAAAAAGATTTATATAATATTGTATGGCTTAGAGAGTAAAACAAGAATATTTTATAGCGAATGCATAGTTGGCCGAGTACACCTACAGTTAAGCCCACAATTATTCATACCCCTTGGAAAATATGAGTTTTTTGCGTTTTTCTCATATCTATACCAGCTGAGTGGTGGAACTTTCGCTTTACACTAAAGACAATTAGTTTGCAAGTACAAATCAATATATTTGGGCTCAACATTTTTTGCATAACAATAGAATTGAACAAGAATTATGTTTTTATGCCTGTCCAAAATTATTCATACCCCATACCAAGTCTAAGGATTGAGGCCACTTTTTGTGATAATACACGTGTTTTTGACATTCCAAACATTCTTTATATTGTGTGATAGACTTTTATATTGTTATGTAATTATTCCATGATGTGTGCATACAATGTGGATGCATTACAAATGTGTCCTATTGAATGTACAGTGAGGGATATTATAGGACAACACTCTAGCTCTTTGACAGCATAGCGAAGAAGATCAAATAACTTTTTTGTGCATATTGTGAATGCTCACAAAGAGGGGAAAGGCTACAGAGCTATTTCGAAACAGTTCCAAGTGCAATAATCCACCACACAAAGCATTATTAGGAAGAACAAGACGTTCAACTCACTAAAAAACATTGAAGGATGCAGTCGGAAGCCAGCGGTGTCCCCTTGTTTGGCAAGAAAAGTATTGCGAAAGGCCAACAACAATCCACAGATCACCATTAATGCTCTCCTGAACAACCCTGGCAATTATTGGACCAAGACATCATGGCAGACACTCCAGCATAAGTGGCACATAAGAGGTCTCCATGGAGGCCGACCAAGAAAGACTCTACTCCTTAAAAGAGACACAGAGAAACTTGTCTTGCATCTTAAGCAACCCCAACACTGGACACCAAAAACTTGGATCTTTGTCGGTGATATGTGGATTGTTGTTGGCCTCTCACCATACTTTTCTTGTCAAACAAGGGGACACTGTTGGCTTCCGACCGTATTCTTCAGGGTTTTTAACTTATTTGAACTGATTTTAACTGTCTTGTTCTTCCTAATTATGCTTTTTATGGTGGAATATGGCACTTGAAGTTGCTTCGAAATAGCTTTGTAGCCTTTCCCCTCTTTGTGAGCATCCACAATGCACAAAAAGGTCCTCACTGAGTTATTTGATCCCCTTCGACATGCTGTCAAAGAGCTAGAGTGTTGTCCTATAATATCCCTCACTGTACATTCAATAGGACACATTTGTAATGCATCCACATTGTATGGAATAATTGCATAACAATATAAAAGCCTATCACACAATATAAAGAATGTTTGGAATGTCAAAAACATGTGTATTATCACAAAAAGTGGCCTCAATCCTGAGACTTCGTATGGGGTATTAATAATTTTGGACAGGCATAAAAACACAATTCTTGTTCAATTCTATTAATATGCAAAAAATGTTGAGCCCAAATATATTGATTTGTACTTGCAAACTAATTGTCTTTAGTGTAAAGCAAACGTACTACCACTCCAGCTGGTATAGATATGAGAAAAATGCAAAAAACACATATTTTTCAAGGGGTATGAATAATTGTGGGCTTAACTGTATGTAGCCTGGGGACATTATTTCATCAAAAAAGTGCCACGCCAGCTTACACAGATGGACTGCACTGTTGCCAATTGTGGCACTGGGGATGGATATAGGGTTAATGGGTGGCACACTTGTTTATTTTACTGAATTGCAACTAAATGTGACTAAAGCACCTTATCCACATGTTCCTAACAGATGGTTTACCGATACTACAGCAGATTCAAACCAAGAGTGCCGTAGATTCCGCTGAAGATACAAACCAACAAGAAATAAGCTGCTCGTGTATCAACGCGAAGTCAATGTGTTTCCATTATAATTCTGGTGAGTTCATCTTATAAAATGTTCATATCATCCATACAAGACACACATTCATAATGACCATGCTATATTTCCATTTAGTATTCGATATGTGCTATCGTTATTGGGTGACTATAAAACTATATAAGACCAAAGACTCTAAGAGCTATAACCCAATATAATTAAAACCCCACTATAAAACTAGGACCACCATTATACAACTAAAACCCTCACTATAAAACTAGGACCACCATTATAAAAGTAAGACCCCCACTATAAAGATAAGACCCCACTATAAAATTAAGACCGCCACTTTAAAACTAGGACCCCACTATAAAACTAAGACCCCTACTATAAAACTAAGACCCCACTATAAAACTAAGACCCCACTATAAAACTAAGACCCCACTATAAAACTTAGACCCCACTATAAAACTAAGAGCCCACTATAAAACTAAGACCCCCTACTATAAAACTAAGACCCAAACTATAATAATAATTAATAAGACCCCACTATAAAACTAAGACCCCCACTATAAAACTAAAAAACACTATAAAACTAGGACCCCCAAACTATAAAACTAAGACTATACAACAACACCAACTATACAACAACACCAACTGATCAAAAATAGATCTTAGTTTTATATAGTCACCCTATCGTTATTCCTTAGTATTATTGGCTAACCCTAACCCTAATTACCCTACATGTGATAAGTCAATTTAACACACTTCTGCAATTTCTGGTCGGTTTTACTTATGAAGCGGACGAATTACCCATGTGTAAATTATACATTTCTATTCATTTATAGTTCAAACCCTGGATGAGTTCAAGGTGTTGACTGACTGGAACCTGTATCAGATACACGACAGGACACTCACAATTTTGTTTGATGAGGGCTTCGATGGATTGCTATCGCTACAGTCCATATTGGAAGATGATCTCACAATCTTCAGAGAAAATAAAGATCCTGCGAAAATTATTAAAATGGCACAATTAACCATGTTAAGACGCTTTGTGCAATGTCTCAACTGTTCACATCATAGACCACTCTGCAAGGAACATGAGCAACCCGAAAATATGGAAGCCTACGGGAGCGGTCTTTCAGTTATCGTTAACCATCAATCTTCAGTTGGCCGTTGCATAAAAACATCTACATCTACCGTTGAACATTTACACTCAGGTAATGAAGTAGTCAGGTAATGAAAGCCAAGCGTTTTGTCTTTCAACATGTATATTCAAGTTGCACTAAATTGTAGAAATTCATGGTCAATAAGTTAGGTAAACATGTGCACAGTTCATTTTGGGACACCCTGTATGAAAACATATTTCCGACTTTTAAGGGGGACTCAAGAAACATTGTGATTTGATTTTTTTGAATTTTGTGAATGCTGTAAATATTGAACTATAGTATTAATCAAATGCATATAAAAGTATTCATTTTTGAAAAGGAAATGGATCAGAGAATCCAAATTTGGCGTCAATCTTGACCAAATATCTTCTTTAATATCTAAGTATTTACAATGATTGTCTTTTTGTACCGATTCTATATATAAGGAGGATCTAAGTCACTTCCAACTTCGACATCGACATTGTCCTCAACTCTACCTGCACCACGTACATCAGTCAGCGAGAGTGTACCACAGTCTTCAACAACACCCCTAATGGTAGACTATGCCGATGGAGGCTCTGCCCTAGGTGCTGCTGATGTATCTGTTCATGTAGTACATCACGCAACTCTCCCGTCCGAATCAGCATATTTCCAGTCAAATCCAGACACAAGTTTACCTGGACACAGTAACGATGGTGCGTCCACATCACAACAACCAGCAGATATTGAACCGCCTCGTAGGAGATTAGCTACAGAAGAAGTTGTGAATCCCCCATCTAATGGAAATGCCCAAGAAGAAATGCAGATGCAAATGCTTCATGAACGTAAGTTACAGTACATTCTCAATTTCAATTTTAGTAGAGTTGAGATTCAACCCAAATGTTATCGGAAATATCATTGTCTTGTATAAATGTTTAATAAAACATGTTGTATGTTGTGTATGTAAGGCCTTTACGACTACCATTCTCCCCTGGTATTTACGCTCGTATCAGGTTTGTACCACGAAATACAAAATGTAAAAAATGTCGAAACAGGATATCACAAACATTATGACATTATGTGTATGAACTAGTGTGTATGCATAAGTTTCTGTGAAATATTTCCAATATGAGTGTTCAGCCCATGCCCAATCTGACCACATTTGAAGATTGACTTATGAAACAGATGTTAAATAATATCCGATGAAAATGATAACGTGACAGTTGTTGTTATACTTTTCATGATTACAGCCAATTTTCAATTGCATGCCCACTCTCCGGTTACCTCAACGAGGATTTCTGATGGATTTGTGTCCCCATACATGGAATCACGTAGTCGATCCAGCAATATTACGAGATTACCTACACATCCCTATAATATTGGTAAGTTATGATACATGCATCTAATTCAGGGTAATGAATTATGTATCCATTGATGTTGACTTAAAAAAGAGGGGTGGCCCGATATGGTCCAATCCAACGAACATTCAAATATTCAAATTCAACATACATTGCTTCCGTGGTATAGAATCAACAAATTTGACCATTGGCCATCAATCAGTACACATACTTCTCGGATGGTTAACTACTTCTTGAGGGAAATCACTTATAGCATCTAAAGGAAACATATCTCAACCCTAAATCTTTTCATGCCTAATGTTCTAAAAATCTCAATTTATGATTGGTAAACGTTAATTGATGAAGCCCGTGATGAAGAGAACCTAAAGTCAATCCCTAAATGCTTGTACATGTACTATGTTTATAATACCGATATTGTCATACATATGCCAACAATTCAAGTGAGTTCGACGGTTTTAAGCAAATCTGAATAACATACTCCGTTAAATCATCTTTAATTTCAATACCTACCAATTTCAATTGTGTTATCTTTTGAAATGAATGTCCGATAAATAAACCTCATTAGAAAATAAGACTCTCCACAGATCTATCATACATATCGCTAATTGCGTTAGTTTTGTTTCATACTTAGACTAAATATGCACTGTAGCGAGCGAGATCGTTTCCCCATAATTGTCTCTTTTCTATCCCCGACGGCGAACCTGTTTAAAATATTTATAATTTGTTTAATACCCGTCGTATATGCCTATTATTTCTATGCACTGTAGACTTGGTTGAGTGCACCAAAACTATACCATCCATAGCATAATGTGTAATACAAAATGAAATAGCCAATGAACACGCTATGAATTAAAGGTAATATTTGAAATGTCAATTTCTTTTAGCAGGTGTCACCAATCACAGACCTGTAGAGGATGCAAGTGTGATGGCGAATACCGCGCGTATATCAGAGTCAACAAGTATTTCCAGTCTATCAGAGCTTGTAGCCAGTGGCATTCTGGAAATGTTGTCTGAAACAACATCAGTGCAATCACAACCTTCTTTAGCAACACTGACGACAACACTACCACCTACTTCATTGTCACATGGAGCTTCTCCAATGCCAAGTGTTAGCCATGTGTCTTTACCGAAGACTATTCATAACAGGAATGTTACTATGGCAACTGATGTATCTTCTGATGGAGGTAAACTTTGCACTTTAAACAGTGCGGATCCACACTCATACATAAGTTTTAAATGTAAACCCAGTTTTGAAGTAGAAAGATACTACTAGATATTTTGGAGTTAATTTGCTATCAGCATAATCCTAAACCATATCAGAGAAAACACCAAACAATTACGACGACGTCCTCTCTAGTTAAAATATACAATAATACAATTAATCAAGTTGAACTTTAAATCTCAACACAAATTTAAGACGTACATGGAATTATCAGTAGATGGTCAAACCACTAGAACTTTTGGCAGTAGAGTAATAACCCACAAGTTAGGACTTGTGACCTCAAATTGGGGTCAAAGCCATAAGCATGAAAAAGATGACTTGTTGACGCAGATGTAAATGGCCTCTTTGACCCCTCTTTTAAAGTATCGTGGAACCAAAGGTCACCTCTCCGAAATAGCTGTTCATTAATACTCTGCTGATGAAATTCGTAGTGGATTGTCAGGGATATAATTGGCAACTTCTTCAATGTGTTATCTTAACCAGGATAAGAACATCCTCTTCAAATACATTTTCAAATAATTGAAAAATATAAAATTGTGTACTGACTTCAAGTAACTATTCATCATATTGTTTATCAATAAATGACAAGATAGGCCCACGTATATTCATTATTTCTGAAGCAATCAATTGTTATTCTTTTACACGCATTTGTAGGACTGGATATACTTTCAATGGCAGCCAGCATGGCAGATGTCAATAGCGATTTAACAAACACGACAGCTGAAAGCACAGGTAATGAATTGTCTTTAAAAATACAGAAAACCTACGGGGATACTCATGTATACAAGGTATCTGCGGATACTGCTTTAAAGGGGCACTGAGATATCTATATGTATAAGAGTGAGCCACCAATTTTCCGTTTACCTTAATTCGCCGTCTATCGTGTAAATGTTTACGATTTGGTCATTTCCCAGATGTCAATCACATAAACAGCTTCAAATTCTGTCAAGCACCATCGTTCAACCTTTTTCTCATACATTATTACATTTCAGGGTTCTTACGTACATTATCTATCTATTTTTCCAACAACAAAAAATCATCGGAAATCTCTCAGTGACCCTTCAATCTCTCAGTGATCACTTTTTTAAAGAAAAATCCTAAACATAAATGGAATGATTAGTTGCAGGAAATCCCTTAATATTTGAGGGTATTTTGTTCCCAATATATTGGAATTTTCTGACTTAATCCAAACATTTCAAAGCTTGATGAGCTACCATGCCATCAAGTATTTATTTATTAATTTTATTAAGTAATAAACATTAATGGGTTCTTTAATTTAATTCAAATATGTCTCTCATCATTATGTTTTGTTTAGATATAGATAAGAGGTTGTTCAACGCCAGTGAATCTGGTAATATCGGAGAAGTATGGAAATATCTTCAGTTAGGTGCTAAAGTGACTTCCAAGCACGGATTGGTGAGTTTCCGTGAATGTTGTGAAATCCCAAATTTGGGTATCAACATTAATAATACTTTCTGGGGATAAGATGTAGCTGAGTGTCGGCTTATTTTTCAGCTCTTTTCAGTTGACGGGATTTCTGCATTGTAAACAATTACCATTTTTCATTACAGATGTGTACTATGTGTCGAACATAGATCATTGTGTATTACTCTGTACCAAGTGTTATCTGTTTCTGTGCTTGCATTGCCGAGATATACGCAAATGTATCAATCGACCCATATTTCGACCTATTGCATATCCAGCCAAATATTGAGAGATTTCAGGCAGTGTCCAGAGTGTACTTACTTTAAGCTAATGCTGTAACGTCATAGTTCATACTTAAAAGTCCAAACGTGCATTGTTTGAAAGACAAAGGTTTGTACTTTGTATTGATCACACTATCGCTCAATAGACTTACTTCATGCATCCCATACTATGATCACTTTCATAACTTAATGACCAACCCTCGAACTCGCCCAGTAGCGATGTTGCGCTTACCGGAGAAACGATTTTTAAAAGATTAGTAGCATGATAGCTCCCGTAAAGGAATAAATGTTAAGTTTTGTGTAGCTCGAGTACCCCAATTACCCCAACCCGGCCCACTCCTAGATAGAAATGACGACCCTATTGTTACTTCACTGCATAGTACTGGAGTCGAGTCCACCCCCATCCGAATCTGAGTCCGAGTGCCTGATATCCGAGTCCCTATATAAATTTGACACCCATCCTGTCTTGGTTACGCTATGTCCAGGCCTTCAATAAAGCACCTGTCTATTTCTGTATCCCTTTACTTTGTTAAGTTTAACTTGTACTCTATCTTAATTAAATGTTAATGGTTGTCACATGTCCAAACCAATCCTAGGGTGAAAATAAGAGATAAAAAACACCTCCCGGTTCACGGATAAGTTAACCATGGCCATTTCGAATGAACCATGGGCCTGTTGATTTTTAATGTGACTAAACTTTCTACGAACTTTCAAAACATTGAAATGTAATGCCATGGTATTTCAGGTTGTTTGCGCTCTGTACCCTCCTTTCTGACGGCTGACGTTGTCCCAGAGATCTTTTTGCCGGCTGACGGCTGACCTTTCTGCCGGCTGACCTTGTCCCAGAGATCTTTTTATCCATATATCCCTACTCTCTGGAATTGCCTCCCTGAGGAAATTGTCCAATGTCAATCCATAGCTTCCTTTAAGTCAGTTGTTCACACCCATCTTTTGTAGCCAGTCTTCTCCATCCTCATTTTGTTTTGTCCTCCTTGGTAATTCATTTCCGTTGTCTTTTCGTTGTTGCTTTTGGCTTTCTTTATTTTTTGTCTGTTCATTATTATTTATTTTGGTGTATTTGGGCATCCCTTCAATTTATTGCTTGTTAATATTGGTTTTTTTGCCTGGCATCACAGCCGAATGTTATAAAAAAAATTAAAAATGTGCAATTACCACTTTTGATAAAGGACATTGTTGGACGAGGGTTATTCAATAAGTTATACCTCCTCACTCATAACATCGCTAATGAATCTCAGCCTCATGACACGTGTCATGATTATTTCTCTGAATCATAGCTACACATTTATATTAAATGATAACTGATATCTGTTTTACTGTTGTTATGATGCAATCAAAGCCAGTGTGAAATTTTTGACAACGGACACGGAAAATTACCCTAAAGATAATGTTTTTCTCGTTTTCTCTCCGTATTGTATGATTAGATATAACAGCCCGATTTAAATACTGAAAATAAAAAAACAATGGATGATTTCTGCATATAATACTACTATATCATCATGTATAAATCAGATTGTAGGCAATATTAACCTGTGTAGGCTTACAAATAGTATAATATCAACTCGATAATAATGTCCAGAGAATACGTAATATGATTCAAACCTCAAGCTAAATAAACAGAAGAACGCTGTTGCAATTTTGGGAGAGAATGCGTACGCGCGTATAAAACGGTGCGGAAAACTTAAACGCGGCAAAAGCGGATAAGAACGCGGGCGTGTAAAAGGAAAACGCCGGGCAACGCGGCTTAACAAGTCATATCAGAAAGCTGCAGAAGAGTGTTACATCGTCGACGGTTACATGGACATAGGCGTGCGCAGGATTTTTTTAACCGGGGGGAGGGGGGCTTAAATATAAATTCCATTGGTTCGCACCGCAATTCGCGGTAACGCGGACAGGGGGAGTCTGAGGGGGATGTGCCCCCCTTGAAATTTGTTGTTTGTTTGAAATTTTCGAACCCCTTTAGTGCGATTTGGTGTGTAATTTTGACAAATATTTTATTGAAAAGCCTTAACTTCATTTCAAGCTTGAATAATAAAAAAATGAAACCAATTCGCTCGAAATGCCCAAAAATGTATAGTTTACTAACTTAAATGGCGTATCCAGAACTGTTTTGATATGGGGCGGACCCGGGGGGGGGGGGAACCACCTTGTTGATCTTAAATATTGAAAAGTTGAACCTTATACGCGCGAAGCTCGCAAAAATTGTGATTTTAACACTAAAAAGGTACATTATGACGTTGTTGACGCCCCCCCCCCACATAATATTTAGTATAGAGAAATTGGTGTGGTTTGAGGGCCATTATAATATAAGAACATCTAGAAAACATGCGCGCGCAAAATGTGGAGTTTTTGAAGTAAAAGGGTCATGAAAAACTGTCCTGAAACCATCTTGTTAAGGTTAAATAATGAAATATGTAAACCAATACGCGCGCGGAACGCGCAAAAAATTGCATTTCTAATACTAATGGTCCAGTATGATAATAACGTCCCCCACATAATATTTACAATTTTTGGTGTTGAGGGTCATAATAATGTTAAAACCTGTAGAAAATATGCATGCGGAGCGCGCAAAATTCGTAAGTTTTAACTAAAATGGTCATGGAAAACAGTCCTGAAAGCCACCTTGTTAAGCTTAAATAATAAAATATTAAAATTAATACGCGCGCGAAGCGCGGAAAAAATTGCATTTCTAACACTAATGGTCCAGTATGATAAGAACTAAAATTGGTCATGGAAAACTGTCCTGAAGCCACCTTGTTAAGCTTAAATGATAAAATATTGAAATTAATACACGCAAAGCGCGCAAAAATTGGCATTTCTAACACTTAAATGGTACAGTATGACGTTTTTAACGTCCAAACATAATATTTAGAGTATTTGGTGTATTTTGAGACCCATTATAATGTTTAAACCTGTGGAAAAAGTGAGCGCGAATCGAGCAAAAAAAACCCAGTGTTTAAACTAAAATGATCCAGAAAAAAACGTTCCCGAAGCCCTCTTGTTAAGCTTGAATATTGAAACATTGAAACTAATACGTGCAAAGCGCGCAAAAATTGGCATTTTTAACACTAAAAAGGTCTAGTTTAACGTTTTTTAACGTCCCTCACATTAAATTAAAATTATGGGGACGTGACCCCGTAACCCCCCCCCCCCCCCCCCCCCCCATTTGTGCCGCACATGTCCCTACTCTTCCTCCTCCCCCTACCTCCTTCTCTTCCTCCTTTTTATCCTCTTCCTCCTTCTTCTCTTCCTCCTTTTTTTTACCCTTTTCAACAGGGGGGGGGGGGCACGGCCTGCTGCCCCTGGATACGCCACTGTAACCACCGTGACAATGATGGGGGGGGGGGGGGGCACTCCCCGCTTGAATTGTCTATGCTCGTTACCCTTCCTCCTTATCTTCCTTTTATTTTTTACTCTTTTGCTAATGGGAATTACGCCACTGGTGATTCAGAGGGCCAAGCTGTTGGGTTTTAATTTGCCTGGATGACCTAAAACTCGCCTTGCTATCAATATTTACTTACGTTATAAAACACTCACATGGTTCAGAGACGTAGAGATAAAGTGAGAGACACTAATAAAAGCTCCCGGCCTCTCCTCCCCCCCCCCCACTCCTCCTCCTCTTCTCCCTTCCTCCTCTCCCTTCCCATCCTCTCCTCCTCTCCTCCCTCCCCTCCTTCTCTCCTCTCCTCTCCTCCCCTCTCTCCCCCTCTTTTTTTTTACCTACCCTCTGGGGACCCGGGGGAATTGAGGCAAACGATGAATGAACTAGTGTGTCCTTGATGTTCTTGTCACGACGGTAGGAGGCCATTGTTGTATCTTCGAAGATATCCTTAGTAGATTGGTGTTCGTGAAGTATCTCCCAGTTGCGGGTAATGATGTCAGCAACAGGTATAGTAAGCGGATGGTATGTGAGTACAATCACTGGTCTATTGGATTGGTTTGCAGGTTGTTTGGGTTCAAGACTTTCCTCCCTGGTGATAGTCTGGCATCGTTGGAGGGCGGTTGAGACCGCATGATGTTGATACTCCCTGTCAGAGAAGGTATAGTCATCTGTGCTGCCTGTTTATTGAAGTCGATATCACTACTGCAAAGGCCTCTGAGACCTGAGAATAAGGGATGGCATTCTTACACGTCTTCGGGTGAGAAGAAGAGTATGTCAAATAAGAATGAGAGTCCGTAGTTTTATAGTACACAGATGTCGACAAAGACCCATTATGTACATGTATGCTTATAGTTATGTCCAAAAAGACCACGGATGTAGCTGAGATTTCCCAAGAGAATTCCAAAGCAGGATAAAACGACGTATTCTATAAATATTCCTGAGATGAAAGTTCACTGTTTTGATGGTAGATTTAACATGTGCAGTCATGGACATAGTACGATCAAATACGACACCCAGATTTTTGATTGTTGGAGATGGCTGTATAACAGTGTCACCAATTGTGATGGTAATGTCATTAATGAATTTGCAATTGTAATTTGACGATGCGATGAAAAACTCAGTTTTGTCTTGATTGAGCTTGAGTTTGTTTTTAGTCATCCAGTCACTGATTTCATTTATACAAGATGTAAGATTGCTTTCATTGCTTACTGACCGACCCTCGTAATAGTCAATCGGGTAGTCAGTGGCAGAAAATGATCTCTTCGAGAGCCTTGAAACCTATCAATTCAGTCCTGTATATTGAAGGTCTCTTAGTTCTTATGAAAAGCATATATGGGTTAGGTGTATATAAACTGCTTCTACACATACGGCTGAAGTCTACATGATTTTTCTGAGTCTACCACTAAATACAAAACATGTAGTTGATCCGTACATAATATCAATGGTTTTTGGACAATTGATAACGTATTAACTACTTGACGAAAACATATAATTACGCTGCTTCTACAAGCCCGGGCAGAAGTAAATGCAAATACCCAGGTAATACACCTATCAGTTGTAAGACGCACTATACGACCCCCGGGAGTGGTGCGTCACTTTACCGAGGTGCGTCAACTTCTCATGTACCATGACGCAGCCTGTGTCAAAAAACGACGGACCATTGCCATCCAAATACGCACCCTCAGTCAACTATCAGCCCATTCGCACCCATGTAAAGTGACGGACCTTTACGCACCCTCCGTCATTTTTGTTGACGGACCAAAGGCTGACAGTGACGTAGGCTCCGTCAATAATTATTGGTAAACGACGCACCCACGACGCACCTCTCCCGGGGGTCGTATAGTGCGTCTTACAACTGATAGGTGTATAAGTATATGATGTTTACGATAATGAAATGAAGTGATCTTTTACTGTCATATCCGTATATTTTAAATGTTACAAATCAAATCCTTGTATTATCCCAGAACTCAGGTTATCCTACTTCATACGACTGCTGGCACCGGACAACACGTATTATACAAACTGCTTCTACACCAATAGACCAAGGCAGAAGTACATGCGTTGATCATACCATAATGTGATTGTTTTACCAGTCCTCCAGTCTAAGTTCAAGACATGTTAATATGTAAATATGAAATAATTGACGAATATATGTCATTACAGGATCAGGCTACCCCACTTCATTGGGCTGCTCTGAAAGGACACCACGAAGTATGTAAGCTGCTTCTACAAGCCCAGGCAGAAGTAAATGCAAGAGCCCAGGCAAGTACAATGATGTATGTTTACGATAATGAAATGAAGTGATATTTATCATATCCATAATAGTTAAATGTTAGCAATCAAATCCTTGTCAGTATAACCCAGAACACGGACACCACGAAGTGTGTAAGCTGCTTCTACACAAGCCCACGCAGAAGTATTAAATGCAAAACAAAAGGCAAGTATAATGATGTTTGTTTACGATAATAAAATGAAGTGATCTTTCAATATCATATCCGTATATAGTTGACATGTTACTAAGTACAAGACATGTTTGTTTATCAAGTGTTTTATCAAGTGTGTCATTACAGGATCAGGCTACCCCACTTCATTGGGCTGCTCTGAAAGGACACCACGAAGTATGTGATCTTTCAATATCATATCCGTATATAGTTGACATGTTACTAAGTACAAGACATGTTTGTTTATCAAGTGTTTTATGCGTTCATAATACCTTGTGATTATAGAGTAAATATGAATTAATTAACGAATATATGTCATTACAGGATCAGGTTACCCCACTCCATGCGGCTGCTCAGGAAGGACACCACGAAGTGTGTAAGCTGCTTCTACAAGCCCAGGCAGAAGTAAATGCAAATACCCAGGTAAGTATATGATGTTTACGATCATGAAATGAAGTGATCTTTTAATGTCATATCCGTATATTTTAAATGTTACAAATCAAATCCTTGTAAGTATCCCAGAACTCAGGTTATCCAACTGCATACGACTGCTGGCACCGGACAATACGTATTATACAAACTGCTTCTACACCAATAGGCTAAGGCAAAAGTATATGCGTTGATCATACCATATGTGATTGTTTGACCAGTCCTCCAGTCTAAGTACAAGACATGTTTATCAAGTGTTTAATGCGTTCGTAATACCTTGTGATAATAGTGTAAATATGAATTAATGGGAGAATATGTGTCATTACAGGATCAGAATACCCCACTGCATTTTGCTGCTCAGAACGGACACTACGAAGTATGTAAGCAGCTTATACAAGCCCAGGCAGAAGTAAATGCAAAAGCCCAGGCAAGTATAATGATGTATGTTTACGATAATGAAATGAAGTGATCTTTATCATATATCCATAATATTTAAATGTTCGCAATCAAATCCTTGTCAGTATAACCATAACACAGACACCATGAAGTGTGCAAGCTGCTTCTACGAGCCCACGCTGAAGTAAATGCAAAATAAAAGGCAAATATAATGATGTAAGTTTACAAGTTCAAGTTCAAGTTAACGTCTATATTTTTCCTATGTATCTGATATGCGATATGATATGTAAAATATGTATCATTAATATGTTGTTATATTATGGGCCAATGGCCTAATTGTATTGTGAAATAAAACTTGAACTTGATGTCAGTTTACGATAATAAAATGATGTGATCTTTTAATATGATATCCGTATAATGTAAATCTTACTAAGTACAAGACATCAATCAATCAATCAATCAATCACTGAAATTTATATAGCGCCAGAACCAAGAAACTTGTACTAAGGCGCTTTGGCACAGTGTACCACAGAGAAAACTACTTTACAAAAGCATGTTCAAAAAGATGACATTTTAAAAGTTGTTTAAATATGTTGATGGAATCTGCATTTCTGATATGATCAGGAAGCCGGTTCCATTGACGAGGAGCATAGGATGAGAAGGCACGATCAGCAAATGTGATAAGGTGAGTTCTGGGTTCAACCAAATGTGGTGCAGAAGAGGTGGAGCGTAGACACCTGCGACCAGTCTGAACATGGAGCAAGTTTGCAAGATAGTCCGGTGTTTGTTGATGGAGAGATTTATATGTGACGACTAAAATCTTGAAATCTATCCTATACTCAATCGGAAGCCAATGAAGGTGAACAAGATCTTGAGATATAGGGTCATACTTTCTCTTTCTCATCACCAACCGTGCTGCAGTACGTTGCACATTCTGAAGTCTTGTGATGAGAGTCTTGCTTATGCCAGCTAGTAAGCTGTTGCAGTAGTCAAGTCTTGAAGTGACCAATGTGTGCACAGCTATTTTAGTGGAATCCGTGGTTAACATTCTCCGGGCCTTACCGATGTTTCTGAGTTGGAAACTTGCCGATCTGGTAATATTAGCAACTTGAGCTGCCATTGTCAAACCGGAGTCAAACATAACCCCAAGATTCCTCACAGGATCAGATTTGATAGGTATGTCGATGCCAGCGATATTCACATTTAAGAGATTAATCTTGGCAAGTTGGGTTTTAAAACCGAGCATAATGACCTCTGTTTTATCACCATTCAGCTTGAGAAAATTAGCTGACATCCACTCATTGATGTCAAGTACAATGATGTATGTTTACGATAATGAAATGAAGTGATATTTATCATATCCATAATAGTTAAATGTTAGCAATCAAATCCTTGTCAGTATAACCCAGAACACGGACACCACGAAGTGTGTAAGCTGCTTCTACACAAGCCCACGCAGAAGTATTAAATGCAAAGCAAAAGGCAAGTATAATGATGTTTGTTTACGATAATAAAATGAAGTGATCTTTCAATATCATATCCGTATATAGTTGACATGTTACTAAGTACAAGACATGTTTGTTTATCAAGTGTTTTATCAAGTGTGTCATTACAGGATCAGGCTACCCCACTTCATTGGGCTGCTCTGAAAGGACACCACGAAGTATGTGATCTTTCAATATCATATCCGTATATAGTTGACATGTTACTAAGTACAAGACATGTTTGTTTATCAAGTGGTCATTACAGGATCAGGTTACCCCACTCCATGCGGCTGCTCAGGAAGGACACCACGAAGTGTGTAAGCTGCTTCTACAAGCCCAGGCAGAAGTAAATGCAAATACCCAGGTAAGTATATGATGTTTACGATCATGAAATGAAGTGATCTTTTAATGTCATATCCGTATATTTTAAATGTTACAAATCAAATCCTTGTAAGTATCCCAGAACTCAGGTTATCCAACTGCATACGACTGCTGGCACCGGACAATACGTATTATACAAACTGCTTCTACACCAATAGGCTAAGGCAAAAGTATATGCGTTGATCATACCATATGTGATTGTTTGACCAGTCCTCCAGTCTAAGTACAAGACATGTTTATCAAGTGTTTAATGCGTTCGTAATACCTTGTGATAATAGTGTAAATATGAATTAATGGGAGAATATGTGTCATTACAGGATCAGAATACCCCACTGCATTTTGCTGCTCAGAACGGACACTACGAAGTATGTAAGCAGCTTATACAAGCCCAGGCAGAAGTAAATGCAAAAGCCCAGGCAAGTATAATGATGTATGTTTACGATAATGAAATGAAGTGATCTTTATCATATATCCATAATATTTAAATGTTCGCAATCAAATCCTTGTCAGTATAACCATAACACAGACACCATGAAGTGTGCAAGCTGCTTCTACGAGCCCACGCTGAAGTAAATGCAAAATAAAAGGCAAATATAATGATGTAAGTTTACAAGTTCAAGTTCAAGTTAACGTCTATATTTTTCCTATGTATCTGATATGCGATATGATATGTAAAATATGTATCATTAATATGTTGTTATATTATGGGCCAATGGCCTAATTGTATTGTGAAATAAAACTTGAACTTGATGTCAGTTTACGATAATAAAATGATGTGATATTTTAATATGATATCCGTATAATGTAAATCTTACTAAGTACAAGACATCAATCAATCAATCAATCAATCACTGAAATTTATATAGCGCCAGAACCAAGAAACTTGTACTAAGGCGCTTTGGCACAGTGTACCACAGAGAAAACTACTTTACAAAAGCATGTTCAAAAAGATGACATTTTAAAAGTTGTTTAAATATGTTGATGGAATCTGCATTTCTGATATGATCAGGAAGCCGGTTCCATTGACGAGGAGCATAGGATGAGAAGGCACGATCAGCAAATGTGATAAGGTGAGTTCTGGGTTCAACCAAATGTGGTGCAGAAGAGGTGGAGCGTAGACACCTGCGACCAGTCTGAACATGGAGCAAGTTTGCAAGATAGTCCGGTGTTTGTTGATGGAGAGATTTATATGTGAGGACTAAAATCTTGAAATCTATCCTATACTCAATCGGAAGCCAATGAAGGTGAACAAGATCTTGAGATATAGGGTCATACTTTCTCTTTCTCATCACCAACCGTGCTGCAGTACGTTGCACATTCTGAAGTCTTGTGATGAGAGTCTTGCTTATGCCAGCTAGTAAGCTGTTGCAGTAGTCAAGTCTTGAAGTGACCAATGTGTGCACAGCTATTTTAGTGGAATCCGTGGTTAACATTCTCCGGGCCTTACCGATGTTTCTGAGTTGGAAACTTGCCGATCTGGTAATATTAGCAACTCGAGCTGCCATTGTCAAACCGGAGTCAAACATAACCCCAAGATTCCTCACAGGATCAGATTTGATAGGTATGTCGATGCCAGCGATATTCACATTTAAGAGATTAATCTTGGCAAGTTGGGTTTTAAAACCGAGCATAATGACCTCTGTTTTATCACCATTCAGCTTGAGAAAATTAGCTGACATCCACTCATTGATGTCCTTTACACACTGTTCAAGTCTAGATACAGCAAGCTTGACACCATTGGGAGTTGTTGGACAGACAGACAGATAAACTTGAGTGTCATCCGCGTAGATGTGTAACTCCATTTGGTGTCTACGAATAATGTCCCCAAGTGGCAGAATGTAGATGGAAAATAGTAGAGGCCCAAGCACTGACCCGTGCGGTACGCCATATTGTAGATGTTGTGGAGCAGAAGACTTTCCATTAATATGCACACATTGAGTCCGATCCGAAAGATATGATTTAAACCAGTCCAAGATGGGACCACTTATTCCTAGACGATGTTGCATTCTGGCAAGTAATATTGCATGGTCGATAGTGTCAAATGCACTGCTAAGATCCAAAAGAACTAGCACGGTGACACCCTGATTCTCCATTGCACATAGTATGTCATTGTGGACCCTCAGCAAAGCAGATTCCGTGCTATGGAATTGTTTGTATGCCGATTGAAATTGTTCTTGCAAGTTGTGATCAGACATATGCTGCTTCAGCTGCTTAGCCACAGCACGCTCAAGAACTTTCGAGATGAAGGATAGATTGCTAACAGGACGATATTTTTTTTAAGACATTACAATCCAAGCTCTGTTTCTTGAGTAGAGGCTTAATGACTGCTGATTTCATTGAAGATGGTACCACTCCCTCTGTAAGTGACATATTCACGATGGATGTGATTATGGGTAGCAGTGAATCAAGTAACTTCTTGATCAACCATGTTGGCATAGGATCAATAAGCCCTGTGGCACTTGGAGATTTCATAATTATGTCCTTTATCTCAGCATCAGAAACTGTGCTAAACTCCTTCCAAGACAAGGCGGATATGGTTGATTGAATCTCAGAAGACACAGGAGCATTTGATGTGAGATTAATCCTGATGGTTTGTATCTTACTGGTGAAATATGTTGCAAAACGATTTGCCAGTTCAGAAGAAGAGCTGTGATCAGGTAGCTTGGAAGAGCATTTTTTGTTCTTGAGGATGTCGCTGATGACTGCAAACATTGACTTAAAGTCCTTACCACAATCAAGAATCTTGCCGTTATAGAACTCACATTTGGCACTGTACAGAGCAGAATTATATTTATTTCTCAACTTTTTGAAAATCTCAAAGTCAACAGTCAGTCTGCTAGAGATCCATTTTCGCTCAGCTTTACGACGGTCACGTTTAGCTTGATGTAAAGAGTCACTGAACCAAGGTTGTTGAGACATGTTTATCAAGTGTTGAATGCGTTCGTAATACCTTGTGATAATAGAGTAAATATGAATTAATGGGAGAATATGTGTCATTACAGGATCAGGATACCCCACTTCATTCGGCTGCTCAGGAAGGACACCACAAAGTGTGTGAGCTGCTTCTACAAGCCCAGGCAGAAGTGAATGCAAGAACCAAGGCAAGTATAATGATGTATGTTTACGATAATGAAATGAAGTGATCGTTATCATATCATAATATTTAAATGTTAGCAATCAAATCCTTGTCAGTATAACCCAGAACACGGACACCACGAAGTGTGTAAGCTGCTCATACAAACCCAGGCAGAAGCGTTAAACCCAGATAAGGCGCCTTATCCCTAGTTAACGATCCTTATCTGGGGATAAGGATCGTTAACCCCAGATAAGGCCGCCTTATCTGGGGTTAACGATCCTTATCTAGGGATAAGGATCGTTAACCCCAGATAAGGTGCCTTATCCCTAGTTAACGCTCCTTATCTTGGGATAAGCATCGTTAACCCCAGATAAGGCGCCTTATCCCTAGTTTACGCTCCTTATCTGGGATAAGCATCGTTAACCCCAGATAAGGCCGCCTTATCTGGGGTTAACGATCCTTATCTAGGGATAAGGATCGTTAACCCCAGATATGGTGCCTTATCCCTAGTTAACGCTCCTTATCTGGGGATAAGCATTGTTAACCCCAGATAAGGCGCCTTATCCCTAGTTTACGCTCCTTATCTGGGGATAAGGATCGTTAACCCCAGATAAGGCTGCCTTATCTGGGGTTTACGATCCTTATATAGGGATAAGGATCGTTAACCCCAGATAAGGCGCCTTATCCCTAGTTAACGTTCCTTATCTGGGGATAAGGATCGTTAACCCCAGATAAGGCCCGCCTTATCTGGAGTTTAGGTCCCTTATCTGGGGTTAAGGCGGAAATGACACACTTATGCTTCCATATACGTTTTCACTTTTAAAGTTACAAGCTCTGCAGATTTTGGACACGCTGTAACTAACTGTTTGTTGATTTTGAGCTCCCCACAACAATCTCCACCTAGCATGCCTAGTGAACTAATTTGTAAATGATATGTACGTTAAGTATGCTAAAGAGGAAGAGAAAATAATTACATTTACAAGGCTAATTACACTTTACGAATGGAGAGTTATTGTTTGCTCAATTCGTATAAAATAATGGAGTGATATAACAATAGGGTGAGGTCTCAGGTGTATAGTAATAAATGATAATGTATTCTACGCGATAGGAGTATTTTTAATATTGCTTATGTATGTGTCTTTTACAGAGTCAGACTACCCCACTTCATATTGCTGCTGAACTAGGGCACCGACATGTATGTGAGCTGTTACTTCAGAATGGAGCAGATGAACATGCAAAAAACAAGGCAAATATTTTGTTATCGCAAATATCAGAATTAGTTAAAATTGACATAATGTTACAAATAAAATCTTTGTAAGTATAACCGAAAATCGGGATATCCCCAATTCATATGACTTCTGGCACCGGACAGCACTAAGTATATAAACTGCTTCTACACCTACATGTACAATCAAAGGTAGAAGTAAATGTGATGCACATGCGTGTCTTCCAGTCTAAGTACACGACATTTTTAATGTGTTCATATTACTGTGTGATAAAAGACTAAAATTTTATTTGATTGATGGATATATGTCATTACAGGATCAGGCTACGCCACTTCATTATGCTGCTCAGGAAGGACACCACGAAGTATGTAAGCCGCTTCTACAAGCCCAGGCAGAAGTAAATGCAAGAACCCAGGCAAGTACAATGATGTATGTTTACGATAATGAAATGAAGTGATCTTTATCATATCCATAATATTTAAATGTTAGCAATCAAACCATTGACAGTATTACCCAGAACACGGACTCAACGAAGTATGTAAGCTGCTTCTACAAGCCCACGCAGAAGTGAATGCAAAACAAAAGGCCAGTATAATGATGTATGTTTACGATAATGAAATGAAGTGATCTTTTAATATCATATCCGTATAGTTTAGATGTTACTAAGTACAAGACATGTTTATCAAGTGTTTAATGCGTTCATAATACTTTGTGATAATAGAGTAAATATGAATTAATGGGCGAATATGTGTCATTACAGGATCAGGATACCCCACTTCATGTGGCTGCTCAGGAAGGACATCACGAAGTATGTAAGCTGCTTCTACAAGCCCAGGCAGAAGTAAATGCAGGCGACCAGGCAAGTACTATGATGTATGTTTACGATAATGAAATGAAGTGATCTTTATCATATCCATAATATTTAAATGTTAGCAATCAAATCCTTGTCAGTATAATCCAGAACACGGACATCACGAATTGTATTATATTCAATTATTCAAGTATAATATTATATATGTGTACGATAATAATGAAGAGATCTTTATCATATCCATCTATTTAAATATTACAAGTAAAACCCAAAACTCAACGTATCCCCACTGCATATGACTTCTGGCACCGGACAAAACGAAGTATATAAACTGTTTCTTCACCTACAATCCAAGGCAGTTGTAAATGTGTTGCCCATGCGTGTCTTCCAGTCCAAGTACACGACATGTGTCATGATCATAATACTGTGTGATAATAGACTAAAATGTTATTTGATTGCCGAATATGTGTCATTACAGTGTCAGGCTACCCCACTTCATTTGGCTGCTCAGGAAGGACACCGCGAAGTATGTAAGCTGCTTATACAAGCCCAGGCAGAAGTAAATGCAGGCGACCAGGCAAGTACTATGATGTATGTTTACGATAATGAAATTAAGGGATCTTTATCATATCCATAATATTTAAATGTTAGCAATCAAATCCTTGTCATTATAATCTAAAACACAGACACCACGAAGAGTGTGTTAGCTGCTTCTACAAGCCCACGCAAAAGTATATGCAAAACAAAAGGCATGTATAATGATGTATGTTTACGATAATGAAATGAAGTGATCTTTTAATGTCATATCCGTATAGTTTAAATGTTAAGTACAATACATGTTTATCAAGTGTTTAATGCGTTCATAATACCTTGTGATAATAGAGTAAATATGAATTAATGGGCGAATATGTGTCATTACAGGATCAGGATACCCCACTTCATCAAGCTGCTCTAAAAGGACACCACGAAGTGTGTAAGCTGCTTCTACAAGCCCAGGCAGAAGTAAATGCAAGAAGCCAGGCAAGTACAATGATGTATGTTTACGATAATGAAATGAAGTGATCTTTATCATATCCATAATATTTAAATGTTAGCAATCAAACCCTTGTCAGTATAACCTAAAACACAGACAACACGAAGAGTGTGTTAGCTGCTTCTACAAGCCCACGCAAAAGTATATGCAAAACAAAAGGCATGTATAATGATGTATGTTTACGATAATGAAATGAAGTGATCTTTTAATGTCATATCCGTATATTTTAAATGTTACAAATCAAATCCTTGTAAGTATCCCAGAACTCAGGTTATCCAACTTCTTACGACTGCTGGCACCGGACAATACGTATTATACAAACTGCTTCTACACCAATAGGCTAAGGCAAAAGTACCTGCGTTGATCATACCATATGTGATTGTTTTACCAGTCCTCCAGTCTAAGTTCAAGACATGTTTAACAATGTTTAATGCGTTCATGATAGTTTGTGATAATAGAGTAAATGTGAAATAATTGACGAATATGTGTCATTACAGGATCAGGCTACCCCACTTCATTGGGCTGCTCTGAAAGGACACCACGAAGTATGTAAGCTGCTTCTACAAGCCCAGGCAGAAGTAAATGCAAGAACCCAGGCAAGTACAATGATGTATGTTTACGATACTGAAATGAAGTGATCTTTAGCATATCCATAATATTTAAATGTTAGCAATCAAATCCTTGTCAGTATAACCCAGAACACGGACACCACGAAGTGTGTAAGCTGCTTCTACACAAGCCCACGCAGAAGTATTAAATGCAAAACAAAAGGCAAGTATAAGGATGTTTGTTTACGATAATGAAATGATGTGATCTTTCAATATCATATCCGTATATAGTTTAAATGTACTAAGTACGTACAATACATGTTTATCAAGTGTTTTATGCATTCATAATACCTTAATAATAATGTTTGTTTACGATAATGAAATGATGTGATCTTTCAATATCATATCCGTATATAGTTTAAATGTTACTAAGTACAAGACATGTTTATCAAGTGATTTATGCGTTCATAATACATTGTGATTATAGAGTAATTATGAATTAATTGACGAATATGTGTCATTACAGGAACACCATACCCCACTTCATGTGGCTGCTCAGGAAGGACACCACAAAGTGTGTAAGCTGCTTCTACAAGCCCAGGCAGGAGTAAATTCAAATACCCAGGTAAGTATAATATGATGTTTACGATAATGAAATGAAGTGATCTTTTAATGTCATATCCGTATATTTTAAATGTTACAAATCAAATCCTTGTAAGTATCCCAGAACTCAGGTTATCCAACTTCTTACGACTGCTGGCACCGGACAATACGTATTATACAAACTGCTTCTACACCAATAGGCTAAGGCAAAAGTACATGCGTTGATCATACCATATGTGATTGTTTTACCAGTCCTCCAGTCTAAGTACAAGACATGTTTAAAAATGTTTAATGCGTTAATGATAGTTTGTGATAATAGAGTAAATGTGAAATAATTGACGAATATGTGTCATTACAGGATCAGGCTACCCCACTTTATTGGGCTGCTCTGAAAGGACACCACGAAGTATGTAAGCTGCTTCTACAAGCCCAGGCAGAAGTAAATGCAAGAACCCAGGCAAGTACAATGATGTATGTTTACGATACTGAAATGAAGTGATCTTTAGCATATCCATAATATTTAAATGTTAGCAATCAAATCCTTGTCAGTATAACCCAGAACACGGACACCACGAAGTGTGTAAGCTGCTTCTACACAAGCCCACGCAGAAGTATTAAATGCAAAACAAAAGGCAAGTATAAGGATGTTTGTTTACGATAATGAAATGATGTGATCTTTCAATATCATATCCGTATATAGTTTAAATGTACTAAGTACGTACAATACATGTTTATCAAGTGTTTTATGCATTCATAATACCTTAATAATAATGTTTGTTTACGATAATGAAATGATGTGATCTTTCAATATCATATCCGTATATAGTTTAAATGTTACTAAGTACAAGACATGTTTATCAAGTGATTTATGCGTTCATAATACATTGTGATTATAGAGTAATTATGAATTAATTGACGAATATGTGTCATTACAGGAACACCATACCCCACTTCATGTGGCTGCTCAGGGAGGACACCACAAAGTGTGTAAGCTGCTTCTACAAGCCCAGGCAGGAGTAAATTCAAATACCCAGGTAAGTATAATATGATGTTTACGATAATGAAATGAAGTGATCTTTTAATGTCATATCCGTATATTTTAAATGTTACAAATCAAATCCTTGTAAGTATCCCAGAACTCAGGTTATCCAACTTCTTACGACTGCTGGCACCGGACAATACGTATTATACAAACTGCTTCTACACCAATAGGCTAAGGCAAAAGTACATGCGTTGATCATACCATATGTGATTGTTTTACCAGTCCTCCAGTCTAAGTACAAGACATGTTTAAAAATGTTTAATGCGTTAATGATAGTTTGTGATAATAGAGTGAATATGAATTAATTGACGAATATATGTCATTACAGGATCAGCATACCCCACTCCAATTGGCTGTTCATGAAGGACACCACAAAGTGTGTAAGCTGCTTCTACAAGCCCAGGCAGAAGTAAATTCAAGAACCAAGGCAAGTATAATGATGTATGTTTACGATAATGAAATAAAGTGATCTTTATCATATCCATATATTTAAATGTTAGCAAGTATAACCCAGAACACGGACACACCGAAGTGTTTAAGCTGCTTCTACATGCCCACGCAGAAGTAAATGCAAAACAAAAGGCAAGTATAATGATGTATGTTTACGATAATGAAATGAAGTGATCTTTTAATATCATATCCGTATAGTTTAAATGTTACTAAGTACAAGACATATTTATGAAGTGTTTAATGCGTTCATAATACCTTGTGATAATAGAGTAAATATGAATTAATTGACGAATATCTCATTACAGGATCAGCATACCCCACTTCATGCGGCTGCTCATTACGGACACTACGAAGCATGTAAGCTGCTTATACAAGCCCAGGCAGAAGTAAATGCAAAAAACAAGGCAAGTATATGATGTTTACAATAATGAAATGAAGTGATCATTTAATATCATATCCATGTATTTTGGATGTTACAAATCAAATCGTTATAAGTATAACCCATAACACAGGGCATTCCACTGCATACGACTGCTGGCACCGGACAATACAAAGTATATAAACTGCTTCTGCACATGCCCTATATAGAAGCCAAGGCAGAAGTATATACACTTTTATCATATTTATATGTTAATGTTACAAATAAAATCCTTGTAAGTATAACCCAGAAATCGGGATATCCCCATTTCATATGACTTCTGGCACCGGACAACACGAAGTGCATGAAGTGCTTCTACACCTACTATCAAAAGCAGAAGTAAATGTGTTGCCCATGCGTGTATTCGAGTCTAAATACACGACATGTTTAATGTGTTCATAATACTGTGTGATAATAGACTAAAATGTTATTTGATTGACGAATATGTGTCATTACAGTTTCATTTAACCCCACTTCATCAAGCTGCTCTAAAAGGACACCATAAAGTATGTAAGCTGCTTCTACAAGCCCAGGCAGAAGTAAATGCAAGAGCCCAGGCAAGTACAATGATGTATGTTTACGATACTGAAATGAAGTGATCTTTATCATATCATAATATTTAAATGTTAGCAATCAAATCATTGTCATTATAACCCAGAACACAGACATCACGAAGTGTGTAAGCTGCTTCTACAAGCCCACGCAGAAGTGAATGCAAAACAAAAGGCAATATAATGATGTATGTTTACGATAATGAAATGAAGTGATCTTTTAATATCATATCCGTATAGTTTAAATGTCACTAAGTACAAGACATGTTTATCAAGTGTTTAATGCGTATATAATACCTTGTGATAATAGAGTTAATATAAATTAATTGACGAATATGACAACACGAAGTATATAAACTGCTCCTACTTCTACACCAATAAGCTATAGGTCAGAAGTAAATGCGTTGATCATACCATATGTGATTGTTTACCCAGTCCTCCATTCTAAAGTGCAAGACAACAATGTTTAATGCGTACATGATAGTTTGTGATAATAGAGTAAATATGAAATAATTGACGAATATACGTCATTACAGTATCAGGATACCCCACTTTATGCGGCTGCTCAGGAAGGACACCACGAAGTATGTAAGCTGCTTCTACAAGCCCAGGCAGAAGTAAATGCAAGAACCCAGGCAAGTACAATGATGTATGTTTACGATAATGAAACGAAGTGATCTTTATCATATTCCTAATATTTAACATTTCTGCACATTGGGTTTCCCCAACATCAGTTGAGCTCAGTTGAAAATTCCCATAGTGTTACACTGCCGATAATGAGCTAAGTGATGTTCATGAGGTGATTTACTACGCCGATTTTACATAGGGATTTGACTCGCTCGATAAGATTATGAATTGTAATGCTTTTAAATCACGAATCTTAATAGGAAACATGAATTTATTCGTACGAAGTATGTAACCTGCTTCTACAAGCCCAGGCAGAAGTAAATGCATTAACCCAGGCAAGTACAATGATGTATGTTTACGATAATGAAACGAAGTAATCTTTATCTTAATCTCGATCTTGCAACAAGTTACAAACATTCTATCCCACAATGCATTGGTTTGACCTCAAACTTGGAGAAAAGAAACATGAATACCGGGGGAACATAACCCATATATGACCTTTGACCTCATAAAGTTGATCTCCCAGCCAGGGGGATTCGCAAGTCGTGACTTGCAGTATTTTTTAAATGTTACAAATCAAATTCTTGTACAGTATCCCATAACTCAGGATATTCTACTTCATACTACTGCTGGTACCGGACAACACGAAGTATATTAACTGCTTCTACTTCTACACCAATAAGCTATAGGTCAGAAGTAAATGCGTTGATCATACTATATGTGATTGTTTACCCTGTCCTCCATTCTAAGTGCAAGACAACAATGTTTAATGCATTCATGATAGTTTGTGATAATAGAGTAAATATGAAATAATTGACGAATATACGTCATTACAGTATCAGGCTACCCCACTTTATGTGGCTGCTCAGAAAGGACACCATAAAGTATGTAAGCTGCTTCTACAAGCCCAGGCAGAAGTAAATGCAAGAATCCAGGCAAGTACAATGATGTATGTTTACGATAATGAAACGAAGTGATCTTTATCATAATCTCGATCTTGCAACAAGTTATAAACATTCTATCCCACAATGCATTGGTTTTAGAATCTTATTTTCTTTACAAATTAAAATAGCTAACTGTGAACACTATTAAGTTGTAAGGAAAATGTTAATGACTTAATTACTGTTTAAATATTCACAACGTTGTTCAATTCCATAGTTAAATTATAAAAGTCATTTCATTTTGACAAACACAACTCATTTGCAATCTTATGCAAAGCATGCTAACAATCATATAATATGGAAGGTTCATTATACTGATCCAGTGTAAGTACTCACGTGTACGTTTCGGACACAACTGTATCCTTTGTCAACACTTGTGGTAGTGATGATCTTGACGACTCATGACGCTTTTTGCATTCTTGGAGTTGCCAGTTGATTTATCATCTGGGGATTTTTTGCCAGATGATAATAGATCATCAAAAACGTGAGTGAGGTAGTATTGCCCCTCGTCGCGGTTCATCGTTGAGGTCCCCTTCTTCCTGATTTCTATAGCCTCTCTGATCCATCTCTTATACCTGTCTTGCTCCGTGCCTATAACCTTTGCCTCGTCCCACCCGATGACATGGTTAACGTCCACAACATGGTCTGTTATTGCTGATTTTTAGACCTGAGTGAGCGATGCCTTTCTCCCTGCTCTAGTGGTTGTTGTTTTGTTAGCCTTTTCTGCCTCTTTCTTGTGTTCGCGAAGAGCTACCGAAAGACCCCACAGCAAAGTATAAACGGAAGCTTATCAGCATATTATCCCGTCTAAAGAAGGAAGAAAAGATCACCGTAAGTAAGTACAAACAACTCTATCCTACTGCCGAAAACGTTCCACGTTTGTATTGTACACCTAAAATTCATAAAGCCAACACACCACTACGTCCCATTGTAGACTACACCAGCACAATAGGCTACAGTACTTTTAGATGGTTGGCGGACATCCTAGGTGAATTGGTAGGGAAAACGATCCACCATGTACAGAACTCGCAGTATCTGGCGTCAGAATTAGCTGACATAGTCATTGAGGAGGGGGATATTCTGAATTCCCCCGATGTCATCAGCCTATTTACCAACACACCAATCGATCAAGTCCTGGAAATAGTGAAACACAGACTGGAGAAAGAAGATACCCTCAAACGATACAACAAACAAGAAGGTTTCAAGTTGACATGCGATGATGTGGTAGAGCTACTAGAATTCATATATACTTACAACAACGTACTTCACTTTTCGATCCAAAATATATCGTCAACTCCTCGGTACAGCGATGGGCAGTCCTGTCTCACCTATTGCCGCCAATATCTTTATGGAACATTTGGAACAACAGGCCATCGCCACAGCCCCCATAGAGTGCAAGCCCAAGCTATGGCTTAGATATGTCGACGACATTCTTGAAGTGGTGAAAAAAGACTGCATCGACCAACTTACAGATCATATAAACCAAGTCGATAAATCTGAGTCGATCAAATTCACCAATGAACAAGAAGTGGAAGGGAAATTGCCCTTTCTAGACACCCTACTCGTCAGAAAGGAGGATGGTACAGTGAAGCTCCTGGTATACAGGAAGCCAACGCACACGGACCAATATCTGAATTATCAATCCCACCATCCACTCCACCAGAAGCTTGGCGTAATCAGAACTCTATATGACAGAAAGAATCGGATAATTACCGAAGAGGAGGACAAGAAAGTGGAAGAGAAAAAAGTGCAAGATGCATTACAAGTATGCGGCTACCCACCTTGGTCATTCGACAAAGTGAAAAAACAGATGACTACTCCCAAAACAAAGAAAAAGGAAAACATCAAGAAAGATGAAGACACCAGGAGCCGCGGGTTTGTTGTCTTGTCTTATGTTAAAGGTGTCTCCGAGCGAATCGCACGAACAATGAAATCCTACCGCATCGGCACGGCTATGAAACCACACTGCACAATTCGGAATCTAGTGGTACATCCCAAAGATAAACGAGATCCTCACAGCATTTCGGACGCCATTTATGATATTCCATGCAGAAATTGTGAAAAGAGCTACATAGGTGAAACCGGACGACAATTCGGCACAAGACTCGGCGAACACAAGAAAGAGGCAGAAAAGGCTAACAAAACAACAACCACTAGAGCAGGGAGAAAGGCATCGCTCACTCAGGTCAACAAATCAGCAATAACAGACCATGTCGTGGACGCTAATCATGTCATCGGGTGGGACGAGGCAAAGGTTATAGGCACGGAGCAAGGCAGGTATAAGAGATGGATCCGAGAGGCTATAGAAATCAGGAAGAAGGGGACCTCAACGATGAACCGCGACGAGGGGCAATACTACCTCACTCACGTTTTTGATGATCTATTATCATCTGGCAAAAAATCCCCAGATGATAAATCAAACGCAAAATCAATTAATTTAAATGAGTTAAAACTGTAGTGTACATATTTAAATTATTTGATTTTGCTATTTTGCGAGTAAAATGATGTCTGTTGACGATAATGAAATGAAGTGATCTTTTAATATAATATCCGTATATTTTAAATGTTACAAATCAAATCCTTGTACAGTATCCCATAACTCATGTTTTTCTACTTCATACTACTGCTGGCACCGGACAACACGAAGTATATAAACTGCTTCTACTTCTTCACCAATAAGCTATAGGTCAGAAGTAAATGCGTTGATCATACTATATGTGATTGTTTACCCTGTCCTCCATTCTAAGTGCAAGACAACAATGTTTAATGCGTTCATGATAGTTTGTGATAATAGAGTAAATATGAAATAATTGACGAATATACGTCATTACAGGATCAGGCTACCCCACTTCATGTGGTTGCTCAGAACGGACACCATAAAGTATGTAAGCTGCTTCTACAAGCCCAGGCAGAAGTAAATGCAAGAGGCAAGGCAAGTACAATGATGTATGTTTAGGATTCATAACTTTTGAATATGTGCGTACCATCGCGCTTCCACTCAAATTGATCGTTATATTGAAACGCGAACGCACAACGCGGGTTATTGATATATTCCCAAGACCTCTAAAATTCACTTGTACACGCAACAATGACCTGGGGGCGGGGCGTTTTCAGTGACGTCGTATGGTAACAAGAGGCAGATGTTTGCTTGAGTGGGCCCTGAACATGGATACACATGACACGTACGACTACTCGCGGCGGCGGTACTTTCAACAATAAATACTACATGAAAACACACCAAAACACCATTTTTATATCGTTGTAAAATCTCAATGATGAACGGCAAATTTGGTCTGCATGGTTTTGAATAACGGGCGTTTGTTTGTACCGCCATCGCAGCGGCTAGCTTGCCCTACAGATACTGGTAACTGGACGTCCCTCAGCAGACTCGGTGAAATTTTGTAAGCTTCACCATGTTCACTCTTCATGGACCTATGACACCACAAGTGACGACGACGTAGGCCTACAATTTATGTCATGTGTCAAGCGATTGTAAGCTAAACACCGCTCATAACGTTGTGTGTCTGTCACCGGCAAACACGGCCGTATCAATAATCAAGCATCTGTGAAATTGAAATCTGATTACAGATACAGGGCTAACAAACTAGAAAAAGAATTTGACTGGCACGCAAAAAACCCTGATAAAAACAGGGCAGGGATATGTCTCGTCCATGATCAGACAAAGGTGACTTTATAATGTTTCAATTCAAGAAACGTATTCAAAATCGAAATCAGGCATCATCCATTTTTGTTGTAAAACCGAAACTGACAAGATTAACAAAATGTTAGGCTACATAGGCCTACGACGTACGAGCCTACTCCTAGCTAGGCCTATAATAATAGCCATCCCGTCTACGACACATGACAATTGACAATCCATTTAATTTTTGTCAAAACTTGACAAACACTGCAACTAATACTAGGGCAAGACACAACATACTTTTGTTTGTCAAAAAGACTCACATGATTGAGTCATCAATATCGATGTAGGTCTAGGCGGCCATCAATCATTTCATGATTTACTCACCGAACATGCCGAATAACGTCGTCTCTACAAGCAGGTAATACAAAGAATGGAATCGTACAACACGATTTAGCTGCGATTTTGATTATATTTGTTCATGAGGTGATATACTACGCCGATTTTACATAGGGATTTTGACTCGCTCGATAAGATTATGAATTGTAATGCTTTTAAATCACGAATCTTAATAGGAAACATGAATTTATTGGTATAAAATGTACAATGAACACAATGGAATGGTAATTGGATCTGATGGCTTGATTCTTTGTTGACAACACAGAGATGAATTGCAAGCTTCCGGGGTGGGGGGGGGGGGGTACTTTTGCGCAGCAGTGTACATTAAGTGTTATGAATCAGGGACATGAATACAAGATATTAGGACTTTAGCCAACAATTGTCACGCGCCCTCGGAAAAGATCACATAATAATCATGCCTATAAGATCAATCTGGAGGTATACGTGAAAATCGACATTCACCGCCAATGACATTCACCGTCAATCCGGTCGGATTAACCAGTTCACCCACTGTATTGCGCAGGAAACATCTCGATCTTGCAACAAGTTACAAACATTCTATCCCACAATGCATTGGTTTTAGAATCTTATTTTCTAACTGTGAACACTATTAAGTTGTAAGGAAAATGTTAATGACTTAATTACTGTTTAAATATTCACAACGTTGTTCAATTCCATAGTTAAATTATAAAAGTCATTTCATTTTGACAAACACAACTCATTTGCAATCTTATGCAAAGCATGCTAACAATCAGTTGTGGTTCATTATTTTCCAAAGGTTTGTAAATATAATGATATATACCTACGTACATATTTAAATTATTTGATTTCGCTATTTTGCGAGTATAATGATGTCTGTTGACGATAATGAAATGAAGTAATCTTTTAAATAATATCCGTATATTTTAAATGTTACAAATCAAATCCTTGTACAGTATCCCATAACTCAGGATATTCTACTCCATACTACTGCTGGCACCGGACAACACGAAGTATAATAAACTGCTTCTACTTCTACACCAATAAGCTATAGGTCAGAAGTAAATGCGTTGATCATGTGATTGTTTACCCTGTCCTCCATTCTAAGTGCAAGACAACAATGTTTAATGCCTTCATGATAGTTTGTGATAATAGAGTAAATATGAAATAATTGACGAATATACGTCATTACAGGATCAGAATACCCCACTTCATTGGGCTGCTCAGGAAGGACACCACGAAGTATGTAAGCTGCTTCTACAAGCCCAGGCAGAAGTAAATGCAAGAGCCCAGGCAAGTACAATGATGTATGTTTACGATAATGAAACGAAGTGATCTTTATCATATCCCTAATATTTAAAAGTTTCTGCACATTGGGTTTCCCCAACATCAGTTGATCTCAGTTGAAAATTCCCATAGTGTTACACTGCCGATAATGAGCTAAGTGATGTTCATGAGGTGATTTACTACGCCGATTTTACATAGGGATTTTGACTCGCTCGATAAGATTATGAATTGTAATGCTTTTAAATCACGAATCTTAATAGGAAACATGAATTTATTGGTATAAAATGTACAATGAACACAATGGAATGGTAATTGGATCTGATGGCTTGATTCTTTGTTGACAACACAGAGATGAATTGCAAGCTTCCGGGGGGGGGGGTACTTTTGCGCAGCAGTGTACATTAAGTGTTATGAATCAGGGACATGAATACAAGATATTAGGACTTTAGCCAACAATTGTCACGCGCCCTCGGAAAAGATCACATAATAATTATGCCTATAAGATCAATCTGGAGGTATACGTGAAAATCGACATTCACCGCCAGTGACATTCACCGTCAATCCGGTCGGATTAACCAGTTCACCCACTGTATTGCGCAGGAAGCATCTCGATCTTGCAACAAGTTACAAACATTCTATCCTACAATGCATTGGTTTTAGAATCTTATTTTCTTTACAAATTAAAATAGCTAACTGTGAACACTATTAAGTTGTAAGGAAAATGTTAATGACTTATTTACTGTTTAAATATTCACAACGTTGTTCAATTCCATAGTTAAATTATAAAAGTCATTTCATTTTGACAAACACAACTCATTTGCAATCTTATGCAAAGCATGCTAACAATCAGTTGTGGTTCATTATTTTCCAAAGGTTTGTAAATAAACACTTCAAAAGAAGTAAGTTCCCCTTTAGGGTTTCCTTTATATTTTCAAAAATATACATTGGGTTGAAATGGGTTTTCTGTCAAATTGTTATGAGGTTCATACCAATACCTGACCAAAATTTCAAATCAACAGGTTCTGTCATGCTTGAGTGAGCTTGTATTGAATGACAGAATGTCCCATTTCAAAAGTTGTTAAAATAATGTTTAGTAGTGTGTGTATCCACCACGTTGGTGTATCAAGTGACGACATCGATTTCTCATAGTGTTGATGAGGCGCGCTACTTGTACCAGAATTTTAACCCAAATTAGCATGCATTAAAAGAGGGAATGTTTCTTTTGAAAATTAGCAATATCTTGTGATGAAGGATGATCAGACAGTGTGGCTTTCACTGCCTGATGCTAATGTGTTTATGATTAGTGTTCCCCATATTGTGTATGTAACCATGAAAATGGATTTGTCTTGATGGACGACAATGCGCGCCCACATAGGGAAAGTGTTGCTAATCAGTTCTTGGAAGATGAAGGTATAGAGCGTTTAGTTTGGCCCGCGAACTCCCCAGATCTCAACCCAATCGAGCATTTGTGGGATCAGTTAAAGCGGGCCGTGGATCGTAGAGTGGATGATCACACTAATCTTGCTAACTTACCTCTTCTGGTACGGTACAACAAGAGTGGGATGCCACCCACAGCATCGAGTGGCGCGCCTCATCAACACTATGAGACGTCGATGTCGGCAAGTCATACAACAACGCGGTGGATACACCGGCTACTAAACATTATTTTAGCAACTATTGAAATTAAACGTTATTTGAGCAACTTTTGAAATGGGACATTCCGTCATTCAATACGTGCTCACTCGAGCATGACAGAACCTGTTGATTTGAAATTTTGGTCAAGTATTGGTATGAAGCCCATAATTATTTGACTGAAAACCCCATTTCATTCCAATGTATTGTTTTGGAAATATAAGGGAACCCCTAAAGGGGAACTTACTTCTTTTGAAGTGTTTATAATGATATATACCTACGTACATATTTAAATTATTTGATTTTGCTATTTTGCGAGTATAATGATGTCTGTTGACGATAATCAAATGAAGTGATCTTTTAAATAATATCCGTATATTTTAAATGTTACAAATCAAATCCTTGTAAAGTATCCCATAACTCATGTTATTCTACTTCATACTACTGCTGTCACCGAACAACACGAAGTATATAAACTGCTTCTACTTCTACACCAATAAGCTATAGGTCAGAAGTAAATGCGTTGATCATACTTTATGTGATTGTTTACCCTGTCCTCCATTCTAATACACCTATCAGTTGTAAGACGCACTATACGACCCCCGGGAGAGGTACGTCGTGGGTGCGTCGTTTACCAATAATTCTTGACGGAGGGTACGTCAGTGGCAGCCTTTGGTCCGTCAAAAAAATGACGGAGGGTGCGTAAAGGTCCGTCACTTTACATGGGTGCGAATGGGCTGATAGTTGACTGAGGGTGCGTATTTGGATGGCAATGGTCCGTCATTTTTTTGACACAGGGTGCGTCATGGTACATGAGAAGTTGACGCACCTCGGTAAAGTGACGCACCACTCCCGGGGGTCGTATAGTGCGTCTTACAACTGATAGGTGTATAAGTGCAAGACAATAATGTTTAATGCGTTCATGATAGTTTCTGATAATAGAGTAAATATGAAATAATTGACGAATATACGTCATTACAGGATCAGGAAACCCCACTTCATGTGGCTGCTCAGGAAGGACACCACGAAGTATGTAAGCTGCTTCTACAAGCCCAGGCAGAAGTAAATGCAAGAACCCAGGCAAGTACAATGATGTATGTTTACGATAATGAAACGAAGTGATCTTTATCATATTCCTAATATTTAACATTTCTGCACATTGGGTTTCCCCAACATCAGTTGATCTCAGTTGAAAATTCCCATAGTGTTACACTGCCGATAATGAGCTAAGTGATGTTCATTACGTGATTTACTACGCCGATTTTACATAGGGATTTTGACTCACTCGATAAGATTATGAATTATAATGCTTTTAAATCACGAATCTTAATAGGAAACATGAATTTATTGGTATAAAATGTACAATGAACACAATGGAATGGTAATTGGATCTGATGGCTTGATTCTTTGTTGACAACACAGAGATGACTTGCAAGCTTCCGGGGGGGGGGGTACTTTTGCGCAGCAGTGTACATTAAGTGTTATGGATCAGGGACATGAATACAATATATTAGGACTTTAGCCAACAATTGTCACGCGCCCTCGGAAAAGATCACATAATAATTATGCCTATAAGATCAATATGGAGGTATACGTGAAAATCGACATTCACCGCCAGTGACATTCACCGTCAATCCGGTCGGATTAACCAGTTCACCCACTGTATTGCGCAGGAAACATCTCGATCTTGCAACAAGTTACAAACATTCTATCCCACAATGCATTGGTTTTAGAATCTTATTTTCTTTACAAATTAAAATAGCTAACTGTGAACACTATTAAGTTGTAAGGAAAATGTTAATGACTTAATTACTGTTTAAATATTCACAACGTTGTTCAATTCCATAGTTAAATTATAAAAGTCATTTCATTTTGACAAACACAACTCACTTGCAATCTTATGCAAAGCATGCTAACAATCAGTTGTGGTTCATTATTTCCAAAGGTTTGTAAATATAATGATATATACCTACGTACATATTTAAATTATTTGATTTTGCTATTTTGCGAGTATAATGATGTCTGTTGACGATAATGAAATGAAGTGATCTTTTAAATAATATCCGTGTATTTTAAATGTTACAAATCAAATCCTTGTACAGTATCCCATAACTCAGGATATTCTACTTCATACTACTGCTGGCACCGGACAACACGAAGTATATAAACTGCTTCTACTTCTACACCAATAAGCTATAGGTCAGAAGTAATGCGTTGATCATACTATATGTGATTGTTTACCCTGTCCTCCATTCTAAGTGCAAGACAACAATGTTTAATGCGTTCATGATAGTTTGTGATAATAGAGTAAATATGAAATAATTGACGAATATACGTCATTACAGAATCAGGCTACCCCACTTCATATGGCTGCTCAGGAAGGACACCACGAAGTATGTAAGCTGCTTCTACAAGCCCAGGCAGAAGTAAATGCAAGAGCCCAGGCAAGTACAATGATGTATGTTTACGATAATGAAACGAAGTGATCTTTATCATATTCCTAATATTTAACATTTTTGCACATTGGGTTTCCCTAACATCAGTTGATCTCAGTTGAAAATTCCCATAGCGTTACACTGCCGATAATGAGCTAAGTGATATTCATGAGGTGATTTACTACGGCGATTTTACATAGGGATTTTGACTCGCTCGATAAGATTATGAATTGTAATGCTTTTAAATCACGAATCTTAATAGGAAACATGAATGTATTGGTATAAAATGTACAATGAACACAATTGAATGGTAATTGGATCTGATGGCTTGATTCTTTGTTGACAACATAGTGATCAATTGCAAGCTTCCGGGGGAGGGGGGATGACTTTTGCGCAGCAGTGTACATGAAGTATTATGAATCAGGGACATGAATACAAGATATTAGAACTTTAGCCAACATTTGTCACGGACTTATGTGTGGGCATAAAGATACATGTAGCTTAAAACAGTGGCGATCGGGGTACGTGGAGATGTGTTTAGAGGGCCCCGGGTACCCCAGTCTCCAAAATAAACAATTAAAGAAAATACATAACACATACTTAGTTCAATTAAAGACATATTATGTGATATTTTCCAGGGGGCGCCCTCTATTCATGATTTTTTTTAGAAAGTAGATTTTCTTGCATATTTACATTTCTGATCATATATCATAAATATATTCTGAGTTACGGAGCGATACGATTCCTAATTACTTAAAATCATGGTTTAAGAGTGAATTTAGAGTGAAATATAAGTTGTCGCGCAGACCTGACAGTTTATTTTCACTCTTTAAACCATAATTTTTATGTAATTATGAATCGTATCGCTCTGTAACTCAGAATATATTGATGATTTATGATCGAAAACGTAAATCTGCAAGAAAATCTACTTTCTAAAAATAAAATATGAATAGAGGGCGCCCCCTGGAAAAGATAAGATCACATAATATGCCTTTAAGATCAATCTGGACGTATACGTGAAAATCGACATTCACTGCCAATGACATCAGTCCGGTCCGTTTGACCAGTTCAGCCACTGTATTGCGCAGGAAACATCTCGATCTTGCAACAAGTTACAAACATTCCATCCCACAATGCATTGGTTTTAGAATCTTATTTTCTTTACAATTTAAAATAACTAACTGTTTGTTGATTTTGAGCTCCTCACAACAATCTCCACCTAGCATGCCTAGTTAAACAATTTGTAAATGAGATGTACTATAAGTATGCTAAAGAGAGAACAATGACATTTACCAGGCTAATTACAATTTACGAATGGAGAGTTATTGTTTAAATCGCTCTATTCGTACAAAATAATGGAGTGATATAACAATAGGGTGAGGTATCAGCTAGGTGTATATTAATAAATGATGGTGTATTCTACGCGATAGGAGTATTATTAATATTGCTCATGTATGTGTCTTTTACAGTATCAGCATACCCCACTTCATTTTGCTGCTCTACAAGGGCACCGAAATGTATATGAGCTGTTACTTCAGAATGGAGCAGATGAACGTGCAAAAAACAAGGCAAATATTTTGTTATCGTAAATATCAAAATTAGTTAAAATTGACATAGGTCGATTCAAACATTATTATAATCATGTACTAAATTGTACTGTATTACCAAACTCTTGAGTATATGAAACTGTTGTGGTTTTTTGCTGTTGAGTGTTTTGTATTAAGTTTATTCAAAACATATTTTACCTCCTATTGCTTTCTGAGCTAATGCAAAGTAGATGATTGTCGTATTAGAATTTACACAATATGAACTTTTAAAATGGTAATATTGGTAAAAGAGTCTCATCAGGAATGAAATTGGGAGTATTTATTCAACATTAATATTCGGATTTAATGAAAACAGGACAATCAGATCCTTCTTTTTATTTTTTATTTTAAATATTTACTTTGTAATTACTTAAGAAATATATAATTTAACTGTAAATATAAGATAATTAAAAAACCACTATTGAGTTGTAAGGAAAATGTTAATGACTTAATTACTATTTAAATATTTTACAAAGTTGTTCAATTTCATAGTTAAATTATAAGTCATTTCGTTTTGACAAATACAACTCATTTGCAATATTATGCAAAGCATGCTAACATTCAGTTGTGGTTCATTATTTTCCAAAGGTTTGAAAATATAATGATATATACCTACGTACATATTTTAATTTATTTGATTTTGCTATTATTTTTTTGCAGTGGAATCTTAGTCCTGGAGATATGTACGTATTAGGATGATGTTGGCGGCGGAAATTAAGACAAAGATGGAAGATAAAGATGAAGACATATATAGATGATGACGAAAACAAGAAGAAACTGATGACGGGGAAGACATATATATAATGATATCTTACGCACAGTGTGTGTTTCATCATTCTTTATTCAATCATTAAAAAATACAGTAAAATTGATAAAAAGAAGGTACATAAAACCCAGGACACGATGTTGGCCCGTCAAAGACCAGCAATGACCGACCAATATTTTATTTTGCTATTATTTTTTTGCAGTGGAATAAAAGTCCTGTTAGTATAAGAGCTATTGTCACGGCGTAGTTAGCAAATGCAAAGGTAGATGTGTGGATGGGGAAATGTACAAAGGCATGTAAATGTAAGAGAAAGATATGACAATGTGTACGTATTAGGATGATGTAGTGGCGGCGGAAATGAAGACAAAGATGAAGACATAGATGATGACGAAAACAAGAAGAAACTGATGACGGGGAAGACAGGGGATAGTGCTATGGGATTATCTTCTACAGTAAATTCGCGTTGCGTTTACAACCAGTGATAATCGAATGAAGGAACCAGGAATTAACAAACGGCTTCATTCTTATTGCACTATTACATAGTGTCCCAGAAACCTGCAATTGGCAGAGAGCTCTAGTTTGACTTTTACGCCGTGGATTTAATCATATTTATACATTTTGGAAACCCTAGGATCTCCAAAATGGTAATTAAAATTGGTCAATTCATTTGCCTAGTATGCTCATGTAAGGAAGGGTGTATAGGGAACCGATTTGAAGGCCGATTGACGACCGAATTTGATTTGTACACAAACAAAAATATTTTCCCTTTGGTAATCCCTACTCTTTGGGAGGGATATGCTGCCAGAGAAACGAACTAAAATTTACCAGTTCCGTAAAAAAAGATGTCAGGAAATTATACTCATTATTTATCCAATGTTGTTGAAATTGACACCAACAAAAATGCAGATCTTATAAAACACCCGTTGGTTTACCAAATATGAGTCTGAGAATGGATTAATTTGTTCACTAAATGGTTGAAGATGGGTGCGTATTTTGCGGTCGCTATATCTATGTGGCCTCATATTCAGTTAAAATAGAATTATAATCAAAACACATAGTTAAGCAAGCTCTTTGTCGCCCATGAATATTTTTGTCGCTGTCTTTGTTTTCTATAAATATTAACACTTTCCACGCGGCTATTGGTTTTGCCATATAAAACAGATTTTCAGAAACCTTTCCAAATTTTCGAAGTCTATCTCAGGGATTACTGAACCAATGCGAGGCATGTTTTTACTTATTTCAATGCATTTCACATGGTGATTCCAAATATGGTTATGAAATTTAACAATTTTGACATTTTGGAATGTCGTCTGCAGACGCCTGCCGCGTGGAAAGTGTTAAGGTTGGAATATTGGGAGTAATTCTGTTATACCCTTCACAGGGTATTCATAGTGCATGATTTTTAAGAGCGACGCATACTACCGGTGTTGGTGTGTAGGGTATAACCTGATAACAGAATTATGCCGAATATGAAATGATTAATACACTGTGATAAAAGACAATAATTGAGAGCACGACAGTATTTCTAACAGTGTCTGTGATAGGTTAGCTATTAGACTCATACATAATGCAGTCATGCATTCTTCGATTCAAATATGACTATGGCCTCACATCACTAATGTTAGTCGGACTGTCACTTTTAATTTAAGAAACGTCTCTCTCATTCGCAAAGTCATTAACAAGGACACTTGCCATCATGCTGTACGCTCTCTCATTTTTTCCCGCCTTGACTATTGCAATGGACTCTTATATTTTGTACCAACACCATGCGTCTACAGAACTGGGCTGCAAGATTGATTGACTTTACTGTAAAGAGAGAACATGATCCCGCTCCTCTGCTGAAATCCCTCCATAAGCTACCGTTGAACAGAGGATCACTTTTAAATTGCTCTTGTATGTTTATAAGTCATTCACTATCAAACTGTTTCAAATTGTAGGTTCCAAAATGACAAGAGTAAAAGCTCTGTTTCCTTTATGCCTTCAAGAAGGCCCTTAAGACATAATTGTTCCCCGTCTTATCATGTTCTCTGTTGTATTCTTTTGTAAGCGCTATAAGCCTCCAGGGAATAGCGCATCACAAATATGTATTGTATGTATGGCCATGTGTTTTGAACTCGACACCCTTCCCGTTGCATGTCCAGATGTTTACATTTTACACCATCTGAGATTCGAATTAGCATATTGCAATAACTACTTGCTCTACCCCATAAAAAGTATATTTTCTGAACGGTAATCTCACAAGGAATCCAAATAAGCTACTGGAATTTAAATAGGACCTAATGGTAACATGTTGTGATTAAGAATGTTCAAAATATATCGATTTTTTTCATATTTTGATTAAAGCTCAATAATAATTTTATACCGATCCCAATCATAATTTCACTGTGCATATTAGTTCCTCATGCAATTACCCATCAGAGTTAATAGAGAGAGATGGATGATCAAGGATGCAACAAACGGACAGGTAGGGAAGAGAAAAAAAGGTTCCTATAATGATTCTTTTTAATTTCTGATTGATATAATCCTTATTATGAACATTATTAACGTTGTGCACAACATAATACGTGAACATATTTTTGAACAAAATCCACATGAATGGAATGTGACAAACACGCTCCATGTGATTACAGTGACTTATCCAGCCAATCCAACAAAGGTTTCCAAAACCAATATGGCAAACAGGTGTGCGGCCCACAAAGACTGAGCACAGGCATGACGGGCATTGCCCAGCAATAATAACCAATCAGAGCGATAGATCGATCTTCCGTATTGCGCATCATGAATGTCCGTTTTTCACCGTTTTAAAGGGGAGGTAGATACGCAAGGTCAGCCTCACGTGACGTGCGCGCATTTGGTATATCAATGATGTTATAATAATCATAATAGTCATATGATTTTGAAATGCCCATAACGACGGAAAACAACGATTGTCAGTATAATGTTTAAAAATCGAATATATTCGGTTGACCTATCACGTATTACTGCTGAGCTAATCGCACTGAAAAGAAAATTCATCAACCAAAAGACACATTTTTGGAGCCCGTGTACTCCAATCAGTACTTAGACCCTTGAAGCTGTATATTGTTATATTTTGAACCTACTCTAATATCCTTTTTGGCAGCGGTTACACTCAATTTAAGTTTTAAAGGAACATGTTAAAACAGAAAGTATGTGGTTTAAAAAAAATGGCAATAACACAATTTGTGTACTTCACTATTTTTAAACTTAAATATTTAAAGTTTCAAATTCACAGTTATGTGTGTATGACCACATGATATGCTTACCTTAATGTATCAAATTGGAGTACAATGATGTATAAAATAGTAACTTAAAGTTATGTTGTAGTTGGTTGTGGTAATGACGTTGTATACTTACCCCATCATGCTCGTAGACACGTCAAAGCACAATATCGGATATAACCTTCTCACAACTTGATTATAATAGTGTATGAAACGTTGTCTACTAACATATGTACATACAAACTATAACGTCGATGTACTTTGACGTGACTTATTCACAAAATGTAGTCATTGTAATGTTTTCGTTTAACGGTTATCGGGTTTTTTACATAAACACAATATCAATGTTTGCAATATGTTTTTAGATGCTACCTGGACACGTCTCAAATCCTACTACAATTTTTGACGTCATTTTTCGGCATCCGCAGAAATGTCAACAAATGACGTTTGCCAAATGTTCTAATGTAACATGCTGCGAAAATTGGAAACAACCTTTCAAAATGCTGTTATATGTTATGACATCCAGAGAAAGTTCTTTGAATGTCCACATAGATGTCTCAAGTAACGTTTTACGTTTTCCAAACGTTGTTATAAACCGTGGAAACGCCACAAATGTTTTGTTAATGCTGCTATTATTTGTGACGTTATTGATATGATGTTATTATACTATCATGACCATTCGCGACGCCCAGACAGCGTCCGCACACATTTCTTTAACAGTGTTGAAGATCGTTGGAGGGAATTGTTGTGGTAACGATGTCAACCACCATTTTAAATCCTGGTACATTTCCTGACGTCCAGGATATGTGTTCATACTTGCACATAAAAACCGCCACATAATTTGCCAACAAATGTGTCTGAACGTCCGAACATTCACCAAAATATGGCAAAATTCAAACCAACTGACGTTTTCAATACGGAAAAACGTACAAGACGTTGACAGAACCTAGGGAAAACATTGTGTATAAGTGTTTGTGTTTTGCGGGATGTGTACTATGATAAAGTGCTCAACAAAAGAAAGTCATGCACTTTGTTTAGGTCCTTTATAGTAACTTTCGATTACTTTTTGACCAAACAGACTAGATAGACATTTGGATGAATCTTTCCGGCACAATTTGATACCAAAGTTGCCACCTAACAACAAGGATAAACCATGATTAGCACCAACTAAAGAAAATAAGTCACTTTTCGAAAGTCACATTTTCAGTACACTATGCGGGAAGAAAAGACCACATGTTGCCTGTTCATAATCAAATAGCCCGCTCGCTCAGGCACGATGCCATCAATATCCATTTCATTCCTGGCCATTCAAAGTGCCACCCACAGCATTATCTCGCGGCTTTTGTGCGTTGAAAATGTGACTTTTGAAAAGTGACCAATTTTTCTTTAAATGGTGCTAATCATGGTTTATTTTTGTTGTTAGGTGGCAACTTTGGTATCAAATTGTGCCGGAAAGATTCATCCAAATGTCTTTCTAGTCTGTTTGGTCAAAAGTAATCGGAAGTTACTCTGAAGGACCTGAACAAAGTGTATGACTTTCTTTTGTTGAGCACTTTAGATGCATGCTATTTGTTTTCCTCTTTGAGTTGGTTATCAATATAAAGATGAATAGATTTTCGGACTAAAGAAATGTTAAATCCACACGTTCAGCTTATTTTAGCTCCGTATAAGTTGTAATGTATTTCGAAGTATTTAAAAAGGTCCATCATTATGCCATAGTGACGTCATTTCACTTCATTTCCATATAAGGATGTTCATCATCTTCCGGAGGGAGTTCAGTTATGCATTGATCATACCCCGATGTCTGTGACACATACCGCTGCTGCTCAGTGATGTGGGTTACCATTGGCTTCTCGTAACCATTGTCTTCAGATATTTGAGTTGTGTATCCAGATATTTTATCCTGGCCACGATTGGACGTAGAGGGCATGGATGATAACGATTGCCTAATTAAGAAATGAAAATAATTATGTATCATTAGAATATACATCACATGTCAATAAGGTTATTAAAATCAATGTTCTGATTTCTTTAGAGTCAATGTTATGATTTCTATATTTGTCGTGTTTGTCTTTCTCCATGTGTCCTGATGCTCGACCCACTACTTTGGCGACCTTTTTTATATATATTATTTGTATTTATTGTTTAATCCTATTAATGTATATATATTCTTGGTATTTGTATTCTATATACTTGTTATATTTTTATAATACTTTAACTGTGTATATACTTTGATTGTATCTTTTTAATATTTTATAATGTTGTTATTTGTATTGTGTACGGCGCTTTGATCTTTTTTTGGAAAAGCGCCTTATAAATGCTCTGTAATAATAATAATAATATCATAATATGTTGTAAAGCGCCTTGAGGCTCTTTTGGGCTAAGGACGCTATATAAGCGCTTGTTATTATTATTATTATTATTAAAATATTACCTGGTCAGTTCTGATTTCTTAGAGCTCATATAATAATGCACTGACGTCAGTGAGTATGCAATTATCGCGCCTCATTTTTGCAAGCGCCATTGTAACGCGCTGGCAATCAAAGACGTAGGCCTACACCGGCACTCGCGCGTTAAAGCTGCGTTGATCCCTATGATACCGCTTCGTTCTGAAGGATAGACGCCTATAATGGCCCTTCTTACTCACTAATTATAGTATATGGGAATCGACAGCAGTGTTGATAAAATCAATCCCCATTAAAAAAATGTTGGTTCTGTCCGAAGCCCTTTTTGAGACCCTGAGCGGCACACCCCTATCAAACAAAAAGTTGAGTGCACCCCCCCCCCCCCCCCCCCCGGGCCGCCTCGATTACTAGAAGAAACAGACACAAAAGAACCGCAACGCAAGGTAAATGTATGCAAGTTTAAAGTACGTTATCATGGTCGTTCTTGATGATGGAATCATACTATAGATAATACGCTAGCATCGTCTATGGCAGGCCCAATGTCCAATAATTAGATAAACCTGGATTATCGGTCGAAAAACCTAATCGTCACACCACTGTTAATATCAAATCACCATACCCTGATAGTTGGGTGACATATCGTTCAGCCTGCTCAACCCGTGGTTCGTCACGAACCACACTTCTGTCTTCACGAGTCATGTATCCCGATATCCCCTGGCTGGTGCCATCATCATCTTCTTGCAGACCTCGGTTGAAAGAGGGCGATTTAGGTAATGGTCGTCTGATAGAGAAACATATTTAGTAAAATTATGATAAAAGACGTATTAATCTATATGACCATTTGCGAGAAAAACGCCATAAGACTTTCCTTAACCATTTGCAAACTAACCTGTTGATTAGTCAGAAAAACTAATACACCATTTATTGCACCAATGAGAGATTGTTAGAATTGTTGGAGTGAAATATTAATAAAATCAGTATTTTCATTCGTTATTTGAATTAGTTTATCTTGAAATGAACCAATGAAATGCTCAGGGAGTTACAACACATGATTGCACTTGAAGACGAAGGTAAAACGTCGATAGTAAGGAATCACTGCAAAACGATAATAGTTTAATCAGTTCCACATTGGCGAGAAATATTCGGTTCTTATATCTCCGCGCGCAAAATGTATCCAACCGTACGCGAGCGAGTTTGGTCAAAAGCAAGCGGTGTTTGGGTCACAAGCACGCGTCACGCATATGATGAGGAACAGAGCGCTTGATGCCTTCATGCACGCCCGCGTCCTTCTGTATTCATTCGCTGCTGTAAGGAGGCTTCGTCAATTTAGAACTGATCAAGTTATAGTATGTTACATGTTCATACAGCTCATACGTACAGGGTGAGTCAAAATCAACTGCAGTAGTGGAAAGAAGCAATCTTGTTTTCAAAACCATGTTGAAGTTTAAAACTTTTTAAACGTGCGAGAATGATATATTTGTTCCTAACTTTATGTGAAAAAATGAAAGTCAATCGCATGTTTCGTTTGACTTTGGTGGACCTTTTTGCTGCACAACCCATTTTACTTGTTTTTCCACGAGCATAGTGATTTTCAATTGAAATTGCATAAATTTCATGTTCACATTTGAATATCCCAGCAACAGAAATTTGGAATCATTTTTCTTATTATTCAAATTTAGAGCATGGGTTATGTAAATTGATAATTTTATTCCAATTACGTCACAAATGTAATAGATTTTTTTAAATTTTAATGAAATACGCATTTTGAAATCTTATGCATGTGTTGGGTGTCTCGTGGACAAGCATGTGAAAGAGGTGCATGGGTAAAAAGGTTCACCAATGGCAAACGAAAAATGCGATTGATCTTCTTGTTTACAAAATGTCAAACATCAACTTGGTTTTGAAAACAAGATGGCTTCTCTCCACTATTGCAGGTGTTTTGTTGACTCACCCTGTATAAACGTAATATAATATTTTGCATGCACCATACGTACAAGCAACCTTTAAAAACAAACTGAGACCAATGCCTCCTTGGCATTTCATATACTGACCACATCACAAACGAGGAAGTGCGTTGAAGAGTGGCACAACACATGAAGAGCTATACAAGCCTGCTGGCCACCTTGAAAAAGCGAAAACTAAAACGGTATAGCCATATGTAACCAGATCAAGTGGCCTCTCCAAGACCATCATGCAGGGCACCGTAGAGGGGAAACGAAGAAGAGGTCGGAGGAAAAGTTGGAGGGACAACATCACAGAATGGACTGGGAAAACTTTCGCAGAAACCCCAGCATTAGGAGCCAGATGACGGGAGGTGGTGAAGAAATCCGTCATGCAGTGCCCCTACGACCCTGGAGGGTTATGGGAGCGGTAATATTGATTTTATTCATATTTTGATTAAAGCTCCATAATATTTGTATACAAAGGGCAAACACTTTGATTCGAATTGGCATATCGCAATAACTACTTCGAGGGTTTAGTGCAACAATAAGGGCTATCTGTATTTCGGTCATTTTGAGAAAAAATGAATTAAAGATTTGTACCCATCATTGTCACCTATTGGTTTTGACAAGTTAAAAGAAATGCTATTCAAACCTTTTTGATTAGGTGAATTTATTATTTTCTCATTATTAGGTTCCTGATCTTGTGCGGATCATTTTGATACAAAAATATCATGTTGGCACAAAATGCAGATAGCCCTTTGTTGCACTAAACCCTCGACTTGTTCTACCCCAATAAAAAGTATATTTTCTGAACGGTAATCTCACAAGGAATCCAAACATGCTATAAGAATTTAGATAGGCCTAATGGTAACATGTTGTGATTAAGAATGTTAAAAAAATATCGATTTTTTTTCTTCTTCATATTCTGACTAAAAATCAATAATAGGCCTATGTTTATACCTATCCCAATCATAATTTTACTGTGCATATTAGTTCCTCACGCAATTACCCATCAAAACATACTGGTTGTCAAGGGTAACCTAAGTAAGTGAATGAGCACAAACGTTTAAATTTCAGCGTTTACATTGTTTTGGGGTATGCACCCTATCCTGATCTAAACGGCATTTTTGAATTCCCCTATTTCAGAGCTTTCGAAAAATGTATAATTTTGCTATCATCGGTTGAATACTTCTTTTGGGTTACAGTCATGATTGTAAAACCGATGAATTAGTTCACTGTGTAGCGAATAGGGAGAGAGCCAAGGACAATGCAATCGATTCATGATTACAATTGTTATATAATAGTTGACACGATTGTTGAAACAGAAACTTATAGAATATAAAAATATCTATAAAATGAGACCAAAAATCATGTTTGTACCATACAGGGATGAAGAGTTATTGTAAATTAAACGTAGAATTGGGAACATTTTCTATATTCCCCATAGAGATTGTACACAGCGCCACCGCCACCGCTACCACCGCCACCACCCCTGACATTCGAAATATAATCAATCATATCTCAGCTAAACAGTTATAGAAATACCTGATTTATTCACACAATGTAGCTAGATAAATAGGCTTTCAAATGACACCTAAATCATAGCTCTACCTTATTCAGTTGTTGAGTTATTAGAGAGAGATGGATGATTTGGGTGGTGAGGCCAAAACACATGGCCATAAATCCAAACAATACCAAACCCGAGTTTTAAAAGTATATTTTTAATATTAGTATCCCAGGTAGAATGACCATTACTATCAAGATAGTCAAGCTTCTTATAACATTTATTTGGATAGCGATCACTTGATATTTGAATAAATCTTGACCAATACGACATTAATCTAAAACTACCGTTCCAAATGGTCTACCTCTGCAACGCATTGACCACTCTGCAAGAAGATTGCTTTTTTACCAGCATTAATTAATCTATGTAAAGACTCACCCTGATTTGCTTGTTGTTGACGTTGTCTGTTTGTTGTCTAAAATTAAATAGATCAAGAATGAAGATAAAACAAGTTAGCGTGAACGCGTAAATGGTGCCCCTTTTCTTGTGAAAGTATTGGCCTTTCATCAACTGATATCCGTACGTAGAGAGACATAGACAATCATCTAGAACGATTTAGACAAACGTATGTGACACGCCTATAGAGTCTTTTTACCCCTATAGAGTCCACACAGCACTTCGTTAGCGCCCTCAACGGAATAAATCACAATAACACTAGTTTAAGATTACGTACAACAGTATACGTAAGTTTTAGATCAGACACCTTGGAAATCATATTGATACATAATTGTATGCCAAAACACTCAGGGGTTGGTGGAAACTATAAATTGGATATCCTACAATCTTAAACTAGTGTTATTGTGATTAATTCCGTTGAGGGCGCTAACGGAATAAATCTCAATACAGAATGCTGTGTGGACTCTATAGGAGTAAAAAGACTCTATAGGCGTGTCACAAACGTAGCCATTCCAGATTCTTCTTTTCAAACAGTTACGAGTAAATTGTTTCACTGCGTAACGTTACTTAACACTTTCCACGCCGCGATTATTGTTGCCATATAAAAACAGGTTTTTCAGAAACCTTTCACAACTTTCAAAGTCTATCTCAATGGTTACTGAACCAATACTAGGCATGTTTGTACTTATTGTAATGCATTTCTCATGGTGATTCCAAATATGGTGATGAAATTAAATAATGTGGATAACCATACCCGTGTGTCGGATGATCACGTTACTTTTTTAAACGATTCATCTTCAGCGAGATTTCAAGTGGTCCGTATAACATGTATAACATGTCTAATGTAGAGTAGGAGAAATCTCATCCCATACCCGGATGTAGTTTGATATGGCAATTATTTTATTCAGTCACTTTGATTGGACCTCGCAATATTTCTTGCCAGGCCCCAATAAATGGCTATGACGTCAGGTTACGTCGACTTTTTCAAAAATGGGTGGTCAATTTATTATTAAAATATTACGATTCGTATCCCCGGTTATTTTCGCTTAAATTTTTATTATTAAAGGTTAAAAATGCATTAGAAAGACAATAAAAGATATTTCCATATTATTTAACGTGTAAAAATGATACAGGTCTCATGAAACCCATGTTTTATACAGTTTTCGTGGTTAACGTGTAAAAAGCAGTAATACTAATGGTGTACAAAGCAAGCGCAATTTTCGATTGCGCGTTTATTATAGATAAAACGGTATGAACCTAGTTAAATGGTTACATGGTTGTGATATTCAGACGCCCCATACATTTGTTCTATATATACCCCTTTCTTTAATGATTTTATTTACTTCATATAATCATCATTTAGTACTTATAATAAACCATCTTGATATTTAGCCAACTTTTCATGTTACAGGGGAAGTTAGTCAATATGACAATGATGACCCAACGGTTGATATACACAAAAAGCGGTGGATAAAATACATAAATCATGATATTTCGTCATAGCAAATACCTTTACAGACACCGTTCAAAATAAAATAAAGATGTAATTCATAATACCGAGGTTTTAAACCATTCTAAAGCAATTTCATGTCATATTGTAATCCTTCAATATCAGAAATAGTGGTATTAGACCCGAAATGCCCCAAAATGTCTAAGAACTTGAAAGAATGAGATTTATTTCATATTCTATTCACATTTCAATACCGAGTCATGTTTTATTGACACTAACAACTCATTTTCAAAATGAATTTTACAATTTTGATTAAGTTTTTGCAGGCGGTCCAGTTGCCCCACACCCCTTCGGACCACTTACCCCAACAAATGACGTAGCACTTTGTCGAGATAAAACGTTATTAAAACACGCCTGTGACGTTATACATTTTACGCCAAAATGTTTTAAAACATACCACCATTTGTCATAATAATCAATAAACTCCAATACATTTCAGGAAAAATGCAAAACTGCATTTTTGTTTTTAGCCATTACACAGATTTCTGTAGCCAGTGAGTATCTTTGAATTCGGAAAATATTACGGCGTTCGGGTCCTACAAGTAGACGAGTGTCTTTAGATAAGTAAGAAATGGTGTACTTTGTTATTTGCAAATTCATGAACTAATAACTCTACCAAATGAATACCCGTGATAATGATTTAAGTTGAAGCATTCTTTAAATGATAATATTGATCGGAAATCCAAACCACCAATGTCCCAACTTAGCAATATGCGCCATTTTACGGTCATTTCAACCACAACCTATGGTTTTAATCATATTTCGGAAAGTCCCTAAGCACACTACAATATAGCACCCATCAAATGCAATATGCACCTAGTATCTTAAGACGACTGTACTGCATGTGTATATTTACTGTTGCATATCTGTCAATCACATAAAGTACATTAAACATGATCTAAACCCATCTTTATATATCGCCCATACTATCTGTGAATTTTCAATCAGTCACTCAAAGAGTTAGCTTCAAAGATATGGAGAAAAATCACATGTGTAAATACCCTAAAGTTCCAAATGTTTTGGATTGTAGAAGGTAAAGATATATGTCAAGTATCAACAAAAGTCGTATTGTTGAAAAGAAAGCAGTATGCCCATACAATTACAAAATCCTTCATTTCGGTCCACTTGCCCCACGGTCCAGTTGCCCCATATTCCCCTATAGTACGGCAACCAAAACAAAATGGTCATCTTTTATTCTCTAATTACCTGGTTTGTTTAGTCTTTTACGGCGATGTAAAACAACAGCAATGATGATGATCATAATAGCAACTAATGCAAAGGTTACAGGAATTACAATGGCCACAATATTGATCGGGGTTGGAGCCCGGGTTGGAGTAGTTCGATCTGAAAAGTAACGAAATATTGCGAGGATTTATATTCAAAACATTAGTGTCACATGGACAAAATGGTGTGTTTTAACCATAACTCACCCGGCGTGTTTTTGTGTGAGCTATCAGCAGGGGAGAAAAACGGGTCAAATTTGAGGAGAAAATAAATCAGTCTCCGCACGCGCCGTCGATCGAACCCGGGCAGGGTGCGTGCAAGTTAGAGTCTCTACCCACGGAGCTATACCGTTATGGGTATGAAATGAAATAAAACTCTTATAGTTCCAATCCAATAAGAAAGCAAAAAATCTTTGAAATGTTTGTTATTCTAAATTAATACAGTCGCCATCTTTAAGGCATGATCCTTTCTTCGTTTAAAATAGCACTTAACACCAGAACAAAAACCTGGATGAGCAAATGAGAAAAAAACCGCAATTTTGGTTAAAACCGTCAGAGAATTGTAGAAAATCTGTTTTAGATTATGTTTATTTCGTTATTATAGTCATAAAGCTCGTATTGATTAAGTTGGTACATTTATGTTGATACCTCCCCATATTTCCAAGCAATTGGCTTAGCTGCAGCAGCACTGAACTGCAACAAATCGTCAGCCTGCTTCGAGAATTGCCTAACTCATTTTTTCTAGTTTTGAGAAAACAACAAGAATAGGAAAAGTGAGTTAGGCAGTTATCGAAGCAGGCTGACGATATGTTGAATAGCACCATGAATAGTACAGGTGAATTCCAACAGGAGCAGTACTTGTTGGATATAATTAGGTTGGGGATATACCTTTAAGTGAAATGTGGCTTGTTATACATGTGGGCCTAAAACGAGTCAATATGACCCATTTTAAACATTTTACATAAGTATTGCAATCTGCCTAACTCACAATGCTGACTTAGGCAGAATTGCAATTGTGCATCTATCAACACTTTTGATTTGTCAATGACTTCGATCTTATTACTGTGCATAATGTAATGAGGTCATGATTTATGCAAAAAACTCAATTTCGCTGAAAAGTGAGTTAGGCAATTATCGAAGCAGGCTGACGAAATGTGGCATAATATTTTAAACATGAACCAATAAGATGTATGTGCAACGCACTGAAAATCAACAAAATGACGAAAGATAGGCGATTTGGAACAAATCCGAACTTTTTGTGAAGGGTTTACATACCTCGTTTTGTTGTTGTTGATATAACTGTCACTGTTGATATCGAAGCTGTGGTCGAAGCGCCCGGCCCTGTATTATGTAGTGGACAAATAAATATTATAGCTTGTCCAAGAAAACCCGAAACTTACTTTGGAAGAGCTATTATACATGTAGTTTTCATACAATATAGTCCTCACTTTATGAAAACATACCGGTATATTAGTAAACTTTGGTTTTCAAATGAATCATAATCATAGAGGACTATGCCGGAAACCCGGTCAACCGATTTCACCGAAATAAACGAAAATGCTGCTGTGCAACCCGGTTAACCATTTAATACCGTATTGGTCTGCTTGACTCTCGATGTTAATTAAAGGCTAATGATTTGTGTATGTGAAAAATGAAACTGCAATAGCGCGCGATTTTACTGACTTGTATTCCATGCAAGAGCTCATTATCTACTCACATCTAACTTGTAACGGCGCTGAGAATTTTCTGGATGGCCCCACCTCCTGTCCAGATGTCGCGCATGTTAACGCACCTCCGTTGTAATCTCTATCAGCCACAAATGACAATACACTTGTGGTCTCAAAGGTAATCCCACCATCTTTGGACACGCTTGTTTGTTGAATACCAGATGTAATTGGCTCTTCTAGCCCACCTGTAGCCATCTTAAACCAATCGATATTGACGGCTGGTCTGGCACCATCTGCTTGGCACGTGATATCTGATACCACGTCCTCTGTTACCATTACCATGGTTACTGGATTGCCATTCTGAGTCATCAGTAATGAGGCTACTTCGGCTGTAATGTAGAAGGTACATGCCAAGATTACACCACGGTTCATCACGGAATATAATACGTACATAAATAAGTCGCTCCAGTGAAATAAGTCGCTCTTTTGTTGGAATGACAGTTTATTATTTTGGAGAGGTCCCACTCCTTTAAGCATGTTAAGAGTGGATTTTTCACTTGTTTAAATTAAGATCCTGTTTCGGAAAATCAGGCAGTTTTTAGTAAAATTGTTAACTTTATTTGTTGTAAGTGGCTCTTTTACTTCAATCTTTCTTCCATCTTTTCTCACTGTCATTCCATTCAGCCAGCCTGGTCCGTACAGGACCCAAGCGCGTGTATGTACGGACCGCATAAACAAACCAACAAATTGCCAACAAATCAACAGACAATCAAATAATGTTGGTTCAATTATTGTTATCTATCAGGCACAGTCGTATGAATGACCGTTTTTAAACGTACTTTGGTACATAAATTAGTTTTAAATCTTAAAATTTGCCATCTTAACACAAATGGGATTAATTGCAATTGCAACAATGAATATGTAACATTTATGTTTACATCTATGGACACATATCGACGGTCAACACCAACAAGCCACCTGTCGGACACCACTTTAACCTTCCCAACCATAATATGCCTGATATGATCTTACAGGGCATTGAATCTTTAAGTAGCCGTTCAGAAGTGGTACGTCTCAGTAGAGAGAAGTTATGGATGAAAAGTCTTCTCACTATTCAGCCCCATGGCCTAAACATCCAGGAAGGGAATGATTAGACTCAACCCCCCGCCCCCACCTCCTCCATTTGTATCTGATATACCTATCATTTGTATTTTTTACCCATTTGTTTTTCTCCACTTTTTCTTCACTCCATTTTTCATTTTTTACTTCTTGATATATGTGATACTTTGTTTTCATTTTCAACATTGTCTCCTATGCACAGTAATTTTCATTACTTGTTCCAGTGCATTTCCATAATATTTGTTACCATAGGCCTAGTCCCACTTTGTTTTTTCTTATTTTCTCATGCATTCTCTACATTTCCATCCATTTTATTATTTATTTGTAGTCATCAATCACCATTATTGATTTCACTCACCAATTATTTTTATATCCCATTTGCCTTTTACTTTTTAATCTCCCCTTTGTCTATGTCATCCTTTTGTTATTTTATCCACTTCATCAATCAGCTGTCTAGCATGATATCTTCCCCTATTCATTCATCTGTCACTTTGACTTCCTGCCCATTGTTCCTCTGTCTATATATATGTTGTGTAATGTTGTATTCTGTCATTTTACCTTCGATAAAGATTCTGTTAGAATCGAAACGTCAGGTCCTCTTATATTTATTACATTTACTTACACAGGCTATTTTTGTGGATAAGCAGTTTGCATTCAGCTTTTACATTATATTTATGTTTATGTGATCATGTAAATGTTTCTGCAATGTGCATGTTTGATTTTGTTCTTCATAATTATTACAGCTATCAGTGGTGTAGCCAAAAGGGGTAGGGGCAAGGGGCAACCCTCCGAATATTTGAGTCCATCGGTTATTGGCGGTTGCGGTTGGCACTATCGGTTCATTTGACAAGGGGGAATTATGAAATTATGACGGTATCGTAAAATGGGTACAATTATCATACATTTTCGTTCGCGCAACACGTGCATGTACCCCGATCAAATGTACATTTTAGAAGCTTGGTTAAAGCCAAAATGTACCTCAATCATGTCCAAATTATTGGACAATAGCAAATGTTATCGGTACGTCTTGTCGGTTCACTTTTATCCCCCACCACTCCAATATTAAAAGCCAAACTCAGCAACTGTTCAGATGTAATCATGATTTTCTTCGAGGTTTGACTGGAAAAAGCTACAGAATGCTGACACAAAAGAGCTATTCCAGATTGAGCTGTCAAACAGATCCGAAATCCTCAAGTGCAACGACACATCCACACCAATAACTGAGAGATACGGACAGTTCGTGAAAGCAGTTTCAGAAGCAAACCTCATGGCATGCCAACCTGGGTTACCGACAAGACCATTCATCTAAAGTCTGAGAGGGATGAGACCAAAAGACGTTACCTTGTCTCAAAGTCACGGCAATCCAGAGACAGATGGAAGAAGCTAGACACCTGTTTGAATGAGTCTTACAAGGCAGATGAATCGTCCTTGCTCAATAAACAGGTGGACGATCTTCATCAGTCTGACCAGAAAGGCGACTATTCCACCACATGGAAAATCATCCATGATCTCTCTTGGAAAGATAGGATGTCCAGCATCAAGGTCAAGAAAAGAGATGCTACCACCCCAAAGAATGACAAAGACCTGCTTGCAGAATGGTGAAAGTATTTCAGCTCACTGATAAACAATGACAGTGGTTAATCCCATCTGATCTCCCATCACATGCTGCTCAGGATCTGCCCATCCAAATTAATCCTCCCACACTTGTGGAAACACAGAAAGCCATTCATCAAATGTAGCCCAAGAAGGCTGCAGGTTTTGACTGTGTAATCGCATCAGAAGCACTCCAAGATGGCGGTGACATATTGGTATAAGTTGTCCATTCTGCATGGAAGTTTACATCACCCTGAAACTACACAACCAGCTAGTCGACCACAAGTGTTATTGTTCCTCTACCAAAGAAAAGAAAGGGGACCTCTCTTATGACTAACTATAGAGGAATATCTCTTCTGTCAATTGCAGCTAATGTGTACAACAAGAAACTGCCTCCACAGAATTAGAGATCATGTTGACCCCATCTTAACACTTTCCACGCGGCAGGCGGCTGCAGACGACATTCCAAAATTTCACAAAATGTTTAAAAAATGTCAACATTATTGAATTTTATGACACCATGAGAAATGCATTGAAATAAGTACAAACATTCATAGTTTTGGTTAAGTAATTCTTGAGATAGACTATGAGATTTGGGAGAGGTTTATGAAAAATCTGTTTTGTATATGGTAAAAATAAATAAATAATAGCCGCGTGGAAAGTGTTAAGGAATAGCCAGGCTGGCTTTCGCCCTGGCAGAAGCTGTGCTCAGCAAATCCACATCCTAAGGAGTATCATGGAAGGGTCTAAAGACCAGCAGCTATACCTCTCACAGTCACATTAATAGACTTCAAGAAAGCCTTCGACTCAATAAACAGGAAAGTTATGTTTGCAGTGCTGCGACATTACGGAATCCCAAAAGCTTTAGTCGACGCTGTAGATGTGCTGTACAACAACTCGTGATGTGCTGTGATGGTCGATGCTCGGATCCTTTTGCTGTCTTCACTGGAGTGCTACAGGGCGACGTTCTGGCTCCATTCCTATTTGTGATATTGGTAGACTACCTGTTGAAGAAGGCCACATCTGATCTTGACTCAGGAGTTGTGACACATCCACGTCGTTTGAGGCGTCATCTTGCCGTTTTTCTCAACGACCTAGACTTTGCAGATGGCATTGCCTTACTTGAGATAGCAATTCCACGAGCCCAGACGCAGCTGACAGAAACTGCTGCAGCAGCAAAAGACCTTGGCCTCTTCATTAGCGTACCTAAAACGGAGTACATCAACCATGTGACAGATTCCAGGTATGCTATATGATGGCATCGGGTGCAAGTGATCTTAAAAGACGCAATGCATTAGCATGGTGCGCATTCTGGAAGTTAGAACGCCTCTGGAGGAGCCCTCAAATAGGTATCACAACAAAGATGAAATTATGATGAGCCCTGTGTGACTATCTTACTGTATGGATGTGAACCCTGGGTGATATCTCAAGATATGGAATGCAAAATAAATGCCTCTACCTCTTGCTACAGGATAATGCTCAACATCAAACGCATGGACCATGTCCCAAGACAGAGCCTCTTATCCACCGTGTAAAGCGCCGCCAGCTGAGATTCCTTGGCCATATACTCCGTCTCCCTTGATGAAAAGTATGCCACCTGCGCACCAACACATGGCCGAAGGAGACCTGGTCGTCCTTGTACAACTTATCTGACATATATACAACGCTTACTAGAGGACAATGAAAGCATGATTCAATAACGACTGATTGTTACTCTTTCTCAAGACCGTTGTGCATGGAAGAAACCTGTGGTCGCCTGCTCTGACAGCAGAATGATGGTGATGAATATGCTGGTAAGAGAAGTGATGATCGATTGTAAAGGTATTTCTTGTCTTGCTTCGAGAAGGAAATGGGGCTGTCATATATAACAGTCAACATTTTCCGATTTTTAAAAGCTCAATTTTGAATTTTCTTGAGCGCATCCGTACCCATATAAGTACCGGTTACTCGGGGGGGGGGGGGGTGACACTCACCTTCTACTCTCCGAGTAACTTCGTAAGACTCCCCCGTAAACTCCGTCTCACAAGCGTACCTCCCTTCGTCTTCAATCTCCACGTTTCTGATAACCATATCCCACTTCTCTCTACCGTCAGTATCCAAATCAAAATTGGTGTATTTTGATTCGCCATGTTTACTTTCTCCTATATAAATAGTTTTGGGTTTGGGACTGATGTCGTCTGAATAGTCCTGCCATAAAATGTTCCCGATGCTGCTGCTGGCATTGGGTTGTATTCTGCATTCGAGGTGATGTGTCGAGCCTTCCAAAATTGCCTGGTCTGGTGGGCTGGGACCAATGAGGTCATCATCGCCTGTTTGTGTTTTACATCCTGTTTGGAGGAGGAAAACATTGCAACATGATTTTGGGCAGAATATTTGGAGTTTCTTAGGTTATGTGCAAAATTGCCTATTAACTAATGTTTCTTATGAATATAGGCGCAAATTCAGTTATCAATTATCAATAGTTATAAAGACATGCACTAGTCTTTTACATTATTGTAGTAGCTACGACGGCAAACTTGTTTAAAATATAATTTGTTTAATACCCGTCGTAAATACCTATTATTGTAGTTGTGGAATCAAACGGAGAAAACAGGAAAACTTTATCTACTGGCGCCGGAAATAGTAGGAGTCATTGCACCCTGGCGCCATATTTCGCCCTGTACAGTCAAGTATAGGACACTCTCATGTCTATGGAGGTCGAACTAAGGCTCCAGGATGGATTGTGGCTGCTTCACACCTTTCGTCGGGAATCTTCTCTAGTCCATATCTACAAAACCGCGTAGTCGCGCTCCTTAATGGAAAGGTAGGTAGTGGGAAATAAACTTGGATTTTTTTTCGCAACAGTATTTAGTACATTTACTCACAGAATTTAGGAGCAATAACTAATAATTATATACTATATCTTACCAGTCTCATGTACTAGAATAAGCGTTCCCCATGTGGCTATCAAAATATGTAACGTGGTAAAGAAATCCATCACTGTGGTTAATGTTGTTCTTTTATCAATTAGTTGAATATCATTGCAGTTCAAATGATGTCGCCAAACTAAATCCTCCTCGTCATTAAATTATATCTTTCCTCGAGGAATAATATAGAGAAAGTTAGACATATCTGAAATTAAAAGACAGATACAAATATCTGTAACCAATAATGAAAAATGAAAAAAGAAAAAAGGGACTAATTATTAATCAATTGCCCAATAATTGGCCTTTCAATATTTGTTTTATTCTTTTTTATTCAAAAATGACTTACATCAATGTTATATAATGAAATATCAAAATTAAATATCTTAATTAAGACCATTGTTGACCAATAAGATAATGAATTAGTCAATTAATCAATTAATTAAGCCTATTTCTTTAAAACATATCAAACCTCACTGTCAAAATTGATGAGCCTTGGTCAAAACTTAGAAAATTATTTTCTGAGCATGACCGTGATTCCCTATCTTAAAATAAAGATGCCAGAGGCAAAAAAAACCTACTTAATTTTTCGATCTATTTAATGCATGGGAAGAAACTTGCGGTCGCCTGTTTTGCAGCCGAAGGATAAAAAACTGCCAATGATATTTATTACTTCCACGAATTAATGTAAGTAATTATTACATCATATCTAAACTCATTTCATAACTATCTCATACCAAGGCATAAGTAATAAATATCCTTGGCAGCATGTTGCGTGCGATGCAATAGTATTACGAATAATGAATGTTTATGAGTGCAATGGTAAAAATGTTTTCATGAGGTGAAAGATGCAATGTTCCATTCAACGAGGCGGAGCCGAGTTGAATGGAACATTGCATCTTTCACCAAATGAAAATATTCTTTCCATTGCACGAATGAAAAAAAACATTCATTATTTGTTTTATACCACATCTGAGAAAATTATTTTCATTTGAAACAATTATTATTCAGAGATTTATTTATAGTCGTGGGCTTACGTGTAGGCCTAATCGCGTTAAGGCCGCCGAGCGTCTTATCGTGCAATGTATCGTAGGGGTCGATGCACGGCAAATCGTGCAATGGAGCGGATATTTAATCACACGTGACCTATAATGATCCTCCAATGAAATAACAATGATTTTCTTAGGTGCTGTATAATATAATATATTATCTGAAATATCAACACCCAGCACCTGAGTCAAGTAAATTAGCCGCCTTGATATTGAATTAGAATTGATTGGTTTAACTTGGACATGTTTTTCGATTCCGCATGCCAACGCTGAACTGAACAACAACCCACAAACAAACCAAAAATCACTTTACAATTTGGAAAGTGTACAAGATGCAGTCATCCGGTACGGAGACCCTCGCCTGTAAATATGTACTGAATTTTACGGTGGTGAAGCACTCTGTCGACTGTATTAGATTGAAGACCAATATAACAGGGTAGGTTGGCATATAATTTAACATTCATAAAGCTATTAATGAACACAGGGTCTCTTTATATTGATTTGTAAGTTATATGATCGATACATGATGTACCATTCCGACGGATTTGCTATATGAGGATGTTTACAGTTCAGTTCAAAAATACTGCTGAGTGTTTGTTTGATAAGGATTTGAACTTTACCTAGTCACCTTATTGCCCTTCACTGGACACCATAGTGCACACTAGTGTTCTTTGACAGCCGGTGACATGTGTAAACCGGGCTGTTTAAACAATGTTTAACCACCCATGGTTTAACCAAGTAGCCCGGCTAAATAGGCCAAAGCTCATAAACAAACAAATATAGGTTGCTAAAAACTTGTATCAAAGTATACGTCATTATAAAAGTGTGAGTAACAATTTCAAATTAATATTTGTAATGTGCATGTTCGTGACAAATTTCAACCGGCTCCTAAACAAGTGTTGCCGAAGTTCCAAGCTTCCAAGCAAAATACCAATGGACACAGCCATTGTACTACTCACCCCGGCACAAAGTTACTTTTAACAAAAGTATCCCTTTTCCCATTACTTTATGGAAACAATTCTAACTATCAAGTTAAAAAAAATCCACTCAGCATAGCAAGCCACTCTGCGGTAATACGCTAGAATGTTGACCCGTTAATATACCCTCAAACCAGTGCGCTCACGAAGTTATTGTGTCAAAGTCCACGGGTTTGGTTTCGTACAGCGTGTCCCAAAAAAATGGGTCCAAAGTTGAGAGCTTATAAATAACTAAAGGAAACCTAACAGGTTTATATTAGAGAGATAAAAGTAAATGTATATATGGTTAACTCTCATGAAAATAGTGCAAATGAGATTTCAGAAGTTGAAAAAAAAAGTTGTCTCCAATTTTATTTATTACGCTTTTTTTTAAGAGTAGACATGTACTGGATACTAGATTAAAAAATTTGTGAACAACACTCCTTGCATTTAAAAAATATATAATGTTGAATTCAAATTATTAAATCACTTTTTTGCAGATTTTGTTCCACGTTTATTACGTTATCTACTGCCTATCAGCTCTAAATCAGAACGAGTGTACAAGCTGTGATGCCCAAAACACAAAATTGTAGTTACGAAAGCATACTTCTATCAATTACAGCGAAAAAATGCAATGTAATTTTGTAAATTGCAAGTATTATGAATCGTTTTTAGGTCTTCACATTACTTCATGAACTTCATCTTTAAATCAAAAAAATGCACGGTTTTCCAAAATGAATATTTTTGTGCAAAATATAAAATATATCTTTAATTCTATCTTTTTCCAATCGTCATAAAGTGTTTTCCAAAGTTAGCCCCGAAACAATGGTATTATGCTGCACTAATAACGCTGGCATTGGAACTCTGACTTTATTGGGTTTGGTAACGTAATAAACATATACAAACACATGTAAACACATATATTCAACATCGAGCAAGGCAGTTTATTTTGTATGCAAACACATCTTATCGACATGCATTGAAGCCCATTTGACAATATAAAGCAGTAAAAAGCAGTAAACAATTGTAAATTACACCAGAATGCAATTCCAACAACGAGGATGAATAACGTAATAAACATGGTCACGGTTGTTTAGTATATCATTTTCAAACGCTTATTTTTTTACATCACACCACATTTATTTTATCTTCAATCTTGTTTTACCAACGAAATAACAAACAAACATTACCACATATTATGCTTACCACATATAATCTCACTTACTAAGTAACTTGTGTTAAATGACACAAGCATATATTTTATACCTCAAATTCTAAACATCCACAATAATAATATACATAACTAAGTACTATCTAATGAAATATAATTTTCTATGTATAAAGCCCCTCAGTGTATTCAACGATACCTAGTAAATGGTATTTGAGAATTTTAAGTTGCCGAAATCAACCGAAAGATTGTTCTATATATTGTTGACTCGCTCTTTTGATGTAGGGTAAATAGGGTGAATAACGTAATAAACATGGTCACTAAATCGACAGATGTAACATAGCACTGTGCAGGTATGTTTATTAAACCATGGCATTATTACCTTCAGGTAACTTATAATAGCACTAAATATTGAATTGCCTTGTAATCTGTTTAAATTAGTAAGATATTGATTTATTTTATTTTAAATGATGGTAGTAGATTTGTAATAAGACTGCAATCTGATGACCTTTTTGTCTCCACTATTGCATTTGGTTCTGCCGGTATTACCATTAGTTGTTTGCACTGTGTCGCCCATATTCCTGTATAATAATGATAACAAAAACAAAACAAAATTGATGAAAGATATTGTAGCTGTTTCAGCTAGGTATACCATATTTATTCACCCAATTATACATATTGGTTTATTACGTTATCCAATAGCCATAGAACTATACACTATTGAAGAATGCAAACAAATGAGATTGTGTCAGTATGTGATACAATATGTTTGTACACTAAGTTAACATTTATAAACACATAATAAATGTTGAATCACTGTGAACAAGATGCAATTATCTTTATCAAATGATGAACAGTTTATTACGTTATCCATTATAAGGTGGTTTCAGCCCTGAGATAGAATAGTCCACATATTAAAATTATAACATTGGATACAATGTATGAAACTCAAGTACATCAATCATGAAAGCTACGGAATTGACACCAACATTGACATGAGAATAGACAATGAGGTTGGTTACGTTATCCCGTTTATTACGTTATTGGCAACTGCAACAGTGCCTAAATGCTGGATTATAACGTATATACAAAGCAATCAATGTAGATGTTAACGATAGCTACTGCATTTCTTCACATTATTAACCCCATTCGGATATCATAGGTCCATTTTCAATGTGCTTAAGAGATCTATAATGACTTCAACTGTCATTCGGCTTAATTTTCATATTACTTTCAAGAAAAAAATGAGAAATTCTTACCATTCGTCATGGTTTTTTTTGCATTGTACTTTCAACGAGTATCCTCCATGCATGCCTGCGAAAAGGGCCTGCCACGTATCTTTGTTTAATACAGTCGTAGAGAGCAGCTGTCTCTCTTTCGATTTATTCGATAACGTAATAAACGATAGTAAACGTTTTTCGTACTCAAAGTACCATGTAGACGATCTGGAAAGAGCTAGCGGGTGTTCCAAGTAACCACATATTCTATGTGTAGGCCTATGTATCAAATTGGTTTTTAACCAAAAAGTGTGTTTTAATACATAGTTCGGGAGAAATCTGAACAACGTAATAAACATCCTTAACAAGGTCGCATGCTTTGCAGCATTTTGATTTCTTCTCAAGGTCAGACATGCTGCTATAGATTTTTGAAAATATTATTTTCCAACACCCCTGTTCTTTTAGATTCAGAATATGTGCATTTAAATGTTTAAATGTTAATTTTGAACAATTTTGATCTTCAATATGTCGCTGGTAACGTAATAAACATCATTATCTCGGACAACATATATGAAATTGAAACAGGTAAACATCGTAAAAGATGTGCATTTCTTTTCTAACCATGGAATATCGCAATATGTTCCCTACAAATTAGGACATATCTTGTAGAAAATGGTGCCCTATTTGTATTGTAATTAATAAAGACAAAATATACTTTTATGCTGCGGACATGTAAATTTCGCTAATTTGGGGTATATGAGGGCAATTTTTTTAGTGAAAACACGATCAGAAGTATATCAAAGTATATATATCCAAGTAAAAAACATCAAGATCTATCTAGAAAAGAAGTTTTTCAAGCAAGAAAACATTGCATAACACAGAAATGGACCAAAGACATCAAAAAGTTCATTTTGCACTGTTTTCATGAGAGTTAACCATATCTGACCTTAGTTGGTAAAATTGTGAGACCAATCAAAAGCTTTGAATAGAGCGTTGTATGTCAGAACCCGCCCTTGTTCCGATTTTGCCCAGTCCTGACCGCCCAATCGTTGCATTTACCATTACGCACTGTTCCGACTCTATCAGATATTTACCTTTTAATCTTTTATTTACAATGTAAAGTATTGACAATTTACAAAGGTGTAAATACCTATGAAATGTTAAAGAAAAATCAATCTGAAACCCTGCCATTCTTTGTACATGAAGCAGGTCGAAAATCACTTCTTCAGAATTGGACTGAAGTCAATTATAAGTCTTCTCATCAAGGGAAATAGGCAGGGTATCAGGGCGCTCTATACAAGACTGGGTTTTTTGCACATTTTTAATAACAAGGTTACTGAAACGGGTATTTCTATCTATAAATAATGCCGAATGTTGAGCCGAAATACATGCAATTCAACCCTTTCAAATCAGGAATGCCTTACACAAATGTGTTTATTCAACAGTTCAAAGGATCACACCTTTACCATATTTACCAAGAAAGAGTACAAAATATGGATCTAACTTCAACAATGACGTTAAAACAGAACGTTCCTTGCTATGATATAATTCATTTGATGAATATTCAATTAAGAAACAGAAACAACATTTTGTAAACACTAGATGCACTTAAAATAGACTTATAAACAGATGGACTTTAAATGGACTTAGAGTTTGACTACCAAACATAAGTTATTTAGGAGAATAAACTCCACCTAGGGAGACACTTTCACACAGCGCACATAAACTGCTCACAAAAAGTATCGAAACACTTAGAAATCCAATATATAACGGCTCGAAAGGGTATGCATTAATCGTGTTCTGCGTATTTTGACACCTCGATCGTTGAGATACAGTGTTGCGGAGCTGAGTTATTGTCATTTCAATGATCGTGAGTCCGGTTTCAAAAGTGACACTCATCCCTATTGAAAAACACGAATGCTTGATGCTTGATGTAATAATTCCTATGACAGCTGTAAACAGCTAAACTGGAATGTTGGTGCAGATGTGACGTCAAAACAGCCAGCCGTCAAAATAAATAAAAGTGGTGGTGGGGGCAAAAAATGACAGTTCAAATTGCAGACAGTGACAAATACTGGACGAGACTGACGACAAACTTGTAGAAAATACTGACGAATACACGAAACTTGCTGAATATACTGACGAATACACGAAACTTGCAGACTAAATTGACGAAAACACTAACTTGTAGATACTGACGAATACACGAAGATCACTTGGTGACGGGCTGGAACATAACTTAGGGTGCATTAAAAACATGGCTGTTGTAACTTAGAGAAAGGCGGCACCATGCAGTGGCTGCATTTGGATGGCTGGTGCTGCAGCAGCTTTGAATGCTGCTAGTGATGGCGTGATGTGTAATACTGCTGCTGCGGGTAATCTATTCCAGATGTCAATTGCTCTTGGGAAGAATGAGAATTTGTATGCATTCACAGTTGGGGTGTGTATGTTGACATATTTGAGTGGGTGATTAAGTCTTGGCGAGATGTGGGTGGCACGTTTAAAGCACACTGGTGTGATGATGTTTACAAGCCCATAGTGGATTTTATAAACCATGCACGATTGCTGGATAAGCCTTCTTGTGTGTAGAAGGTCCCAGTCTAGTTGAGTGATGAGTGATGATACATGGGTTTCCCTTCTGACGTCAGACATGACAAATCTGGCAGCATTTCTCTGGATTTGCTCTATCCGTTTGATTTCAGTGGCTGTGTTTGGACACCAAACCTCACTGGCATACTCAATTTGGGGGCGGACGAGTGTTTGGTAAGCCTTAGATTTGACATCTTTTGAGCAGGGTGATATTGACCTTCTAAGTAGTCCAAGTGTGCGGCTTGCTTTTGCTGAAACTTTGGAGCAGTGGTCGTTCCATCGTAAGTCATGAGATACTGTGACTCCCAGGTAGTCATGTTTCTGTACTCGATTAAGTTGCTCGCCTCGGAGTGAGTATTGGTGCAAGCTTGGACTTCTCTTACGTGTTATTGAAAGGACAGCACACTTTTTGATGTTGAAGGACATGAGCCATGTTTTGGACCACTCAGCAAGGGTGTCAAGGTCTTTTTGTAGTATTTCATGGTCGTGTGAGTTCTGAATATTCCTATAGAGAATGCTGTCATCAGCGAAGAGCTTAACAGTTGACTGGATATTATCATTGATGTCGTTGATGTACAGTAGGAATAAGACCGGACCTAAGACTGACCCTTGGGGGACCCCAGATGTGACTTTAACCCAAGAAAAGTGTGTACCATTGACGGTTACGGATTGCTTGCGTTCAGACAGGAAACTGTTTATCCATTTTAAGGTGTTGTCCCGTATACCATAATGCTCCAGCTTGGTTGACAAATGTGGGTGTGATACTTTATCGAAAGCCTTGCTGAAATCGAGTAGAATGGCATCCGTTTGACCTCTTTTGTTTAGCGTTTCTGACCAGTCATTGGTGGAATTGATTAGTTGAGTTACCGTTGATAGGCGTTCCCTGAAACCATGTTGTTCGTCTATCAGAATCCTGTTGGCTTTGAGGTGTTTCGCAATATGGCTTAGCACAATATGTTCCATTACTTTGCAGCATATACAGGTCAAAGATATTGGGCGGTAGTTGCCAGGGTCAGATTTTTGACCTCCCTTGTGGATTGCGCTGACCATACCACTTCGCCACTGGTCAGGAACTGTAGCTTGGTCAAATGATTGTTGGAATAAAGAGCTCAGAGCTGGCGCGAATCTGATCATTCTAAACAGTAATGCAAACCTCTTTCTATAGGATGATTGTCACTTTTGAAACTGGACCCACGACCATTGAAATGACAATAACTCCGCTCCGCAACATCGTATCTAATCGATCGAGGTGTCAGTAGTATAGGACGTACCTGCCCGGTAGGTTTGTGGAGCAGATTTTGTGGAGCCAAAAAGTATGACGTCATGGTATAGCAGTTCTATTTATAGAACGATGACTCATCCTGGGATTTCCCGATATTGCGTAATAATTGATTGCACCATCAATAGAAAGAGTGCTTGGCAACTACATAAGTGTACTGCCTACTTGTAGCATCATGTTGTATCAGATGTTTTTCTAATGTTGTATGCGCAAATAAGATTAATTGCACACATTATGGGATAAATTGTCTCGGTATGCGGTGTTTTTTTCGTGTGATTGCCCCCGTTTTGTGTGTGGTTTTTTTTCTTCATTTCTTTGAAAGTTGGGAGTAAGATGTATTTATTATCATAGACTATCGGGATCTTTGAAACTAAAAAATAAAATAAGGGTGTTACCTTTTCTTTCCTTCTTTTTTTGTTTTCCCTTTTCTGTTTTTCTTGTTTTTTTGTTTTTTTGCCTCCCCAATTTTTCTTGAGGGGGGGGGGGGGGGGGGGTTATTCTCTCTTTTTTTTACTTCACTAAATAAATGTTTGAGTATGTATTCAGGTCGTATCGTCTCATTATACATATTTTCTGTATTGTTTCTATGTTCTACCATATTCGCATCTAATTTTAAAGTTTGGGGCAAATGTATAGAATATGACGATCTTCAGCATTACCGCGTAAAATAATGATGACACCCGAGATTACATTTCAGAATTCCTTAGTATATAAGAGATAGTAAAATAAAGGACAACGACACATTTTGATTAACTTCGTGTAAATTTATTGATACAAGACATTTAACATTATAACGCAATGACAATGATATAAGAATAACTTATTTTAATAGTTAACTACATTATAATGCACTTGCATTAAATACAGTTCATTTATTAGCGTACATTATATTAAACTTTAAGGTACATAAATGTAAAGAAAATAATTCAATTGGTCATTCGTAATAACTGCATAATTTCTCCCACATTTGATATAAATGCCTCTACAAATTTAGTTTTATTTGATGAAACTCATAAAATATAGTCCCAATTACATTCACTTATATTAGTTTAACGTTCCTCAATTTGAGATCAATGTTGATTGGATCCAGCGTTACAATCGATTATGCAATAATCAATACAGAACATGGACAAGTTGAAACAAGTTTGATGACTCACATAGGTTTTCCCCAAGAAGTTATTTGATTCCACGACGTAATCGACGCATTCCAGAAATATGTATAGAAAGACAACATGAAAAAATGCGTCGTGGAATGCGTAAGATGCGTCGTGAAATGCGTAAAATGCGTCAACGCATTTAACGACGCATTTTACGCAATAAACGCATTGCGTAGAATGCGTAAAATGCGTTGACGCATTTGATGTATTCGATGATGCATTCTTAATTCAATATAAAACTGGATTTACTCGGGGTTTGATGTCATATTGACACGAAACTTCAAAGCGCTAACATGTATTCACCCGTGGCCCGTCCCCATGCCTGTTCACGTTGTGATGAAAGCTTCACGAGGAGATACGATCTCCGAAGGCACCAACACATCGTGCACTCTGAAGAGGAATCCAAAATGATCGACGAAGATTCCGAAATGAATTATTTTAAATCCGGAAATGACAGTAACTCTGAATCCGAAAGGGACTCGTCCGATGAAGAACAAGAAAAGAATGAAGAACGCGAAGGAGAGTCCTCGAAATCTGATGAAGAAATGTCTAGTGATGAACTGGAAGACAATGCCGCATATCGGAAATGGCACGCGCAAGCCATAGAAGACACGAATGATGTGTGGACCGAGAAATATGAAAAATATATCCTAATTGGTATGAATGAAAAGGATGCGAAGGAAAAGGCCAATATGAAAACTCTGTGGACCGTCAAACAATTCTTTTTCGATAGCTACAAGACTTTTTTGATTCGAAATATTGAGCTGAAAGACGATGATACTCACCAGGAGATACTAGCTGCCATCGAGGAAAAGATAGACAAGGGAATCGACGTACCCACTGCCGTTAAAAGAGTCGTGATTAAACATCGGACCATTTTTGACGCGCTATTTCAGGAAAATGAACCAGATGAAAACAGCGAAACCGATGAAGACAGTAATGATTAAATATCAAAGACTTTAAAAAAGTAAAAGTCGAGGTCGCTGTTACGTCTACAAAATTTGTGTGCATACATTGACCCTCGACACTTCAATGCTTCAATCAAATAACTTCTTGGGGAAAACCTATTATGAGTCATCAAACTTGTTTCAACTTGTCCATGTTCTGTATTGATTATTGCATAATCGATTGTAATGCTGGATCCAATCAACATTGATCTCAAATTGAGGAACGTTAAACTAATATAAGTGAATGTAATTGGGACTATATTTTATGAGTTTCATCAAATTTTCGCTGTTTTCATCTGGTTCATTTTCCGGATAGTTATCAGCTCTCCGGGTTTTGACCCATTTCTGGGGACACGCTGTAGATAACGTTAAAGGCCTTGCGTCCCCATGCTTACGTCACGGTCATTATGATGAGTTACGTTCAAGGTGCACAATTACCAGGACATCCCGCAGGACATGCACTAGGAGGCTATCAAAGGACGCGCTACTTGTTCGTAATCCAGCGAGCTTAAAGGGACACGAAGTAGTGTTGAAGATTTTTTTAAATCAAGTTACTTCAGAATTCAAGATGAGCATTAACAATTACCATTATTGTTGTTTCTACTCACACTAAAAACACAGCAAAACAAAACAGCAATACCATCGCTAATTATTGAACGTTTCCTTAAAAACGCCCTCTGTGCCATATGGTTTGCGTTTACACGGTCTACGGTAAAATGCTGATCACGGCTTAGTCCACCAGTATTTTTGAATTAGAGAATAAAGGTATTGTTTTTAGACCGTATCCGTGTTATATTGTCTGACATAAATGCGGACGATAGTATTATTTTAAGTAGAACAACGACGCCGCAGGCGGAGTTGTTCTACGCAAAAAATAATACTATCGAACGCATTTATGTCAGACAATATAACACGGGTACGGTCTAAAAACAATACCTTTATTCTCATTCTTAAACAATCATACTTTAGACATTTATCAAAGAAATAAGTACATTTTATTGTCCACATTTGACAACTTTTACCCCTTGTAGGATCGAATAACCCACAAACATTCTATCCAATCACATGCGATGAGTAAACCATGCGTAAGCGTCGTGGCGCCGGCATAAACGCAGGAAAAGCGCTAAAGACGCACTGCAGAAGTGCGCGTTATGGAACAAACCACGCATTGTGAAGGTCGGGCGCACTCCCCGTGTTAAGTTGTCTCATCTAGATGTCGCCGATTTCTCTGAGAACCAATGAGATTGCTTACATTTTCTTAGCTGTTTAAGAATAACGTTTTGTTGTACAAAGAGGGCTGATTTTTCTTAATCCAATTGTGTTAAAGGGGCATGAAGATATATGTTGGAGGAAGCACCCTCAATTATGATACAAACTTAACATATGTATGGACTTTACAGCTGACATAATTGGTGAAATTGTGAGACCGATCCAATTTCCTTGTTTCCATTTCAAAAGATGTTGGCCATCTTGGTTTTAAAGCATGTTATTACAAGGCAAATATACTGGATATGAGTTATAGTCTATCCATTGAAGAGCGATCTTTGGTGCTCGGATGGGCAGGGGAGATGAGCAAAAATAAGATGTGCTGTCTTCCGGCGTATAATTGCTATTTGTCGAAGGATCCCATTTCATTCTATAATGTGAATTGAAACTAAGCTGCCTGATGCAAAAAACACACAACACTGTTCCAATGCACATTATTCTCATCACACGCATGCACATAGCAGCTACGTCTAGTGTACCATTCAAAGAGAGACAAATATTGAGCCATTTGCGCATTATCTGAAATCAAAAGGCTTTGAAATCGTCACCTGTGATTTCGGCCTATGAATAGAATCACAAAGCTGAAAAAAGATTGAAAGTGACGGACTTTGAATTTACCATAATCGTCACCTCTGATTTCGGCATATGAATAGAATCACAAAGCTGAAAAAGATCGAAAGTGATGGACTTTTAACATTTAGCATAATGTAGGAGGCCACATTTAATTTTTATTTGCTATCTTGTAATATTTCCAACAGTAAATAATGTTTATTTTCAGGTTGGCCGGGCCTTAGATAAAATGGTTGTAAAATGATATGAAACTTTGTATCCCTATGTTCTGTCTGCATGTCCGAATCAATCAGATGGTATATTATGTGATCTTTCCAAGGAACGCCCTCAACATCGAAAAAAAATTGAAAGAAGATTTTCTTGCAGATTTACATTTCTGATCATAAATCGTACATACATTCCAAGTTACAGGGCGATACGATTCTTAATTACTTCAAAATCATGATTTTAGAGTGAAAATAAACTGTCGGATAACTCCGACAGTTTATATTTTTACTCTAAATTCACTCTAAAACCATGATTTTGAGGTAATTAGGAATCGTATCGCTCTGTAACTTGGAATGTATGTATGATTTATGATCAGAAATGTAAATCTGCAAGAAAATCTACTTTCAAAAAAAAAAAATGAATAGAGGGCGCTATCTGGAAAAGATCACATAATATGCCTTTAAGTATAGAAAGAAACAAATACGCTTACAATGATATGGTATCAATATTGAAAGGTACGATTTTCATTTTCAAACAAATATTATACAATTTGAACGTTGACAAACTAAATAAAGTTGATTTTCTGTCTTGTAAAATGAAAGGTTGCCTTCATCGGGGTCTATCATTCTACATGTACTGTTCATAGAAGCCTGTAGTACAGTCTGAGACGAATATACCTGAAGGGATAAGCAGCTCTATTCATTCCTGTTATGTGCAGCGGTGCAAGTCTAACACGGTATTGTTATGCTTGATGCCAATCGATTATCATCACTTCAGTTTAATATGTAGCATGACCTCATTATGTGAGTTACCGCGCTATTTCAAATTTAGTGTTATCCACACGTGTGTTACGATCTTCTTAACAACCTGAACACACTGTAGTATCGGACGGTCACCGACATACAGACTGCGATAGATTTTTAAAATGATTACACATTTATATTGCTAGAATTATGGCATTTCATAAGAAGTATGCCAATTAAAACCTACTAGAGCCATAGTTCAATACATAAACAATGTATTATGATATTCAAAGTGCATGGTTTGTGTTTAGATTTAATATGAATTGAAATACAAATATTCAGATGTGGCTGAGCTGATACACTTATCTGTTAATGTATAAAAATACCAAATGTGCTGTGTTTCAATTCACATTAAATCTAAATTCTAAACACAAATTATGAACTTTGAATATCATAGTACATTGTTTATGGGTTGAAGTAGGGCACTAGTAGGTTTTAATTGGCATACTTTTTCTGAAATACCATATTTGTAGCAATATAAATGCGTAATCATTTTAGAAATCTATCCCAGACTCCCAGTCTGTATGCGTACTCATCATGATCATGGTTTAAACCCAGAAGTGAGAGCAGGACAAATCGACGCATGCGTGTGCATGCGCACAGCCTGTTTTGTAGGTTCTGCTTGGGTTGGTTTGAGAACAATACCGTGCACTGCCGTGCAAGACCTGGTTCGTAGAATTGAATAGCAATACACGGAGCTGCCTATCCCTTCAGGTAGATTAGTCTCAGGTACAGTAGACCTTAAAAAATGGCACTAAATTGAAAGGGTTTTTTTTTTTTTGAAATGGAGAAATTGGAAGGGAAAGCTACCAGTCTTTGCAACGTCAATTAAACTGACTCTCATGGCACAACTTGGGTTATGATGATAAAACTAGGTGGGTAACATAATTATTTTTTTATTATGGCCGTTTTTCACTCTACTGATTCTATCGATATTTTCGTCAGAAATAGCCTCCTCTCCCAGTCAATGGAATGGCTCGGTCACATGATTGGAAGATCGGTCTCAGATGGATAGACTATACTAGTTGTTTATTACATACACCCCCCCCCCCCCCCCCACACGTGAACCCAGTACATACCCGAATAATATGAAAGAGACTAGATTGACATACAACATTGAAAATAAAATACACACCAATTACACAGGAAAGTTGTTGTCATATTGACACTTTGGTTCTCTTCACAACAAATAAACGTATTCACATTAAATCTATAATATAATCTGTACAGATAAAAAGATGACAATATCAACAAAATAGAACATAATATAAACAAAACATATATTTTCATTATAGGCCTTAGTTATATGCCCACAAAGTAATACAGCAAATGAAAGGCAATATATTATAAAGAAAAAGGGGAAAAAAAGTGTATTTTCAATTTGATTCAATGTGCATTGTGCACGTGACAAATTGCATAAGAAAAACAACAACATGAAATGCAATCAGCATATACATTTAATATTTCAATGATAATGACATGTTTCCAAATACAGGGTGAGTCAAAAAAGTGTACCCAAAAGTAAAATAATTATTCAAAATATTTGTTATCAGAATATGAAGGCAACCAAAAATTCATTGTACTGTTTACCATGACTATTTTGGTATAAGTTACTGCATTTTGAAGCTGAACACAATATTGAATATTTTACTCAATAATGCTTGATTTTAATGAAAAAGTGTATTCATGTATTGTACACAGCAACTAACTAATAAAGACAAATCAAACATTCTCGGTTATTTTTTTCAAACATTAAATGTGAAATAATGACAAAACAATGTCATTATTACACAAATTTAGCAAAAAAACTAACAAGAGTATGGAGCGTTTTTAATAGTGGAATTCAATAGATCTTATTTTGAATATCGTAAACCTTGTTCGTTTTATAAAATGTTCACTTTTACACAAATAATCATAAAATATGTTTACCACATCCAATTTCAACCAACTAAAAATGGGGATATTAATGCACTGCTATACAATATACGATCAGAAACCCTGGTATAGATGATTTGACAGTTGTTCACAACAATAGTGTTTACAAATTGATTAGCGCCTGGTCTGAAGACATGCTGGAGATACTAGTCCATGACTACTGTATACATACTATTCAAAAGCAAAATACTCATCACTGAGCGCCAATTTTAAAAGCACCTGCCCTTATGGTGTGTACACATATTGCCGGGCAATCTGATTTAGTACCTGGTCTCTCATTGTGCTAGGGTTGCAGACCATGACTACTGCACTATTCTATACTGTAAGTAATGATCAATCAAGTTAGAATTTAATTTACAAAGCACATTCCCTGTAGGTGCGCAGGCATACCGCCAGGCATTACTACACAGGTCACATCATCTATATGAACTTTTGCAAACATAGCTAAAATGTCAGACACAATATATAGTTCATTGAAATAATTTAAGTAATATATTCAATTCAAAATATACAAAATACAATATATATAACTCTTTGTTCATTTTGTAAATCATAACACTTTTAATACATAACTTATGTACATTATAGGTACACTATAGGGTGGCATAGAAGAAAAGAAAAAACAATAAATATCAACCATATACATGGATGCTATGCTAGCGTACCAATGCATTGTTGTAGTGATATTACCCTCAAACCTATGTGGACGTAATACATGTGTATGCTATCACTAACACAAATATGTTTAAAATATTTTGCAAATGTCCACATTTATTTTCAAAATTTCAAAAAAAAATCTTAAATATTTGCACATTTATTTTTAATTCTTAAATTAAAAAAGAAAGAAAAGGAAATGTGGCAGTATTTGAAATAAATATTAAACCAGCTACAAATCATTTTCTGCATTTCAATTAAGGAGATCAGTACTAAAAATCAATTCAAAGGCTAATACTAATTATTATATTATATACAGACCACATCCGTAATGTTTCAAAAGTGCTGTGTTAAGACAAAATCGGCGCTAGAATTGAAAAACGAATTTGAATTCTCCTTGAATGGATGTCTCCATATTGATCAAAGCTATGACAAAACGGTTACAAGATTTCCACATCTCTGGTTCATGTACTAATATTTTCAATGTATGCATTGAATTCCTGCATGATTATGTGCAAGCTTGCATCTACCTGCTGCTGATGAAGCAGTTTTAGTAACGATGACATCACAATATTGGGTATGGCACTTTTGACACAAACTACTGAGTGCGAATTCCAAATAATCACAGGTTGGGGGGTGAGCAGTTTAAATTTGTTAAAATTGAATATCATGGTTCTGTGTTACAATAAAAATGGTCAATATGCATTAAATAATTGATTATTTTCCTACCATATAATGCTTGGTTTCATGAATACAGTCATCAAAAAAAGTAACTATACAGGTAATACCGGGTGGTTCAAAAAAAAGTTGACCCAAGTTCAAGTAATTTTTCAACCACATTTAAAGTTTCAGAAAATTTGTGTTTACATAATCTTAATCAGCAGTAAGTTTTGAAATTATCCTGAAAAGATGGCACGTTTAGCTTGTTTGGTTCTTCAGATATAGTTCATTACAGAAAACATGTACAAAACTGACTTGTCCACGGGGGCGTCATTTAGTTGTTGACTTCAACAAAACATCATGCTCTAGTTTCAAAATTGAAAAGCCCGCCCTGACAAAGCATCCCAATCTCTATGCTTATTTGCCAATCACATTCAACAAAGAAACGTAGGTACGTAAGTAGGTAATGTCAAGCACCAGACAAATGTTTCAGATGTCTTCTTTTTCCTTTTTCTCCATTTTTTTTACAATTTGTGACCAATCGTGTGTAAGGCCACTTTGTGCACAAGGCAGTTTTGTGCATGCTTTCTGTAATGAACCATATCTGAAGAACCAACCAAGATAAATGTATCATTTTTTCAGGAAAATTTTAAAACTTACTGCTGATCAAGACTAAGTAAACACATATTCTCTGAAACTTCAAATGTGTTTAAAAAAATTCCTTGAACTTGGGTCACCTTTTTTTTGAACCACCTGGTAGATGGACTTTTAACTCTAAAAATATATATCCTACCTAAAAATATCAAATTATAAAGATGTTGAGAAATTTATCTTCTTTAATATGAGATATTGCACGCTAGGATCAGTTGAATATTGAAGGAGTGACAATCCAAAATGTAAGGTAAAGTCACAATTTAATGTTCACATTTTACATTTAAACACCGGGGAGGGTTTGACAGGTAGCGTGTGTGTGGCGTATTGATCCATCGGAACAATAGGGCCGACTGTCCAACCTGCGCATGCATCCCCCAATTGCTCTACTGGTACTCGATAAAGTACCCGTTGATGGGTCTGCCTGTAGAAAACAAAAATGTGAAAATGAAAATCGGACCTCACCATACATTTTGGAGTGTCACTTCCTCAATCATCATCCGATCCTAGCGTGCAATATCTCATATTAAAGAAGATGAATTCTTCAACAACTTTATAATTTAAAATTTTTAGGTATGATATATATTTTTAGAATTAGAAGCCCATTTATTACCTGTATAGTTACTTTTTTTGATGACTGTAGTACTGTTCTCCTTTTAAAATAATATTGTCAAAAAATGTAGAACAAAAATAATTTAAACACTAGAAATGATTTGTTTAGATTTTTAATATTCTTTGCAATATTTTTTATGGATTTTACAAATAAATAACAATGTAGGTTTAAAAAATCAGCAAGTTAATATACACCATTCCTGAAATAGCAGCTTTCATGAAAAAACAAAATACACTCAAATTTTAAATCTCTTATTACTGGTATGTAATAAAGAATGCAATACATTTTTTGACTTCATGGCTGACTATCAAGTCTAGTTTATCTGTTACAGAAGGCACTTTTTCAAACATCTCTTGTTGGCAAATTGACAATTGTTACCTGTTACCTCCATATGTTGCATATGCAAATCATCTAAGTGCAATAGTATTGGTTCATTGAAACAAACAATTTCCAGAGATGATAATAATTAATCTTTCCCTAGTGATGGTCAAGATATGCAAAATTTATTTCTCGACCAGGATTTGAACCCCGAACCTCCTCAATTCCAGACAGGTGCTCTATCAACTGAGCTAAATAGAACAGTTATAGGTCAATAAATGCGTATGTGTTGTTTCGAGAGAAATAAGACAAATCAATGCACGCACACTGATGTTGATGTGTGAATAATGGCACGACCCCGCAGGGGAGTGCTATTGTGAGCATATCAACATTTGCGTGAGTGCATTGATTTTTCTAATTTTTCGAGAAACAAAACATACGCATATTGACCTAATTCATACACGACACTACAAATCCAATTCAAAATTCAAGCATAATTTTGATCGATGTAAAAACGAATAAAAACATATTAACAAGTTTGCTAACACCCGTAATGAAAATATATTGTTTAGTCCAAAGGCCCCAAAAGAAAAATATGGTATTTAAACATTCGCAGGAAAAGAAACTCCTCCAAACAAGGCACCGAATTCTCTTCCCTTCCTATCTCCGTAAAATCCATGGAAGTTAATCACCTGTTAACAGGCTCTGTGCCATCACCTCTATCCATAAAATCAGCGCGAAAAACACGACAAGTTATGTGGTTTGCAGATCATTTATTTTTCGCGGTGGATTTAACCTTTTTTGCGATTTATTTCGGCCTCAGAATGTAACAAAAATTGACTCAGTTGCATTTAAATCATCCGCAATTTTATTTGTTTATTGTTTACGTGTCTTATTTTAAGCAACTCTTACACAGACACAAAGCAATCGCTATACACGTAATATCTTACCGATCATACCGCACAAAAGCTGGTAACGCGGCTAATCGACGACATAGAATATATTGTGTGGTATGGCTTTCTTGTTTACACGAAATGAATCATATTTTATATGTGTTTACCAATAAAATTGCAGTATTTACACTTACTAAACTTTTATGCTTTGATAACAATTGTTCTAGCTCAGTTGGTAGAGGTTCCGGGTTCAAATCCTGGTCGACTTTTTTCAATTCTCAACCATCTTGAGGGAAAGATAATCTAATATTATCATTACTTCCACCTTGTGAACTAAGTTACTTTGAATTCAATATACAGAGATAAACATACATACTATTTGACAGATATTAACAAGCATACATCTTTAACAAAAAACAAAATTTAACAAAATTTTCAAAATGTTCCTGACAATCATCTCAGTTAAGTATAAATCTTAATATAAATCTTAAATATAGATCTTAAATAAAGATCATCAATTTATAATATTTATTTACATGAATGTATAAATATAGACTCAAATTATTGGACGGTGGGTTGGGACGGATCATATTAGGAACTTTGCTTGTTTTAAAATAATACATTCTTAAGTTCATTTCATAGATTTATACACACAACAAAATATATTTGCACATATTTGCACAATTCAATTTTTCCCCAAAATATGAAAATTAAGGAAAATTGACAATTTCGACTTAAGGGCAGTGTCAACCCGGCACTTGTTTCAAAAATTGAATTTCATATTTCTCTATTATTTTATACTTTTATATGTATTCTATCATTACCATCATAAGTTACTAATCGGAAGCTATTATTTCCCGTTATTTTGGGTGATTTTAAATTGTTGTTTTGGTAAGTTTGAGTCAGGAAAAGGCGCATAGTTATTTGGCGGGAATTTAAGCGGAGTTCCGCGCTTTTCAAATGCTGCGACAGCTGTTCGATCATTGCGTCGCGCGCTGAAACTTCCCGCGCGTAATACTAGACGCGCCGCTTAATATCCGCGACGTAGACGCGAAAAACAAAAGAGCGCAAAACAATGTCTAAAATGTAAACAAAGGCCAATCTTACGATCATTTAAATTTAAGTTTTCTTCCAATTTCTTCACATTGTGACAATATAAATTGAATCTGATAGTTTATTATGATTGTTCATAATAGTATACTCGCTTTTTAGTTCACACGCCCGTGTGTTCCGTGAACATTTAGCTTTAAATGGTGGAAAATGTCAATATTTTTACTAAATCGATGTTTTCTAGAAGTTCAAATTTCAAGGCATTTTACGAATTTTCAGACAACATAACTAAAAATATATCAAACTATCAGGTAAGCTTTTACTACCATTGTGTAGAGGACTTTCAGCGCTAGGAGGCAATTTTTTATTTTTTCGATTATGGATTTTAAACTCGAGATATGCATCCATTTCTAGCGAAATGTACGCAAAAAAACACGACTTTTACACTTTTCCGATGTTTTTAGCAATATTTCCAAAACCAAGCTTTATTTTGGTAAAAGAAAAAATTGCCTCCTAGACAAAATTGTTTTGTTTACAAAAACGTATATTAGAACAAATTACCATTTTTTATTTTATAGTTATGCTGTCTGAAAAATTTGGGGTAAAAAAATGGCTTTTTGGTTCATTTCTCAAAATTTAGTTTATTTGGTATCACATTGATATCACCATCGGCTTCCTTATCAAATTTCCTTTCTAAAAATGTATACTTTTATGTACTTTTATTCAATATTCTCAAACTTAGAAGCAAAAGTTGATCATCAAAATAATAGGGTTGACACTTCCCTTAAGGTATGAGTATGAATTACAGTATTAGGCACAAGTTATTTATTGGAACATAAACACATTCCTGCATCGCTCAATATTGGAACATAAAATGTGGTGTTCCCGTATCAACTGATACTGAAACAGTAAAGTTGTACCAGTATCAGTCGATACTGGCTTCTTTTATGTTCCAGTATTGAAAGATACTGGTATGCCAGTATCTGGGACCTAAAGTACACTTTTTCCTATAATGTCAAGTATAGTTGACAGAAAATACAATGTATGCCTTATTCCTTTAAGAACATCTCTCTTTGACCACAAGGCACATATAAGCATCAGAAAGCAGTGACCGAGTGTTAGAAACGGATGGAATATGCTATACTCTATTCGGCTTCCTCTGGACAGTGACGTAAGTTAACAGGCGCAGATTTTACGCACACATGTATCTTCCGCCTTTCAACGCTCGTGTGTATACGCCAGCGCCGCGAGTAGGCGCGCGCGTTATGTGCTGCAATAAGTAGAATACGTGGTTACATCACTGTCTTGGATGGCCAAGAGACTATATATATGCAGTATTATACCATGTTATACAATCCTCATTCCTTTAAAGGCATTTGACTACAGTCCTCAAAATAAGTAACTGACCAGGTAATAAATATACTCTTAACTCCAAAACTATAGCTCCTACATAAAAATATTAAATAATAAAGTTGTAACAGAATTTCTCCTCTTTAACTTGATACATTATTCATTAAGATCTGTTAATAATTAAGAATGCGACATTGAAAAGGATAGAACAAAGTGCAGTTTACATTTTAACACTTGGGATTTGAACATGCGGGACAGTGTGACAGGTATGTGTATGGGTGGCATTGATCAATTGATACATCCCCAATCCCCGTGTTACTATCAACCAGTGTGTTGTCGCTATCAGTTAATCAATAATGTGCCTGTTGCTAGTCCTAGGCTGCGTGTAGACGAACGATATGTTAAAATAAAAAACGGACTTTGTTTTGGTTTAGGGCACATGACTGAGTAAATATTCATTCAATCTTCATGTGTAATATCTTAAATTAAAGACAAGAAATGTCCTTACAACTTTAATGTCTAATATTTTTACGTAGGAGTTATAGTTTTGGAGTTGAGAGCATATTTATTACCTGGTCAGTTAATTATTTTGAGGACTGTACAAGGTACAAACCGGTCAAAGAATAATTGCAGATGTCAGCCCAGTACATTTATTCACCCAGTATCCAACACGATATACAAGGCTTTTATCCTTTCAGAGCATCTCTCCTGGACACAATTTGGTTAAACAATTCGACTCATCAGGAAACTGTCTGGAAGCGGTGGTATATGGATAGATTACACTAAACACAGTATCATGTTGTTTTATTCTCAATCTTTTAGAAGCATCTCTCCTTGACTACGAGGCACTAACTGGTCAAAGAAGAATTCAAGATATTTACTAGCCTGTAAGATAAGGAGAGAAAATGGGAAATAGTTGTGTGGTGTGGTCTTACAAAATAGGAATAGTTATAATGCTTTTGAGGTGGGAGACAATTAGACTGGGTTTCCGCGTTCCTCTATTTGGCGGCCATCTTTAATAATGGCGGACCAAATCGAGTGACTATAATCAAAACAAAAATTTGTCAATCACAGCGTCATGATCTGCGAGCTCACGATCATTACAAAGGTTGAGCGTGTCCTTGCATGCGGTGCGTTCCAAAACAGTTGCAACGCGGCATGGGCTCTTGTCGATTAGGGCTGCAATTGGTCAATTACCTATTTGTTACCAAGTACGTCACATCTTCCGGTTTTACTGCACCCTTGCCATCGCGAATGACGGGGGGTTACGCACGATACGCACCAGTTGCATGGAACACTGGGGAATCGTTTACGCTGTGATCGACAAATTTTTGTTTTGATTATAGTCAACAATGACAGCAGCCTGACAACAGACACTTTATGGCCTCTGGGTCTTTGGTCTATACTACAATGGTGTTAAGATAATGCCTGCTCTAGCTCCAATAGAACCTGTCTTACCTGTTTGGTGTCCTTTGGACGTAAGATATGCTCTCCATATCGGCTGATCACAGAGTCTGCGTCATATGAGCTATAGAGTGAGTGTAATAACAAACGTGCTATAAGTCATACTTATTAGACATTATTAGAAAGGTGTACATTTGTAAACATTTCATGATGAAAAATGTGGGTTCTTCTGCATCACGAACATTAAATGCCGCGAAAAAATAGTGCTTGCTTTAGAATAAACCTACCGTATGTGTCCTTGTTGGGTAGCACTGCATTACATAATGATATGGTGAACTGTCACTACAAATTACTCTGTACACATCATGTTCTGGTGATCACTCCATTTCCATGGGAAACCGAGGATTTTTTAGTTGGGGCTTTAGGGACGCACCATTAGATTTTCAGGGGGGGGGTAGGAAGTTTTCGGAGAAAGAAAAATTCACCCTCTATGCAGGCCAAAACAAAAAAAAATTCACCCCCTGATGAGTAAAAAAAAAAAAAATTCTACCCCCACCCAACTCAATATGAATGGATACATTTAAAGCCGTATTTACAAATGTTGCTATTTTTGCTCATTCTATTTGCCTTATATCGCAATTTCCTTTTGACCGCCAACTTTCCATTTTAATGGAATTTTTATATCATTGTTTATCTTGTTTAATGAATTAATGAATGGTTCAATGGGCCGTGAGACACATTTAGCAATTGTTCCTGATGTGTGTTGAGTGTAAATATTAGGCTGATTAACTTGTAGGCTACTTAAAATTAAAGTTAGGGTGGGTGTGGCACTCAGATTAAAATGTGGATGTGGTTTTTTTTTATGACAACACGTGTATGGAAACTTGACTTTCTACGGAGTTAAACCCCCGAATTTTCGATGTTTAGTCAATTGTCAATATTGGAGTGGGAGGAATGGGTATATCACTGGGGTTAGATATCCTCAGAGTCCAACCTCTAAGGGACGCACCATTTGATTTTCAGTGGGGGGGGGGGGGGGGGTGCATGGAAGTTGGGGTCGGGCAGAATTTTTTTTTCACATCTGAGTCAGATTTCTTTTTTACTCCGCAGTGGGTCAACTTCCTTTTTTTTTCTTGGTTGGTGGGCAAAGTTGTTGTTTTTCCCTGGATAGTGGGCAAAGTTTTTTCTTTCTTCAGAAAACTTCCATCCACCCCATGATTATCTAATGGTGCGTGCATCCCTAACTGAAGCCCCATAGTCACCAGTTCAGCACTGGTCCATAGCGCGCCCTAAATAATGAGCGTGACAGCGGTTACATTCTTGATGCCATAGATACAATCAGGCCAATTGGATGTGCGCATTGTAGGCTCAAATTCGTGCTAATCTATTCCACCAATTGGCAACTGCACTTGCATGTTACACTTTGAACGCGGTCGTGACCGAACAAAGGGCTGACATGTTTTGAAGCCGACTATTAGTTGCCATCAAAAAGCCAGCAAACAAGCTATTTCCTTGTATATTTGTCTACCTACGGTCACCATTTTTATCTGTTAAAGAATTTCAAGCTGTGAAACCTGTGCAAAATGATTGATTAAATCCTGAGTACTCTTTGGACAATCACATGCCCTAGTTTCAGTGGCACATTTGGCCTGTATCTCTAGTAATAGCCACAACTTTATTCTGTTGCATAACATTTAAGATGATTCTGATTCTTGAAATCTTCCTAATTTTTGTTTCAAAGAATTTTAATAAATTCGTCCTACGTTGAGATGTATCAAGTTGGATCCAGGTCTAAAAGTTTGGCATGTGTCCTGTTTGTGACCAGTCACATCAAAAGGGCTACTTTGTATACAATATGACCCAGTTCCTATTTAATATGGTCTACATACCTTCCCATTGCTGACTCAAAACAGTTCACAGCGTTGTCTCTCTGCACAGCTATTGCAATACTGGGGCCATGGCAAAGGATGTCAACCTAGTGGGAAAGAAAGTGGAATTAAAACAAATTAATCACTGATATAACTATTTGTTTAAGTTAATCATACTGACATATATTGATCTCAACATAAATGGGTGATGTGTGTGATGAATTTTTCAGTCAAGATGTTCAATGTTCAAAATTGCTCAGTCAAAAATGTTTAAAGGGTTGAAATGTTGAAGAATTGTTTTTTATAAAATTTACTTCAGAATTCAAGATGAACATTTATAATGGCAATTTTTGCTGTTGCCGCTCATGAAATCACAAAAGCAGCCTTTATGTTCCGCATATTTTTATTGTGACTGTTTCTATAGCTTTATAGCTGGGGAGCATACATTGTTTTGAACACATGGACACACATGTGACCTTCTAACCTAAATCAAGGTCAAGGTCAATCAACCACCTAAGTTAGCAAGGATGTCCACTTAGGTTTTAATTTGACCAACTTCAAAGAATATTTTGGTATATATAACTCCCTGTGTTTAACTACCTGCTTGCAAGAGATAGGCATGTTTAGGGGGATGATTATAATACAATCTGTCACTCTACATTATTGTGAAGTGACATCAGGTCATATTCACAGAAACTGCTTTTAACCCCCTGGGCACTACCTGTCGTTCATACAAGAATTCCCGGTGGTCAATTATATGATATAATCATCTTGATAACCAATTACAATCACGCTTACAAATAATTTATTCGAATCTTTTCCAAATTGTTAATTATTCTAACAAATTCTCTGATTGGCACAATATTTGACATATCCTATATTTGTACCAATCAGCAGATAGTTCTCATGGGATTAAATGAAATAGATGAAAGATTGCTATTTTGGATTGGTCAATTATTATTAATGCTGGTAGTAACTTCGAACAATCCGTGGCAAGTTAATCTGATCTGCTTCATTTGAATTAAGGTAGTGATTTGTGCTCTGTCTAGCTTAAAAAATTGAAAGAAGAAAATACTAACCAATTTAGGGTAATGCTTTGCACCTAAACTGAGAAACTCGTGGGCCTGTTGTCGCTGAAACCAGACCATGCGGGTGGCCACAATCTCAAATCCATGTGACAGTAATCCATCGATGACCTGAACATGACCTTGTTTATGACCTTTGACACTGAAGAGTTGAACCGGGGGAGTCAAGAGTAGGCAGTTTATCTGACAGAGGGCGCTGTGCTGATTTAACAGGAAGTCCATCGTGCTGGTGCTAACACCTGACAGTGATGGTAGGATGGAGAACAATTACATCAATGATTAAGGACACAATATTGATTTGAAAATAACTTAATTGAATTACAAGCCTCTTATACATAAACTATGCACTGTTATTTTGAAGAACAATCTTTTTTGCACTTAAAAGAGCATTTCAATAGTACAGATTGTAGAAAACCATGAATATGACGCCTTTTGTCAAAGGGTACATCTTGGTTACTTTTGGAAATATACAAGAATCTGACAGAATATTTGGTGGGTTTTTCAACAATACCCTCTTCATGAAAATTAAAGTGATGATGTTGAAAGTAAGAGGAAAAGAGGGTAAGTAGTTCACTTGATTGTCTTTAAAAGATATCAAAATCAGCCTCGTCATCAAGATGTACCAACATGACGTGATGTGATGCATCATTACATCTCGCCAGACACAGTCAGTTTAGATGAAAGATGCCAATGCCTTGGTTTCATGATGTACATGTATATGCAAATACTCAAGCCTAAGTTAGAAAAAGTCTTCATCACATACCTGAACTTTGCGTAGTGCTGTCATGCAAGGAATGGTCACTACTGACGGGTGACAGGCTCTCATTAGAGTCCATTCTCACTGGATAGCTCTTGACGGAGTATAAACGCCTACTGGCCGCGTGACTACCCATGATGGAATCCACAGCTGGACAAGCAATCTATTACAGTTAAATATCAAATGTAAATGATGATTTCCATAATAGAACAGGGTGTAACAACAGTTTTGATACATTTTAAAGTGTTAAAGCTTTATGTGTCCGGTAAAATAATTAGCAGACTAAAACTGAAAACATATTTGGATAGAGAAAACTAATGGAATTATTTTCATACCAAGTTTTCAATAACAGCTAATGTATATCTGTAAAGATATAAGAAATTTGTGAAGAAAAATATTTGAGATATTGTAGGTGACGATTGACTAAAAATTACCAAAGCTATATGTCAAAACCAAAACAAAGGCCGTTTTTCATTTTTGCATTTCAACACCGCCTCTTTATAGGAATAGGCAGATTAGCTGGTAGCAACAACTCACTGGTCGATAGCAAGATGATGATCGTGGGTGCTTTAATACGCGTACCTGCCAAACTATCGGGCATGTCTAAAACCCAATAATGTATAAGTTTAAATAATCTTTAGTTTAATCTGTTCCAATTTGGTGATAATTTTTGGTTTTTATCTCTCCGAGCACAAATGTAATTCAAGCGTGCACGCGAGATTATGGCCACATGCGCATTGTTTTGGCCGCATGCACACATCAGACATATGATGTACTAAATTACAGTGCGCTTGTTGCCTTAAAATGCGGCTGCATCTTCTGTATTAATTCGCTGCTCTATGGAGGCTTCGCAAATTTGGAACTGATCAAACTATAGCTATTTTCACATTACCTCATCTGCTTTGAGATCAGGAGTTTCTTGACAACACATTCCATCAGGAAACAGCAACTTCTGCTCAGCAACAGCTCGCGAGTAGCTAAGAGATCCTGAAACACAAACACAAAATACCAAACATGTTAGTATGTTACGAAATAGTTAATGTCATCAATGTATGTCTGTTTATGAATAGGTGTCTGCCAACATAAGATGAACTTCTTTGAGGATCGTGTTGTAATATAGTATCGCTTTTATACTAAAGAGCGCAACAACAAAAAGTCAGGCACTTTGTTTAAGTCTTATAAAGTGATTTCCAATTATTTTTACAGGCTAGATAGACATTTGGATGAATCTTTTTTGGCACAATGTGGTACTGATTATAGCACCAGTTAATGAAAATCTGTGACGTTTCCGAATTTGCATATTCAATACACTACGTGGGAGCAGTAGGGTAATTTCAAATTTTGCCTCAAAGATCCATCCAAATGTTTATTGGAAGTCACTTTATAGGACATAAACAAAGTGTACAACTTTCTTTTGTTGAGCTATTAAGTTTTGTAGAGCTCCAGTAACACTGCAATGTAGATAATAATGTAAAAACTGACCAAATTCAATTATATTTACTTGATATTTGAAAAAAATCAATACAGAAGGATAAGCTAGTGGGATTACAAAAATGCTATAATACATGTATAACATACCATGCAGTGCATTATTTATAGGATCAGCACCGTACAGCGCCCTCCACAAGAACTGGTTTTGTTTGCGCGCCTCCTGCGGGTGTTCTGGTCCCAGTACATCTAGTAGCTTCTTGACAGCATTCTCTCTCTGTAAGCACAGGATGACCACAGGTCCAGATGTCAGATGTTCTACATGCATGGCTTGCAGGAAATCATTCTGATAAGATATAAAAAAGAGGTGCATTTAACAATCAATCAGCCTTTCAGTGGTTTTGAATTACAGACCAAAGCCACTGAGGACATACAGTTCTGTTAGGCGGTTATAATCAAAATAAATAATTGCAAATCATAGCGTCACAATTCTATCAGGGTCCCATGTTGTGTATCGCAACGGCTAGTACGCCTGTTGTTTTGGAATGCAGTGCATCGCAAGACCGCGTTCAACCTTTCGATGAACGCGAGCGCTCAGATCATGACGCTATGATTGACAGTTATTTATTTTGATTATAGTCTTTGTTGACTATAGCAAGGCCAAAGGTGGGACTCACATCAAAACAGTGCTTTGGGGCATGACCACTGGCCTGCCTAATTTGGTTAAATTTATGACCAGCCAATAACTATATCGCCAGTATGAAAGTGATTATGCAGTGGAACATAATGACATGCTGTGCATGCCAGCTATTTGCAGCGTATGAGAAGAATGTTTATCAGTGTTATTGCAATACAATGTAACCTGCCATTATAGAAGTTAAAACTCTTAAAATAGTCAAACAGAATCCGTGGTGTGCAGTACGTAAGCTTGTCCTACCGCTATGATTGGTTCCCAGAATTTTTCAAGCGTGCATAGTGAGCTGATGGGAGTGCACGCTCCTTTATCACACTGTGGCCAGGAGAATATGCGAGGTTGACACAATGCACAGTTGACCAAGTTTAGTATACATGTTACTTGATCTTCCCATAGGTGTGGCATCTCTCAAAAATCAGTTGTAGGATGATAGGAAGTATTTTGCTAAAACAAATTTAATTTCCCACAATTTGGGGAGTATAAAAATTCCAAATTTGCCCTCCAGACAGACATAACAATTTCCTGGAAAAGTGTTATATAATAATACTCTGCTTTTCCCAAACCATGCTTACCTGTTGCTTTGAATTACCCAGCAATCCCTTGGCGTGCTCTGCTGTCAACAAAGTCATCCTCATGGCAACAATGGTGAATCCTTCTTGAATGGTTCTCTTCAGTATCTTGGGTAGGTGTCGTCTGACTGCATAGGGTTTGATAACTAGTACTGTGTTGAGAGGACGGGGACCTGTAAGGCAGATTTAATAAATAGTGAAAACAATTTCTATTTACATTGCTGAATATAGATACATGTAACTAGGTTTGAATATTAAGCCTAAAACATATTTAGGCTGCTTGGGTAATTACATATCAACCAAGAAGAAGTCCTTGAATGTTATCGGATGAAAATTAAGAAACAGGTGAAACTTATACAAATGAAGATGTTACAATACATAAAGAGAGTACAGCATGGCCAGTGGTGATTACAACAACTGGTGTTGTTTACATCCAGGGTGGGCTTTGGGAATGGAACTATCAAAAGGAAGTAGGAACAAAGGGGCAATACAATGGTTGGAACGTTGGATCGCTCTGTGCAAAGAAATTGAACTATTTAGTCACAAGTATTGAATACAGGTCAAAAGACCACATGACGCTTGAATAGCGCTACAAAATCAAGTTTTCTATGTATGATGTGATCAAACAAAATGAGTTGGAAAGTAAAAAAATATTGACTTGTGATATAACCAAATAAAGGATTGAAATTCTGTTGTTTTCCTTTGTTTTGAAAATATATCAATCACACATATCTTTGTTGTCCATTTATAGTGGGTTTTTCTGCAAAAATGTAGCATTTTAATTTTAATACAATCAAGTAAGAGATTAAAAATGTGACATTTTCGAATTCAGACTCATTTAGCTTGATCGCATCACATATAACCCCTCAAAAATTGGGCTCAGGAAGTGCGGATGTTTGTGTATGGTTTGACGGAGGTTTTGCGGTGTTAGGGGGCCTAAGTTATAAAGAATTCCCTACTCACCTATCACCATCGTCTTCAATATAGATTCCTCCACTACCAACACACCTTTCCCTTGTCTTCCCTTGCCTCTCTTCTTCTGCCCTGGACCCTTTGGAGATCCCTCGTCTGCCCATGCAAACCTTGTAATAGACATCTCTTCTAGCGTTGGGTTACGTAGCGGTGGTAAATAAGGCATATTCACCCTCATAGATGGATCAGAAAATAGTTCCTGGTCACGGAAGAAAACCGTAGCCTGTCTGAAAGCGGTCTCGGCAGAGGGTGCCACTAGGACTTCCAAGCTGAACTTTGCGTCGCCGTGAATGGTGCTCTGTGGGGTTGCAAGGCCCAGCTGTTCCTTCACGTTCTGGAATGCATTGATGCCTCTCACGACGCACACAAGGGCTGGGTTTGAGACTAGGGTATGTAGGCTGGACTGCCAATTCCGATCACCAACTTCATAGGGTGTGATCTCTCTAGCTTGAGCAGAGGAGAGAATCGGAAGCCATTTGATGCCCAGTAATTCAAGGCCTTGTGCTACTGAGGTTGGTGCTTGGTTTGGAGATGTCTACGAAGAAGAAATAAAAGGAAATAATGTGTAAAAAGAATCACTTAAAATGATTGGTAATCATCACAACATTGAAAAATGTGCAGAAAATCCAAAGAAAACCTAGATTAAATTCTGCACCATATTTGTTTACTTTCAAACAATTTTAAGACATTACAAAAAGTGACCCCTTCATGAATTTAAAACTTACTTTACCAATTTTAATACGTTCATTGTCCAACTAAAATGCTGCTTGTCAGGAATCTATTTGATGTCATTGGACAGTCAAAAGTGAGCCTTTCGAAATACTATACAATGGTATTCAAGCTTGTTGGTTCAAAACATTCATGGTTTTATAGATGGAACGTAAAAATTGTTATTAGGCCCCTGTTTAATGACTCCAACTTCTATTTAATCATCTATTTAATTTTTCCACTCATCTTAATTTGAAATGGTTGATTTAGCAATATCATTCAGATCAGAATTGTATCAAACAGGTTGACTTATAACGTATCAATTTCGATTGGGTACATTGGCATAAAACCTACCACTGGATAAAGACCAAGAAGTTTTCCAAGCATTCCGCCAGACGCTGTCAGAGCCTTACACCCTGAGAATGTTACCACTGCTATCTGTTCCAATTCTGGATTGGAATAGAATGTATCCAAAGACCGGAGACCTGTGTAGTTGCCCTCCGGTAGGCGTGTGAAGTCCCCTCCGAGGCTGGTTAGAAGGCCATCTGTATATGGAGAGACGTGAAAGCACAGACTGGAGGAAAGGACTTCTGAATCACAGCTCTCTTCAATGGTGGTTAGCATACCTGATAAAACAAATAAAAAAGAAAAGGGAATTAGAATAAAGCCGTTAGTTAAGAAGCATGCAATCCACTAATGTAACAGCTGAAATGATGTCTTCAATGTTTGGTAATGTTATCGTTATAACTTGGGCTTGTTCAAGAAATTGATCAAATTCAATTATTTATGATTGAATTAGGACTTTTGCAGTGATACAACACCAAGTAAATAAAGAGTCAGGAAAGAGCAAGGGAAAGAGTGTATGTTTAACTCTTGGTCTTATCAAACATTCAGTCATTATACATGGCTAAATCCACCCACAAATTATTAGGTAAACATTGAAGTAATTAGTGTTCCGCGATTATCCGACTTCTTGGATTAATCAATAAAATTTCTAAAATTGATTCCATGATTAGTCGCTTTAATGAATAATTGAATAATCGAGTTAATCAAAATATTTGCGCGAGCCATGTTATTTTCATGCCAATTTAAAATGTTTTGAACAATTATGAATGTTGTTTACAATGTCAAGAATTTTTAAACCACAGGTTGAATATACTGCGATGCTTCCCGAGGTATTTCTTGACTGTACAGTAGGGAAAACTCTGCATTTATGCAGTGGGAACAATCTCTGCCCAGTTCGACGAAAATATTAGGCCTATGTTGTTTCCAGTTCAATCAAAATGCTGATATAGGCTTCTGATTGAAGTTTTGTGAGAGGCAACAAATCAACGTAACTCTGGTCAAATTAACCTACCTGATGTATTATTTCAATCTAACTAATATGTTCGAGTAATTTATTTTCTCCAGTTCTGCTTCTGGTCTTACCTTGTATAGAGAGTGTCACCATCAGTGATTCAATCAAACTAGCTGATTGGTGCATAGCATTCTCTTTACGTAGCAACACTACCATAGATGGCATAGGAGAATGAGTAGCATCTTCAAATCCTGCTTCTTGTCTTACCTTGTGTAGAGAGTGTCACCATCAGTGATTCAATCAAACTAGCTGATTGGTGCATAGCATTCTCTTTACGTAGCAACACTACCATGGATGGCATAGGAGAGTGAGTGGCATCTTCCAATCCTGCTTCTTGTCTTACCTTGTATAGAGAGTGTCACCATAAGTGATTCAATCAAACTAGCTGATTGGTGCATAGCATTCTCTTTACGAAGCAAACACTACCATAGATGGCATAGGAGAGTGAGTGGCATCTTCAAATCCTGCTTCTTGTCTTACCTTGTATAGAGAGTGTCACCATCAGTGATTCAATCAAACTAGCTGATTGGTGCATAGCATTCTCTTTACGTAGCAAACACTACCATAGATGGCATAGGAGAGTGAGTGGCATCTTCAAATCCTGCTTCTTGTCTTACCTTGTATAGAGAGTGTCACCATCAGTGATTCAATCAAACTAGCTGATTGGTGCATAGCATTCTCTTTACGTAGCAACACTACCATATATGGCATAGGAGAGTGAGTAGCATCTTCAAATCCTGCTTCTTGTCTTATAGAGAGTGTTACCATCAGTGATTCAATCAAACTAGCTGATTGGTGCATAGCATTCTCTTTACGTAGCAAACACTACCATAGATGGCATAGGAGAGTGAGTGGCATCTTCAAATCCTGCTTCTTGTCTTACCTTGTATAGAGAGTGTCACCATCAGTGATTCAATCAAACTAGCTGATTGGTGCATAGCATTCTCTTTACGAAGCAAACACTACCATAGATGGCATAGGAGAGTGAGTGGCATCTTCAAATCCTGCTTCTTGCCTTACCTTGTATAGAGAGTGTCACCATCAGTGATTCAATCAAACTAGCTGATTGGTGCATAGCATTCTCTTTACGAAGCAAACACTACCATAGATGGCATAGGAGAGTGAGTGGCATCTTCAAATCCTGCTTCTTGCCTTACCTTGTATAGAGAGTGTCACCATCAGTGATTCAATCAAACTAGCTGATTGGTGCATAGCATTCTCTTTACGAAGCAACACTACCATGGATGGCATAGGAGAGTGAGTGGCATCTTCAAATCCTGCTTCCAATCTTTGCTTCAGCTGATCTCCCTGTGGACTTGCCGGCGATGTGGGCGTGGTGCATGACACTGGGCTAAACACACGGACCTGGGCGCCGGAAAGACCTGTAAAAATTGGGTCATTTAATTAATGTTGGTGAAATAGAATGATGGGTTAATATTTGAATATTTTAACAGCATATTGTGCACAATGTTTAATGTGTCATTATTTATTTAGGATTCTCATATCTTATTTGATGATACCATGCAAGCAATAAGATCTACGTAATTGAATCTCCTTATCAAATATTTGAATGTATCGAATGAACATTGAATTACATCTGAAATATGTTTGACCTAACATAACTCGGCAACCGCATATCCAATTGAAATAAAGTTTTCAGTTCTAGAATCATCAGACCCAGGGCTAAAACAGATTTGATTTTAAGGTGGCTCTATTGGCCGATGAAAAATTTAGATTTCCTTTAAAATCTAATATGTTCTAGCCCTTGGTCTAACGATTCTGGAACTGAACATTTTATTTCAATCGGACATTCGGTTGCCGAGATATGGTAGGTCAAAGAGGCATAATACCAACATCTTTGGCAACAACTTTCTTTTTATTTTCTTTGTTTTTTCCAATTCCAGTTGCCATGTAATGTCCTAATTATGGCTAATTATGTATGCATGAAATATGCAAAGTAAAGTTTGTGGACTAATGAGATGAGCTATGATGATGTAACTTGGTACATGGGTAGAACACTTGAAGATCTAAAAACGTACGTTAGCTTTTGTCTAATTTCCATTTGCATAATTAATTAGGTCCTAATTAAGAAATGTTTAAACATTTTAATTAGTGAGTCTAATTAATTATGCAAACGGAAATTAGACAAAAGCTAACATACGTTTTTAGCTCTTCAAGTGTTCTACCCATGTACCAAGTCACAGCATCACAGCTCATCTCATTAGTCCACAAACTTTACTTTGCATATTTCATGCATACATAATTAGCCATAATTAGGACATTTCATGGCAACTGGAATTGGAAAAAATAAAGAAAATAAAAAGAAAGTTGTTGCCAAAGATGTTGGTATTATGCCTCTTTGACCTACCATATCTCGGCAACCGAATGTCCGATTGAAATAAAATTTTCAGTTCCAGAATTGATAAACCAAGGGCTAGAACATATTAGATTTTAAAGGAAATCTAAAATTTTCATCAGCCAATAGAGCCACCTTAAAGGAAATTCAAATGTTTGACTTAGCCAATAGAGCCACCTTAAGGGAAGTGTCAACCCTAATATTTTGATGATCAACTTTTGCTTCTAAGTTTGAGAATATTGAATAAAAGTACATAAAAGTATACATTTTTACAAAGGAAATTTGATAAGGAATCCGATGGTGATATCAATGTGATATCAAATAAACTAAATTTTGAGAAATGAACCAAAAAGAGATTTTTTTACCCCAAATTTTTCAGACAGCATAACTAAAAAATAAAAAATGGTAATTTGTTCTAATATACATTTTTGTAAACAGGACAATTTTGTCTAGGAGGCAATTTTTTCTTTTACCAAAATAAGGCTTGGTTTTGCAAATATTGCTAAAAACATCGGGAAAGTGTAAAAGTCGTGTTTTTTTGCATACATTTCGCTAGAAATGGATGCATATCTCGAGTTTAAAATCCATAATCGAAAAAATAAAAAATTGCCTCCTAGCGCTAAAAGTCCTCTACACAATGGTAGTAAAAGCTTACCTGATAGTTTGATATATTTTTAGTTATGTTGTCTGAAAATTCGTACAATTCCTTCAAATTTGAACTTCTAGAAAACATCGATTTAGTAAAAATATTGACATTTTCCACCACTTAAAGCTAAATGTTCACGGAATACAGGGGCGTGTGACCTAAAAAGCGAGTATACTATTATGAACAATCATAATAAACTATCAGATTCAATTTATATTGTCACAATGTGAAGAAATTGGAAGAAAACTGAAATTTAAATGATCGTAAGATTGGCCTTTGTTTACATTTTTAGACATTGTTTTGCGCTCTTTTGTTTTTCGCGGATATTAAGCGGCGCGTCTAGTATTACGCACGGGAAGTTTCAGCGCGCGACGCAATGATCGAACAGCTGTCGCAGCATTTGAAAAGCGCGGAACTCCGCTTAAATTCCCGCCAAATAACCATGCTCCTTTTCCTTACTCAAACTTACCAAAACAGCAATTTAAAATCACCCAAAAGAACGGGAAATAATCGCTTCCGATTAGTAACTTATGATGGTAATGATAGAATACATATAAAAGTATTAAATAATAGAGAAATATGAAATTCAATTTTTGAAACAAGTGCCGGGTTGACACTGCCCTTAAGTCTTCGTCTTAAAATATCATTCCTGTCAGTTCATTCAAGTTTTTATATTATTTATTTTATTTGGAGCAGATCGAGTCATTACAAACTATTACCTATTGCAATAGCCTTGCTGTGATTGAGGCTTACTCTTCTCACACCCCTCAGCTGAAAGCCTTTCTCTGACAGGTTGCCAGCACGGTGATCACACACATTGGTGGTACTACTGGAGCCACTGTCAGTAAGATGTACTTACCTATTGCAATAGCCTTGCTGTGATTGAGCCGTACTCTTCTCACACCCCTCAGCTGAAAGCCTTTACTCTGACAGGTTGCCAGCACAGTGCTCACACACATTGGTGGTACTACTGGAGCCACTGTCAGTAAGATATCGCTTTTGGTTGTGGCCACTAGTGTAGAAACAGGCTGTCTGTACGATGTGAAATGAAAATACAAAAAGAACTTGAGGTAATGTTATAAATGAAAGAAAGACCTGATAGAGGGTCAACGCAGTTTTCGTAGCAGGGTGACGAATATGTTGAGCTTTCTAGGCCGTAAAACGCTTTTTGCACTGTTTCTACTTTGTATTTTTCTATGCTACATCAACCTGGGAGAGATTTATGGACATGATAACTGAAATTCAACGACTGACTTCTGATTAATTATATCAAATATTATTATCGGAGTTTGTTTACGGGAAATCAGCCATGTCAACACAGTGGCTTTGAACCCTTTCTAATTTAAAACAGTGATGAATCTGCCCACATTTTACAACAAGTAGCAAACACATATTTACCATTTCTGTTTTCTCACGACTCAGATTTTTAAGCTCACTCACCTTTTTGGTAGCTTTCCTCGGGAATTGGTTCATGAAACTAAGTATGCACAGTTTGGGTTAAGAGGGGGCGCTTTTTTGAGATGTGGACCCAAGAGAAAAGGGTCCATTTATTAACTACTCACTGATTAGTATGCACCATAATTAAGCCCTACTTACCTCAGGCCATTCAGATTCACAGGAAACTTCTTCTCCTTGGTCGCATCTCCATGGTGTTGACCCTTCTTGCCCTTCTTTCCCTTGGGACTTGAAGAACGCCCTCTCGCTTTGTGTTCTGCTTGAACCTGACTGATGCCGATATCAACCACTCCGGTGGACGGGACACGACCGCCAAACCACGTACACATTTCGTGGTTGACTCGGCTTGGCTGACGCGGACAGTAGATGGTGGCTTCGTCCCGTGAGGCACCGCCGAATAGCGCCATAAGGGATTTTGGATCAGTGCGGCGAGCAAGTCGTGGATCGCTCGGCCCGACGGCATCCAACCATCGTGTGCGAGCCATGTTGCCTCTCAGACCTAACGCTAGTGTAGGACCTACTTCGTTGATCCGCTTCAAATCAAGGTGGATTTGGTCCTCGTCTGCCACCGTGCTAGTCAAGGCACTTTGGGTTTTACCGCCTAGATTATGCGGAATTGGACTCATGTCTTCTGTGGAGTAGAGAAGTCGAACCCCGCTCAGGTCCAGCCCCTCCTGGATCACACGATGAAGCACGCCGTTCATGCTGTGAGGGTTACCATAAACAGAGCTGTACACCAGACTCATGGTGTTCTGAACATCGGTGGCACTGTCATAGTCTGTTTTAGCGTATTGATTGCACATGGATTCATCAGAGTCTGCAGTCTGCCAGAAAAAGCCTGTGGGTGAGTCAAACACCTTGCGCGTGGCTTTCAGATCATGATTGATTGTCAGGAATGTAGAAAAGGGTTTGTTGCTGACGTAAGGCAGTGGCGGGATGTACGACCCATCACGTAATACCCCGTCTCTGTATGTCTGTTCGCCGGTTGTCATTATCTGCCCATCGCTGCTCACTGCAAGAGAAAACACATCCCGAACCCATGGGCACGTTGTATGCAAGGTATTTATCGCCAGGAACTTGATAACAAATTTCTGGAATGCCGTACAGTCGCGTACATCGCAGCGGACTTTGCTCTTTTTTGTCATGTTCGGACCGAGCAGCTCGACGTTTGATGGCACAATGGCAATGTTGAGAACAAAATGGTCATCTTGCCAGACCTGCTGTAATCCCACCACTAGAAATGGCAGCAAGGATTGCATCTCATCCTTCTCTGCATCATCTGACACCAAAAAGTCAAAATTCTTTGGGACAAGCGATAGAAGCCAAGTCAAGAGGACTGGGTACGTTGCAGACAGTCCGCTGTTGTGGTCCACGGGACGGTTGCCAGTGCCGCCACCTCCGCCCCCGCCTCGATGCAGCAGTAGTTCCCCGCTGTTTGAAAGATGGGCTGTGAGAAGTAGGCATTCCTGATTGGATGGCATAAATGGAGGCAGATTGTGTGGTGCAGAGGCATAAGAGGCTTCCTGTTGGGAGAGAAATCGAACGGAAATTATTAATTTATGTGAATACGAGTAACCATTGACATTCATAAACGTTATCCACATATCGCTATAATCAACTACAAAATGTTCTCGACAATTGATTTTTAACACACACCTCATAAACACGCACCAATTACAAGTACAACACAGTCCAGTGTGTATGTGTTTGCGACCAGTGCATTAATTCCTGGAACATGCACAGCATGCGCAAATGTATCAAATTGATCAAAAATTGTTTGCTTTGGTTACATCAATACAAGATTCCATGATGGATGTTTTTATTGCGACTCATCAATTTATAAAATGTGACCAATAACAGGTTTTTTGGAGGAGTGGATACCCTCCAAGTAGCCTGATAACTTACAAAGTCAAACAAGACATCCGTAGCTTCAGCGGCCGGTTGTTTCGCAGATGAGGAATGCTCCGGACGCAGGGCCTTCAACCGATCCCATAATCGCAATCGGGAGGCTTTCTCCAGCTCCCTCTGCTCGCGCAATTTCTTTGTGGCCTCTCGCTGACGAATCTTCTCTTTCTCTCTATCTTGGTTGACGGTTTCCGATGCGGTGGTTGTGTTCTGTGAGGACACTTGCTTTAGGGACTGAGTTTGGGTTCGTTGTCTCTCAACGGTTGGTGTCTGTAAGTATTGGAAAAGATAAGATTAAAATAATGACGCATGTGGTTACATTTAAGATAAGATTAAAATAATGATGCCATGTGGTTACATTTATGGGCAAATTTTCTATGCTTGGTGCATCTTTGACGGACTGATTTATTGATATTGGAACAAGTGTCTTTACAAAAAGATTTATCATTGCTAGGTGTGTATGATAAAACTCCACAAAAACTTAATACATGATGCACAAGTGTAGAGTTTACCGGACAGAGCAGTTAATCAACTAATCTTAAACAGGTGGTGTTTTCAGTTTCCAAAATATTTTGTCTTTGGCGGTATATAAATTTGTTAGTACTGAATCTTTAAATAAGTACAACAATCGTATCTAGTCACATTTGTGGGCTAAACATAGACAATTTGAATCCTGAGAGATACATACATAGAAATAATAGGCATTCACAACAGGTATTAAACATATTATAAATATCTTTAAACAGGTTCGCAGTCATAGATAAAAAAAGAGACAAATTGGGAAAACAATCTCACCCAGGAATCGAACCCAGGACCTTGTGCTTACAGCGCATGTGCCTTATCCATTGGGCCACAAGACCTCATTTTGGTAAAGCATCTGAAATTCACGTATCTGTATTACCCATAGTAGCTAGGGCCTATAAAAATACAAGTGTAATAATTGCTGTATGTAGTACACACATACATTGATTACAATGTATGTATGTAGTACATAGATACATTGATTACAATGTATGTATGTATGTAGTACATAGATAGATTGATTACACCATTCAAATCAATATACATGGCTGGAAAAAGTAGGGAACTCAGGAACCTGGTTCCCAGGAAATGTTGGCTTTACAAGGAAATTTTAGGTACAAAAATAAAGAAATACACAAGAATTTGAAGGGAAATTGTCTCTATGAAGGGACATTTTTAAGTTAGGTTCCCGGGAAATGTGCATTTGTTCTGGCCCAGCATTAGTTAAAACCATGTTAATTAAAATAAGCTTTTATGGATGCCAAGCTATCAGGCTTAACCTCTACTATCTGTTCATATGAAGACATGTGAATTACACACTTACTGCAGGTTTTGACTGTGTTGAAGTTCCAGACGATGTTACTGTCCTTGTCGCTTGTGAACTGACCCTGTTTTTTCTGAACGACAAAGATGAAAAGAATAATATATTGTCAAGTGCTTGGGTATTTTTACCTGGCTAATTATTATATTATCTTTATAACTTGAATTTGTACCGGATTACAAAACACATACTATCACAAACAAATCGATGTAGTTTGTCAGCAAAAAGAAATGACATTAACTTTGTTGTTTGCTTCTAGGTTTGAAAATATTTAGTAAAAGTATATAAAAGTAAACATTTATAGTAAATTGAATGTGGAATCTGAGATTATGACATCAGTTTGATACATAAATACCCATATTTTGACAAATTAACCAAAAAGTGATTTTTTTTTACCCACATTTTTCAGACAGCATAACTAAAAATAAATAATTGATTTTTTTCTTCTAATATTGATTATCATAAACAATCTCTACTGACTGAGCTACACGGGTGATGTTAAAAAAAGAGAGGTTTTCTTAACAAGTTGAACCACGCGCTGAACGTGTCACGAGATTGATGAGGCAGCCGCACGGTACAAGATTGTAGGCACTGTAGGGTTTATGTAAGGTCCAGGGAGATTAGGGTTAACAGCACATGAAAAAAGGTGCTTCTCCACCCTAACTCCCGGGTGTGTTTTTCTGAATTAAACTATTAGGGGAGAAAAACGGGACAAATTAGTCTCTGCACACGCCGGGGATCAAACCCGGGCCGCTTGCGTGCAAGTCTGATGCTCTACCAACTGAGCTACACAGGTGATGTTCAAAAAAGTTTTTTTAACAAGTTGAACCAGGCGCTGAGCGTGGCATGAGATTGATGGGGCCGCCGTGCGGTACAAGATTGTAGCACTGTAGGGTTTTGTAAGGTCTAGGAAGGTTGGGGTTAAGCAGCATATGGTGCATTAAGCAGCATACGCAGCACACGCTGCTTGGACTTCGTTTACTCATTACCCTATTCCACTAATATTTGTTCAATTATGAATTATACTACAGCCATAATTATGTGCAGTGTATCAATACCTTGTCCAACAAACTTCTGTAATGGCAGCGGATGCAAATGCCATTCAAACGAAAGTTACACTCGTGACATTATGATTGCAGCCTTCAAAATTGTTCGTCGAAATGAGAGTTTCATTGAGCGTCCGATGCGTGTCAGTGCGGTCGCAGTGCGCCAACCGCACTTGTGCGTGACGGCTGTATCCAAGTATGCCATTGGTGAGAATCGCAATCGTAATTGTTGCCGCCCATTTACTTAGCATACACATGATTGCCATCCAGCCAAAATTTTTGATGGCGACTATAGAATCTGTTCTGACGTCCTCGCAGAGTAAACTATTCTAACTCACCTGTCTTCAATTACAATAACATTTTGGTTTGTATCATGCCCTGATGATGCATTTTGCTTGAGGTCCCGGGTGCCATTCCCATTCCTCTGTGCTGCTGTGGCAGTAGCCGATGCCCGTGCCTTTTTCCTTTGGTCTATCCAGCTCTGTAGGTCATCTTCACTCTCGCTGCCACTGGATGAGCTTTCATCACTGTCACTGTAAGCAAAATTTGTTGTAAGGAGGTCTTTTATTCACTGTCTTATCATTCTTCCTGTTTACTGTTTCAATCCTCACAGGGTCAGAAATTTGAGGAGAATCCAAGAATCCATTCTCGCAAAGATTTTCACCGGTAAAGTTGCCAGAATCCAAGATGATTCTTGTGGATAATCTGTCTAACACACTATTTGAATGGAGGAAATTTCCCATAACTTGATATTCCCTGAAATCTAGCAGTATCCCAGAATTTGGTTAAATAATGTGGTGGTTCCCACAAATTTGGTGGTTCCCCGGAATTTGGTTGTTCAATTTGCACGATTTAATTTGGTTATCATTCAGAATTTTACTATCCACCAGAATGTGGTTGTTCTCCAGGATTCCAATTTAGTTCACTTACCCAGCTGAGTGTACCTGCAGGATTCTCTTGACTGCGTCGGATACGACTGGTTTTTCCTAAAAGAAGTGTATGCATGTAGTTGAAATATTTTGATTAGTGGTATTCCTTGCAAGTGGGTCCGCAGGAATATTTGACAGAGTTTATTCAAATTTTAAAATATTTTGTAAGATATGAGAGCATTTGGTTATACAACTAAACTAATTAATGGTAACATCAAAATTACATACAGACATACAGATCTTGTGTTGCTAACTTCCATACCAAGATGTACAAATGAGGACATTTTGTACAGGGGAAACACACAAACTGACTCAGAGGCAAATGCAATGTCCCTGATTTGTTAACCAATGGTATCCGATCAACAATTAATAGTAACAGAGCAACCATTTCTGTAGCTAAATATTGTTGCAGGTTTGAACGCACACATAATGTTCCATTGTCTTTAAACTCTTTTGTATTTTGACACATCACATTATTGCAATATGTTCTACTGGCTTAACACTTTTGTATTACAGACCATAGACACCGAGCCCAAACAGTGTTTGTTTTCAGGCTGTAATGCTGAAAACATACTAAGGTCGCTTTGCGATTAAATCGCTCCTATGACGAGTTTTACGTCATATAAAAAACCCCGATACATCGATCAAGAGATCGCTTGACTGGAAACGACCAGTCGCCACCAGTTGACTTCAGTTCAACTCGAAAGATCGGTCGCTCATGACGTAATGAACACCATACTTTTCCAACCAATGGGGGGAGGTTATTTTGCTTCGAAATTAGCCTAACCAATCATCAGCAATTACCAGGTTTGTTGTCGTCTGCGTGTTCGGAAAATACCTGCGACTACCGGCGATTTAGTAGCTCGATGCGACTTTTGGTCGCACCGAGATACTTTTGAGCTAGCGAGTACTACGCGACCTGTTGCGACCAGCGACCGGCTAGTATGATTCGAGCATTAGCCTGCTGTCATTGTTGACCAAGCAAGACCATGTGTGGGATTTGCATCAAAACGGTGCTTTAAGTGCATGACCTGTGGCCTGCCTAACTTGGGATTTGGAGAATTTATGACCAACCAATAGCTAAAATCGCCAGGAATAAAAGTGATTAGGCAGTGGAACATACAATGTAATGCAATAAACAGTCGCTTTGGTGATCGATCACCAAGAAATGGACCACTTCTCTTTGTAAATACAATGTCAGATGATCGATTACATTTTTTGCACATGTTTTGAAAGGACTGGATTAGTTTCCCCTTTGTGGCAATCAATCAAGCTATTGATCATCGGGTAAGTGTGAAAACACCTAATAACACATACCTCTTCTCTCTTTTTATCAAATCCTCTCAGATCCATATAGACTGTCTCTCTCGACATCTCTATTGTGGTGCTACCCCAAGTGACATTCCTTGTATTACTTCCTATTGATGCTTGGCTGCCAGTCGATATACCGATGGACGATGTTGGCTTTGTCTGTGTCCCCTTGAGACTGTTGCTCGTTCTGCAATGATAATATCAGGAGGTAGAAAGGTTCATGCAATGAAGATATATTCATAGACTGTGTACATGTAGGTGTCTCCTGTTAACTCACTATCTGCAGGGTCCACAACCTGGCAACTCCAAATAAATGGCTGTTGGTACTCTTAGGCTGAGTTCACATAGGAGTATACTATTCGGGTATACGGTGCACGTTTTGCAGGGCACGCGTATAGCTTAAATCGAAACAATGTAATTTCATAATACCGGGTCACATAAGACGGCACTATTCGAAAAGGCCGTATACCTGCGTATAGTGTAGTATAGTATAGTATACCGGGAATCGTGCGTGTTCGATTTTCGTGCACCGTATACCGTCCTGTTTGGATGTGGCGGGCTGCAATTCGTGTGTACAGGCGTTCCGAATTTACCCTATCACGATTTATAAACAATTTATTGCGTAGAATAGGGTAAGTTAGAACAATAGGACAATAGGACGCCTTTGTACTATACTTTTTTGGAATCCTTGTGCTCAGCCGCACAATTTGGTGTGCCATTTGAATTTTTGGCCCAGTATGGCGGCCATTTTGGAATTTTTGCTATAAAAGAACGTTCCCGTCACTTTTGAGAAATGCATGGGACCTCGTTTTCTTTTAAAATGGTTCTAGTTGACAAGTTCACTAAGAAACTAAGGTAATGACTCTACTACGAGTAGGGCTCGCGTGCTACCCTATGTGACTCGCAGTGCCCGTATAGCGTATAGCGAATACTGAATAGCGTATAGCGAATACCGTATACTGTATACTCCTATGTGAACCCAGCCTTAGGGGCAGCGCCATTATAGGGGGCCAAGACAGCTTATCAAGCCCCACCTCATTTTGTCTCACAAATAATAGAAAATGTTAAACTTACCTAACATTGGTCTAAAATGTCTAGTTTTACATTAAAAGGCAAACTGTTTTACTTTTTTTCTTCCACTTCCACCCCCCCCCCCCCCCCCCCCCCCCCCCCCCCACCCCTCAACATACTGATGCTGTTGCTGCCACTGGAAACTGTCATAGACATAGATCTCGGCTCCCATAGAAATCTGTGGGGAGTTCAAAAAACTTTAGAAGCAACCCTGTATAACACTTTCATCAAGCCACAAACGAATCCAACTTACCCTACAGCTATATCTGTTTTGACCTTTGACCCTGCTTCATCATCCTCCTCATCCCCACCATCCCAGACAATGTTGACCGTTTTATGTGTAACTCTTCCACTAGTCTTGCTGATGCTGCTACTGGTCATTCTACCATCTCTTCCTTGATGCGCTTGTGGGACAGCCTTTGTTAGAGACTCTTTAGTGATGTTTCCACCAGACTGGTTGATACAAAGCTGTGTTAATTTGTCCATAAGAGAGATACTTTCCTCTGGTCCTAAAAAATATATAAATTGTATGCGTAATATCAGTACAAGTAATTATAGCATAAGTAAATGTGATGTGATCAAGTAAAATGAGTCGGAAGTTGCCAATATTAGATATATAATAAGACAAGGGGCAGAAATTCTGTTGCTTTCTGCTGTTTTGAAAACTCTCTAATGGCAAATATATTTTGAATTAGGTGTCTATTTAAAATGGTGTTTTGTGCCAAATTTAACATTGCAAATAGCCAATAAAATCACATAGAAAACTATAAAATTCAGATATCTTTGACATTCTCATTTTGTTTGATCGCATCACAAATGCATATTTAAACAAGAATTAGACAGATCAATTCACATGCGCTAATGTTGATGTGTGAATAATGGCATGATGACCCTGTTCTTGTGAGCATTTCAACATCTGCGCAAGTGTACATGGATGTCATCACCTCCCAAGTTGAGGTCACACAGAGTACAGTTAAGGCCAAAAAATTATGTTTGATTGTCCATAGATCACTTTCAGAAATTGGGTCAGTCGGTCGGGAATGTTTTATAAATCACATTCAAAAGATGCATATTTTTGAAATAGTTACTGCACATGGGTTGTTTAATCACTTCAATCATGTTTCAAAACAGTTTAAAAGACTTAAGAAACCATGACAAATATATTTCAGCGTATTTCCAGGAAGCAAAATTCTGGAAGAAAAAAATAATAATTCTGGAAGGGTCGGTATTCATTTGTACAGTAAAAGTAAACAAAAAAGTTTTTCTCAGTTTTCAAAATTAGGGTCGGTGGAATGAGGACAACTGTTTGTGTGTGCATATAACTATAAACGTACCATCTCCTGGTTCTGGACTTGTTCTCTCCCTTCTTCTCTGATCTTCTCTACTATGAGGATGTGGGAAAGCATTCAGCAAGAGATCAAGATCAATGTCCTCAATTCTCTCCACATCCAGCGTTGGTGGCATGTCCAGAATTGGAAGAGCCATAAGATCAGTCATCTCGGGGTCATTCTCCAGGTCTATCAGCCCCTGTGTTGTCAAAGATATAATTATGAATCGTTTATTGTATTGCTATCATCAAACACGGATGTGGTGAATAAAATGCTTCATAAGAAAACCCCTGCTTTTCAATTTGCAGATTCATTAGATAGGACAAAACCAGTTTACAATTCTTTTCCTATATACTCACCTCGTGTAGATTTGTTTATTTGTTCTGGCCATAATACACAAATGCTGCCTGCCAATGTATGAAAACATGGCTGAACAAAACACAAATTGAATCAATGATTGATACATTCTAACAAACGTACCATCTGTTTCAAAATAAATTGATAACAAACAAGCACAAAAACCCTACACAATTCTGTGAAGATTTAGTTGATTTCAAGACATTCAAATTCAAATGAACTCAAAGAGATATAGTTTTATTCTATAACTGAATCAATATCTAGGATTGAAGTGATTTGGTTTTTATACTTTCTAAGTGACATAATATGACAGGGTCAGAAGTTTGTCGATGGTTGCGAGAATATCTGCCAATCAAAAAGAGCATCATACAGATTATATTCCGAGAATCTACTTGGATTCCTGCAACTCTACTGGCAAGAATGGATTCTCGGACTCTTGTTGAATTTCTGACCCTGTCTGAGATTGAAGACTTGATTTGATACGAATACTCCAGCACACTCACCATCTGGTTCTCCAGATTCATTGATGATTCCATAAGCTGAGAATCCTTCATCACCTGGTTGCTGTTATTGACATTGATTCCACTCTGGACAATATTCCCGTTAGCATCCTCTTTCCTGACAGAAAACAGTAGTTTCTCAGCCTCCTCTAACAGATACGACTCGCCCTGCTGAGTCGGCGGCGCTATATGTAGAGCAGACAGCATTTGGTTCCAAGCTGCTGGAACACCTTGACCGGTGAAATTCGGAACACCGTTCCCCATCATCGGTATGTTGTCTCCGATTTGAAGAATGGACGGATCTTGCATCTGGAGTTCTGCTGCACTACTGCTGCTGTGTTCGCTACATGTTGTATCTGCGGAAGAACGCCGTCTATCTAGGAAGTACGAATGTGGTAGGTCTTTGTCATTGTTGGACGGTAGTAAGGCGGCTTTCCAAGTTTCTGGTGAGAGCTCTTTGTCAACCACATGTTGGTTTATATCTGGTGACTTGATGGACCGGTTGAAGATGCTTAACTCTTCATCAGAGCTAACCTGTGAATAAGAATACCAACAGAATTTATATGTTATCGTTTAAAGGTAGATGTGCCGATCACATCATCATATTTTGATATCAGAAGAAACGCCATATTTGTCTTATTATTTCTGTAAAATGTTTGGCGCAATATATGTTTCATTTAGAAGTTATAGGCCAAAATGCAGTGAAATACTGCCAAAGGTGGTTACCACGCGGCCAATTTCATGTCACTCTGTGCCTCTAAAACCAGAACCACTGGAGTTATGCAACTCAAACTTTGGAAGACAACTTTTTTTTAAGGATGACCTCTATGTAGAATAGAAAACGTCAAGTTAAAAATCAGGCCAGCAATCGGAACGCCTACCATTAACTATACTTTGTTTATTTTTCTCTGTGCAGTGATGTCAGAAAGTATTTTCATCATTGAGGTACAGTATCATTTACATAGTTTTTATTTTTAGATGTATAGGTTACACTTGTGTATTAAAATCATGCTGTAATGATTGGAATATGCCCTGACGTCACTGCTTAGAGTATGATGAATGAAGTATAGATGATGTGACCTGTGACGTAATGCCTGGCGGCATGCGTGCGCACCTACTGTACACCTACAGTGAATGTGCTTTGTAAATTAAATTCACACTTGATTGGTCATTACTTACGGTGTAGAATAGTGCAGTAGTCATAAGGCATGTCCATGTTATACGGTTCAACCATGTAACGCCGTATAACCTGTGTCCCGTAAGCAAAACACGGTACACAAACTAGATTTTACAATTTGAACTAACACATTTTAGTATAAAACACAAGGCAATTAAGGCTTTATTTCACTCACAAGATGGATTTCATAATTGACATCAATATGAGGTGCCATTGTTATATGATTCCTTTTGTGCCTGTGTCGCACCAAAAGAAATTATAGCTAGTCTTATTCGAAGCCATTTTTGTTGGCTCCTTTTCGAAACACTCAGTGGCATGGGAACAAGACTGATTCTATAGACATCAAATGTGTCATTGCCTTCACCTTACTCCAGCTCAAATAGAATGGTTTAAATTTTACATTTAAAAACTCTGGTTCTTAATTAAAACATTCGATATGATTACGAGTGTTTATTTCTATGAAATTCAATCAAAGGAATATTGGGTTTTTAAGATGGAAAATTGTCAATTCTGCCTTTGATTTGATTTTAAATAAAGTGATTTGTGAATGGTTATCATACTAAGGGTGAACTGTTTCAGATGGTAATTCCCAAATACTAAGTAGCGATGGGCCGATCCAGATTGGGAGTTCTGGATCGGCCAGATATCTGGATTGGCTAATATCCCATCACTAAATACCGATCCGATCCAATGGACCTATCCAATTATTTAGTAATTAAAAATTTACTTTCTAGAAATGTTAAATTGTGAATCATTTGGTAGAACTTATTATAGGAAATCAGTATAGGAATTCAGAATTTACTTTTGTAGAAACGTTATAAATCGTGAACCATATTCAGACAGAACTCATAGCATGGACTATTATTTACTATCGAAATCGGTATTAGATTAGGATTGGCCGATCTGTTAAATTAAGAATCAGGAATAAACCATTACTGATCTAGGGTGGATTGGCCCATATTTTGGTTTTAAGCCTATTTTTTTGTCATTGTCAGCATATCTTCTCCAAACCCAAACACTCTCTCTAGACTCTACCACCACCTCCCACCCATCTTCTATCATATACGTACATCAGAGACTTCAAAGTCAATGGACGGAAGATTAGCTTGGACTTCGGCAAAGATGGATTCCAATGTTGGCTGTAGACCTGTCCCCTCTGGTAGAGCGGGAACATTGAATGACAGACCTGTTGCAGAGTTGATGTTCACCCCTGACGTAGCATTGTCCGACGCGTCAGCCTGTTCAGACACAGAGTCGCTATCCGAAAACATGGTTTTAGATGTCAACTGCACAGTTCTGAAAAACCAAAACGAACACACACAAAAAAAATATATATATAAATAGTAGGTCCTGGCCTTTAGTCTAGGCCTAAATAAATAGGATATCTTAAGTAAAAGTCCAACATGCCAATAACAACAGTGCTTACCTACCTGCCTTACTTCATTAAAACCGAACAAAGGAAGCAGAAAAATAGCATATTGCAAATAGGAAATTGCAATTCATACAACTATTGTACGAATTTAGCGGTGTATCGCTGTAATTTTTACAACTACTCTGGTTCCTAGTCGTGGAGGGTTCCCATTGAATTACCATTACAAAATAGAAAGTAACACTCATCCAAATCACATGAGCTCTAAAACTATAAAGTTTGAAATGTCATGTAATGGAAGATTAAATAGTCATGAACAGTAACAGAAGTAGTTTCCTTAAACTTGTCCGACGACGAACTTGTTAAACTCTTAATTTATTAAGAGTATCTTATAGTTTAGAGTATATAAATTAAATTATGTGTACAGCCGCAGCAAAAGGATGTAGTTGTCTCTTCAAGAAAAAGTTGAGATCTTAATACCAACAAAAGGAGCTTTTTAAATGCTTCAAAATGACCCCTTTGTAGTTAAGATTGGATACAGTATTCTGATTTTACAAAGAAAAGTTACGGTAAAATTGTCTTTATTTTCTTTGTTTTTCCTTGCCTAATTCCATCAATATCTCAATATGCATTTTACCGACAACTGCACCCTTTTGCTGCGGCAGCACACATACAATGTATAGTTATTAATAAATTATAAATTCATCCATATTATTAGCAAATTATATGGGATGGTTTCAAAAAATCTTTAATTATTTATTGGTCACGTTTATCATAATGTTCAGCACAGATGCAGATTATTTTGTATTCTCTTTCAATTTCTACTAAAAAGTAAATAAACATATATTTTTGTGTGATGTATATTGTATGGAATGGAAATTAAAAATGATAGTAAATTCATTCATTTTAATCTCTCAATACCTCATAATATCATTCTACTGTCATTGTAAGACTGCAGCGACATGTACAATAGTTATACGAATAACAGAGACACTCCCCATATTTAGCTATGTTGGCCGAACGCGAGTTAAAGGGGCATTAGAGATGTAATGGAGGCTGTGCCTTAAATTATGATAAAAACTGGGATTTGTATTGTTTACAAATGTATTACATGTATTAAACTTATCACTTATGGATTAAGAAAAATCAGCCCTCTTTGTACAACAAAATGTTGATTCAAAAATGCTGGTTCAGTGTTTCCACTCACCCTATACAAAGGGTGAAATACCCTTCACTTTTGATTTTCACCCTTCAAAATGTTTCTCAAGAGTGAAAAATGTTTATCAAGAGTGAAAAATGTTTATCAAGAGTGAAAAATGTTTCTCAAGAGTGAAAAATGTTTATCAAGAGTGAAAAATGTTTATCAAGAGTGAAAAATGTTTCTCAAGCTCGTGAAAAATGTTGAAAATGTCATTGTTTAACTGCCCAAAACACTGTGCGAGCACACATTTCGGCCATAATCATTTTGTTTTTTCACCCAAAAATGCATGTAACTCAAAAAGTCAATATTTCAAGTTACGCTGTTTTGCTATATTACGGCCGAGTTGTCCCGCAATATCAATTTGTAGCGATTGGGGTACTACCCAATTGTGATTCATCATAGACTCTCGCACATGTGTATAAAGAAGCAAAGCGCACTGATACGGTGCTCAAAAAAGATTATCAAAAAGACGATACAAGTTTTTATTTACATCGATAGAAAGGTAATTCTCCTGTTTTGTCCACATGTTGTACGATCGAAGGATTTACCTTGACATTTAACTTACAAAAGTATTTCCCGGAGTATTAATACTTGATATTTGGGTGGATTTGATCAACTGTATTTTAAAATTATTTTCTTAATAAAATGTCATGATTTTTTTTCCGTTTTCTATATTCCTGATTTCCGCGAATTATTATTGGGCCAAATAAAAAAAAGTACCAGTTTCTCGTCCTCGCCCGCTTCCTTTTTGCCGGCCGCCTCCTTTTTTTTTAAACTTGTTTTCCTTCTTTTTTTTAAACCCCAAAACACTTTTTTAACCAAAAAAGGTAGGCCTATCGTCTTTTTTCAATGTTAAGTCAAATAAATTTATAAACATCTGTATTTTGTCAAACAAAGTTGTAGCCAATAGTACAAGTCTGAAAAACGGTGTTAGAAAAGGTGGCTGTCATTTAAAAAACAAACAGCAACTGGAAAAAAGGTTGAAAGCGTAAGTTTTTTTTGTGTGGAAAATCAGTCCGCCATTTTGGATCCGCCATTTTGAAAAGAAGAAAAAAAAAGAAGAAAAAAAAGAAAAGAAGGGGGCCTCCTTCCTTTTTTCAAAAAGCCCGGACGAGAAACTGATTTTTAAATTTTATTTGGCCTTGCCTATTCCGGTACAAACAACCTACAAAACCCGGCCACACCCGACACCAATTACAATATCCCGGCTATTTTGATTGGTGTTGCAATCCTTTAACAAATCCCGGCAAAATCTCGGCTAAGTGCGTGACAAGTCCCAGCCATCCCCGGGTACCCAGGGGCCAGGACATCAGTTGATATGTGCATTACTTGTGTTCGTTCAATTATTAATTTACCTATAGCCGGTCACTGGTCGCAACAGGTCGCTGCACCTAATAATTGCTATCTCGAACTATTTTGGTGTTTTTGTCGCATTGAGTTACTAAATCGCCGGTAGCTTTTTTTGGCCGCGCAGACAACAACCTGGATAATGGCTGCTGATTGGTATTATAATATTATAGTCGTCGTCAGAATACTTCGGCACTTTTTTCTGTGACAACTGCGTGCAGCGTAAACACGGAAGTGCGTTGTAGAACAGCGTCAATACTGCGTTATCTTTGAGCAGTTCGACGCGTCGCGGCCTAAATCCGATTGGCCGCGAGTGTATCTATGGGTCATGAATGTCCCCGCCCACACGCTAATTAACTAGACGCGCGCATTGGCGGTTTTAAAAAGTGCTGAAGTATTCTGGCGACGACTATAATAAATGCTAATTTTGAGGCAAAATAACCTCCCCCATTGCCATGGCATTGATTGGTTGAAAAAGTATGGTGCTCATAACGTCATGAGCGACCAATCGTTAGAGTTGAAATGAAGTCAACTGGCCACGACCGGGCGTTTCCAGTCAAGCGATCTCCGACTTGATCGATGTAGCCTTTGTAGGTAGGCTATTTTTATCGGGAAGTTGCAGCAGGTCGCTGTAGGCCTATCCAAGAAAGGTTTTACTTTTTGAATATGATGACATAAAACTCCTCATAGGATAGGTCATAGGAGCGACGCGAATCGCCCTTAATGCTTAGTATGTTTTCGGCATAGGCCTAACACTAGTCCCAATAGTGACCTGTCCTAGGTAGCTGGCTACCTAGGGTCACAAAACTCCCTATTGACTGTTCACGTCGCGAAATGCACATTGAGTGTCAGCACTGCCGATTTTTCACCTCAATATTTTCCCCAAAATGAGGATGCTTGATCAAAAGTAATTAACTCAATGTATTACTAAGAGTTCTAGGAACAACATGTGAGTGCATATTGATTGATTTAAATTATATTTGATGTGAAAATCTTGAATTAAAAATGTGATTTTCGCGACGTCGTGTGTCTATAGAGGGTGTTGTGGCTATAGTATAGTGAAGCATGAACGATAGTATAGCCACCATTGGGTCTAGCCTAACACTAAGTAATACCCAGCACTCAGCAGTAACAAATTTCACTGTCACACAGTTTTAATTAATAATCATAATAATGGCATTAATAATTTAATGCAGTCACTACTTACTGCTGCAGTGCAGTGCAGTCACTGAGCAGTGAGTAAAATAACAACAATGTTCTGCTAATTCGTACATAGGCCTAGCTGCCTATTGCGAATTAGTAATTGGATTTCGTGCAATTTGATTTCAGTCTCCCTTTTCGGGAAAACCCGCTTCGCCTTCCGTAAATCGTTCTTCATTTTTGTCTTCCGACTCGACGGACGGACGGCGTCCTTGGCTACGCAAATATATCGCCTCAAAACAGTTCATTTTTACAAGTTTACTAAAGGGGAGAACTTCCAAAATTACTTGATAGGCACATATACACTTACCCCCTTATATATTAAAAATGCTAAACATATCTACATTGTTTAATTTTCTTGAAATTCAGAGAACTTCGGCTTCACTTTCTTTTCGAGAGGTTCGCCATTCCAAAACTCCCGGATGTAATAATACCGAGATGTCTGATGGGAAGGGATCTAATGTGTTTTTAGTTAGGGTTTTACCTTTCCAATTTGAATTATAGTTTTCAACTTTTCAAGCAATTTAGTCTTGTCGGGTCTCATTGAAAACGTTATTTCTACAATTTCAAGATTACCTACATGATACACAAGTGTTGTGTACGCCATTTGTTGCATGTATTAATAATTTCCTTTCTCTCTATTTCTAAAAACATGAAACAGCGGGAATTTTGTATTTTCCGTTTTTCTGCTGTGCACCGACCACACGACCGAACTCCCGAGAAGCAGCAGATTTGTGTTTTCATTGTAAGCTTATTAGCCTTATTTGGCTTTAGATTCAGTGATATAATTTCAGAGAATCGAAGTGTCATTAGCTAGATTGTAGGCTGTATTGTATATTAGTACAACAAATCGTACTTAGTGATATTTGTCATCAGTTGGTATTATTCATCATTCATGCATTATTTAGATTAGGATCTCTACTCTACTACAAACTAGTACTAGACACAGAATGCAGAGGAGGATATAAAAAGAAGAAAAGGGCTAGCCATCGGCACATATAACCAACTCAAACAATTTCTTCAAAGCAGGAGGGCAACAATAACCACCAAAATGAGAATTTTCAACGCATATGTTAGCTCAATTTTTCTTCCCCAAGGAAGTGTACTGGGCCCTATCTTGTTTATAATCTTCATCAACGACCTACCAAATCTAATATCAAGCATGGTGAGGATATTCGCAGATGACACCAAGGTATTTACCCAAGTTCACAGTGAAGAAGATTGCTACAAACTGCAGGACGACCTTGACAAGTTAGGGGAGTGGTCTAACCAATGGCAACTTAAGTTCAACGTCAAGAAATGTGGGGTTATGCACTATGGCAAGCCAAGAGATGAGTTTGAGTATTCGATGAAGGAAGAAGGTGAAGAGAGAAGACAGCTTGGGAAGTTGGAAGAAGAAAAAGACCTAGGCGTCCTTTTTGACAAATCGCTGTCCTTTACTAAGCACGTAAGTGCTGTTGTCAACAAGGCCAATCGTGTAGTTGGAGTGACCAAGAGAACTTTTGATCATATGGACATCGACATGTTCAAGATTATCTACAAGACCATGATCCGACCTCATTTGGAATATGCTAACTGTGTTTGGAGTCCATACCTGAAAGGAGACATCAACAAATTAGAGAAAGTTCAGCGCAGAGCCACGAAAATAGTTCCAAGTATAAGTAAGCTCCCATATGCTACAAGATTGAAGAGGTTAAAACTCCCAACTCTGGCCTACAGACGACTACGTGGTGACTTAATCCAAGTTTACCGAATAATGCACGGTTTTACTGCTGTTCAACCAGATACATTCTTCGACATGGAAGCAAGAATTGAAGGACTGAGAGGACATAGCCTAAAGATACAAAAGAATCGCATAAAGGAAAGAACCCGACAGAATTGCTTCTCCCAGCGAATAATCAACTTGTGGAATCGACTTCCAGGACATATTGTTGAAGCCAAGACAACAAACTGTTTTAAGTCTGCAATTGATTCCTTCCTCGGCAAACACATCAACAGTTACGATTACATGGGAAGCACTACTTTAGAGCAAATCTCATGCAAAGTAAATTAAGTATATTAACTCTATTGCAGTCAAGTAATGACGAAAAGTGGATGGGCGTTATAGGCTAAAAAGCCTTCCCTTAGTGCCCGTGACGACAGGTAAACAGGTAAACAGGTATACAACAGTGAACTATGGACAATAACAATGAAACTAGAACACAAAATAGATGTTTTCCAAAGAACTCTATTAAGACGGACTCTCAATATTACGAAACTTGATAAAATGACAAATGTTGACCTCTATACTAAAACAAATAGTGAGCCGTGGAGTAGAACGATCAAACGAAGACGTCTAAATTGGCTGGGACATTTATACAGATTACCAGAGGAAACTCCAGCACGTCAGGCATTAAAAGAATACAACAGACCCACGAAGAGACCAGTCGGACGTCCAAAGCCTACCTGGGTCGCAAATGTAAACAAAGAAATTAAACCGGAACTCTTGACACAGACCAATGATCGCATGACCTGGCGAACAATAGTTGCGCGCGCAATGGCAACATAGCCGGAAAGCGTTGACGATGATGATGATGCATTATTAGGGGCAATTCCATGTTAGTTGTTACTCAGTACTCACGTTACGCTTTTACGAAATTACGTTACACTTTTGGAAGTGCCATATTTTTTAGAAGAACAAGCTTGACAGATTTTTTTTTCTGCAGTTAGTTACACAAGACCCAACACTAACTTTATATGCAATTAGAATTGCAATACAAGACATGACTTGCGAGTGAGAAGGAAAACACTTTTGTTACTCACGTTACATTTGATTGAACATCATAAAATGGCAACAAGCCTTCATTTCATTCACAAAAAGTCAAGTGTCCTCATACAGGATATTTTTGGAAACAAGTTTAACATGGTTGATAAAGCTAACATTAAGATCTACAAATGCAAGGTGAAACTAATCTGATTAGACAAACACTTTTCAGAAAATTGACCAAAATAGCTACAACCGTGCTACTGAGCATCCTTCCTTCTGCACATGTATGCTTTTCCTATACAAAAACTTGGTATTTCAGTTTAATGTGATTTTAGGTCAACTATTTTGTGTTTAAATGTATGAAGGTTGTCAGATATCGGGCCTATGATCACCTTTCCATGCAATTTTTTTTTTTTTTAAATTCAAAAAAATTGACTAACGTCAATAAACAGCCTAGAATGGGACAAAATTGACAATTAAGGCATGATTAAGGTTATAAATGTTTAAATAAATATTTACTGGGTCAGGGTAGGTCAAGGAAAATATTAAAATTGAATTTAGCTTGTTAATGTCACCCTGAAAATGTGTTTGATTTTTCGAAATTATGGCGCTCAGCCATGCGTAAATTGTTTTAGTAACGTGCCATAAAATAATGCCATAGACATTACACAGTACATTTTGAGTTGTTTACTTGTTGTTTACATATGTTTACATAAACTTTACAACAACAACAACAGAAGCAACAACATGAAAACTAACAACTATCATGGTGTCAAGTAACGCACATTTACATTTCAAGGTCCAAAATATTGAACTTTAAAGAAATTATAGCACTTTGGTAATCTGTTGTACCTGTAATCCCGCAAACAATTTGTTTACTAAGTTTGTGTACTAGTAAACAAATACACTTCCCTACTACGCGCACATTGGGCAGTCTGAACACCCATACTCAATGATGAAGACATGGCTACAGTACAGCTCGAAATAGAATGAACAATGTCAACGCACTTCATTGCAATGTCAACGCAATGACATTGCAATGACTGCACTAATCGGGTTACATCTCAAGGCATCATTGCAATGTCATTGCAATGTCAGTGCAATGTCATTGCAATGACAGTGTCCATTCTATTTCGAGCTGTACTGTATGCCTGCTTACACATTTTAAACCCTTATTTATGTTAATGAAATAATTATACAAACAGAACGGTCAAAATGTAAACAAATTTGTTTACTCTTACTTAAGAGACAACAACAAAACATTTCTTTACCCAAATCATGGTAAAAGAAATAATTTTGCGAGTGTTAATACCTTCCAATTTAGTTTTTTTTATCTACCCACACCAAGCCTCACATAATATCACACAATGTTATATTTAATTTGTTTACCTATTTGTTTATTTGATTAAATTGAACATTTGGTCTGTATTTACCAAATTACTAATTCAAAATTACCAAGTTTTGTATTGACAAATTCAACCAAATAAACGCTCATTGGCCTTTACATAAATGGTCGTATCTTCCTCAAAAATTATCCGATTTTCATGATAAAGGTATTATTTTGTTCCGCATTGAATACTCAATCACATAAGTTTCATAAAATGCTTCAATATATTATTTAAAAATTGTCATTGTAGTCCCTAGACTGTTACTCACGTTACGTTACTCACGTTACTTGTTTTTGCAAATTCAAATTGTATTTATATAGCTCATGCAGATTACCTCAAAATGTTATGAAATAGTCTTGACATGATGTATTTAATTTCCCAAAATGTTATTATAATTATGTCTCCAAACGGTCAATTATGACGGCTACACAAGTTCACAGGACATTTTGCAAACTCGATCTCTACCTGTTACATCAACAATATCTTGATGAAAATGGTATCATTTTGCATTAAAACAGAAACAATTTGAGAGCTATTTTCTTTTTTGAAACTTAACATTTTAACAAGTGTTAGGTGAAAATAATTGCATATAATTGATGAATTACACCATAGTTATCAAGGTTGCCGAATTCAGCACCTTTGCGCAAATCAATATATTTGAACTTAGGAACGATGAACGCAAGAAATATGCAGAAATGCTCTACAATATTTGTGTACATAAGCTATGCATGTATATTTAGAACTTTGTAACCAACAAAATTGAATATTTTCCTTCAAAAGTGACTTTCAGAGGACAAAGTTACTGTTTTACTTGTTGAAAAACTTGGAAAGACACGCAATGACCCCTGGAAATAGTGCGTACAAAGTGATGGAAGTGCCAGACTGACATAAGACTGATAAATGAATAAAACTAAGTGCAGTAAAAGCAAAAAGAGATCCATTTCTTATTGCTACAATGCATTTTAGGCCGTTACTCACGTTACATTTTTGTTACTCATGTTACAATTGTTACTCACGTTACAGTTTTCAAACCTCTGCCATTTTAATAAAACTACACATAGCCCATTATATTTCCTGTTTTCAAATTAAGTACCTGGAGTATGATTATTATTCCATTTGGCAGAATTTAAAAGCAAAGAACAATTGAGTAGGACAACTATTTGATGTTTATCGTTACTCACGTTACATTTTCAATTACCATCGGACACACAGGAGATTCCTCCCAACTTGTGTCAATGCATAGGTATTTTTCATAGTTGGTAACTTGAAACTAAGGTATTATGCATTTCAGAAATCAACAAATATTTATATTTACAGTTAATATTAAATGTAAGAGGTCAACATAACCTGAACACACATTTTCCACTTATTTTTTATGAAAAAAAAAAAAAAAATCCAACTCATGACGATAATTTCTTGAAATTTACAAACAAATCATTCAAACATTTGATTGTCCCATATACTTACAAGTGTATACAATACAATAAAATGGGTAATAAGCATCCAAATTGAATTTAAAATTTTCAGGTCATATCACCAATCTATGGAATTGCCCATAGGGTATTTTGCATTTTCACTATTTGAGACTGACAGTGACTGTGTGGGAAAAACAACAACAAAAAACACACCAACATGACCAACGTTACGTATGGGTTTCCTGTACTAAGGGAGTGTTCAGAAATACTTTGGTGGGGCGGGGGGGGGTTGGCCAAAACAGGGGGGGTCTAAAAAGTTTGAAGTCTCACAAAGGGGGGACTAAAAAGTTTTACCTACTCAAGAGGGGGGGTCAAAAAAGTTAGGCCAAATAGGTAGTCGTTAACGGGAAAAATACCAAAATTTTCTGCGCTACGCGCAAGAAAATACTGCAGTATTAACATTTTTATAACAAATTATACAGATTTCCGCACGCTCCGCGCAAATCTTCGTAATTTAAACATTGTGCTGACAGCAGAATTTGTTATACAAAATGTGATTACAATTTGTACATTTGTTGATAAGGGTGATCGTCAACAGGGTTAAATATACATTTCTGCGCGCTACACGTGATTTTGAACGCAGTTGACCAAATTTCAGCGCGTGTCTTTGTGAAAACAACATGCAGACAGCAGGATTTATTATACAAAATGTGACTAACCAGTGTCCACAATTTTTACTTCAGAACTGTTGGTAAGGAACAGGATACACATTTTTTACATTTTGTATAGCAAGTTGACCAGTGGCGTAGCCAGAGGGGGGGGGGGGGGGAGCGCCCCCCCCCCCCCCCCAATATTGACGTCGTGTCGGTTGAGATTGCCACTGTCGGTTCATTTGACCAAATGAATCATGGAATTATGATGCTCAAAAGTACACAGATGAAACAATTTACGCGCGCATATTTCTTCCCAAAATACAATATTTTTTGGTACAAGCTTGTTTACAGCCAAAATGAAGCTCAATCGTGCAAAAAATAGGTGCAAAGTCGAAAAATGTTCGCGTGTTACGCGCGCATTTCTTGACTCACAAAATTGGTCGGTTCATTTTCATTTATCGCCCCCCCCCCCAATATGAGTAACCTAGCTACGCCACTGAAGTTGACCAAATTTTTCGTGCTGCGTGCAAATCTTTGTGAAAGTATTGTGTGATAGAAGGACTTGTATACAAAGAGTAACTTTCTACAATTGGAAAAAAGAAACCGTTTTAAAAAGGCTATAACATGATAAATACAAATCACTGAAAAATACAATTCGGAGGCTTGAATGAAAGATATGTTTCAAGTGAATTTGAAATGTTGCAAATTGATTGCCAGCTATACAGAGTTCTGACTGTAAGCATCATAGAACTTGAGTCAAATGTCTATCTACATCTGACAGTAGGGGGGGGGGCAAAAAGGTTTTTCACCCTGTTAAAGGGGGGGTCAGAAAAGTTGTCAATTTGTAAAGGGGTGGGGGGTCAAAAAAGTTTAGACACCGACAAAAAAAAAAAAAATGGCCAACCCCCCCCCCCCCCCCCCCCCCCCCCCACCAAAGTATTTCTGAACACTCCCTAATTGTATATTTATTATATTATAATAATAAAGACATCAAAAAAAGTAACTCGGCTGTTGTAAAAGCACCTATAATTTTAAAATTGTTACTCATCCTAAAAATGAAAATACCAGGAGACGAAAAATTTAATTACGCCTTTACGGTGATTTTGACACCTTGTTTGTTAAAATCGATAAAGTATTGTTATCGCGGTATGTGCTTACAGATGAAAATTGCCCATTTCCATTGTTGCAGTAACTCCTATATCTCTGATTCAGTGTGAAGATAGTTTATAGAGGGAATTTTGATAGTTTGCCCATGGCGATTATACCTAACTTCACGTAGCTATTCGAACGTTACGGAACCCCCGTGTTGTGTGGTGGCATATAATTTATAAACCCAATTTTCAGTAGTATGCACTTACCGTCCAGGCTACATTTGACGTCTTAGAAAATGTCACTTGGGCTTAGCAAATACTACAGAGTTACAGATATTTATAAATTCAAACATGAAAATCGGTGGATTACATCGTCGTCAAATTGTATTTGAAGAAAATGGTGTGGTCGAAAAAAACCATAATTTGGCGACATTGTTTTGTTGAAGAGACACAGGTGGTACACACAAAGGAAGCCAGTATCTTAATCCGTTTAGACGACATGTATTCACAAATTTTCATTTTCAAACCTCCGATAATGCGCTGTTTTTCTGCTTCCATTTTTCGGTTTTAAAAATAAGGTAGGTAGGAATGCTCTGTAGGAAAACGTATACGATGGCGCGGACATACGGGACCTTGAGTTATTTTTAGCATAAGATTTTGAAAAGTGTCACTTTTTCTGAAAAGATCATGTTTTGAGAATGTGGAGGTTGTGAAAGAAAAAGAAGTAAACACGCTATTGAAAAAGAAAAACTTTCGATGGGTTGCCAAGTTTTTTCTTCTTTTAATAAACGTTTAAATCTTTCAAAACATACATTTGCGGGTGGAGTTATGCAAACAAACATGATCAAATTTTAGGGGGGGGTGGACTTCTTTTTTTAAAACCCTTTATTAATCGTATTAATTGTATGAATAGAATTTCTTGGCTTCATATGTAAATGTGTGCCTGATTGTTTTCAGATTCAACAATCAACATGAGTGGTCGCAATAAGACAGCGGATCGCCTGTACAATTGGGCCATTAATGAGATGCATTTTGTACCTTGTGGAAGACATGTCAATGCCCCAATGCCAACAGTTGAAGATCTTACAATGTAAGTCAACAGTAAAGTTTATAAGTTATTTCAATCCCCGTAAAACCCCTGAACCTTTATATTACAACAGAAAAAGAATGTTGTCTCTTTTCTGTGCTCTTTCCTGCACCTAGTAAAAAGGCAGCCAGACTCACATAGTTTTGACCTTATAGTAATGTGATGTTAATTAGCATGGACCTATGGACTAATTGACTCTGATGAAGATGGTTGTTCAGTGTTGGAGTCGAGTCCACCCTACACCCGAGTCCTAGTCCTTACCTATTGAGTTCGAGACCGAGTCTTTACTGTCCGAGACAAAGTGAAAGTCGAGACTCCTTGATGTACGAGTCCGGAGTCCTTACAAAATGTATGTATTTTAAGTTTATCACTGGCCTTAAGCCTCTAGGACAAACTATACCTCCTACAGTATCTAATATTGTGTATGCTTCTCTAATTCCTCCATGACGCCTGGACGCCCCTCTGGCTAATGCCTTGATTTACCCATATGACCGGGTTGTCACTATAGACAACTTTTAGGCCAAAAAAAATGTTGTGTTGCCCTCAAGTGACAAAAATTTAAATTTGGGTCGGTCGGTCAGAATTTTTTTTTTTTTTTTCATTTTTTTTCTTCAATTTTCTTTTTTCAATATTTGTTCCTTCATTTTTTCAAAAAAAAATTTTGCTGAAAAATATATGGTTTATGTCAAGACAAAATTGGTATATGCCCATATGTCAATTTAACTAATGTTTAGTGTGACAATTTAATTTCACGAATCTGGAAATGTTGCCGTACTTTCAAAGGAAAATCGTCAGTTTCCCCGGTATTTAATTCCGCGAATCCACATCCCTCCCAAAATTCACAAAATTAAATGCGAATCCACATCCCTCGCGAAATTCGCAAAATTAAGTGATTGTACAGTAATCATCATGTTATATCTCTCTTATTCAGGATATGTCGTGGTAACCTACTGGACATCTGGGATGTGATCACGACATATGTGCAATCTGCTCAGCATGTTCACACTGTCAAGTCAAACTTACTGCTGTATCCTCTTACTGATAAGTAATATAATTACTGTATGTGGGAATTATTTGGGGGGAGGGGTTGTCACGTATATAGACAGATTTTAATGCTGGGCAAATGTTCCTGTAAAATTATCTCATGGGTCATTTTCCAGCTGTTTTTAAACGCAAAATGTACAAAACAGTTCGTCCATCTTATTTGACCTGGCCAGTTAAAGGACCTGGCTGGTATAAAAAGATCACATTTTCTTGAGTGTTAATTGATTGACATAATTCCATGTCATTACACCTTAACCAAAGTAACACCAGAAAAGCCAGAAATAAAACTAGCCAGAGCTACCAAGTAAAGTACAAAGGAGACCGAAAGTACAGTGAGCAGAGAGCTGAGAAGATGGAGAAAAAGAGGGCGCTTCTTGCGCAGCTTGCCACAACCAAATCGGACGTAAACCATCTCGGTAGAGAGGTGGACAGAATGCTGACTGAAATTGGTGATAAAGGTACGACTAGTAGAGACTGGAGTATTATTTTTAAAAATTTAAATTGCATTTTATGTTTTGGTTAAATTACTGTCAATTAAAATGCCAGTTATTATTATTAATTATTATTTTTACGTTGTACAACAAACTGATTATTGTAAAACCAAATTAGTATCGTTCATGTCCGACCCTTCCATCTCACATGATACCAATTTCTGGTTTTTTTAACTTTGTTTTGTTATTCATTGTTTTGAAAACTGTCCAACAAAAGCTAAATAAGCTTTACCAAACAAATTATGATTGTCTAATTTATCAGTATGTTTTCAACTCTTTGTCAGAAACTGAATACCAGAAATGCTGCTCTGAAGTTATGGACATGGAACGAAAGAGCGCCCTCATGCATGCGCATTCTGAAGAGTGTAAAGCAGACATTGCTAGGTACGACGAGTTCAACAAGAGGCTCGCAGACAGACTGAAAGAGTATCAACAACCTCTCAGGTATGATCATTATACAAGTTATTTTGACTTTAAGTGACATTATTTTGACTCTCAGTGAAGCCATCCATTTTGACTGTAAGTGAAGCCATTTGACTTTTAGTGAAGCCGTTTTGACTTTCAGTGAAGCCATTTTGACTTTCAGTGAAGCCATTTTGACTTTCAGTGAAGCCATTTTGACTTTCAGTGAAGCCATTTTGCTTTCAGTGAAGTCATTTTGACTTTTAGTTAAGTTATTTGGACTTTCAGTGAAGTAATTTTGACTTTCAGAGAAGAAATTTTGACTTCAGTAAGTTAGCTTGACTTCAGTGAAGCCATTTTGACTTTCAGTGAAGCCAATTTGACTTCAGTGAAGCCATTTTGACTTTCAGTGAGGCCATTTTGACTTTCAGTGAAGCCATTTTGCTTTCAGTGAAGTCATTTTGACTTTCAGTGAAGCCATTTTGACTTCAGTGAAGCCATTTTGACTTCAGTGAAGCCATTTTGACTTTCAGTTAAGTTATTTGGACTTTCAGTGAAGTAATTTTGACTTTCAGAGAAGAAATTTTGACTTTCAGAGAAGTTATTTTGACTTTCAGAGAAGCAATTTTGACTTTCAGTGAAGTCATTTTGACTTCAGTAAGTTAGCTTGACTTCAGTGAAGTTGTTCTGATTTCAGTGGAGTCATATTTGGCATAATTTGGCAACAGTGCAAACATTTGGATATGTGCCACAACCGGTCGCTTGATTTAGTTTGTGTTTTCTTTAAAAATGTATTGAGTTCTGCTGATGTTTTTTAAGTGTTACAACCCTTTAATTAATCGTCAATTGATCTTCATCACACACAGAACGTCTACAAACCAGACCATCTACTTCAGCAAGCATGGCAGGGAAGGTTCTACAGGAGATGAAGAGTCCGGTCTAGAAACAGCTTCAACAGTGAGTATATCTTCTGAGAAAAACCAGCCGTGTTGACAAACATGCTTCTGTAAACTCTGGTGTGTGGGGGGTGGGGGGGGGGGGGGGGGGTGGGAGGGAGTCTCACACATTGATGGTGGACATGTGCTGTTCTATAATTAGTTGCTTTTTATTTTACAAATATTCCCTAAACATGGGGTATGATTTGTGCTGGAAAACCCCAAACATTTGTCCCAAATTATTGAACTGATTTGTAGTATTTTGGTAAAAAAATAATAATAGCAAGGGAAATATCTCTACTTTATCTTTTGAGAATTGAATACTATAAAAATTGAAAATGTTTGCGCTACATTTATTTTCGTGCTAAAATCAGCAAGTGTGAAAATAAAAACGCGCAAACATATATATATATTGTATTATTTCTCGAATAAGGAGATTTCTTGATCGCGATACTTGCCATCTTGTTATCCGCGCACTAATCTTGTCCAAGATTGATTACGGAAGTGGCCTGCTTCTTGGTGCCAACAAGACAGACATAAGCAGGCTGCAACGTATTCAGAATTGGGCCGTGAAGATGATATGTCAAGTTCGTAAACAGGACCATGCCACACCATGTCTACATGCATTACATTGGCTTCCTGTTGAAAAGAGGATTGTTTTTAAAATTATGTTATTTGTATATAAATGCCTCAACCATATGGCACCCAGTTACATCGCTTCAACGCTCACCATCTATCACCCTGCTCATCCTAACCTGCGTTCAGCATCAGACACCACCCGTCTAACTGTTCATAAAACTACCAAGCTCCTACAGTCTGCTGAACGTAGGACATTTTATTACACTGCCCCCTCCATCTGGAATGACCTCCCAATTCACATCAGTAGCCATTTTTAAAAAAGCTCTTAAAACCCATTTGTACAGTAATTAGTTTTGTTTTGTTGAGTATGCTTATTTTTGTTTTGTCATAAAGCGCTACGATCTCGATGTAGCAGCGCTATATAAATACCAATAATGTATGTATGTATGTATGTATGTATGTACATGTAAGTCTATGTACGGAAGCTCGAAATCCGAAAATAAAAACGAGCAAAATGTGTGAAGCGCGAAAATATCCACTTTTACAGTAATTTATTTATGTCGGGTTTGTCATAGGGTGTATACAGCTTTGTCTTTCTGACCAGTTTCATTTGCTTTTGTTCTTGTCTACAGAAATTCACCCGTGAAATGTGTGATGACATTGGGCTGCTACTGCAAGATTTAGTGCTAGGTCAAGTGGACGAAAAAACAATGTAAGTTGCCAAAGTTGTGGAGAATAAACTTTAACGCTATAGTCGCCAGCAGAGAAGTATTATAATGAGCATGTGTGGGCTTTAATATTCTTGGCGCCTTAGATACAATCGGGCCGATTGGATCCATGCGTTGGTGGGCTCAACATTGTGCTGTTCTGTTCCACCAACGGCAACCACACTTTTGTGTTTATGCTTAGATCACAGTTGTAACAGAGCAAAGTGCTGAACTTCTTTGCAGCCATATATATAGTAGCAACCAAAATTAGGCCTAAAAAAAATATGTTTGATTGGCGTAACCCGACCGACCCTAAATACATCGCCGACCCTGAATATTTTTTATTATTTTGAGGGGGAAAAAAACACAAAAAACTGAAATCTGAAGTTTGTTATTGTTTAAAACTTCAGAAACTTGTACTCATAGAGTCTGTTGGTTTCTATATATAAAAAGAAAAATGTTTAAAGAAAAGGGAATTTTTGCTGTCTCTTCATTTGTCTGTACTGCTGTCTTTTAAGTGTTCAAAAGTAGATGATTAAAAAAATTAAAAAAATTAAAAATTAAAAAATCCCGACCGACCTACCCTATTTTTTTTGGTCATGTTACGCCAATCACACCTCTTTTTTTTTTAGTCCTTACACTTCCTTTAATTACCTGACCGTAAATAATGGAAATAAGTATGCATCAAAAGCAATTGCCCCGCTTAGTTGCCTATTGATGCCCTCAAATTCTGACTGTTTTCATTTCATTCAAAAATACAAAAAAAGGTATTCTAACCCCTCCGTAGAACAAGGTGGGTTTTTTTTGGCTTTACTGACCCATTTTTCCCTTATTTTGTGTAGTCAACAGAGACGGGACGTGTGGAGGAATAAGATGGAGCAGTATATGCCCAGCTCCTCACAACAACTCCTGCATTCCCTATCACAGACAACAGAGGGCACATGTCATCTGTTACGACAGATGACCGCAAGTATTGACTTGAAGAAAGATGCGCAGACACTCAGGTATAGTGTTAGAAATTGATTAATATGGATCAATGTTTAGTTAAATATGCTTTTGAAAGCTTGGGTAGCTTTGCTCTGTAACAGTATGTTTACATGCCCTCACATTTTACTGATAACTACTATATTTCAAACAAATAATTGTCGATCCGAGCACCGATCCCAGCGATTGCATTCATCCAAATGTGGAACATGATCTTTCGATGCATGCACTGCATTCCAAAAGAACAGGCGTAGAACGCTGTTCATGTACATTTTGAAGTCGCCTTATATGCAAGAGAATTGGTTGAAATGATCTACAATTACTTGTTTTGATTGTAGGTACTTATAAAATATAAAATAAATAAAAATACCAAGCCTACACATTGAACATATCATGACTGTGATAAAACAACACTGTAATGGATTAAAATTAATTTATTACACGTGAAGGGGCAGAAGTTTGACAAGAATCTGTGAATCCATTTTTGCAAAGATTCTCTAGTTGCAAAAATCCGAGTGGATGATTCTCAAAAGATAAATGTTGTGCCACACTACTACTATTTGAAGAAAAAAACTAAAAGGAGAATCCATATAGTCTCTCTCTGCAACAATTTTAACAGATTCTCACAACCTGTCACAAACTTCTGACCCTGATGTCGGAAGCCTCTCATACTAAATCATGCTTGCACAAAACTTCAATATATTCAGAATTATTATAACGATGACAATATACAGACTGGGTACAAGATATTTATGGATTTGAAAAATCCACATTTGTAATAGTTATATTTTTATTTATTTGTTATCATTTTTGTCCTCTCCTCTTATTCCAGGTTCAAATATGGGGACAACGGCAATCTTGTAGACACGTCCCCCACACCAAACTTGATGAAAAGTGTACATCGATTGATACAGGTGGGAGAGAGTTAAAATTTCAATGAGAATCCATTCTCTTAAACACTTTCCCCGCGGCTATTAGTTGTATCATATTCATACAGATTTTCCAGAAACCTTCCCAATTTTCAAGGTCTATCTCAACTTCAAGGTTTACTGATCCAATACTAGGCATGTTTGTACTTTTTATAATGCATTTCTCATATTGATTCCAAAAATGGTAATTAAATTCAATAATTTTCTAAAATGTTGAAACATTTTGTGAAATGTTGGAATGTCGTCTGCAGACACCTGCCGCATGGAAAGCGTTAAACAAATATGTGGGAATCCAAGTAGATTCTTGCAAACTTGTTTTAAGTTTATACAAATTAAATGGAGGCGATCCTAAAGATTATGTTGCAAGAGTCTAAATGGATTCTTGCAGATTTACACAAAAGTCTAACTCTGTGAGAGATTTCCTTTCAGTGTTGCCTACTGAAGTGTCTCCCTAATCGTGGCACATGTGCCTTCTAGGCTGCCACCCACAACAAAAAGTAGCCACATTTTCATTGATCCTGTTAGAAAATATATGGGCTTGGCATCCAAACTCATTTTTTTGGTTGTGGCACAAAGTTAAAACATAATTTTTGTGTGTTATTTAGTGAAACTGAAGTATACTATTAGCTTGACATCGCAGGAGTTTTGATACATCCTCCTTGACACATACATCGGATTTACCTTTTCTAAATATTTTCACAATGAATAGTTTAGGAAAATAGGATGTCAATTGTTAATGTTGATATTGATATTACTTGTTGCAGGAAAAACAGTTAGCACACATACAGAAATTCACAGAGACACAGAAGATATTGAATCAAGCCTGGAGACTGGACAAGAGACTAGAGCAACTAGCAGCAGATGTAAATGGTAGACTTGCTCTAATCTATGCAGCTAATCCCGGGGAGCTACAATTGGCAAAGTAAGTCTGATAGAGCTGGTGAGAGTGTTACAAGTTTTATCAGGTTTCTTTCGAGAAATTTAGCAGCAATATCGCGACGTGAAAAGCACAGGCGATGCCCGTCCTTTACATTCATGGAAACGATGCAAGACTTTAAACAAGTCCACAACAGAATAATGTGTAACAACACTGTTTAAGCAAGATGTGTATCTAGTCTAGGATGTATTCAGCAGTTGTTCCACAAATATATAACTATCCCACTGGTTAAGTCAATCTTGTTTAACCCTAACCCTACCAAATACCACAAAATACCATGACCAGGGCCATCTCCTGGTACCTGGGTGGACGGTTTTCGATGAAATTATCGACCGAGACCATATACTTGGCGCAATATACTGCGCCGCAATATACTGCGCCAAGTGGCTTGGATGGTCATGTCGTGTGGTGGAATTCTGTGCCCCGTGTGCCAGAGGTCCCTGGTTCGAATCCTGGGCTGGTCGCGGCAATTTTATTAGTTTGTTTTTGCGCCTCTTCTCGATTGCGTTCAAAAAAGGAGTGTTGAGTGTTAGGGTTAATGGGCTGTTCATCTCCCATGTTACCATTGCTCTTTGTAGGAAATTGTTTTGCAACGACATGGAGTTGGCAGCGATAACATCACTCATCAAATCTCTCCATGACATCAAGGTGGAGTTAAGTGAGTCTGCAACCAAGGCGGGATTGGAGAAGGAAGAACTGTATAATAAACATAAGCAGATACAGGACTTCAAGAAAGTAACTGTAAGTTATAGGTTTCATGATTGTGTTTATAATAAAAAACAGAATACCACCCTTACCAATCGACCAATCCTTAAAGGTAGATATTCCGATTTTAAACTTGAAGTTTACTATTCTACATGAAAGGTCATCCTTAAAAAAGTCGTGTTCCAAAGTTTGAGTTGCATAGCTCTAATGGTTCTTATTTTAGACGCACAAGATGCTGTGAACTGTACTCATTGAGTAGTACACAAACTATATCGGAGGTTACCACCATTCGCTGTAATTCGACGTTATTTCAATGATTTCTCCGTAATTATACCGATTTAGGCCGTCAAATTTCAGTATGATGATGAGAAAAATACGAGCTTTCATATGATATGAAAATCTCCGTATGTTTGAAATAATTCTGTGTTACGAAAATGTGATCGGGTCATCTACCTTTAATCCTATAGCAGTCCATCTGCCTTCAGAACAGAGGTTTTTTTCTGTCTCCTTGTTATATTAAGTGTATTTTTATTTCTTGCAGGACCAGAAGCAAAATATTATCCGTATTCTTGCACGAAAGAACTCTGAAGCAAAGAAGAAATTGAATGAGCATCAGAGAGAGGTAATAATACATGCAATTTATATTTCATTGTAATGCAGTGGGTGACTGGGTGTGGTTTGATATGGTAATTACTTTATTCAGTCATTTTAATTGGACCCCACAATATTTTTGACATCCCTTGTCAGGCCCCAATGAATTGCTATGACGTCATCGGGCCTATAGGTTGTATCAATTTTGTATTAAAATATTACGATCAATTTCCCCAGCTATTTTCTCTTATTAAGCTTTTATTATTTAAAGGTTAAAAATGCATTAGACAGAGAACAAAAGATTGACATTTTGTTTTGGTTGCCATGCTTATGGTGTGACAATGGATGGGTTTGTCCATATTTTGAGTAGTGGGTGTCAGTGCACCGACAAATCAGAACTTACAACATCAGAGATTCATATTTAGTCAAAGCACCAAAGTGTGATCCTATTGCTAAATGAACAACCAGGCCTTTAAGCAGGCATCAATGTGAATTTTGAACCTACCCTCTCCAAAGATAGGGCCAAAAATGAGTAGTATCTGCTTGTTTAAAAATTGGAAGAAAAAAAATTGGAAAAAAAAAAATTGAAGAAAAAAAATTCTTTAAAACGTGTTTTTGTGTAGTATCTCCCTGTTTAAATTTAAACTTAAAAAAAAAAAATCCGACCGTCCAACCCAGCCCTGTTTAAATTTAAACTTAAAAAAAAAAAAATCCGACCGTCCAACCCAGACTCTGGCCCTAAGTCAACTTTTTTGTTGTTGGCCTAGTCACTCTTTGCTTAGTTATATTTTCGGAGTGGTGAATCTTGAGCTAATTAACTTTTTGGAAAGGTGAATCTATGGCGGATCTTTGCCTATATTTCAACCTCTCTCATATATAACTATAGAATGAACAAAATGCAGTGGGGTGAAAATTCTCCTGAAGTTGCAGGAAAGACCTAATCTTGACCTATTTTTCCCTGAAGGATACACAGGTGAAGGCTTGAGGAGGGTAGGTTCAAGATTCAAATTGATGCCTGCATTAAACAAGAGGCATGCAATTGCAATTCTTATTATATTATTGTTTGGTTTATAGATTAGGTGATAATACACTCTGTACAATTGGTATTTGCGACGCAGGACTTTGCAGGTGAAGTCAATTTGAGTTTATTATGTGTCCTCTCAGAGTATTTTCTATGCATTAAAATGTCACCAAATTTATCAAAATGATCAAGGCATAGTGAAAATCACACCTAAATTCTTATTATATTCTTTATTTTTCTGTCAGTTTTCATCTATATCTTGAAAAACACACAGCCGCAAAGTCTCTCCTTTTGATGTGCTGCATCCTGAGACTAATATTATATTAGTCTCAGGCTGCATCACATATGTGAGCATCCACCACAGATGGGCTGTAAAGTCGGCTGGAACATTTGTTGAGATATTAAACGAGTAAATTCTCCTGAAGATCAACTTTACAATGATGTATTACATACTGCAAAATCAATAAAACCATTGAAAAATCCTCTGTTTTCTATTGTTTATTGAAATGTTCATTGGTCCATATCTGAGAACTTGCTCTGCCGACTTTACGGCCCCTTTGTGCCGTATATCACATTATGTATACTTCTGGTTTGTGTTTTTTTATGAAAATGACAAATGTAACGGTGAAATTCAAAAGGGTATTTATTTCTTAGTTAATTTAGAATTAGATCATTATTGACCGGAGTTGTAGTGTAAGCATAACTTATATTTTGCTTATCAGTTGTTGCGGTATATGCAGACAACACTTTGCAGCCATGAGGCGGGGACAGTCGCCATGACAACTCAGATGAGGAATGGTGTTATCAGTGAGGTTGAAAAGTTTACTGGGTTGCCGCTGCAGATGCTTAGATTAACACAACTGGACAGGTAAATGTTATGGGGTTACTAAATTCAACAGAAATGTTGATCTAAAATAGATCAGTCTGTTTACCCCAATCTCTGACTTCCCCAATCCGGTGTCCATCAGAGGCAGCTTGCTCTTGACCTCTGAGTGTTCAATGTACACAAAATCTGAATTTGCTGATAGCAGCATGAAGCTAGTGCTAGAAATATGTCCCAAAAATATTGGCCGAGCTTATCCTAATTTAATACATCCCAGTATCAACCAACTAACTCTAGGCTCAATGCATGTTCATGATGCAATATAACACAGTGGTGTACTAGTACAGTATGATAATACAATGTCTTGGATCATGTACATTTCTATAATCTACAGAAATGTTGGTTGGGTACAGTGCAAAGGGTGCCACATGCATCACCGATGTCAACAAAGTTTAACTTTGTGATTCATATAGCCATTTATCAGAACTGAATGTTATCAAATAGGAGATTCCTCAGACATCCTTGGTAAACAGTATCATGGGTATTGATAGTCTATTGTGGCAAATACATTAACTAATACTAGCTATAACAGGATACATAAAATAGCTTGATAAAAAAGCAACTGAATGTTAAAATATTTTCCAGTTTGTCCGAGTCTATATATATTTATTATTTGTTAATATGCATATTTGAAACATCTTAGGCCAAAATAAAAATGCATATGTCTCATGTCTCATGTCCCTTCTGACACCAAAAATTCAATGTGGAATAATGTGTTTTTTTCTTTTCCGTATTTCAAATTGGCAGCAGGAAGCTTGATATTTGAAATGGCCAAAACCAGGAAAAAAATGATCAGCTAGTGTTGTGAGCGAGTCCCGGTAATTCTACATGTAGTCCCGCCCGAAAAATCTCACTCCCGATTTCAAAATATCACCCTACTCGAATCCTGAAAATATAAGATGGTATAAGCTGATGCGTTCATCTTTCCAATGATACCACATTTGTAGCAATTACTTGTTTCAGTGCTTGTACCTTGCCTGAGAATACGGGGAGACTGCTATCTGAATTTGCAAAATCATCACTGAAAAGTGCACTTGCTTAAGTGTCAATAGAGCATCACTATCTACACTGTACACTGTAGTTATGTGACATTTCATTGAACAGACGACAGATACATCCTTTGAACGCAACATAGCTGGCACATTTTGATCGAGGCAGCTCCACATTCTCAAGCAAGAGGCTGAGCACTGAAACAAGTGATTGCTATTTTAAACCGTTGGAAAGATGAACACATTACATTTCATATGAATATTTGGCAAATTATCAAAACAAATTGGCAATTAAAAAAACTAAAACTTTTTTGAGGAGGTTATATGCCTGTAAGTTCTGTTGGGTGTCAATAGTCAGGATATATAACTTTCACACATTTTCTTTTCCACAAACTCTTTGTAATCCTTCGTTACTTGTGTTTGCTTTGTTTTGCAGTGGCCAAAAGGTGCCGATTTTCCAACTGTCAATCAATCGACTTACTGACCAATCAGCAATGAGTGGAGGCGGTGCTTTTCTTGACATCTTGAGTCAGTTGAATTTTCCACTGTACAAGGTATCAAACAAACACAATGATTATGATATCAACTTTAATTTATTTGTGATAAATATCTTAGAATTAAAACAGAGTTGTTTAAAGAATCACAAAACAGTTTGAAACCCTGGGTACCATTATTCAAAAAAATGTTAGCTTGGAAATGTATGCTTATTTGTGACATGATTAAGCGAAATGAGTCACATGTCGGCAGTTTTGAATTTTGATATTTGTCCATAAATTAAAAGCAGGTGGAAATTGCTACAGTATATGGTCCAAACCCCACTAAAATCGTACTTTTAGTTTTTAAGTTACAAACAGTTTACCAAATGAGAAAACAAAGTACAACATAAGAATTTGTCGCTTCTTTTTACCTATAACTCAAAAATCAATATTCCTGACATCCGACTCATTCTGCTTGATCGCGTCACATTACTGCCCTGCACACAGCTACAGCAAAATAAATACAATAAAACCAATCCAGATTTTTGTTCATTTGACCATATTTTTATGCCATGAACTGCCAGATTGATTTGTAAATTGTAACTTAAAAGTATATTACAAATGAAAAGTAGATGAGGATCCATTGCTGAAAGAATCTTTGTCAGAATGGATTTGGCTGAAATGATTACCCGGGGGGGGGGGGGGGGACCTCAACTTTCTTTTGGGTAGGCTACAGAACTGAACTGAGTGAATTTTATGATGAAAAAAAGGGGCTTAGGAACTGATTTTTTTCCAAAAAAGTAGGTCTTGGGAACTGGCCTATAGTTCGAAAAATTGGGGCTTTGGAACGCAACATTTCGCGATTTTTGAATTTTCAATAAAATTGGGGTCTTAAGAACTGATGCAGGCTCAAAAGGGGGGTCATAAGAGCTAGCAGCAGAGGGTGAAAGAGGGGGTCTACAGCGCGGCACATACCTATACGCTTTCCCAATGTCAGTGCCCCCCCCCCCCCCCCCCCCCCCCCCCCCCCCCCCCGGAGGATTACCCTGTGACATCATATAGGACATCATTGACTCTTAAGCTGATGAGCTCTGCATTAACTTTGGTTTGGTCATTTCAAAATTGGTGAGAATTATGTGTGTTTTTTATCTCTCCACATGAAAAAGTATCCAAACTTAATTACACACATGACTTTAGCCATACACACGTGACGTTTGCTGCATGTGTGCATCACGCATATGATGTGCAATTTGCTTGTTGTGTTTATGTGTGCTTTTCACTGCTTTTCGCTTGCCAATTTGGAGTTGATGAAACAATAGATATCGTAATTTGTTTGTTTCTTCTCTCCATTACCTTCTAGTCACCTGAGAGCGTTCTAGCGCATGTAATGGATATGAAGTGCGAGACCACCAGTATTGAGTTACAGATGTATGCCCAACAGTCTCTGTACGATGACATGTCTGGTATACACACACAGGACAGCACTACTATACAACATATTGCTGGTAAGTTTGTAGTAGAGAGTTGGTGAAAGAGATTGGTATTTCATTTCATTCATACCCTTATTTATTCAAAAATGATCTACACCTAATCTTAATCTTCACTCAATGGTAATAATATATTCTCATAAATTAACGCTCTTCTTGAAATCAGATATTACTTCCACCAGTTGTTGATTTTAAAAGGTGTATAGATGATTTGTTGTTCTGTTTCGTAATTATTGAGTATAATATAGGCCTAATGTGGCTACGACACTCTATTATACAAAATGTACACACCTTCATGAAGTATTATGGAGCTTTGGCGACAATATGTGTTTCTAGAATATGAAAGAGTAACATCTCCGCTATATTTTGCTATGTAAATTGGCTTGGTGCTCCTCCGGTAAATGTGTCTATTTCTGAAGGTCTTTAAAATAAAAATGTTCATAACTTGCTCAAATTACCACCAAATTTGGTCCATTTTTTTGTAACTTGTCATAAAACCATGGCAGGTATTACCTTGCATGATAAAACATGTCTTTTCGTATTTAATAAACACTTGAGTCCTGTAGACTTATATATACTACACAAGTGTTGAGATTTGGACTTGTTATGGCTGGTTGAATAAGAGTGCACAGTCACAGTGCCAATGCAGTCCGGTCCTCTTTAATTTGACACAATGGCAAGAAAATTGTGTGACTCTGATCAGAAAATGAGCCCTGTCCCTAACCCTTCAGAGCGGGTCGTAGGAAAAAGCTAACAAGGGGAAACATTGGCCAATTTATAGCGGTAAAATGGGGACTGCCAAGGCCTGGACAAAATGGGGAATTGTGGAATCTCATTCCCGGGAAAATAGGGTATTTATTTGGAAATTTTGCTTTTCCAAATAAAAGAAATACATAAGAAATGGAGGGAAATCTAGCTTTCTTTCTGGGAATATTTGTTTGCTTCCTGGGAAATAGAATTTTTCTCCGGCCCGGGTGTTACAGGATCACCCTGCATAATAAGTTCACTACACTAATCAGGACTCGTAATTCCACAATCCCCCTTGTGTGCCTGTGAGCTTATTAATTGCCTCCGTTTGCTTCCTACGACTAGTACACCAGGGTCTGCCACCGCATTGTGAGTTTAGGCGAACATGAATCACACTATAGGAGAGTGGGGGCCACCGGCACAGCGATTGTTAGATTTGGTTATATTTCGGACGGTATTGGACAATATTTTGGGTTGGGGTGGGATTATCAACATTGGTCAGACATTGTAACTGTCTGATTTCTTTATCCACATACAGCACTTGTAGAAGAAGTAGCTAGCCATGACAAGAAACAGCTGAGTAGAATCCTGCCCATGCTTCAAAACAAACAGGTAGAGGCGACACAGGGACTTCAAGACTGCATCAGAGTCAAGGATCAGCTCACAGCATGGTAAATATTTGTGGACAATCTGTCCAGTTGAAGTGAACAGAGGTCATCGGGCTGACATCACAACGGTCATTGTAACGGCCTATAGTAAACTATTTCCCAAGTTTTCAGGACATGAATTACAACCGAAATCCCCAGTGATCCCTAGTTTGGTCCCATCAGTAAGACTTTTTATGACCGTGTCCCACATTTGTACTCTAAATCAAATTAGCTACTGCCGCATTGTGCCTTTTACTCATGTTGGGTCACACATGGGTTTTTTTCTTCTCCATATTGCAAATAACACTTTTCCACCCTTTGCTCCTATTATTTCGGCTGGCCTTTTTCTCCCTCTTCCCCTATGTCACACTCTCCCCTTTTCCTTTCCTCACTTTAACTGCCTTTCCCCTCTATCAAAAATGTTTAGTTTTTCCTACCCTGAAAGCAGGGCATTTAAAGTATATACCCCTGTTTCTTTATCCCTATTCACTCTTTGCACGGATCCGCCATTTCGGGGGGAGACTCGTACTGGTACCGCATTGATTGACACTATTCCATTATGTTGAACTCTCTCTGCACAATATGACTGGTCATGCATCAAGACATTGTGAAATGAGTCATAAATTTCATTCAATCTGATTCCAGTTCAAGGCTCTCCTTGGAAATGGCAGATCCGTGCAAAAGAGCATATGAAGAGCTGTGATGCAAAAGGGCCTACATCCACTTCTACATGTTTCTCATTTTGCATTATTGAATGGATGGCTATTCATTATGTGAAGTGGCTTGAATTGTTTGTCGGTGCCTCAATTGGCGTGCACTAATCCAAGTCATATAGAAACATGAACACAGCCATACAATTATTTGATTATTTCTATGGACTTGTCAATGCAAATTCAATAATGCAAAATGAGTAATATGTTGGAGTGGTCTGGTGGCCCTTTTGCAACAAAGCTCTTCATATAATAAATTAATATTGACAACATTAATATCATTATGTGGAATTATCCTTCTTTTTCAGGTGGGAGCAGCCAGCTCAGCATCTAATACCTTGGGTTAAACTGGATGACAAGAGCCTTCAGCAATGGCTGGATTCATGGACGGTGAATGTGACAAGACTGAGACAAATAACTAAACACTGACTGAATCCTACCTATCCACTGTGTCTATATTAATTCTGCCCATACCATTATATAGCCTGGATACAAGCGTCTTATACTACGGATTAACTGGGATGACAAGAGCCTCCAGCAATGGTTGGATTCGTGGACGGTGAATGTGACAAGACTGAGACAAGTAATACAAACCACTGACTGAATCCTGCCTATCCACTGTGTCTATATTAATTCTGCCCATACCATTACATTGCCTACACCACCTTTGGCAGTAATAAAAAAACAAAATTATTTGAGGAGAATAATGGAAGAATAGAGATCCCTGACATTTATGGAACTGGATGTCAAGAGTGTTCATAAGCAATGGCTAGATACTGTACCTTTAACACACAAAACACCTGACCATATATTAGCTAATTCAAAGCTATGTAATAATCTGTACCAGAAATCTGAGATATATGTAAATCTAGGAAATGCCTTTCCCATAATTTGACAACTTCAGTCCTTAAAAGTGAGTTGATACTTTTTGAAGTTATGGGGCCGTATTCTCGTACTAAACACGGTTTTAGCTTAAAACGGTTACACGGTTGAGTAATCATTCAAGGCATACAGTTCGTATAGGTATTTGTTTAGTTAAACGCGCCTTAAACTACCCCCATACCCATGTTTAAAGTTAGACACTTTTCAGTGAGTTAGACGCGTGTTTAAGTAAAACAAATGTACGAGAATCGCGTTTAGTTAAACGCTGTGTCTAAAGTCAAAGTTAGACGCGTGTTTAGCTTAAAACCGTGTTTAACTACGTACGAGAATACGGGCCAGGATGTTTAAAGTAACCCCGCCTAACGAAATAAACAGTTGTAGCAAATTTCTTTTTCTATGGGATATCATTGAGTGGTATTGGTACACTTTGCGTTATCAAAAGCATTTAGGTATGTATGGATAGCATTGGGTCTCGCACATTGTCACTGGGTAGCACAAACACAATAATGTCCCATAGGAAACTCAAGTACTACAACTTTTTTCATTATAGGTATGATTACTTAAAATATAACTTTGAAAGTATCCTCTCAATTTTTATAAATAAGTGGTCAAATTATGGGGATAAATTTGCACTCTTAACACTCTCCACGCGGCAGATGACAAAATTTCACAAAATATTCAAACAAAATGTCACAATTATTGAATTACAACCATATTTAAAACACTATAAAAAATGCATTGAAATGTATTGGAAGTACAAATGTGTTTAGTATTGGTTCAGTAATTCTTGAGATATTATTATTTGAACGTTTCTGGAAAATCTGTTTTGTATATAGTTAAACTAATAATACCTGTTTGGAAAGTGTTAAAGGCAAAAGTCCACTCTGACTAGTTCACCCTGTTGGATAAACTATCGTACAACCGAGCAATTTGCTTGAGTCTGGTCCCTTCAGGACCCAAGCGTGTGTCTTTACGGACCGACCATTTAAACAAATAAACAAACAAACAAACACATTCATTTAGTGACAGGTGAAATAGAGTAACAATGGAGAAATCTCAATATTGCGATATTCCCAAAGGATCTTACTGATAAGAGTGAACCTACCTAAGGGTTTAAGGGGGCTGTGGACTCTCAGGTACAGCCTCCGTAAAACTGCCGTAACTTCTTCAATATTCATTTAATCTTTATAAACGTATACAGTTTTTTGCAGAAAAGGGTTCAATAAATCCAACCATGATAATGAAATTGACCATTTTGGAAAAAAATTATAAAAAACACCTTTTTTGACCCATTTTAGGTTTGGAAAAGATAACTCAAAATATATTTTGTTAAATTTTGTCATACTAGTTTTATGATAATCCTGATAACATTCCCCAGGAGATTTTTTTTTTTTTAATATCTTATTTTTTATTTTTTGAGTTACAGACCAAAAGGTGCCTAAAAATGTGATTTTTTTACCGCCAAAATCATATTTTTTGGCACTTTTTGGTCTGTAACTCAAAAAATAAAAAATAAGATATTAAAAAAAAACACTCCTGGGGAATGTTATCAGGATTATCATAAAATAAGTATGACAAAATTTAACAAAATATATTTTGAGTTATCTTTTCCAAACCTAAAATGGGTCAAAAAACATGTTTTTTATAATTTTTTCCAAAATGGTCAATTTCATTATCATGGTTGGATTCATTGAACCCTTTTCTGCAAAAACTGTATACATTGATAAAGATTAAATGAATATTGAAGAAGTTACGGCAGTTTTACGGAGGCTGTACCTGAGAGTCCACAGCCCCCTTAATGCATAATCTTAGATTTTTAATCCAGTTTGACAAGTAAGCCAGCCCTAAAGCTTTTTTTTGTGGAACAAAGTTATCCATCAAGGGTCAAAGTACTCACATTCTACCGTACCGATTATTGATTTTGAATTAGCTAACAAAGCACCATGTCAGGAACTTTTTGTGTTAGTTGTATAGATGGTGTGACCGGTGACGTAGTGCCCGGCAGTATGCGTGCGCACCTATAGGGAATGTGCTTTAATTCACACTTGATTGATCATTACTTACAATGCTTACGGTGTAATAGTGCAGTATAGTCATGGTCTGCATCCCTAAGCACAGTGAGAGACCAGGTACTAAATCTGGTTGCCCTGCAGTATGTGTACGCACCATAAGGGCATGTGCTTTTAAAATTGGCGCTCAGTGATGTGTTTTGCTTTCGAATAGTATGTATGCAGTAGTCATGGACTAGTACCTCTAGCATGTCTTTAGACCAGGCGCTAATCAATTTGTAAACACTACTGATGTAAACAACGGTCACCTATCTATACACAGCATTCTAAAATGTGATCCGTCTCGTCAAAATGGACATGTTGGAGGCCCTAGTCAAATCTGTGTTACTGGTACGACTTGAAAGACCATGTTGAAGGCAATTGTACTTTGTAATCACAAGATGTGATTTGAAAAAGCATATTTTGGTCCTCCTTTTATTTTCTTTATATTTCACCAAATATATTGGCCTGTATCGATCTCAAAATTGTTTGTTGACAACTTTTTGATGTGATGGGTCGCAATTATTCTCTGGGGGAACTGAATGAATATTTGCCTACACGGGTAAGCTATACACCATCCAATCTGAAGAAAGATTGTAATTCCCTCCATAAGTAATGTTATGGATCTGGTTACTTTAAATGACATTATCTTTTTGAATCTTTGTATAAATTTACTTGAACTTCAGAAATGATTTTGTATACTTGTATGGCACGATATATATAGCAATAAATGAACACTTTTGTATTGAACTGTTTGTTATTTTTGTCCCCAAATAGTGTCAGTTAATGTGTAATGGCCAAATAAACCCCTCAAAAAAAGTTTGGATTTTGTTTTTCAATCTTTCGTATATTTTGCTGATGTTCATCGTGTTGCACATACATAGAAAGCTGATGAGTTCATCTTATTACAATGGTCCCATTAAAGGTAGATGTTCCGATTTTCAACTTGAAGTTTTCTATTCTACATGAAAGGTCATCCTTAAAAAAGTTGTGTTCCAAAGTTTGAGTCGCATAGCTCTAATGGTTCTTATTTTAGACGCACAAGATGCTGTGAACTGTACCCATTGAGTAGTACACAAACTATATCGGTGGTTACCACCATTCGCGGTAATTCGACGTTATTTCATAGATTTCTCCGTAATGATACCGATTTAGGCTGTCAAATTTCAGTATGATGATGAGAAAAATACAAGCTTTCATATGATATGAAAATCTCCGTATGTTTGAAATAATTCTGTGTTACGAAAATGTGATCGGGTCATCTACCTTTAATATAAGTTGTAGCAATCGCTTGTTTCACTGCTAAACCACTTGCTTGCTAATATGGGGAGGTTTAAATTTGAATGTGCCAAAATACTCACTACTTTTGTTCTCAAAAGTTAAGGAGTGCATCACTCTACACTGTATGTAGGTGTCAATGTAAACACTTCATTGAACAAAACAGAGTTGTTCTTGTATTTGAACACAAAATAGTGGTTAATTTGGCACATTTGAATAAGGCATCCCTACATTCTCATGCAGGTGGCTAAGTGCTGAAACAAGGAACACATCAGCTTTTCATTGATATGGAACACAATAATTAAGATATCAAGGAATGCAAGAAAAATTGGCGAAATCTTGTAAATATTTCCAAATTTATTTTGAGGAGTTTAATTTGTAGTAGTGAGTGACTCCACCATCTGGAAAAACGGGTCAGGTACCCGGGTACGAAACTACCCGTGCATTCACAGCCCTTAATTTGTACAAGGGTACGTCAAAGAGTTGACCAAAGCACAATGTTTTCTGTAGTAAAATACAATCATGAACATTTGAGACATGTCATCACGAAATAAGAGTTAAGTCAGAACATTTTATTTTCTGGTTTTTCAGGACCATATTTTGTAATGCACACTGGCAACATAACACTCATTTTGTGGTAACAGGTCTCATTTGGAATGGATGTTATTGATTTGTATTGTACACTGAGCTAACCGGTCAAGCATGTACAGATGGAGTGGTGAGCTGCAATTCATTTCACACAAATTGTCACTATTCTCTATTTGCCTTCCTCTGGACAGTGACGCCACTTAAGGGAAGTGTCAACCCTATTATTTTGATGATCAACTTTTGCTTCTAAGTTTGAGAATATTGAATAAAAGTACATAAAAGTATACATTTTTAGAAAGGAAATTTGATAAGGAAGCCGATGGTGATATCAATGTGATACCAAATAAACTAAATTTTGAGAAATGAACCAAAAAGCCATTTTTGTACCCCAAATTTTTCAGACAGCATAACTATAAAATAAAAAATGGTAATTTGTTCTAATATACGTTTTTGTAAACAAAACAATTTTGTCTAGGAGGCAATTTTTTCTTTTTCCAAAATAAAGCTTGGTTTTGGAAATATTGCTAAAAACATCGGAAAAGTGTAAAAGTCGTGTTTTTTTGCGTACATTTCGCTAGAAATGGATGCATATCTCGAGTTTAAAATCCATAATCGAAAAAATACAAAATTGCCTCCTAGCGCTGAAAGTCCTCTACACAATGGTAGTAAAAGCTTACCTGATAGTTTGATATATTTTTAGTTATGTTGTCTGAAAATTCGTAAAATTCCTTCAAATTTGAACTTCTAGAAAACATCGATTTAGTAATAATATTGACATTTTCCACCATTTAAAGCTAAATGTTCACGGAACACACGGGCGTGTGACCTAAAAAGCGAGTATACTATTATGAACAATCATAATAAACTATCAGATTCAATTTATATTGTCACAATGTGAAGAAATTGGAAGAAAACTGAAATTTAAATGATCGTAAGATTGGCCTTTGTTTACATTTTAGACATTGTTTTGCGCTCTTTTGTTTTTCGCGTCTACGTCGCGGATATTAAGCGGCGCGTCTAGTATTACGCGCGGGAAGTTTCAGCGCGCGACGCAATGATCGAACAGCTGTCGCAGCATTTGAAAAGCGCGGAACTCCGCTTAAAATCCCGCCAAATAACTATGCGCCTTTTCCTGACTCAAACTTACCAAAACAACAATTTAAAATCACCCAAAAGAACGGGAAATAATCGCTTCCGATTAGAAACTTATGATGGTAATGATAGAATACATATAAAAGTATAAAATAATAGAGAAATGTGAAATTCAATTTTTGAAACAAGTGCCGGGTTGACACTGCCCTTAACAGGCGCAGCTTTTACGCACATGTATGTATCTTTAGTATTTCAATGCGTGTGTGTAAACGTCAGCACCTCAAGAAGGCAGGCTCATTATGTAGAATGCGCATATAGACTATATAGGCAATGATATCCCATCCCTGAAAATCATTTTACTGCAACTTTGAGCTCGGTTGGTCTGGTTACTAACTTTAAGTTGGAACCAGGTCTAAAGTTTGAAATGGGTCCTTTTACAGGAAGATGAATTTTTAAACAAGCTTCTTAACCCTTACTTCAAAATCATGGTTTTTAAGAGTTAAAAATAGATTGTTCGCTAGCGAACAGTTTATTTTCACTCTATTTTTACTCTAAAACCATGATTTTGAAGTAATCAGGAATCGTATCGCTCTGTAACTCAGAATATATTTATGATTTATAATCCGAAATGTAAATCTGCAAGAAAATCTACTTTCTAACAAAAATCATAAATTTTCAGGGCGCTCCCTGAAAAGATCACGTAATATGCCTTTGACAACAGACAAAACACAACAGTAACAGACAAACACAATTATAGTCCATGATTTGGAATCTTACTATTTGGTATTTATTTCAATCCATTCTCTTTCTATTTATCACAAACATGATATGTTCTCTTTTTATTGAATGTTGGTTTATGAACAGATGTGGTGTTCCTATGTCTCAGTAAGAAATCTGCTATCCAGCTCCCCTTATCGGAATGTTGGTTGTTGTCAAAACAAGATTAATAGTGTCATTTAATGTAGGAATTATGTGATGTGATAAAGCAAAACGAGTCGGAAGTCGCAAACATTGATTTTGAGATACAGCCAACCAATGGACATCATAGAATAACATTTCTTTTAAATAGTTTTCTATTGTTTTGAAAACCTTTCATTTGCTCATTATCTTCTGAATCGAGTGTCCATTCTAAATTGGGTTTTTTGAAAACCGATGAATTGCAAATGGCCAATACAATCAAGTAGACAACTTTAAAAAAAAAAATACCCTTCCGACTCATTTTGCTTGATTACATCACATTGAAATTGGTGGGAGTTAAAGTCTGATAGTGATTTGGTGTATGTTTCTGTCATAGATGCAGCATTCTTGCCTATGCCAAAATTCATCTTTGATTTCATAAATAAATACACCATAGTATTGCTATCAATTACAACTATATTTTCACTACCTCACAGCCGCAACCAGTGGCGTAACAGCCGGGGGGGGCAGGGGGGGCACAGTGCCCCCCCTGAAGGTGCTCAGCAGGAAATTCAAACATACCCACCAGGAAAAATGAGGGGAAGGGAAAAGAGGAAAAGAAGGGGGAAAGGGAAAGAAAAGAGAGAGAGAAAGGAAAAAGGGAGGAAAAAGAAGAAGGAAAAGGAGAAAAAAAGGGGAAAGAAAGAAAAAAAGGGGAAAGAAAGAAAAGAAAGGGAAAGAAAGAAAGAAAGATTTTTTTTGACCGTGCGAAATGTTGTGACCGTGCGATTTTTTTGTGACCCTACCCCCCCCCCCCCCCCCCCCGCCCACTTACATGAAATTCACGAGGTGACTGACTGGGAAAAAATTTGGGGCAACCTTTTACGAAAAATTCCGGGACGGAATTATTCTAACCAGGAAATGTTTGGGCTGTGCCCCCCCTGACAACCAACCTCTGTTACGCCCCTGGCCGCAACATTTACATGCATGTATGTATCTTCCGTCTTTCGATTGATGTGTGTGTCTATGGGCCAGCGCCTCAAGTGCGCACGCTTGTTTAAGTTCTGTGATCAGACCAACAAAATTGTGTTGCCCACAGCGACTGACCCTAACATCTCAAAAATCAGGTTCGCAATATTTCTTTTTTAGATCATAATATTTAATTATAGAGTAAAGTCGCCTATTTTCGGTCAGCGCCTATTTTCGGTCACTTGGCCCAAATAGTGTAATAAAAATGATTCGTCGTTATAATCTGACGACTAAAAAACCTCCGCATAGTTGATGCCCGGTATTGCTTTTAAAATGGTGACGACCGATGCAATTACACGATTTTGACCAGTGACCGAAAATAGGCGCTGACCGAAAATAGGCGACTTTACCCTAATCATTTTTTTAAAATGCTTTAAATGTTCCCCAGATTGTCAAAATATTACTATTTTTTGCTTGTGATGAATCAGTTGGCTTGAATAAATATTTTCTATGCCCGGATATAGTGGAAAAATTTAAAATCTCTCTTTATCCTGCGGGAGACAAGTGACTCTCTCGTTTAATCGCATCTGGGATTCCACTAGGTTGGAAAGGTAGAACACCATAAGAAGATCCTGCAAAAACAATAAATAGACAACAGATGATGATTAGAAAATAGATAAAAGATATGGGAATGAGAATTAGGGATGTTCTTTTCGGTGTATTTACTCAATGTGACACATTTATTTTCACTGTTCGTATCATGTGTACACGATTGAAGTAAGCATGATCGCCGCTTAAAAGGAAATAGAAACACTGTCGTAATTTTTCGTTGGCAAGATAACGTAAAATTGAGGCCAGTTTATAGACAGTGAAATGGCAGCCAGTATATCTACAAAGCGTTTCAGTTTTTAAAGATTGTCATTTTTTAACCTTTTTGATGACAAATACAGTGACAAAAAAGAGGAAATAGCCTAGGGACCAGTCAGGTATACAGTTGTAATCATCCACATAAACGAAAACATGGAATAAGGGTACTTTTTTCGCCCACAGCGCGGGCCTGGGCTAAGGGTATCAAAATCGCCAATGTCAGAGAATAATATCTTGTTATCCGCGCTAACGGTTGCTTGTGCCGATAGTCGCATGATATCATTGTAAAATAAAAACTGAATCACATAATTACTTCATACGTCTTTCAGTCTAAACTCCGTCTTGAGGACCTATAACCTTTGCTCTGCATATGATTCGTCGAGCTTTAATCCTTGTTAATTGTTAATTGGTAATTGTTTCCTTTTTTGAGAATCCGTGTTAAGGGTAGTTTTTGAGAGTGGATTCACACGGATGATTACAACTTTTATACATGAGTGCCTCCCTTCCCCCGGGGGAAATGGATGACCCAAGATCGACCATGCAATCCCGCAAACCGTCTTTCATGTAAACTGTAAGTTGAAAGGTTGTATTACTAAATTATAAACGTTCAATTTTTGTGTTCAAACAGAGTTTGTATGTATGAACTTGCACTGCATTAAAAATGTCAAACTATGTTATGTTTAAATTACCTTCATGTTATTGTTGAGCATTTCCTCAAATTGTTCGGGCTCCATCTTGGGCACATTGGCAACCAGGTCATTCAGAAATCGGCCAATCTGGTTGTCAGCAGGTATTTTGCCAGCCTGTGAAGAGAATAATTAAACAACAATTAACTTGACATTTGGACTACTCTCTAGAGTCAGGGAGGCAGCAGACATCTGATTTCTCAAGTATAATATTCAAAATTGCATCGTTGATGGGCGTTAATGTCAAATTCCGATCATATATGCAGCTGCAGTGAGCCGAACTGATCATCATCCAAGGTTTAATCCCATCCATGCTTCAAAAAATACCTTTACATTTTGTCAGGACTATCCCAATTTGGAAACGTTTGCCCTTGGGGGCTGTTACAGCACCATTTGTTGCCAGCTTCCAGTCTGCGGCTTTATCAGCAATGACAATGCTCAAACACAATGCTATACCCATCAACAAAATGTAGACAGACAACTACTTGTAATGACCTGCAAACAAGGACCAAACGTGGTACTAATCCAAATGAGGGCCCACCAACTTGGACGCATCGGCACACCGAGGACCAAAAAGGACCTCGTTTATATAGCGTTTTTATGTTGTTTGCAATTAATTGCACATCAGGGAAATGAGGACGTCCGCAATTGGAATGTAAAAAAACGGGTGTGCGTCCTAGTTTGCAGGTAATTACAGATGCATTTTTATTTTTATAGCGCCTTGCACAACACATTTTGGCTTTTTGGCTTGGACAAGCTCTACAGCTGAAACCTAGGACAACGACATTGAAGATTGAAGTTTATATTCTTTTCCAGGCTGGAGATTTGAGATTTTTCTTTTATTGAAGATTGAAGTTTATATTCTTTTCCAGGCTGGAGATTTGAGATTTTTCTTTTGTAAGGCTCCCCCCTTGTTTTTGTGCTGATTGTTACTTACCAAAACATCATCCACATATGCCAGTACAATATCCAGCATGTCTTGTAACTTTGCAGATGCCTTAACAACGTGCTGTAAATCACTTGTCATTTCTATCTTCCTCCGACCTGTGCTCACCCCACGGATCATTGCGTCTACTGTAATATGAAATAGAAAGAATACATCGTTTAACAAATCTAACTATTGGTTGTTACGAAAGTAGTTTCCCAATGGGAAAGTAGGACACACAAATATGTGACCAGTCACGTCAAAATGGAGATGTTGTCGGCAAACACAGTTTTGAGATAGAGGGCAATATATTTGGTGAAACATAAAGAAAAGAATAGACAAAAACATGCTTCTGTAATTCATATCTTGTGATTACAAAGTCCGATTACATTCATCAAGGTATCATTTCAAAGCTTAAAATGTTCTCTTTCAAATCATACCAATAACTCAGAATTAACTCGGGCCTCGAACATGTCCATTTTGACGTGACGGGTCACATATGTGGATTCTGTAAACTAAGGTAACCTTGTGCTCACAAAGGAAGAACATTTTGACAAAAATTACCAGTCTTGAAATCCCCCATAAATGTGACCAGTCATATCAAAAGGGGCCTTTTGTCTTTCAAAATGAAAATTGTGATGTTACCTTCATACACAAGTTATCTGTAAGCTTTAAAATGACACCTTACATGATACAATTGGTAAATACATTAAGATTTCATGTGAATATTAGGTTAAAATTCCCCTTTATTTCTTTGGTTTTGTTTTTTATTGACTGTCATCTTCAAATGAATACTGCTGACAAAAGCTCCTTTTCAAAGTGACATTACAGGAATGCAAAATTAGCATCCATATATAAAGACCATGAGAAATGGAGAAAATTGTGAAGAAAAAAAATGAGATTTACATGTATATAATACTTACATCCCACCCTTTCTGGTTCTGTAGTGATTAACTTGACTGGAATTGGTGTGAACACTGTGCCTTTGGCCCTCTCTGGAACACCCATATTTTGTCTGAAAGCAAACAGGTGAAAATCAGAGTGTAAATATGTATTTCAACACAATAGTGCATGTCAACAACAACACAGGGGTAGAATTTCGGCGCGAATCCGCGAATCGATTCGGGTGAAGATTCGCGTCAAATCACTACCGCGTGAATCCAGTTGGATTCCCGCAACAACAAAAAAGTTTGGTTTTTTTTGTTGTTTTTTACTTTTCTTTGTTTGCAAGTCCAAAACAGGACATTAGGTGACTGGTAGTTGACCCGTAGTCAACAAACATGCCGAATTTGGAAGTTGTGCAAGCTTATAGTCTTATTCTGGATATTATTTTCATTAATTTCGCAATAATCCATGGATTCTCAAAATTGGCGAGAATCTGGATTCTCGCAAAATCCTTCCGCGAGAATCTTAACAGATTCTCGCGGTTGGTTACGAAATTCTACCCCTGCAACAACAAGTGTCCCATGAAGGCAGGGTCTTAGCCAGAGTTTAGCAACTGCCCCAATTTATCAGAATAGCTTGTCCAAAATGTGACCTTAAATCATAAATCAACCTATTGGCAACTACAATGGGGGTGACTGGGTTCAATGTGCTGTTTTAGCATTGATTTGTCAGTCAGAAATACAATTCAGGAAATAACTGTTGGACCACTTTGAGGACATCGTTGAAATCGACCCCCCAGTCCCCCCCATTCAATGTTGTTCGGAACCGTTTCATCACCACGGTCGTTGGGACCCTCAACATTGATTGGTGGGGGCGGGGGGGGGGGAGGGATATCAGTTAGTAGATAGCTCAAGCTCTCCACACAAGTTTGCTGCAAAATCAGCGCTTGCAAATAGTCCCATAAAGTGGTATATTAGCAAAGAAATTGACTTTGTGGTCCAACACCAACTATTTTTTAGAATATCACATCTGTTATCCATTCTGGGATAAGCATGGGGCGATATCGTAACCACAATGATATCGCGATATTAATCTGTTATCGCGATGACAATTTTTCAACATGCTTTCCAACGATATCTTTACATGTGTGGGTAAACTTAAATCTAAATTTTGAAGGACTGAAAATTCAAAGTTAACCCACATTAATATATTTTTGAAGCAGTGGTACACTTTAAAGTATTAATTATTGACAAACTAGCAAATCAGTGAATATATGAAACATCAAAAATTATGGACATACTTTGACCTAGATGCGTCTTTTTAGCTGGCAATATCCCAAAAGTTGGACTTGGAACTTCCAAGGGTCATCAAAGGGGTAATTACTTCTCAGTATGTCCAATAAGTGGGTATTTTATGTTTATAAGTACAAATAACTTATAGTGTCAACATGTAAACTTAGCTCTTGGGTATTGGAGGTCTTGTGAGGGAAATGTTTCAATTATCGCCACATGGCGATATCGGCGATATTTGATTACCATATTATTGCGATTGGCAAAAGACTGGCGGATATAATATCCAAGCCTATTCTGGGAGTAATTTGCCTGTGGGTAGACAGGTCTCTGGCAAAGAACCATCAAAACTACTTTGGGCAAACAAAATCATTTTGGCATCTGACACTATAAGACTTACCTAACCCAAGATTTGATGGACATTTTAAGGTTGGTTACAGTTGTGTCTACCGTTATATGTACCGGCCCATGACATTCCCTGGAATAGTACTCGTGGATGAGAAGTGAGTGCTCTGTTATATCTGCACCTGTAGCATACCTGTACGAAAAAACCAAAATTGTGGTTTTTAATTTACAATTCTTGATACTATTTGCAATTCTCTGTTCATCTTCCTCAGTGGAATGACATCAGATAGTTTTTCGGTGATGGCTGCGCATCATCAAGCACACATGCACCCATAAATCAAATATCACTCAGTCCAAACAGTCTGCAAAAGTGCTGCTTCGTTAACTGTAATAAACAAGCCCATATCCAGGAATAGTATTTATGGGAGACAAACTTTTTAAAAAAAAAGAACATTACCCCGGCAGCGCTGAATGCAGGGGAACAACGCAGGGGAACAATAACGAGATTGCAATTTTTTTCCTAGCCCTGTGTACCTACTGATAGCACATGATAGCACAGTGGTTTTATCAAGTTCCAACCATTATTTTACAGTGTAAATATAACCTGATAACACAAATTTCTGTTAACACGAACTAAAATGCATGGCCTAAAGCCACTTTGAATTAGTGAGCTTCAACTTTACAACCACCCAAGTCAATATCTTATTTCTGATCTTTGATACATCTTCTATCTAGCGCAAAGACTCAAATTCATGAAAATAAAGAGTTACATTTTGCAGTATTTAAATTTCATTTACTTCATTGATTTGTTAACAAAACCAACACTTTAAATGCCCATAAATAACTTGACAAATTGTATTTGATGTTTTGAGACAAAGAAAAGTTTAATCATCTGTAACTTTGGTTTGGAATGTGATAACATTGACCATGGTACCATAATGTCCCTGAACGTATACATATTTATCATGATATAACTAACTCAATAGTCATATAATAACCTCATTATAAACTCGCATTGGGTCACAAATCTCTATGTTTCAACTAACTTCATGTTCCAACTGACCTTATTCACTAAGTTTACTATTTTGTTCTTTCTCTTACCATCCAACTATAACCTCTGAAGAGTTGACTTTTTTGTGCAAATCATACATGTTTCTAGCAAACTCCATATCTACGGCAACCTAAAAACAAAAAACAAAAACATCAGATTTCTTAATAGCACTGTGTATAAGGTCTTTAGCCAGGGACCTGTCCACCCGTCAGCTGGAAAGCAGAATTACGGGTCAAATTAAGGGATTTTAACAGATGTGACATAAAGACTAGGTCTGACTGACAAATCAAGGCTAATATTTGAACCTAGTTACCCCATAGTGGTTGCAAACAGGTTGATATATGTTTTTAAGGTAAAATTCTGGACAGACTATTCTGACAAACTGGACGGGCAGTTGCGGAACTCTGGCTAAGACTATGTATGTAGTATAATGCATCGGTGAACATGTGTATTAAATTAATGAAATTCAAATATTATAAGTAATTTAACTTTAAGTTTCACCATTGCTTTTTTTTATCCAACTTATTTTATGTATCCCGTTAATTATAAAAGAAGTTGCTGCAAAAGACTATCAATACCAATATACTGTTTACCGGGCCTATCAAACATGCTAGTTATACAGGGTGTGGGTGAACGTGAAACAGGTATAGCATCAGCTCCACACAACATTTCAATATAGATAATCATCCCTCTATTGATCTACAGGGTGAGTCAGAAAGAACGGGCACTTTTTCACAAATGCATCACAGAGAATGAAGGCATGCATACTCAAAACCAATGGTAGAGCTATAAAGACGTACAATTCGGTTTTCATTCAAAAGAAGAATTTTGAAAATCTACCATTTTGTTATCATGTTACACTAACTTGAGTAAAGCCCCAAATGTTAAAGCCAATCCACAGAATGGTCGAATTATCAAGCCGTTCCTTAATGTAATCTAATGAAGTTTGCTTTCTGAATCATACAAATGAATGCCTCCTTTCACTAATCTTTCTTGAATGCAGGGTTTTTATTACTCATAATTCCACAGTTCTATTTTATTTCAAGTCATTTTAAGATTTTGTATCCAATATCCATTTTCAGGTTTTTCACTATAATCAAAACAAAAAATTGTTGATCACAGCGTCATGATCCGAGCGCTCACGATCATTGCAAAAGTTGAGCGTGTTCTTGCATGCAGTGCGTTCCAAAACAGTAGCACCCCGGCGTGTGGTCTTGTTGATTGGTCAATTACCTATTTGTTTACAAATTGTACGTCACATCTTCCGGTTTTACTGCGCCCTTGCCATCGCGAATGACGCGGTTATGCACGATTATTATTATTGATACGCACCAGTCGCATGGGACGCTGGGGAATCGTATACGATGTGATTGACAAATATTCGTTTTTGATTATAGATTCAGTGATCAGCAACTCTGAATCAGGCAGCGAACAAAACGATGCGTTATTGCCATTCCGTGGATTGGCTTTAAAATACCGGGTTCTACTAAAATTGTTGCAATTGCAACATTATGACGCAATGTTCAAAATCAAAAATTCTTTTTTTGAATGAAAGCCAAATGTGTTGTCTTTTGTAACACTATAATTGGTTTTGAATATGTGGCGCTCTTTCACCAAAAAAGTGCCCATTCTTTCTGACTTACCCTGTACAGGGTGAGTCAAAAAGACTGCAATAGTGGAAAGAAGCCATTTTGTTTTCAAAACCAAAATGAATTTTAAAACTTTTTAAACGTTGCAAGAATGATGTATTTAATCCTAACTTTGTGTGAAAAAATGAAGTCGATCGCATTTTTTCGTTTGTCTTTGGTGACCCTCTTTGCTGAACAACCAAATGTACCTGTTTGTCCACGAGCACAGTGATTTTCATTGGAAATGGCACACATTGCATTTTCATATTTGAATATCCCGCCAACAAAAAAATGGAAAATTTCAGTTTTTTATTAAAATTTAGAACATTATACGCTTTCATAGCATGGGTATGATTATAATTGATTATGCTAAACTCGCATGTAAACAAGAAAGGATGCATCTAATTCCAATAACATCACAAATGTACTCAAGTTTCCAAATTTGAATGAGACACATTTTGCGATCTGATGCATATTTTGGGTATCTCGTGGACAAACGTGTGAAATGGGTGCACTGGTCAAAAGGTTCACCAAAGGAAAACGAAAAATGCGATTGACTTCATCTTTTCACACAAAGTTAGGATTAAATACATCATTCTTGCAACGTTTAAAAAGTGTTAAAATTCATTTTGGTTTTGAAAACAAAATGGCTTCTTTCCACTATTGCAGTCTTTTTGACTCACCCTGTATGGTGAAATACAGGTTTTAACTGAATGCCTGTCTCATTTTATTGTGAAAGAGTTATGTACACATACCTCATCTTCAGACTCATTGTGTGGAACACAGAAACAGTTGGTGACTTCGACTACTCCGTGTATATTGGTGCCTGGAAAAAGAAAAAGAAAAAAGAAAAGATGTTATACCATGGCAACTCATGAGACATGACATAGTGCAAATACATGCGTATCATTCAAACAACGACTACGAGTGCAAGAAGGTTAAGCATAAGCAAAATATATTCCAGTATGTACGAGGTTGAGCGATCTCGTTTATATTTCAACACAATAAATTATGTTGCAGCTAGTATACATGTAGGTGGCTATTTAACTTCTAATTGCTTGCTACTGCATGGAAAGATTATGATACCAATAAGTAAATTTTGATGTTTTTAAAATTCATAACAAGTAGGGTCACGCAAGTACTAATGGGCCCTACACATGTATCTGTGTGAGCTGGGCGGCCCTTACTGTTTGAAAAATGGGTGCGGACGGTGGCACATAAGGTGGGTCGTATTTCGTCCTTTAAACACATTCAGGGGACTTTGCCGGCCACCGGAGTTTTGAGCATGCTCAAAACTCCTGGCGGGTGAGTAAAAGCGGTGGCGAACAATGAGAGCCCGGTATGAGGACGGTATAAACTAAACATGATCAAATATATGCCGACAACTGCAATCAATAATCAATATTACTGGGGTCGTGTTTACAAGATAATCATTTCCTGTATGACGCAGCACAGTGCATGGCAATACAGCTCCATGTACAATTTATCTGATGTTCAGGCTATGACACGATTTCGTAAAACCGCACGAAAACCAGTATCTGCTACAGCAATTGTCAGTGCAATTCACAATACTGAAGCAAGAGTAACGTCGCTACTAGAGACGTACAAGAGACTGTGTCACATGATCAAGAAATCACACACAAGTTGTCCGTAAAATTCTGATTGTTGATAAAGAAATCCCATCCCATGACATCGGATTACTGAATTCATCATACCATAATGGGTATATATGTTGAAAGAAGAATGTTTGAAAATCCTTGGGTTATAATTTCAGTTGTCAAGAAATGTATTGTCTGTCTTGTCATATCGAATTTTTGGCCGATACCGATTCACGAAAAGTTCAGAAGCCATCTTGGATTTTGCCAATTTCTATTTCTAAAAATTGGTTTAGAATCCCTTATATTATTTATAAGAATACAAAATAATTGGATTGTAAGCTGATTACTTGCTTCGAAAATATCAAAATAACTATTTAAAACTATTTTGTACTTAGCTAATCATTATAATAAAAATAACATTTTATGCATTTTTAACAATTTTATTCAGAAAATTTTCCATGGTCCCATGTCACAAGGTGGTGTAATTTGTATATGGTCAAATTGACAAAAAAGGTATTTCGTTATATGTTTTAGGTAAATTGTGACCCTCTTATAGTTTATACCAGTTTTTTGGTTAAAAATCCCTTTGGTTAAGGTAAAATCGGCCAATTAAGAGTTAATTAGTCCATTGTTGGCAATGTAAATGTAAACAAGAATTTTCAAATACGTTTTTCTCAAATTGGACCTTCTGTACTTAAAGAAGCAAACAATTGAAGTAGTTGGTTGTATCAAACTGATACATTCAGAATATTGTAAACATACTAATACACAAATTGAGCAGTGAAATTTGGTTTAAAAAATTGTAATTTGTATATTAATTTCAATTTAATTATTGTTTTTTACATGTAAAATTACAAAAGTAGTTAATTTCAAATTTGAGTCCACTGCATATGATAAATAGATACATAAGAAGTAACATTATGGTGAAAAACAGTTAGTTATTTAAGTTAATTAAGCGATCTGACTACGTGGCTTCAAGCTTATATTTTACATCCTCTATTGATATTATTTATCCAAAGGTCAATTACTTTAAAATGCTCTAGCATTTCTTTAAAGCATTGCTGAATACATTGTAGATCCTACAGGCTACATGATTGCATGGGTAGCGCTAGGTTTTTAAATCAGGGGCTTTTAGAACCCTTAACCCCATAAAAGTTTGAAAAATAAGGGGTTATTTGGGATTTTCAGCTAATTTGTTGCGCCAAAATGAGAAAATATGCGCTAAACGCGTAAGAACCCCCAGTAGCGCTATCCCTGCATGATTGAATGTTTCTTTTAGGGATCAACCGCTGTGACATTTCCCTTCCAATACGATAACCGATAATTAATTTATAATGTCAGCCGATATCTGATCCGATCCGATACTTTTATTGAGTCCTTATAAAATAGGAAATCACTTAAAAATATTGTGGGGGATCGACTCAAAAAGGTTATAATTAATGGAGAGAAACACGGATTACATAATGTATATGAGCAAATTAGTAAATAATGGAATAATGGAAAAGATTGTATTCAAAGGAACTGAAAATGCATTATTTCACAGACAAATTTTGGCATAAAAAGCCATTGCTGTTGTTTTCATTGGCAAGCAATATGGGTGGGTGGCAAGGACAATTTTCTACCGATTCCGATATTTGTCCAATATGTCTAAATATCGGGCCGATCCGATATCCGATAACTGGTTGATCCCTAGTTTCTTTAAATCATTTTAAACCATGATAGGAAGGACATTATTAATTAATTGTAAAGCTAATTAATCAATAATCACCATCGCTTTAAATCAGAGATAACATCAGCATGCCCTTATGGGTTGATAGCAATCATAATTCTTTTTTAGAGGAATTTGTATTTATTACAAATTTATCTTTAAAATGAAATATTGATGAGGTTGATATGACAAGGTGTTTGAAAATACAACAATTTATTCAAATCAACACTACGAAAATCTTGTATTTCCCTATGCTAATTGCGCGCCACGGCACCACCTGAGCCGCCGCCGCTACACACTATATATATAGGCCGACTTGTACTGTACATGGAAGTCCAGATAACATCATAGTGTACATATTAACTTAACATTAGTTTATCGATGATTCCTACCTTTAGATTACATAGATTTTTTATTATTTTGCAACTGTGGGCTTGGTGTATATTATCCCTGTAATCCGATTGGCCGCGATTGTATCTATCGATTGGCCGCGATTGTATCTATGGGTCATGAATGTCCCCGCCCACTTCTTCTTCTTCCTGGTGAAGTACATGCCTCTCTGGGAGAGTATTATCGTACTGAGTGCGGTGCAAAGGTGGGCGAGCAAAGCGGGAACACGGCTGCAAAAATGCTCGTAGAGGGTGTATATACAATGCTATCATCAATGAAGCAGGGGCGAGTAAAAATTTGGGAGCTGGCAGGATTAGCCACGGAGTGTCAAGTTACTCAGCTGATTCCGGAACGAGTCCAAGGATGGTGCTGAGACTACTGCGGCTGGGAGTTGGTTCCATAGGCAAATGCTACTCGGGAAGAATGAGTGTTGATGGACAAGGATCCTACAGTGCTGTTGGCGGAACTGCAGGTTATGGTCCCTTGTGGTCACTCCATGTGGGATGAAGAGAGGTGGACCAGATGGGATGGCCACCAGTCCATTGACAATCCGGAACATCATGATGACCTTGGTGCGTGCCCTTCTCTCACTAATGGTTGACCATTGAAGATCATGGAGCATGCTAGTGACAATGTGTCGTTGATCAAAGTCAGATTTTACAAAGCGGGCTGCACGTCGTTGAACCACAGTAGCGTAGCCAGGGGGGTGCAAGGGGGGGCAGAGTGCCCCCTCTGAAAAATAATTTGACCGGGAAATCGGGAAGGCAGTGGAAAATCGGGAAGGTAAAGGAAGAGAAAGAAAGGGAGAAAAGGAAGGAAAGGAAAGGGGAAAAGGGAAGGAAAGGGAAAAGGAAAAGGCAGTAGCGTGCGCAAAAGGGGAAATTTGGCGGGTCGATTTTTTTTTGCAGCAGCAGCAGCAGTCGGCTAAATAAAGAAAAATGTTATAGAGAAAACTGATGAAAACCCTGTGGATTGGCTAAAACTGTGGGTTTTTTGTACTGCGCGACTTTTTGACTGTGCGATATTTTTGGGACCGTGCAATTTTTTTTGACCTCAACCCCCCCCCCCCCCACCCCCAACCCCCAACCCACCCCCACTTACATGAAATTCACGAGGTGATTGCCCCAACAAAAATTGGGGCTACCTTTTACGCCACCGGGTCGAACTGGTGCTCACCGGGAAAAAATACCTTTGCCCCCCCTGACAATTGACCCTGGCTACGCTACTGTTGAACCATCTCCAATTGGGTCACAAGGTCTTGGTGATGTGGGTCCCATACAGTGGAGGCAAACTCAAGTGTAGGGCGGACGTAAGTTTTGTAGGCCTGATCCTTAACTGCGGCAGGACATCGCCGGAGATTTCTTTGTAGGAAACCCCTGGTGCTGTTGGCTTTTTTGCAAATATTGTTTACGTGAGTCTTCCAGTTTAGTTTGCTTTGAATGGTAACGCCAAGGTATTTGCCTTCATCAACAGTCTGGAGAGTGGTGCCATGGATGGAATAGCTGGCATTAACTATCTTCTGCTTGTTGGTAATCCTGAGTACCTCGCACTTGTCCGGGTTGAAAGCCATTTTTGCCATTTCTTTTCCCATGTTTGCAGGCAATCAAGATCAGTTTGAAGAGAAGCAGCATCGTCAGATGAGGTAATGGGGCGGTACAATAGGGCATCGTCAGCAACCGCGGATGTTAGAAGAAACCACGTCCGGCATATCATTAATAAAAACTAAGAACAGGAGGGGACCAAGAACTGTTCCCTGAGGAACTCCTGATGTGACGTTGCATGTGTAGCTCGACTTACCCTCCAAAACGAATCGCTGGGTACGATCGGATAAGAAGTCACGAATCCAGGCCAAGAGGACCCCACGAACTCCACACGCTCAATAACTAGACGCGGGCATTGGCGGTTTTAAAAAGTGCTGATTTTGAGCCTGAGGCTGAAGTATTCTGACGACGACTTCACTAGTATAATAATTATAATAGCACACCGCACACAACCAATTCCTTCCCGCTTGGCTCCGGATGGAGTGTTGAGAAATATTCTCACAGATACAGATACATCCTGACAGAAGGACTCTGCCAAGTATCGACGTAATCGTAAACGTAAACGTACTGTCACTAGACTAGGTAGCGAAAAGTTGCAGAATTCTGCACAATGGCATATGGCACTGAATTTGGTAGCCAAAAAGTAGTAAAATTGTGTCATATTGATATATGAAAATCAGTTATTACGATTAATATTTTACCAACCTAACAATGTCCCGATAACCCTGGCATTTTCATCCGTCCGGCGCTCGTAAGAATCAACAATACTAAATAAAACTACGGGATGCACGTTGCACTCGACCGGCAAAGTAACCGCCATTTTGAAGAAGGCCCTCTTGTGACAATTTTTTAAAGTTTCAATTTTTTTTTAAAGGCACAGCCGAACCTTAGGCTTATTTCCTTCTGAGACCATTTAGTTATTTATTGTCTCAGGGTGTTTTTTTTTGGGGGGGGGGGGGGGTGGAGGCAAATGGGGGAAAAGACCTTTTCTTAGGGGGCATGAACAAAAATGATGCGCGCTAAGCGCGCAATTTTTTTGTGCCATTTTACGCTTAAATGGTTAAATTTGGTCTTAGTATACTAACTAATTTGGTATGAAAATGCGCAAAATTTAGCTGTTTTATGCTAACACATTGTCAACATTTGGTTTAATTAAACCTAATTTAGTAAGAATATGTGCGCACAGCGCGGAAAAAAAATTGCCTTTTTATGCTGAAATTGTCTATTTTTTCTTATTTTAACTAAATTTAATTTTTTTTGGTGTATTTGTTTAGTTAAACGCGCCTTAAACTACCCCCATACTAATGTTTAAAGTTAGACACTTTTCAGTGAGTTAGACACGTGTTTAAGTTAAAGAAATGTACGAGAATTGCGTTTTAGTTAAACGATGTGTCTACATTCAAAGTTAGACGCGCATTTAGCTTAAGAGATTTTTGAGAAAAAAACATTTTTTGGGCACTTTTTGGTCAATATTTTCAAAACAAACAAATTTTAAGCCAAAAAAAAAAATTCGCTCCTAGATAATTGATTTTAGATGATTTTGGTGAAATTTTGGGATTTTTAATCAAAAACTGATATTGTTAGGTTGTCTGAAAAATGTTGGCGCCAAAAAGGTGATTTTTGGGCAAAAATGTAAAAATCACTAATTTTAGTAAAATTTGATACCAAAAATGGATTCTCTGACTCATTTCATTACAAAAAATGTATACTTTTATGTACATCACATTTATAATTTAAAAGTTACAGTGCTTGATAAATTTGGCGCCAAACAGGGTTGACACCAACCTTAAAACCGTGTTTAACTACGTACGAGAATACGGCCCATAACGTTTTAAAAACGTATATACGTTTTTAATACGTTTTTATAATGTTTTTTATGTAGGCCCAGTAGCAATAGCGTATCTCCCGGGGGTCAGGGAGGGGCGGAAGAGTGCTCTCCACTGACGGCTTTGACCGGTAGGCCAGCTCAAACTACCGGCTAAATAAATTGAAGGGAGGGGAAGAAGAAAGGAAAGATAGAAAGAGAAAAAGAATAGTGTATACATAGTTGATAAGGATGGGAAAAGAAGTGAAAATCGAAAAGAAACTTGAAAACGAGAAGAGATTTAACCATCCAAACAATTTTTGTGTAAGGTGCATTACGTAACTTCAAAGACTTTCAAGGTAATCATAGGACCGGGCAAGGGATCGGCACCCCCCCCCCCCCCCCCCCCCCCCTTGACTGTTGGTGAATTGCGCCTATTTGAAGGATCTAAGGGATTTACCTTATATGCAATTTTATTTTCCACTTACTTCGCTAATTGCTCAATCTATCATGCGATGCTTCAATAAATCTGCCAACAACTAGTTTGACATGCATATGGTCTATGAACTTTATAGATAGTTTTATGATGACAAATAGGGTAAAAATTGTGACATTGAACATGTTGAATGGGTGTTCAACACACAGAGAAAAAAATACATAAGTTTTATACATAAGTTATGTTAATATAGAACTCCATAATTATACAGTATTTGTGTATTGGGTACAAAATACACAAGTTATGTTTACATAACTTGTGTATTTTGTACACACATACTGTGTGAAAGGTTTACTAATAATTATGGAGTTCTATATTTAGTGTAAACATTTTCTGTGTGAAGGGTTATTTAACGTGCAGGTATACATAATTATAGTGAATTTTAATTGTAAAAAGGCGTATCTATAAGGAGGGTCTTCCGTGCACTCCCAGGACTCCTCCAAACCTACATTTTGAACTTCTTTTCATGGTTCCTAAAACATATTCAGGGTGTTACCAAACTCAATTTTGGCGCCAAAAAGGGTTGACACTTCCCTTAAGGTCACATTTTTTAACCTGGGCTACATTTGTGTTACATTGGTCATTTTCATAAAATATACATCAATTTTTTGTTTTGGTAGAATATTTTAAAATATTTACATCTAAAGGGTATGAAACCATATATATCTGGAAAGCTCATAATGTAAGGATTGTAAATTCTTAAAATAGAAATCAAATATACAGGTGACCTAAACATTATACAGGGTGAAACAATTAAAATGTTATACAAAATGATGATTTACTTTTTTTCTTCCACAGTCTAAATGCAGGACCTATATGAAGGATATACATGTTTTTGTTGTATTTGAGTAAATTACCCATCCATCGAATTCAATATTAATTAGTCGGCTTATTAGGAAGTATATATATACGGGGTGGTCAAAATACCCAAATGTTTAATACTGAAAAAACACCAATTTAAACAAGTTATGAAATATATGATAATTCAGAACAAGTTTGAGAGACTATCGTTTAGTTTAACCATCACTATGTGATTATAAAGCATTGTTTCACACAGCAATTTAATATACAGGGTGTTTAAACTACCATGTACAGTACGTGAGTATTATGTTGTCATCTCATCCACTACAGTTATTGATAACTTAACTCAACCTGCAACAGTGGGCATTTAAAAGTATCATAATAATATGTGTTGCATATAAAGTAATGACAATTAATTACTTTGGCTATAGTACATGTAGTACCAGTTGTGGTCATAGGTCTTAAAGACATTCCTGAGGCAGGAGTCCAGTAATACTTTCAAATGAAGGTCAGGAGAAACCATCCATTCATGCAAATAGGACAATAAGATTTAGTCAGTTGTTGGTTACTACTGCGTGTGGTAGAGCATGACAGTGTATGCAATGGAATCATGTGCATACTTGGGACTGCTATACCACTCCGCTACCATTTGTCTGTTAGGACATTTTGAGATTTAACAATTTTCCACCCATGTATTGCATTGCAATCACCTCCTCCTCCTTCACTCCCTCCTCCTCCGCTCCCTCAACCACCCTGACTAATTATACTTAACGAGCTGTATTAATTAAAGCAAAAGTGATAGATTTTTTCTCTCTTCAGATTATTAAAAGGTATTAAATTGTCTTTAAGATAAGCTCAAACACAAGTCAATTTGATAGAGAGTTACTTAAATACAATAGCCTAAAGACAAAAAACCCCTCTAAAATGTAACAAAACCACCTTTTTGTGGTGCCGAGGTTAAAAAACGTGACCTTAAGCTAGCCTATCAGATTTAATTTACGATGGTCATCAGTCTTCCAATGTTTTGTCTTTGTATTAGATTAAATAACATCTGCATTAGAATTACTCGAGAATCATCATAAGGCGCACGCCACTGGTTAATCATCATCTCGCCGAAATTCTATTTCAGTTTCCCCCATCCGGTGCATTTGTGTACCATCTATAGGCCTAACCCTAACTCTACTACACCAGACGGCAATTGGGCGGAAAACATGTTTTTATAACCCGGCGTGCAGGTTTTTGGGCTACAAAACGGACCCACGCTATATAACGAGGCGAATATACTCGACTGACAGACGTGGTGTTGTGGCTAGGATCTGGGACCGGGTACTGGAGGTCCGTGGTTCAAATCCCGGGGGTGTCGGGGTGACCTTTCTGGTGAATTTTTGGGGTGGGAAAAGAAATCTGTTGCCGTATGGTGAAATAGAGTTAGGGTTAATGAGACTATAATAGTTCAATCAGTTCCAAATTAGCGACAAATATTCGGTTTTTATCTATCCGCGCGCAAAAGTAATCCAGCGTATAAATGCGATTTTGGCATACACAGGCGTTACGCATACAATGACACTTCAACATTGCGCGCCATATTGCGCCATGCGACCATTTTTTGCGCGCGACGCTCTTTATAATTCATTCGCTGCTATAATGAGGTTTCGCCAATTAGGACCTGACTGAACTATCATTCATAGTCCGACGAGTATCGCCCTATAATATGATAGAACTCGCTCCATTTTTAATGACTGCCATGTTTCATCAACACACCACCTTCGGCTTCATTCCTAATCCTATACATTACAAGGTGATGAGATAATAATTTTAAATGTTTCAAGGGGCTGTTTTAACCCAAAAAAAACATGACATTTATCAAGCCCCTGTAACTTTTGAACTATTAAAGGAAAGCAGTCATGGTGAGGAAAAACCGCTGACGGCGATTGTTGGTCCAGCTAAACCTTAGCTAATAACTGTCTGAAGGCTGACAGCAAAATTGTTAACTTTATTTGTTGGGAGTGGCTGTTTTTAATAATAATTCAACCAGCATGCTTATATAGGCTTTTTAAGCCTGGCCCGAGCAATTTGCTAGAGTCTGGTCCCTTCAGGACCCAAGCGTGTGTCTGTACTGACCGACCGTGTAAACAAACAAACAAATAAACAAACAAACTAATACATCACTTATATCACACGATAGAAAATGTGTTCAATCAAATGAAGGATGGTTGATTGAGCGCGCCGTTCGCATTGGGTTAAAGGCCCTGTCACACCATAACGTATCGCCTCAACGTATGCGAAATATCGAAAAATACGTTGGTGTACGTTGGCGTACGCTGATATAAGTTAGGGGTACGTTGGGGATACGTCGTTTACGTTAAGAGCACGCTGTGATACGCTGTGACAATTTGGACCACGAACAAATATTGAGCATGCTCAAAATTTCTCGACGTACTCAACGTGTGCTTAATACGTTCTGCATAAGTTCCCGGTAAGTTTGTGGTACGTTAAATATACGTTGACATACGCTGACATACGTTAGTGGTACGTTACTCGTACGTTACTCGTAAGTTGGTATACGTTGATGAACGTAGGCTGGGGGAAACGTACAGGCAACGTAGTGATAACGAGTTGATAACGTATATGTGCCGTATGTCTAACGTATTTCCAACGAGTTTCGACGTATTCTCACGTATTCACCTTATGCCGGGCGATCGTGTAAGGCCCTGTCACGTATCCATAGCGTATTGAACGTATACATAGCGTGACTAACGCATTGATAGCGTATCACTTATAGGTCAATAAATGCGTATGTGTTGTTTCGAGAGAAATTAGACAAATCAATGCACGCGCGCTGATGTTGATGTGTGAATAATGGCACGACCCCGAAGGGGGAGTGCTATTGTGAGCATATCAACATTTGCGCAAGTGCATTGATTTTTCTAATTTTTCGAGAAACAAAACATACGCATGCATTGACCTAATTCATACACGACACTATACAAATAAAAATTCACAATTTAAGCATAATTTTGATTTATGTAAAACGATTAAAAACACTATAACAAGTTTGCTAACACCCGCAGTGAAAATCGGCGAACCCGCGAATCTTGAAAAACGAATCAAAACAAAACGCGCACTGCGTGATTTGAACGGCGCACACGCGGAGTGCAGTGGACACTTTCAATGCACTCCGCGTATTTGTAATTCCTGCTTCCTGATTGGTTCAACACTACATAGAGTGTATGAATAACTTATAACATACTTATGACAGCGTATCACAGCGTATGCGAGCGTATGACTAACGTATGACTAACGTATACTTAACGTATTCGTAGCGTATGTCTGCCGTGTTCGACGTATCGTCAGCGTATCCTCGACGTACAACGAACACGTGGCTTATTATGCCGCTGTAGCACGTATAAATACCGCGCCGATCACATATACACTCTTAGAAAAAATGGTTCGTTTAAGAACCCTTTTTTGTCCCGCGGGGAGCACCTTTTGGCCTAAAAGGTTCTAAAAAGAACCTTAGAATGGTTCTTTGAAGAACTTTCAAATTTTAAATAAGACATAAAGGTATATTTACTTTTTTGTTTTTATGTAATATGCAAATTCAAGAGAAATGTAAACAAATTTAGTCCTTTTCAACTGTTAAAAATCATTTCTTCTTGGCTAAAAACATTTTTTACCGTTTTACCAAGAACCATTGAGGGTTCTCCATAATTTTTCCCCAAAAGGTTCTTGAAGCTTGAGGAACCATTTTCTTGGCTAAAGAACCCTTTTAGAACCTTTTTTGGTTCTAAAAGGAACCCAATGTAATTTCTATAGGGTTCCTTTTAGAACCAAAAAAGGTTCTAAAAGGGTTCTTTAGCCAAGAAAATGGTTCCTCAAGCTTCAAGAACCTTTTGGGAAAAAATTATGGAGAACCCTCAATGGTTCTTGGTAAAACGGTAAAAAATGTTTTTAGCCAAGAAGAAATGATTTTTAACAGTTGAAAAGGATTAAATTTGTTTACATTTCTCTTGAATTTGCATATTACATAAAAACAATAAAAGTAAATATACCTTTAGGTCTTATTTAAAATTTGAAAGTTCTTCAAAGAACCATTCTAAGGTTCTTTTTAGAACCTTTTAGGCCAAAAGGTGCTCCCCGCGGGACAAAAAAGGGTTCTTAAACGAACCATTTTTTCTAAGAGTGTATGATTCCCGCCGATGTCATCAAGCAGTTAACATGCCTCCCAAGAAGAAGCAAGCAACCAGGGGCCGAGGCCGAGGAGGAGGAAAAAGCAAGAAGGCCAAGACAGACCATGAAGAAGTGAGGATGAGATACTCAAGGGACCCATTTATATAGGCCTACTCAAACCCTCCATAAGTTCCCAAAACGCCGAATGCGCGCTAGCTGTACGGTAGCCCTGTCACACCATGGCGTATCGCCTGAACGTATAACAACGTATGCGAAATATCGAAAAATACGTTGGCGTACGTTGGTGTACGCTGATAGGCGTACGTTGGTGTACGCTGATACAAGTTAGGGGTAAGTTTGGGATACGTCGTATACGTTAAGAGCACGCTGTGATACGTTGTGAAAATTTGGAACACGTCGAGCCCGCGAAAAATTATTGAGCATGTTAAAAATTTCTCGACGTACGGTACTCAACGTGTGCTTAACTTACGTTCTGCATAAGTTCCCGATAGGTTCGTGGTACGTTAGACATACGTTTACAAACGCTGACATACGTTAGACATACGCTGACATAAGTTAGAGGTACGTTAATCGTCTAAGTTATAGGTTGGACATATAGATTTACCCTTCTAGATATTTTAATAGTTATCATCTAGGCTGCGTTTACTTGAACTGGCAACACTTGTCCCGCCGTGTACGAAACTCAATGTCTGCAACGGCATAAGTCACGTGTTCGTTGTACGCCGAGGATACGCTGAGGATACGTCGAGCACGGAAAACATACGCTACGAATACGTTGGTCATACGCTCGCCGATCGCATACGCTGTGATACGCTGTCATAAGTTTGTTATAAGTTAGTGTTTACGCTATCAATACGTGAGTACAGAGATATACAGAGAACAAAAATATTCCCGGTGCTCTGTTGTTTCTTGATTTTAGAAAAGCTTTTGATAGTATTGATAGGAAATATCTGTTTAAAGTGTTAAATGAACATAATTTTGGTGATGACTTTATAAAATGGATTGAAACCATTTACAATGATACTTCAAGCTGTAGGCCTATAATGCAAAATGGCAATGTCTCAGAGTTTTTTGAGATAGAAAATGGTGTCAGACAAGGATGTCCTCTATCGGCTTTGTTATTTATTATTGCAATAGAGAGTCTTGCTTGTAAAATAAGACAGTGTGATAATATAAGAGGTATTAAACTCCCTTTAGATAATTATCCAAGAAATGAAGCACGAATATCGCTATATGCAGATGACATCACAATCTTTGTTAGCAACAAAAGAGATGTAAAGGAAGTATTGGATATTTTACAGAGTTTCTCTTTATTCTCTGGGTTGAAATTAAATGTAACAAAAACAGAAGGTATGTGGATTGGATCATGTAGACAAAGTCAAGAGAAATTATGTAATATGAAATGGAAATTACATCCTGATAATGTAGTTAAATCTCTGGGCATTTATTTTAGTAGTACAAAACCAGTTAGTGAAATAGAGGACAATTGGCTTTCAAAAGTTAATATGATAAAGAATATTATTACAATATGGAATCAACGGGATTTGACTATTGTTGGCAAAATAATTATTGTAAAAAGCTTATTGGCGTCACAACTATCTTATATATCAAGTGTACTGGAGATACCAGATAAGAATATTAATGAACTCAACTCCACTTTCTTTAAATTTGTTTGGGGTAGGATCGAAAAAGTCAAAAGAAGAACAATGATTAGTGATTATTCATACACTCTATGTAGTGTTGAACCAATCAGGAAGCAGGAATTACAAATACGCGGAGTGCATTGAAAAATTAGAAAAATCAATGCAGTTGCGCAAATGTTGATATGCTCACAATAGCACTCCCCCTTCGGGGTCGTGCCATTATTCACACATCAACATCAGCGCGCGTGCATTGATTTGTCTAATTTCTCTCGAAACAACACATACGCATTTATTGACCTATAAATACTGAAGGTGGATTGAAAATGGTACATCTGCCATCTTTCTTGAACTCGCTGAAAGTTTCGTGGATTAAACGGGTTACAAATGACTCGATAGCAACTTGGAAAAATATAGGCTACCTTTACATGAATTTCATTTGAATGATTTGAAATTAAATATTCTAAAGTGTAACAGTAGCTATAGCAATTTAAATGAAAGATGTATAGCACAGCTTAATAATATGTCAACATTCTATCACAACCTAATAGTAGTATGGCTGAGAACAAAGTCAGCCATGAATGTAGATGAAATAGATTATCCGAGTCAAGAAATTGTATGGAACAATACGTGTGTTCAATGCTCTGGAAACACATTGTATTTTACCGATTGGATTAAAGCTGGGTTTGTCAGTATGTCAAGCTTATATGATGAAAATAATGCATTTCTATCTATGTCAGAAATAAGTAAGAAAATTAAAAGGCCTGGAGGAATTATGCTACAATATATAACAGTAAAATCAGCAGTCCCAAAAAAACTGGAAAAAAAGAATCAAGCCAAACAAAACTTTTAAACATACGATTGGTCTTATGATCAATTCTGCTTTCCTGCCAATAGAAAAATGTAATTCTAAAACTGTGCGTAGCATAATTATTGATATCAAAAATAACAGTTAGACCAATAAGTGAACGTTTTTGGGAGACAAAATTCCCCAACTATGTTTTTCAGTGGAGTGATATATGGAGAAATGCAACATGTTCAATAAAAGAAGCCAAACTGGTAACTATGAATTGGAAAATACTTTGCAATATTTATCCGACTAGAATCTTACTACTTAAAATGGGTAAGGCTAACAATGATTTATGTGAAACATGTAACGAAAAAGAGTATCTAGAACATTTTTTCTTTCATTGCAAGAATATAAGAAAAGTATGGTTAGAAATTAATACAATACTCTCTGACGTAACAGGGAAAAAAGTAAAAGTGTCTGTGACAGATATTCTTTTTGGTTATTTTAAGGGTAACAAGAAATGTAATAATGTAAGCAATACGATTATTTCTGTGGCCAAAATGTGCATTAGCAAGTTTAAATACGGAAAGCATCAAAATGTTGTTGCATTATTATTGCATGAACTCAGAGTTAGACAACTGACATAAATGTAGCTTGTAGTCATATTACTATACAATTTGATAAATTATTATGCAACATTAGCATGATATACATTGTAATCAATTTTAAGGATAGATCAAGTAAGTCAGTGTTTATAATGATGAATAGAAATTATGCTATGTAAAAGATTGAATGTATGTACAATGTAATATTGATAAGTGGTGATAAATAAA